>FR990125.1:5553311-6178311 GCA_905404295.2 Ochlodes sylvanus | reverse complement strand
TATTAAATTTGTGGCAGTCCTATTGTCAGTAGGGACGTGAGGGACGCCAGCGACCGCCCGGACCTCTCCCCGGAGCATCAACAGCGGCGACTTTCATAAGAATTCACGTACAGATTTCACTTTGATGAAGCTCCAGCGGGGCGTTACATTCGCCAGCCGAAAATCAGTCTCAAATTGCAAAACAAAAATTGTACCACACGAACTTATTTTATGACTTCACGCGTATCTTGTAACATTTTTAATTCAGAAGGATTCTGCAACGTTTGCACTCTGCAATGTAATCGAAATACGATAAGAAGACAGTGATTATTGGAGTATGGGACCATGGGCTAAAATGGCATCAGAATCAATTTTTTTGACTACCTTAGTTAATAAAATCAATTCCGAACTCACGTTACTATTGTTGACGGTAAACCCGGGTTTAAACTATATTTATTGCTATTATGATTTTATCAGTTCAACAACTTCTTGCACTAGATGCAACTAAATGAACTTTATGGGTAAAATGAATGCATTTTACCCATGATTTCTATGATTTTACATCTGGATCACGTGCTGGATAAATAATAATATAGATAAATTGTTTAGTTCCTGTTTGTTTCCTTACTTAATATATCTAAAATAATATCCCATGTTCAAAATACTGATTATATTGCCTAGACGACGGTAAGATAAAAAAGTAATAATTATGGTTTTAGAATAAACTTGCCGCATGAGAAAAGTGTAGGCAAAAATAATCATTCTCCTTTGTTACATAAAATATTTGTTGTATCTAAAAATAAAATTAACAGAAATAAAGCACTTAAGATTTGAGAGGTAAAAATAAAAAACAATAAGACCAAGGAATTCACGTTATCGTGAGATAGCTCAAGATGCGGCAACCCTCTACAGTTCGTAGCTGATATTTATTATGGAAACGTCTTAAAAGCGTCTCTGGACTTCCCAACCACTCCCCGTAGTAGTTCTTACTTAGATACGGTACGCTACAACGGCGGGCGGAACTAAGTGGAACTTTTCCCAGGTTGTCGTACATAAAAAGAATTTTTAAGATACCGGTTGCAACTCTATAAACAACGCTTTGAACTCGCTTGATAAAACTTTCTATTTAACATGCCTCCGGCTGGTAAATGTAAGTTAATCCAAAAACGTACAAACAAGCATAAACTAAGTAGGTACATATACATCTTACAAAAAAGGTTATTATGTTGTTTGAACACGAAATACGATATTACATTATCATAAAGAGCTTCAGAACATGGCGGACGGGAGACACGATAATATTATGTTCTTAATTTACAACAGTTTGAGAGATAATGAGGAGCACCGAGAGGCATTTATTACAGGTGTGCGAGGGAACACAGACCCTCACATAAATACGCATATACGAAGGTACCATTGAAGTACGAGTAGGTATATTGTTGTATAACTCGTAACAATGCGCGCAACTGATAACCAGACGTGTCGTAAAACTGCGAGCACTTTCCACCTACAACTTTGTTCCGGCTCAACTTGCTCAACTTTAAGAACGTAGATAACATTTAATATTTACTCATATTATGTAAGTTTTCTACGGCGATAGAGATAAAACTTTAAATCGGTAAATAAACGGTGGTAGAACGGGATAAATGATAGATTGAATTGGAACATTGTGAAAATACTCATTAGTAATTATGAGTTGTAACATTAAACCGACACTACTAGCATATTCACGTTAAACATTAAGAAAATAAGATTAATTTTAAGAAAATAGCAAAACCAACTAGGTACTCGTACATACAACAACAACATGGACATATAGAGACAGCGATTTACCCAAATAAAGTATAGTAAAAGTGTTTTTAAAGGACCATCAAAGCACCATCCTTCAATACCTGCCCAAAAAAAATATCTAGGCATCTTATTTAGTTCGGAGGCAAACATGGAATAATCCTCATTTAATATGTCAACTGTTTTTGCATCGATTAACTGTAAAAATAGCGGAGTGCTCGAACGTGCGGGCAGTTATTTCCCAGAGTCCCTGAGTAATTACACGGGACGTCTGGAAGGTATTGGAGGGCGCCGCCGTCGCCAGACCTGTACAGTTACTGGCCAATGTTTTAAGATTTCTATTACAACACATCATGAATTCAATTACAAATTTTATAAAATGCAGTACATAAAATATTTAAATTGGTATATATAACTTTTACATACATGGTTTGTATTGGTTGACGAAATTTGTGCGAAATACAACTTGGTCCAATTGCGTATATACATACAGTATACTCGTATATGTTTTTGCTTATCACTTAACAAATGGCAATGTCTATGTGACATTGCGTTGAAAAACAATAATAGAAAACTAGATATAATAATTACACAGCTCATGCATAATTACAAGTTATCTAACAAACAATTGTAACCGCGACAAATTCAGGAAACGATTTTATTCGTTATTTTTACTTTTTGATAAATTATATTTTACATAACTAGGACGTACCTAAATAAGATTTCAAGATTAATGTCCAAATGCGACAATCATTCAACGTAATCATGCAAAAGAGGTTCAACGGTCGTAAGCTATTTCCCATAGTCCCCGAGTAATTAAACACGGCGACTTACAGAGGGATCGGTAATGCTTTTGCAAACGTATCTAAAGTTATAAAGTTTACTTTTGCACAAAATTATTCCCGTTGACTGAGATTGTAGGTAAGTGAATCTAACGAAACCATCGTCAATTTTTACATTCTTGTTATCGTGGCTACAACCCATTAATGGCCCACTACTGAGCACGGGTCTCTCCTCGTACCTGAGGAGGCCAAGAGCATACTCCACCACGCTGCTCCAGTGCGGGTTGGTGGAGGGGTTAGTGGCCAACCCAAGTGTCGGAAATTTTAAGCCGCCCGAAGGTATCCGACATGGCTTAACGACTGCTACCAAATGATAACAACCGGGACCGACGGCTTTACGTGCCCTCCGAAGCACGGAAGCGCTCAAGATATTTAGCCACTAGCGGTCACCCATCCAACTACCGACCGCGCCCGCTGTTACTTAACTTTATCGATCACTTGAGATCGACGCAAGCCGCCGGGCTATGAGCGCTTCGCATTCTTGTTATGCTTGTTAGATATTTTAGAATTCCGTTACTGCGATAATAAAACTGGAACCGTTATAAAAGCACTTCAGTGTACGTCTGTCTAACTGTCACAGCCGATTTTCTCCGAATCTCGCTAACCGAAATAATATTATAATACATAGTATATTAAGCAATTTATCAAGTGTAGACATTTAATTAATGTTGGTATTATGACAAAGTAATAGACAGATGCGTAAAAACGTAAGTGAACATAACAGCGAGTACTTAAAAAGCTTTAATTGTTTGTTTAACTTGGAACGAAGTTCCTTATGGGGCGTTGAGGAGGGGTACCCTAGTCTGCAAAAACGTCCCGTAAGATTTAGAAGTCCAAGATGGCGGCTGCGCGAAATTTTAATAGTGGTGTACGCCATCTACAGTATTATTTTGTAACTACATAGCACAGTACAGCGCTGCTTTACAATGTTAATTCAAATGACAGTACCTAGTCAACAACTTTTATTTTGGGCGTTATAACTTTTTTCTGGTAATTTTGCTATAAAATGACTTTAGGGCAG
Organism: Ochlodes sylvanus; assembly: GCA_905404295.2. Taxonomy (NCBI): domain Eukaryota; kingdom Metazoa; phylum Arthropoda; class Insecta; order Lepidoptera; family Hesperiidae; genus Ochlodes; species Ochlodes sylvanus. Next base: position 6,174,681 of record FR990125.1, on the reverse strand, counting down.
TCTTATAGAGGGTTTTTCAACGAATAATTACCAATACAAATTAGTTTAATTGCATTAATTTATGTGGGTATGCGGACCACTTTTAGGCGAGGTAATTATATATTAATATTAACAATAACAATTAATGACAAGAAAACTTAACAACAACATCAGCAAACAATAAGAAAAAAAGGAGTGACAATGAACTCGATATAATAATAGGAATGTGTACTCGCCGGCCGGTGATGCTAACGGTACTGGCACCAAGTGTTCGATTACATCACCAAAATAGCGACCAGGCGCATTACCAATTTGCGGAGGTTATAAGACAATTTTGTAAAGTAGTTTTTTAATTATAATCGATAAAAAAATCATAATAAAAATTTATAACCGAATAATTATTTTCTTTATGAATAGAAATTGAAATGAATATTTTTATACTAAGGAACTTCGATCCTATCTAGTGTCTCACGACACCACTCGTTATAGGTTTTTTTATCTCTAACTGGATAAACGGTACGTTGATTTTATTTATTAAAACTAGTTAAATCCGCGAAGTTGACAATTTTGTGATCAGGTTTTCCATTTCTTGGTGGAAATATAGGATAGGCCGGAATACACTATTCCACCGTAATCAAAAGTCAGTTGCACTACAACAGTATCTCATAAGAACGCCCGGCCGTTAAGGGGGGCCACTTTATCGTTCTTCCCTCGGGAGTCCTAAGTAGTCGTAAATAGGGTTCTTTTCTAAGTTACCTTACCTTACTTTACCTTATCTATCTTCTTCGTACTACTGGCCTGAGGCGGAAGGGATGATATCATCTCAAATTGTACCGCATAACAAATTGCGTCAAGTAACTATAATTTAGCTTGGCTCAAGATAATATGCTTAATGAGCCTTCCATCCCATTCCTGAGCAGTAACAACATATTTGTTACAACATAGGTCGATGTGTTATAAATGGTTATATATATAGTTTATCAACCTTTTGATACATGAGCTCCATGCCAAGAAATTAAATATTTGTTCAAAACCTTTACAGCATGAACTACCTACGATGCATTTGTTTATGGCCAATATTTTATGTTTCCATCCAAAAATGCAAAACATAACGGTTAATTTTAGATTAAAACTATATAATATCGATATATTTGTCACGTGTTATGTATACCACTATTGCATTTATGTTCCAAAATCTTATGGTAGGGGAGCCCGTGGTGCTAAATGGGGATTTACTCGAGCGTCACAGAGACCTATTGGGTTGCAAAGCTTAGATGATAAGAAGAAAAAAATGTTATATGATATATACCTTTTCATCGGTGGGGGAAGCGGCTATAGATTTTTAAATATGTAAAAAAAAACTGATGCATGGACATCCTCGAGCGCGTCAGATATTGATAGCATCAATGCCCTACGTATTTTTAATAATGTACGTATGTTAATCTGACCGTTTAAATGGTGGGGGTGGTTGTATGTAAGGGTTGAAAATGAAAAAAAAAAAATTTAATCGAGCGCGTCAGATTTTCTAAGGGAGTGTTAAGTGCACCAAAAATAAGCTCTCATTCACTAATCTGACGATTTCGATGGGACGCAAACACGTGGCCATTCTCATAATATGCAAAAAAAATTCGCCATTTTGACATACTCAAGCGCGTCAGATTAAGATATATATGGTTCATCTTTATGTTCTAAACGTACTGTCTCATAATCTGACGATTATCTAGAGGGATTCGCCTAATCTGACAAAAAAACGGTTCACCCTAAAGGCCATCCCTGCAATTTCCCGCTAATTCCATTCCTGGGCGCTTAAAATTGTACTTATGACATTTATTTTGAGCTCGCGGAGTTCAAAGAAATAATATTTCTATGCATTTGAGCTCTCCCAGCTCAAAAGTCTGATAGAAGTTTCATAGAACACTATTTTTGGAATTTTCAAACCGCAATAACTTTTGAATGGATCAACCAATTTTCACGCGGTTGGCGGCATTCGACGCAGTTTTATCATCCTCATAAGTAATTTAAAAGTTTTAATTGATCGAACCAAAAATTTCGGAATAATCCCGAAAAAATACTTTTTCGGGTTTCTTTCGTTCACGATATCTCTCGAACGAATCAACCGATTTTGACCAACTTGGTGGCGATCGACGTGGTTTTTCAAGCTCAAGGGCGGATTAGTTTTTGAAGTTGATCGATAAAGCCGTTTAAAAGTTATTCCAAAAAAACCACTTTCAAAAAATTTTTTGCTGGAATATGGTGATGGCGTCATGACAGCAGAAACTAGAGTGGGGACGGAGTGAGAGAGTAATAGATAGAGAAAGAGTGAGAGAGGAATAGAAACGCGGAGAAGGAAATATAGGCATCACGCAGCTGCACGCATTTAACTTTATCGACGATTTTTTTGTTGTTTCGGCTTGCGGAAATCGTCAGATTATATATTTTTCGTTATTCTTGAATTATTTCCTTCAAAATAAAAAAAAAATTAACTACGCTCGAGAATGTCAAGATGACGTTTTTTTTTTACAACTTTGCTGCCCTCCCCTTTCTTTACGTCACTCTCAAATTGTCAGATTAGTGGAATATACACTTTTTAGGAGGTAATTAACTCACCCTACCTTAATCTGACGCGCTCGAGAATGTCTGATGATCAATTTTTTTTTACTAATCTGATCCTGTATCCTTCACGGGCGGCCATATATATGGGGCTCATATTTGGTGGTGGTACTTAACCGGGTACAAGGTATCCCCCTGTATATTAATCTGCCGCGCTTCAGTAAATCCAGAAATCCCCTCTTGGGCTCCCCTACCATTAACCCTCCAACTACATCGCACACGAGTAAGTATCGTGTGGCGCTCGCCGCTTAATGAATCCATAATGGAACAAGGAGAGGCAACATCAAGGAGGGCTGACATCAATGTGCACCCGTCGCAGCTGCTGTTATCATGAACGTCATTTTATGGCCAAAATTATCATACTCACATATTGGCTTTGGAATTAAATACTAAAGTTAATTAAATACTAAATTGATCTTTACAAGGTATTCTCCTCTTTATTAATTGTAGTTAAATTCACACAATATGAAAACAATAATTTATTAAAATGTTAAACAACTATTAATATTGCTTATTTGTTAACTACATTTTAGTCAAAAGCAATTTGATTCAGATAACCCCCACTTCAATGAAATTCTAGCATAAAGAGCCACAGAGAATTCAAAGATGTTACGAGAACTTATTATACTTATTACTTATTAAACGTAGTATAGTAATATTACTTTACTACGAAACTAAACTTCTATGACGGTATTATCTTCTTCTTCTCTATTGTAGGACACAGTGGCCGAAACACGTACCTATAATCTTTTATATTCAATGGTCAATAAAAGAAAAGGCATAGTACGTAACCAGGCAGGTACCTATCATCCCAATACGAAACTGCGTGATACAAACCTCAACGACATCCAACAGAAGGAACCTGGCGCCATAGCCTCACCATATCCTTTGTTTGGCGGGATGACCCACGACCAGGAGAGATTGGCTTGGACTCAATGGTGGATCATCGGCATTAAACTGTAAATTCTCTATATTCATTAATTCATTGGTAACCGTTCGTTATTTCGATGCTATAAATACATTTCCTTTTCTTCTTACAAATCATCATAAAAAATACCATAAAATCCTAAAGTTACTAAAATAGCTCCGACCAAAATGTCATGTTTCTTCTTCTATATGTAGCGATTAGGACACAAAAACTATATGCAAAAACTATATCGAACTGTATGCATGTATTTTTAGGGACTTGGATACCCAGTGGAAAAATTGAAACGTTAAGCTATTGATGTCACCGAAAATGCTCGCTTTCGCAAGTCCAAAGCAATTTCGATCACAAAAGAGAGTTCTACAATCGGTTTTAAAATTTCGTTGTAAAGGCTACATAATAGCCGTACCTACGTCGTCACGATCCGAAGCGCGGCGAAAGCGAATGATGCTACTGGGAATATGTATAAAGCAGATTCAGATCACGGCGCCATGTTAAGCAGTGAACGAGTTCGGTATTCGACTGATGGCCTCTGCGCTGCCCTCTACAGGCCGTACTTATAATCTAATATTCGCAATTTACGAGGATCGCAGGAGGGGCCCGCCGGGAGCTATAGCACCGTCATCGCTCTGCCGTGCCTGCCGGTTGCACTCCACGTTGAGTCTATCGTTGTAGCCTTAACGTTTTTTACGAGGTCAAAGATAGTGACACCGTTGAGAATAGCTTTTACTTTTTATGAATCTGGCAAGCACTACGAAAACTCTGGAATATTTACTTCAGTCCGCTCTTCAATGGCTTTCGTGACTAAAAAGCAAGATAAATCTTTTTGATGTCGCATAACATAAATAAATTGGCAATTAAGAGTTTAATAGGATCAGTAACGGTTTTTAGGGTACTGTACAGTCGATAAAAAACATTAAACGATTATAAAATCAGTTGTGTCTGCCTGTCTGTGTCTGTTATACGCTCTTTTATTTCCTGCAAAAATATAAATACCTACACGTAAAATATACAAGTAAATATATAAACGTAATTATCAAGTATTCAATGGTACATAAAAACAAACAGAACTCCTTCGTGTAAACAAACACTAGCAATTCAGAGAAAACATTAAGTGGGCATGTAATTGACTTAACTGAGAAAATATTTATTTGACGTGTGTAGCTGCTTAACATCTACATCTCTCTATAAATCGACGCCGAGCTTAGCGTCAATATAGTAAATTTAGCGCTACAAGTTACATTGCTAATTTAGTATAACCCATCGAAAGCAGCGCTTAAAAGCTGAGCGAGTACGTACTATATATTGTATTAAGGTACGCTTGCATAGTCCACTGTATTTAAGGGCTTTTTCAAATACGCATTTGTATTTTTACTATTGTTCGTTAAATTAAATTTCATAACAGCTGGGATGTCATACATATTGTTAAAATTATATTATCATTATACATTATGTGCTAGGTTTGATGACTCGGGGTCAGATATTAAAAATTTCCTTTAAATTTATTTACAAGGAAATTATTCTATAAGAAACCCGCTTCTTCATGTACTCACAACAATCCTTCATCAAAACAAACACATACCTTCAACTGTATTGTTAAAATATTTAGAAAGACTACGAATATAAAAGAGCAATATGATACAAAATAACAAAGAGCTACGTACTATCTCAAATTTGAATCGAGATAGTTAGGAGTCAGGAATGTATTACGTGACCGTTAATAACATTCAGGCGGATGGCGGGCGGGCGCGACGCTCCCAGACTAGCACCTCGGCCCAAATCGTTACTTCGAGCCAGGGGCGGGGAAAGATCTATAAATTACTGGAACGACAACTCGTTCCGTGTCAGATAAAGCTGTGCCGCAAAACAATACCTCAGACGAATGCCTCAATCGTTAGCAGGGAAACACATACATACATCTTCATGTTATATTTACTCCAAGTATATATTGAATTATCTTGAGTGAATATCATGCCCTTATTTACTCCGTTTTACTTGAAATAAAACTAAGATTAGGTAAGAAAATTAAAGAAATTCACCACATGAAATTATTTAAACCAATTTCATACAGAAATCCAAGAAGTTTATAAATTCCAACGAGTAACAGAGACTACTGCAACACTAGAATATCTCACAATTTGTTTCGCGTTCAAAGGCGAACGTTTCCTAACTTCCAATAATTTAATAAAGAAAGTTTATTGGAGTTAGGGAAGCGTGCGTGGCTGGCACGCTCGCCGCAAAAAGCCGAAAACTTTGATTCAATTAAAACAGAAAGTTATACGAAGAAGTTAGAAGCGTGGCCAAAAGTGCTCGTTGCAATGACGCACAGGGCACCACACTGGATGCCCCAGCCACGGCCACGCCGCTACACCGCCACGCCGCGGCACACAACGCCGCACGCCACCGTCCGCGTCGCTAAATCAAAAGTTAAGCCGCCGCCGCCGCCGCCGCGCCGTGCTCCATTGCGGTACAGAATATCAAAGCGGATTCATTATGGTTCGCTTTGATTTAGAAAATTTATTTTCCTTTTATTTTAATTTTATGAACGAATTTATGAATTTTAATGGAAATTCACACTGGACAGATTTTATGAACAAAAAAAGGTGTCGGGTCCGGTGGGACAAGGCCGTGTTGCCTGCGAAAGCCACTGGTGGGGAATAAGGGGTGACGAGCATTGTTATGCAAATTGAGGTCGTTATTTCGCTACGAGTGAGGAAAGAGCGCGACAGCGACCGCCCTACTGCGCCGAGCGCGCCACCGCCCGCGCACCGCATCGCGGAAGACGCTTTGCATAATTGGTAATACAAGTACAACAACCAACTGTGCTTGTGTTGATCCGATATGCGGTCGTTGCTATTGAAATTCTAAGAGAGACTAGTCTCGTCACTTACCATATACGCTTCACATCAAGAGTTCAATAACCTAAACGTAAAAAACATGTTATTACTATTATCATCGTTTATATAAAACACAACCTAGCATAACAACAGGACCCTACGACTAATGCTTCCAAAACGGAATAATGTTCTAAGATAAATATGACGATACGATTTACAGATCCGAATGAAGACAAAAAGATTGTTAAAAAATTCCAATAATTCGATAGTGGTTTCCTTGTGATATCGCGCTAAGGCGTATAATAAAGCGGATCCTCGTAAAACCGTAATCGGGGTAAGCCCCGTAGGAGATCATATTTCATGACGTAATCGACGAATTTTTCTCCGCCCGGCTAAAATTACTAAAGTTGTAGCCATCATATTCATATTTTCAGCCAAATTATCCAATATAATAACTTTTAAAAGAGTAAGAGACGACTTTTAAAAGGAAAAGTTCCGGGAAAGCACGTAATGGCTCATCCCGCTCACGATTCCTTCGCCCGAGGCGGAACAGGCGGACCGGCAGCGTCAAATAAGTTTCTAATTGCTTATATTACCAAGTTATATTCGCTCTTGAAAGTAATTAAGTCGGGAAGTTAAAACCACATTCACGTATTTCACAAAACTAGCCGGAGATTTTTCAAAAGAATCTTGGAACCAGTTAAGTAATATTTTTTACTGTTACAACTTAAACAATTCCTGTTGTGCGCCTGAGGAAAAAAATGAAAGGAAAGGGCCTTTGTTATAACCCAATCGAAGGGTTAGGTGCTTTTCGAACCATTGAGCTTAAAGTGGTGAAACTCATCCACGTGGAAACGTCACGAAAAATACCCTTTTTGAGCCTCTCAAAAGTATAGCCCATAGCTGTGGCGTAATAAAATTGTCTCGCAAGTAGAACGTGACCCCTTACATGAACGACACGTCAACTCAACGTCGAAGACTTTAAGAAATGCAATAAAACATTTCAAAGTTTTCAGATTGATTTAATTACTTTTCAGATTGATTGATTATTATACAGTAAACGGTGTTACATCGCCTCGTTTACCTTACAGTAACGCTATAAACGTACAGGTTCCGTTTACAAGACGAGAAAAAAATCGAAAACATTCTTTCTTATTTTTTTTGACGTGATAACGTTTTATAAATTCAGAGCGTGACGTCAGAGCTAGCAGTTAGAATAGTTCTGCTACTACTTATAAAAAATGTTGAATACGCGACAACGTGTTTTTGTGTTTATTTCTACTTATTTTCTTATGACGTTAAATTATCGTCCGTAAACCGACTTTACAGACAACCATTTTTTCACTATATAACTAAAGACAGTTTAATGAGGAAAACTGTAATTTATACGTTTTCAAAGTACTTTCACAGAGAAATAATATTGTTCTCACTTTTCTATTTCTTTAAGAGATGTAGCAAAGCGGAAAGGTATCGTTAACGCTATTACTTTTGCAATTGTATCTCATTTTTGTAAAACAGAAAGAGAAATACGAAAGGGTACGTCCGGAGTTTCTCGCGAAGGCTCATTACGACCCGACGATGTGAGACTATTGGAATAAAACAGACGAATCCGGAGATACGGTCGTATCTCGCGCACAAAGTACACAATACAAATACGCGAGTCGCGAGTCGACTAGTGTCTCTATTCTCGGCTCATATGTGGATTTGACGTCGCTTATTTTTCAAATATCTAAATTTCAGTAATTTTTTTTTACATCTTATAAGGTAGTACTTGACAACAATCCCACCTGATGGTAAGTGGCGATGAAGTCCTACATTATATAGATTATAGACCCAAAACTATAATTCTGCTCTTATTTGTAATCAACGACATCATTTGTATCCAAATATTATCAAACTTCTTTGATTTTCACTCATTTTTTTTACATTTTCAACCATTTATTGTTCCTTAACATATCAGGTACGTGGTTGTTTTTTTTATTTAATATTTTTTGTATTGACTATTATGTTTACTTGGCGCGTTACTTTACAGTAGAACTGCATTTTGTGGTATAGATATTATTACATTAACAAACAGCATTATTTAACAAACACTTAACTGGAAAGTTCACACGAACTCAGTATAAAGAAAAGAAATGAGAAAGATGGGAGGGTGGCAGGCGCTTAAATCCAGGAGATATGAAGGAAATGTGTGCGATATACTCGTACTTGTTTTCAAGTCGGCAATAACGCGGTGGATATGGAGCGTGCTCGTGGCGTTACTTTGGCAGTAAATTAAGTAGCTACGTACGAAACAGGGGGTTTGGCGGCCGCTATCAGATCATTCGCCGTCCAACATTTCCACCTTAAGTGCTACCAACTTTGGGAAGAACTATTGTTTTACTTTAGAATTTATACTCTAAACCGCTGTAAAGTACGCTTTAAGATACAGTAGAAACAAACAAAATTTACAAGTTTATTTGTTCGAGACTAGACCGGGCTAGACGTTTATGTACATCTTCCAACGTAAGCAAACTTAAAATACACGCTTAACAACAGCGCCGGGAAAAGATTTAGCGAACCATGGTAATTCTGAAAAAGAATTTCTCGAGGGAAAATAAAGAAGGCCAACTTTACTATATCGGTGTGCGAGTGTTTACGAGTCAGGCCCACGAAATAAACAAACCGACGGTAAAGCACAAAGGCCAGGTTTCTGAAAATGGCCGGCCATTCTATTTCACCGCCACTGAACAAGGAATTATTGGAACATTTTCGGCAATGATTAAGAGCTACTTCTCCTAATAATCTTGTTTTCATTGCTCGTGTTACCTATTAAGATAAACAGTTAATAGGCTTTAAAAAGAACAAATAAAAACCAAACATCCCGAGAAAACGTTAGTCTGGTATTGTAAATCTTTCTCACAGTTCTTCAAGATAACTTCCCGACGACACAAAGATGAAAATATATTCAGGTGTCCAAACTTTCTTGCACAATGAAGCTTACTTTACATAAAAACTCATTTATATGTAATGTCAAGTGTTATGTAAAGCAGCGCTGAATATTAGGAACTGTATTATTCGTATATGTGAAAGAGAATTGCGGGCGAGGGAACGAACGTACCCGGACCGGATACAAATTAAAACATTAACAATAGGTAATTCCCGCGATAACGAGCGGCTCGCACCATTGTCACCCGCCTATGAAACTGGATTATTATATTTCAAAATTACGATAGTGTATCCACACAACCACAAATACAATTAAGGGAACAAATAATTTAATGCACCACGCGTTCGAACGGTAATTTACTGCAGTTTTATCGTATTACAATAACCAACCAATACGCGTACAGTGGAAAATACGATTGTATAAATTTGAGTTATAATTGTTATATCAGGAATATTAAAGCGAGCAACCTCCAAAGAGGAATATATGGTTTTATTTGACAATTACGTAATATAAAACACAGCTCGTGTCTGTCTGTAGTAGGTAAGGATAATACGAAATTACTTTATAGATTTTTGATAATGATTGCTACGCTGCCTTGGTACGGGTTCGTTTAGTGGAGAATAGTTAGTCAGGTCTACTGGATATCCTATAACGAGCGATGAGCAAATCTGGTCGCTGTGATTAAAAATACCTTTTATTGTAAAGTATACAAATGTGGTGTCCTGATATAGATTTAGGTTTAGGCCATGGAATGTACGGTTTAGGAATATGGGTTAAACATAAAAAAATATGTCTTGCTTGATAAAAGCAAACATTTTTTGACTACAATTACTATTAATTAACGTACGGAACCATTTTCCCAAAAGAGCCAGCATTTAATTACTTCTAATACCAATAACAAACACATTATGGAAAACTAAACTAACCTCAATTATTCTTCAAATAATGAAGACTTAGCGAACATAGTAACAATGCTCCGTAATATTTTATGTTCTATAATTTGTACAATTAGGATAAAATCAACGAACTTCTTGTGGTTTGAGGAGTGGTAAAGGCTCTTCAAGAGAAGATATTAAATTTTCATAGCTACCACAGCTAATATTACACGACTCGCGTGCCAATGAAGATGACTATAACCTTTTCAGACCACTTAAAACTAATGAAATAAAGCAAGAAACTGTAAGTGGAGAGAGAATGTGACTCATAAAAAATGTTCAGTAGGGAGACGCGCTAATGAGCGGGCATAAAGCGTGACGTCGTAAAAGCAGAACATTAAGCGCTGGCTGCCAAAAACTGTCTGTAATCTACTCCTAGCTGTTTTAACTACCATTCTGTCTGAACTAACGCGAAGGCTCTTCTTGTAAATGAAAACAAATATCGATTACAAATGTACTAACCGATTATCGTCGTGACACTAATCGCCTAAAACTTATGATACGACCCGGTTAATCAATCCTTGTAGATATGATGATATGATATGATGTACCTTATGGTAGAAGATCCGAACCTACATCGACCTTCACAGGGTTGATAATAGAATCAAACTTACTTTACTTACTTACTTAAAGTATAAAACATATAGAATGTGCAGACGTAGTTTGACTATTATTTACCTGGACGAACTACTGGGTTGACAGGTAAACAGGTATGTCAATACTAGTTACAAAAAAGTAAAAATAATAGTTGAAATTAATTAAAATTGTTAGTTATTATTATAAGTTAGTTAAAATTTTATTATTATCTTCATGTTGCAACATTTAATGAAAAATCATTTTTTTTAAATAATGAAAAATATTCTGTCCAGGATTTTTTTTGTCAACCCATTTTTAATATATTTTCTAATATACGAAATTTATTATAAAATATGTTTGATTCTATTATCAACCCGGTGAAGGTCGATGTAGGTTCGGATCTTAGACCATTATGATTTTTACCCTGTAACTGTTCAAAATATAAGCAATTGTCATTTTTTCTAAAATAATACTAAATTTTGTAAAATTTACAACTGATTGCTGTAGGTAAACATTGCGCAACCAAATAATTCTACTTATTATCTAACTTATAATTTAAATAATATGCCATCACGAAAATAAATTTCAAATAAGTTTTATTATATTTTCATTTTATTAATGTTTCTTAAAAACAAAATATAAAGCAAGAGCTAATACTCTTGAGGATGGAAATTATACGAAATTTGCCCTCTAAGAAATCCTAAGTATTTTCCTAGCAAGTTCAGAGCAGTCTAAGTTCGAGCCGGCTACGCGAACCAGCGCAAGAAACTCCGTACTCTTCGCTTGTCAATACTTATAACAACTTTCCGCTGTGTAAAACTTTAAAGTTCTGCGGATTGGAACTTATGAGAAATAATATATAATCGTCGGTCGATGATTTCAGCTCCCGGTTAAGCGTCTCTACTTTAATTTTTAATTCTGTGTATTACGCAGACTTTCTACGCTTTTATTTTTCACTAGCTGACCCGACAGACGTTGTCCTGTCCTAACGATATACATAATTTCTTAACTATGTGCACTAAGAAATTCATTTTTTTTACATCCTCTGACGATATTTGATATTTTCTATCAATGTTATGTCAAACGACATAACGTTATATTAAAGAAGTTTGTGTCAAAAGCGCTAAGGTTATATTTACGTTAATTTATATTAGAAAGTAAGTAACGAGTAGAGTTCGCTAGTTATTGGCATTAGGCCATATTTTAAGCTTTAGCCGTGCTGCATAACATCGTACTTCATCTAACTAATATATCTAGCTTAGCATAGATTTGTATTCATCATTGTCTGGGGCTAATGCAAGCTTAACAACGAACGGCGCGACGCGACGTAGCTCATGTCCAGTACATCAAATTAGTGCACTCCAATGTGCTGCGTGACACGATACATTTGTATCCTTCACTCGATGGCAGCCATATCGCTGCGAGGCGAGGACGGCAGGCCATACTACATACACCGACCGTAACAAGAGGTTAGATAATAAACCGCGGCGTGTCTCTGTTCACTAAATCTCTCTGGCCATGATAGCTCCACAATCGCTTTCATAGTGCCTCTTGTTTCACGCAGTCTGCCTCGCTTTGCCCCTCGGAATAATTTTAAATAGAAAACACTCGCTTTTTTATTCAACGTATCGAAAAATTTAAAAGGTATGTTTTTGTTATTTTTCAACAATACTTTCAAGTATTAGTAATTTATTTTTTGTACGTTTTGTGTATTTAACAATTTTGTCAATTTTCTGTAGTTTAAAGTCAATTTTATTCGGCGAAATTCAAACCAAACCACTTGGGTGCGACCCGAGATGAATTAAATTATGTACGAGAAACTTACTTAAACTTTTAATAGGATGTCAAGTACCTAATGGCAAGTTTTAGATTAAATTCATAATCCAAATTAAATGCATTGAAATACCCAGTGAACGTCGTTTTTCATTTTGTACGCTTATTTATTTATGAATATATAGGAACTCGTGTTATTTTGTAAAAAAAAAACAGATAAAAACATTCAGAATCCGTTAAATTTTTAAAGAGATGTATAAAAGTTATTAAAAGAATAACGCGACTTGATTCGATTGCAATAAATCCTTGCTCAGTTTCGGAATCGTATAGAAAAACTTTTTTAATATCAAGTGTAACAGTCCGTTCGTTTAGAGACACCTATTTGAGGCACTGAACAAAAGTATCTTATGAGAAAATTTCGCAAATAAAATCGTGTTCTGGACCAGCTGCGAATAAAATTTATAGCAAAGTCGCAATTCCGTCCTCTCGTGCCACGATTGCGCTAGTGAGGTTTACTACACAGCATTAATCGATAGGTCGACTTATAAATCTCACCGAGCACTACACACACATACTACGTACTACAACGAATTTTCTTAAATGGTATCTGTTGCAATCCTCCTTTATTTAGTTCTAGTTCCTGAACTATTACTTTTCATTCGTTTTTCTGTCTGCATTCGATTTTTTATTACGTTAGTCAACATCACGCATGATGTTAAAAAAAAGCTCTGCTGTAAATATAAACATTGCATCATAATATTTGCTGGACGTTTCGAATTCCGATTAGATTAACACGCCATACCGAGACTTGCACAACGTAAAGGCCATAAATGTTTGTTGTTTAAAAGTCCATGTACCTACAGTGTCCGAATATAAATTGGAATCGTTTAATAGGTCCAGTTGGATGTTCGTTGTTTTCCCTAGTTCAGAGTAATTAATGAAATCCTATTTATCAGTACCGAGTGATTACTTAACACTAGATTTACTCGCATTTTATTATTTATTATATTGTTGTGTACTTTATTTATGTACAAAACATTAATTAATTATTAAAACTTATATTGGACTTAGTAGCCAAAACGTGTCTTGCATAGAGAAAGAGTTATGTACAACAACAAGAGTTATGAGACAAAGTATCAACTTGATAAACATAAATCTGAAATAAACTCATACAGTTTAATAATTAAAGTTAGCTTTAGACTTCAAGAGTAGCTAGGTAAACTAAAATTAATATGTACTAAAACTGGCGGTTCGCGGCCGAGACCGAGACAGGAGACCGCGACCGTCACTTTGTATAGGCGCGACAGACTGTCTCAGTCTCGGTCGCGAGTTGTCGCCTATACATTGCCTATATGGTCAAATGCCGGTCGCGGTCTCCTGTCTCGGTCTCCTATCTCGGTCTCGGCCGCGAACCGCCAGCTTTACCCTTTTGATACATAAAGCGTCAAAAAACTTACGCTATAAAAGACATTTGTCAAAAAATTCAGATAAACAGACACACAACAAAAAGTTTTTATCGCCTGTTAGATGCCATACCTAAATATTTATATTTTAAAGATAATTCAATTTAATGACAATAAATTTAAACGTTCAACATTGCAAGACTCCAGTGATAAATACGAGAGCAACCAACTTAATTCAAAGTAATCAACGATTTTAGGGAATGTTCGATTTTATAGGGAGTAATCAGAAGCTTTATAGCACGAAACGCAACCGGAGTTAGAATAAGGTCTCCAATATAAATAGGGACAGGGGAACATTTGTCCGGCAAAATGTCCGCCTGCCAGGTCAGGTGGCACACGGTAAAAGCGTTGAAAGCATACATAAATTTACACGATGTGGAGCTGTATAGGACGCAGGTGGCGCCAAGTACTACAGCCGAGAAGCCTACACAAGTATAAGTATATACGCCAACAACCATTACGGTAAACATCAGCTCTACGTAGGTTTTATGTGCCATATGTTACCGACGTTATTACAGCTATTTTCAATCAGGTCGACGATTACAGTAACCAGACGTTCCTTTCAACAAAAGATGTGAGATTCATAGGACGTTGCAATCAAACGTTGTTAAGGCGATGTGAGTGCGAGTGGAGATAGCAGCTCCGCTAACGAAGTAAACAATCGACACTGACAATCGCGTCCGACTACGAAGCGTGCTAATCGCTACACAACAATGGCCAGATGAATCTGATTGTTCTGAACCAGTGTTTCCAGGCCCGCATAAAATTTAAACATAAGTAAGTAATCCAAACATGGATCCGTTGGCCTTGTTATTTTAAAAAGGAATATTATTCGTGGAATGTAGGATACACACAAAACAATGAATATTTTCTTATTAAAGTACTTTTAACTATAGCTATTTTATAACAGGTACGAATAATGAAATAAAAATAAACATTAGGGTGGGCGCTAACAGTGGAAACAATAAAAGTAGATAGGTGCCTTAAACACATTGTAACAAGTTTTTCACAGCGCTACAATTGGAAACCTGGGAACATTTTAAACACGTAGCATGGTGTAGAATCCTTTGGCTACCATTACACATTCCGTCGGTACGCTCGGAGCATGCCGCCCAGCCGCGGTCGTGTTCTACAACAGACAGCAACACGGGACAAAGTGGCCAACCATCCACCAAAATTCCATTCCAGACGCTAACGTTCTGTTTTGCATACGTTGGATAATTTGTGGATTTATGCCCGTTTGTAATCGAATACACTAAGAAGTTCCTTTCGGGCAATGTTGCCTTACGTAACGTAAAATGCTCGGTCTGAATTCATCTTCAATGAATTCACTAATCCTATTATATCTCCGCAACTAAACTTTCCTATGTTGGGGCTTCCTAAGTATCAAACTTCGCCAATATATCCCAGCACCAAGAACTGCGAAGGTTTACTCCCCAGCAGAAAGAAAGGAAGCGAGCGTGCACTGCGCGTTATTTACGACCCGAGATTCCGGCGCGGTTAAGACTATAAAGGAAATCCAGTTCAGTTGCACCCAATGCATTCTCGCTAACAAAACATTTTCTGCATTATATTCGTCATTGCATGTTTTGATAACGTAATTCTCCTACTATGTAAATTACTTTATCGCCGCCTGGAGCTAGGTTTGTTCGTTAGAACTCTAATATACATGTTCATAAGTAAAATAATACACAATATGATATTAAAATGTCACATCGCTAAAAAATATAGCACTACTCGCGCGTTCGTAACTTCGGCTGAAGCATCAAAGATACATATTTATCTAGGGAGCAAGCTTGCAAGCGTTCCACGGACATAAAACGTTACTTAGCGAGCCACAAATCCTCGTAACGCTAAGCCGAGATAAAACACTAAGCCCGCGCCACAACGAGTCGGAGCTCAAATTTTTCACCTGCGGGCTGCGCAGCCGGCCCGGAATGTGTGCCACACTGGATATTACCTTCGCAAGAATTATGATATTCTATAATGAAACTCGTGCTGTCGCATTAATCACATATTAGATTCCGTTTCGGTTCATGCGATTTTTTCACATGAATACACAAATGCGAAATCAAATTAAATTTTCACATTCTATTTAGTTCCATATTCAGAGGACGAAAAATGAGCAGAACAAACAATTTTATTTATTCTCCAAATGCGGTCTAGCGAAAATAATTTCATTTGAAATATGGAATAAACTGAAAAACTCTAAGCTTTTAAGGGTTCCTTATATTCGATGCAAAATAGATCATGCGTACATAATATGTCGATCTATCAAGTGCCTTTTTCCGAACTAAACAAGACGTAATAAAAAGGTAAATACCAGACCATACATCAAAATCTTCAATCTCTAAATTAAATAATTCTCGCACAGAACCCTATTCCACACGACTCCATATAGGTCTTGATCGTTTTTTTTCGATTCACATAGTTTTATCATAACTCAACACCTAGGACAGGTTTACGACTATAGTAATTTTCTATTCTATTCTCTTCTGTGGATTTTAAGTGTTAAGTCTTTCATAGCCCCTAAAATAAAGCACACGAGGACCGTAATAAAACGTTTCACTAAGACATTTAGCAAGTCGTAACTCCACCTTTAACGTGGATTAACGCTAAGTGTAAAGTTAAATTATTTTAAACAGAAGTTTTTATAGCGCTTTGTCGCCAAGGGCAAATCCTCTAATTGATGGGTATTGTAATCCTTGATACAGATCGACGAGGCCGAATCACATTTCGATAATACAATGACATTTTCTACGATGAGCTCGGATCTCGTGGAGAGATCCCCAAACAGAGAAGAGTAATAAAGCCATTAATTCCGCTTTACGCGCAAATAGCATAAATCAGACTGTAGCGCCTCGCGCCACAAGACCGCCGGGTGCCGCATCGCACAGCCACGGGTAAATTAAACGTCTGCCGTACGTCCTCTTATAAGCAAAACCGCAAGCCAACATCGCTCTTAAATTAAATCAATCGGCTTAAAATACCGGAAGAAAATAGCCTTTATAAAACCGCTGAAACGATATTATCGGTCTTTACTGTGAGATTTATGTGACGTCTTCTCTCTAAAAGTTATTCAGGTGCACTTAGTTCTGTTAGTTTGCCAAAAAAAGCATTCTCTTCTAATTTAATTCTGAAAAATGCTTGCGATTAATAGTTTTGTTGTATCTAAATCAATGTTTTAATGAAAATTTTATTTCTTAACTTGTATTTCATTAATATACAAGTATATAACAACTATGTTATACATTTAACTGAGGCGTTACTTACCACTTGGTTCATCTCTTTATTGTAGGGAGCTGGAGCTTACTCGACCACGCTGTCCCAGTGCGGAGTGCTAGCAAATAACTTAAAAATGTCGATACAGTGTAGGCCAACACCATAAAGCAAAAAAAAACAATGCTTATTACGTATTAACTTAACTTCAAACCATTAATGGCCCATTACTGATCACGGCTCCCTTCTCATCATTGAGGAAACCTAGAGCATAGTCCACCATGTTGCTCCCGTACGGATTGGTGGGGAGGTTAGTGGCCCACCCGTACATGAATATTTTACTTGATTTACAGTATGTATTATTTATTAAAAAATATTGTTTGTGTAAGCTGCCTTGCATCTTTAGATATTTTGTCCTATTAATAATATCAATCCTATCACTTAGTAATAAAAATCTTTATCAAAAAAACTAATAGACATGAATCTCTGATACTAATCTATTAGTTTATTTTTATTGGTGTACATTGTACAATAAAGCGTTTCGTATTGTATTGTAGTTTCAATGCGCTCTAGACTAAAAAGTTTTAAGGAGACCATTTATAAAACAACAATAGACCGGTCTCAGCCATGGGATTGTCTGAAATTAGATTTCAGTAAGACGCTGGATCCGGCGGGCGAGCTAGTGGAGCGAGGGCTGGCGTCAGCATCGCACCGCCGCCCCACGCTCCGGCTGCGACAACTCGTACCAATAAAATTTCATTATCCCTTCCATTACATAAACAACCACGTCTGTTTTTGCTACATCCTATTTAACGTTTATCCCGCCGTTCCTAATACAATAACTTACAAAAATACAAAATCATCGGTGACGAAAACAATCGTACGAGGCAATGAACTTTACGCCTGTATCTCAGCCAATTTGTAATATTAAGCAGGGAACGAAAGTAATACGATAATTAAATAAGGCTGATATGCTCTTCATCATTCGGCGTATTACACGTGCGTGTGTTATGATACGTGATAATAATAATGAAGAGGCGACGTGTGGGGAATACTGAGAAATCGTACAAGTTACGTGGAGGTAATCTTTGCTAAGGTTCAATCATTTATTAAGCAAAGTACTGAAATAACTTTTCCAAAATTATTCATACGCGTTATGAACCCAATGTTATCCCGAGGGTCAAGATTATAATCTTAGAATATTTTATGTGGTTAATAAACATGACAACCATTATAGGTAACAGAACAAGAAAAATGCCCAAAAATCGGTTAAGCACACAGAGCAGTTCTGAATAAAAAGGTCGCTACTAAAATAAATTATTTCCCGATTCGGCCGTTTCGATTCAAATTGAAAGAGCGTCTCTGTATAGAGATTTCTCTAGTCACGATGGTAGAGAGAATACAAATAGGCACATAAACGGAAATAAAATGGCCTCATGAATCGTTTGGACTCGTGTCTTCCGATAACTTATCTACGAAATATGTACCATACTCGTATACACATATAAGTAGGACGCATAATTTGCCATACAAGAACAACTTGTAATTGTAAATGTGTTTATTGTGTAATTAAAAACCTAAAACCCGATGGTTCGATCTATGACTACACACAGACAGACAGACAGCCATAACAAATGATAGATCTGACCTCATACGAGTATATTGCGCTATCCATCAGTACAAACCGATTCAGTTACGAATAATTATGTAGGACACATTAAAACCCCCGACTAAGAAAATATTTAATGAGCTGATGATCATCAAACGCTTGAACGGATCTTCTTGAATTATAGCTAGGAACCCAGTCGATCACCCTGCTGAACCGATATAAAACAAACATAGCTTAGAACCACCTCAAGGAAACTGGCTTTCAAATGAAAAAAACCCGCATCGAAATCCATCCCTTTCAGAGCTACGATGCCATAGACAGACACACACACAGACCGACAAACAACGACGTCAAACTTATAACACCCCTTTTTGCGTCGGAGGTTAAAAAGAAATTTCAAAGTAGCAGTTCAATGGCATTTTGGCCGGTTGCTAAAATGTACATTTCATTTACGATAGGTACTAAGCAGACTACAACTAGTTATTATAGCTACGACAACGTAGGAGTGTGCTACGCCAAACATAATGACACAAATATTTGAAAATATTATGAGTTCTACAACACCGTAGACGCATGCTACGATGCGCGCCTACGACACCTACGATAAGCTTTTAACATTTTGAAATGTAAATATGTATGTATGTGATAAAATAAAATGAAAGAAGCGTTATATCCGAATATGTATATATGAACCACATATTGTCGCCTACAAAATGAGATAAACTTCCAGAAAACTGAGGAACTGAAGGGATAGAAGTAATAAAACCCGTTTCATTATTATGGTCGTTAAGTGCCGTAATCTAAATATCTCAAAGTTTTTTGTTATGGTTTAATATAGAGAAGGTGACGCTTATCAACTTTCGTCCTTATTAGCATTCTGATAACTTAGAAATTTGTCATTATCTAGCAGCACGACGATGAATTATTTATTCAACGTCGATCCGTAGGCAGAACACGTTCTCAATAGATAACTGGCATAATTCGCGCGGGGATGCTGCGTATCCCCACGAAACAATAGCAGATTATCAAACGAAACGACGTAAATAGTCGTCGAATAGCAGAACAGGACGGCCTGTCTGGGTTAAGGGCCCGCAGGATGCCCGCGCCGCGATACGAATGCCAGATGAGCCAGCTATATTCAGCAGATGATGACCAAACGCTTGTCTCTTCACATATCTTTAAGTTATACTGTTAATAATAGATTTGTTTGTAATTCCAGCGTAACTAAACGTGGTTTTAATGTTCAAAGAGAAGTTTAAAATTTTGTTGACCAATAATGATACCAAATCAACTAAATATGGTTTTGAGTCTTTGGCTTACATTATATTATACATGTACGAGTAACTTGAACACTTATCATGGGTGGCAAGGACAAACAATTGATATATTCATTTATCAACAGTTATATACAATCACTTTTATAAACGATACAATCTAATATGTGGTAAAGTGTATGACAGCGTGCCCTAAAATAACTGACAAACAATACAGACGAAGAATAGCATACGATTCAAACAAAGTCCATATTTTATAAATTGAGTTCTCATCATACCATCAAGGATCTATTATAATTTTCTATTACTCACAATATTATTTTTCGCTGGTCACAATTTATAAACATAAATCGAAAGTAACCAATTCTCCATACAAAAATAAACTTTACTTATTCATTTAATGGTTATCTGTCAAATGGTAGTCTTTTAATCTCAAACAAATAAACGAACACTGACACACGTAGACGTAGATCAATTCAACCAAAAACTAACTTTAATATGGACATAATTATCATGAAACTATAACGATTAAAAGTATGAAAGTCTCGTAATACTGCGAACAAAAACACTCCAATTCAATAGCTTTCAATGGAGGAATAAACGAAGTCACGGATTTATATAACCAACTGAGATGACGTATTTAATAACTACTATAATACCTATAGTTGTACGCCTATACCATGTATCACGTTGGTACACATATTTTATAACATGGTTTATTAAAAAAACAAATAACTTTAGGTACACACTCATAGCCCTACACTAGGATTCACTGTGTCGTGGGCGCCATGGACAACACACAAATAGAAGAACACACACGCACCCAGAACGAGCACAGAAAAACTAATCATGAAAATTTTCGCCTCGATGGGAATCGAATCTTGGACCCTTCGAACGGTGCGGCGATCCGCATGGTAACAATTGCGCCACACAGGTCGTGATTATTGTTCCATATAATAAAGCAGATCTTGGATAATTCGCTCTTAATTGCATAAATCGTCTATCCCCTTACCATCTTACAAGATCCTTCAATGAAAACAACAATATTGTTATAGACCTCCTTAACATTTAAGAGGTATCATCGTTAATTAATTATATTATTCATCGAATCAGTCATGAACGTCGTGTCGTGATTATTTAAATGCAATTAAGATGTACATAATAATATTACGCTATAACGAAGGTTTAAAAACGATGTACGGATTTTCTATTTAAGAGGAAAAAATAATTGAATGCAAGCACAAGGTAGACAGTGATGTTATGTGACAATTCAATTACCGTGAGCGACCCGATTATATCTCAAAACAAAGAATCTGCTAATAGTACCGCGCGGGGGATAAACAGTGCGACAGTAGGTTCGTGTTGAAAAAATAAAGGCGCGACGACGCCCGAATAAATGAGAACGGCGATAAACAGGAGGATTCGTTCCGAGCGGAGGGTCGATAGCGAAATACATTATTCCCCGATCCGAGTGTTCCGATTCAAATTGAAAGAGCACCTCCAACATGAGATTTCTCAGGCGGCGAGTGGGTGCAGAATATAAATCGGCACATAACCAGAAATGGAAAGCCTGTGAATTCCCGTTTCGTGGCGAGCGGTCGTGTTTCTTGGGCGCTCTACTACATATGCAGCGGTAACCGAAAAAAATGTTAATACCCTTAAAATACTTTGCAATGTACTGACACTGATGTGCTGAATATAATTTATTTATTTTAATGACAAAAATCTAAATGTCGACTAAACGTATTTCAAAATGTTTTAAGGTTACAGGAAAGACATTAAAACTCAATTCAGTCAACATAATTGCACAGATTGCAATTAACCCTAGTAAGAACTTAATAAAGCTACCCACGGTAAATCCACGTTGGTCTCTTAGATAAATTAGGTACACTTGCGTGGTAAAATCCTAAAAGCCTGGCTAGCTATCCCTTACGACTATTGTTATAAAATTCCCATGGGCGGTTGTGAATACTTCCATGGAATATAGTCTGTTTGCTCGTTTCCCAGCTATCAACATAAAAAGTAACGTTTTCCGTGATGAACTTAGTTGAAAGAATGCCAAAATCTATAGAAATGCGAATCCAGTGCGCCTGATAGCAACGACATAAAACAAGGTCTATTTATCCAAACGCCTAAATCTCAAAACCTACAAACACAGCTTTCCATTAAGTTTTTATCAATAGAGAGGATGATTGACGAGGAAGGTTTAGGTGTATAATTTATGAAATATTCATATTGAATAATAGGACCGAACTATAACAATAATAGTAGGCTAAGTCAGTGATAATCCAAATATGTGAGATGTATTTTATCTTTTTTCCATACGAAGGTAAGCGAGGTAGCTAGTTATGATATAAAACTAACGTGATGGTACATAACTATTTTACGTAAAGTGAATACAACTACTTATGCAGCAGAAATGGGGCATGCGGCTCCCCTCATCGTGTATTCTGCCCAATTCGCAACACGCCCAGCCGATATTTACGTCACAAGCGTCTTTGCTGATTCCTGACACAGTCTCCCTCTTCCTCGAGTCGTAACAATAACACTGGAATGACGCTTATATCGGATATTTACTTGACTAATCTACGTAGGCCGTATTTGTTAAATCCAATTATTTCTGATTACACCTCTCAGAAATCTTATAAAGCTAAATCAATTTCTGCAAAATCAGACTCGGCTACTCTTTTTGTTCAATCACTGACACGCTCAAGTGGATGGCTGGATGGATGTGTTATGAATGGCAACTGTCACACCTGTATTCAATGAATAAAGCCTGAGAGAGGAGTAAACTCAATACTATTTCAAAAGAGAGCTTTAAAAAGTATTCCTAGCATTTAAAAAATAAAGAAAATGATCAGTTACTTTTAAAACACAGGCGCGATATAGTAATAATTTTAAACCGAAACATACACAGATTTACATCTACAGTGAAGCTAAGATTAAAACAAAAGTATTTCTTAAAGACAAGTTTGAGCGGTGCCTTAGTGTATGCGCGATGATTTGGAGATTTGCCGGAGGGCGCACGGGCGGCGCTAACCGTGGGCGACGTCTACGACGCTCTTAACTATATTAAAGACGAGACGCTAGCATCGTCGGTGAATCAAGGTGATGTGCCTTCACAATGCCCTATTCAAATTTAAATAGCTTTACGCCCAATTGCGCTTCAATAGTGCTCCAGCTCTCGAATAGTTATTTCATTAAACAAAGATTTCAGTCACGATTTTCGTGAACAGAATGCGATATTAAATTATTAGGATGGACTATATGATTTTCGGACATAATAGTCACCATTTAGAGGATAATTTCATACGTTCACGACTGCATTTAGCGCTAGTAGAGGGAGTAATACACACGCGTTGTCACGAGAACAATGGTAAGCGACAAGTTGGGGGTGCGCGGGCCGGGTTGACGCAAAGTTTGGCAATTATGGAGACCGCATGTCTGAGAGCGTCCTACACTCATTACGGACTGAAACTCTACTCGTCTATATTAAAAATATATGAGGCTCAGGAATTCAAAACGACGCACATTAAATTCAAAAAGTGATTTACCTACGTAGTTTCTTGGAGAGTCTTTAGATAGTTCACGGAGAAAATTAAGATACCTATTAAGACAATATTGATTGATTTCTTTGGATGCTTACCTACAACAATATCCTGAATTGAGTACTTAATATCTACAATATATCTTGTGTTAGTGATTGTACCCAAATAAAATCAATAATTATATGAATGGTTTTCAGGTTTATATAACTTAGGTATACTCGTATATACATAGTGATACAACACCTTTATTTTATAACAACACAAATATACAAAGAAACAAATATCTCAACAAAAATACCTGTCACAAATACTAAACAAAAAAATTTAACGTAGCAAGCTAGTGTTCAATAAAAATGTAACCGTACAGAAAAAATCTCTGAAAGACACCCTAAAAGCTAACGTTGTTACGTTTATCGGCAGAGCTTTAAAAACTACCCGAATATATAATCCGAATATGACGGCTCGATTCCCCGCCATTGTTTTGCAGAGCCGCGGGGGATGACAAGCATTGTGTCACCAAACGTTCGTGCACGTCAATTTACGCCGCTCGAGCTCCGAACAAAATATACGCGATATTAACAACTCGGTATCGAAAAATATCGCTATGATGAATCTTGTATTTCAGTATTTGGTGGAATATAACGTGTGACGCCTATAACGCGTTTAGTATAACTAGGAGTAATAGCAGCTAATAGTACCTAGACGTTATATAACTTTTATTCTCATGTCAGAGTGTATATCACCTAACTCCTCCTAAAAGGCTGTACCAATTTGGTTAATTTTTTTTTGTCTTAAATAATTATTTCAAAAATGGCAATCAAAGTTATTATCTTAAAATACTCGGAATGTATGGACATCTACTGTGCGCTACGACTACCGACCGGCCGACGGCCAAACGGGCTCCACTAAAGGTCATTAACCCGGCCGCTCGGTTGCCGGCGGGTCGGTCGTTGTACCTACACAGCTGTTGACCATGCATTCAGAGTATTTTTAGATAATTTTCATGTCCTCGAATATGGCAAGTGAATCAAAAACCCAGTATAAGTAGCACTAACCTGTAAACTAGGATGCACGGCCAGTTGCAGCAACGTCCGAACAACACCGAGGTGCCCCTTATTGACGGCGATGTGCAGCGGGGTCTGCCGGCGGCGGTTCCTGGCGTTGAGGTCGGCGCCGGCGGCCGCGAGCGCGCGCAGCGCCGCCGGCTCGTCGCCGAACGCCGCGTGGTGCGCCGCGCGGTCCCCGTCCCGGTCCTCCGCGTCGGCCTCCGCCCCCGCCTCCACCAGCATGCGGATCACTTCCACGTGGCCGTTCTGAGCGGCCGCCTGGTGAACGTTGTGTTCGAGTTAATACAATAAAATTCTAGACAACTAAATGTAACTTAAATTAGTAGTAGCACTGGCTGTTTATAAATATATTAATGTACACAGTTATTTTTTATCTGTCGTTGTTTGGTTTATAATTCAGTTCATATCTATACCGGCCACAAACGCATCGGAAATGGCTTTGGTCTCATCTATATATTGATACGTTTGCTGTGCGGTGTCACACCGTACAATTCACAGACACTACGTGAGGTAATTCGATATGCCAGTTTCAGTTTCTTTTTTAAATACGAATAGTCGACAAACCGTAAATAGTAAGTTGTCAATGTCGTCGATGAACATCAGTAACACCAGCGTTGCCGGCCAAACAAACTTTTGGGTACCTGCATATTTTCTAACTTTCCGATAGGTACTGCGGTCGAAACTTAGTAAGTACCTAATTTTTTTTCTCAAAAACTATTTTAAACGTGTCTAATGGCCACGCGGGACGAGTGCAAGGCGAAATCAAGTAAGTTTCGGAGATACATCTCTATATACATATACTATATCTATAATATATATTCACTATATCATATACATATATATACTATATCTATATACATATACTATATCATATCTACACACTATATACGACGTACCTGTAAAGCGGTGTGCCCGCCGTACACCCCGTTGACGTCTGCGTGCGCGCCGTCCGTCCGCGCCAGGATGTCCGCGCAGCGCGCCGCGTCCCCGTTGGCCGCCGCCTTCACCAATTCCTCATTCGCATCGCCCGTCACGTGCGACTCGAACAGTTTCTTCAGTAGCACTGACAGACGTTCTCCTTGTAAAATATTAAAGGTAAAATATATATTTATGAATTAAATAATAATAGTAAAAAATACGCTGTTGGTGATTTTTTATGTTGTGACTTTTAAACTAATCATGTTGAATGGGAATAAGTTATCAAATTTTAAACAATTACCTACATACACACAAATAGTAAAAGCGTTTATTATTGAATTTACTACATATCTGCAGCCAGAATATATTTTAATACAATACAAACGTTAATTACGCTAATATAAATGTAAAAATATGGCTGCTGTTTTGCCTGTGTAACAAGATATACACATATATTATATATAATACATATATTACATAATTATATTAGATATAACAAGAAATCACATTCAGTGAAGACACTTGGTATCTGCATGCTGCGAAATCCCTTATGTCGCTTTTAGACACTCGGCCGAATATTCGACTTACAATGACGAATATCTAAACGTGTGTATGAATACAAACTAGAAATTCTTTGATCCGCACCAAAAACCCACATCTAGCGGATAACGAGCTAACACTCGTAACACATTTTTCACATACACGAATCGCCCGATCACATACTCTTATTCGCGCGTTCTTACCTCTTCTCGCCGAGTATATAAACGTGGCGTTACAAGATTGCCTTTTATGATTTAAAACAAATACCTGACGAGTTCCCCGGAATGCTACCATCAGACGAGGCGACCTTGGTAACAGCATGCGGGTTATATGTCCAGGATGTGTTGCACACTTCTACTTTGAGATCATTGTCATGATAAATTTGTTGGACGCGGCCAATTTTTCCGAGTGTCTGTAACAACAGATATATAGTGTCATAGTGAAACTTGTATTCCATCCACTCTGAAGGTATTTTATGGTCACTTTTGGCTACAAACCATGAATCGCTATAATCAACCCAGTACTGAGCAAGGGTCTCTCCTCATACTCGAAGAGGGCTTGAACATACTCCACAACGCTGCTCCAAGGCGGATAGGTTAGTGGCCAATTTATGTGTCTGAAGTTTTTAGCCACCCTACGGCTTGTGACATGGCTTAACGACTGCTACCAAATGATAACAACCGAGACAATCACCTTAACGTGCCCACCGAAGCAAAGAAACGCTCAATACATTTTTGCCATTATCGGTCACCCTTACAACAGAACACGCCCGTTATATTTTTAAATTAGGTCGACCACAAAGGATTGAGACAATACAGATTAATCCGTTTAATTGTCACACAAAACTTAAAGGTTACTTTTTGTACATGAGCGAGGGTGACCACTTTTCATCAGGAGGTAGGAGTTACTTACTTCTTAGTAACAAAAACTAACAGAAATAACTCCATATCACTAACAATCCCCGCCCCAGACCTCATAACAAACTAATCAACTAACATTCTTAATAACACCGGGTTGATCATCCTAGTCCCGATTTAAGTCTTGTTCCGTGTCGGTTACAGCTGTCAAGGTCGGCAGCGGAAGGGTGGAGCTGCATGCTCATTTGCTATTTTATATCCATAAAAAAACTCGATTCTCGTTTATCGGCTATTTACATAAAAACCGTTCGTCTGCGTCAATGTCTCTGTCCTCTGCCTAAATTGTTTATGCCGAAGCCTGGCAACATTTATACGGCAGATTATTCCCATAATCTGGTTTCACTGTGGTGTACAGTAAAACATTACTGACCGGCGCCATAGCCTCGGCCCACTCGCCGTGCCCCCGCTGCAGCATCTTGACTCGCTCCTGGTCGGCGCACACCTGCACCAGGTCGCCCACCGCGAACCCCCCGCCCGCCGCCGCCCCCGCGCCCGCGCCCGCCGTCGCGCCGCTGCTATTGCCGCTGCACACCTGGTTGCACAAAATAAACAATTTTGTAACCCACTCTCTCTGGCCAAGAAATAAACGAGATCGCGAGGTGGTAAAGACCCTGCAACAGCCTTTTAAGAACTTTCAATAGGGTATTTGGCAGATTTTAGAAAATCATCTCAAATTGTTCAATATAACCTAATACTTAATGCAGTTTGTTTAATTCTATGCAAATTTTTGTATTTTCTATGAAAATCACCAAAGTTTAAATGAACAAAAAAGCCGCCAAAACGCTAATACGCCATATTAAGCAGGTCATGACGTCACCTGCTTATATAAATAAACTTAGCTGTCAATGCTGTCATGGCGTATAGTGTTCCTGTTCTGTGGTCATTGCTGTCAACCGTACAATACTTTATTTTATTATCGATTTTTAATAAAAATCCCAATAATTTTAAAATAATGTGTTAGCTAAATTGATTTACTTTTAAGCTAACAACAGTTTGATCTATATTTTCATTGTAGTCAAATACCCTATTGTGTCAATTTTTAACCAAGAACATAAATTACCGGAATTTTTACTTGCAAGTGATTTGAACATAAGCGTTCACACAAGGGCCTGAGGTCAAAATCCTTATGCACCTCTAATAAAATATGAACTGATTCTTTCAGATAAGTAAAATTATTTATGTATTATCCTCACAGTAAGTAAATTAAACATTTTAATACAATAGGAGTAAAT
The DNA here is from genome assembly GCA_905404295.2 of Ochlodes sylvanus. Lineage (NCBI taxonomy): Eukaryota > Metazoa > Arthropoda > Insecta > Lepidoptera > Hesperiidae > Ochlodes > Ochlodes sylvanus. The sequence goes on along the minus strand of FR990125.1, from coordinate 6,146,330 downwards.
ATTAATTGGCAAAAGGCGAAACTAATACCCAATCTTTCAAGATTTTTTATGCTACTAATTATAACTTGAATTTACTGTACACAACGTTAATTAGCTATTATGACATCAACAGAAAATTATGAACTTCAAGTACTTTAAAACTTCCTTTTTCTGTCTCTCTTCATTCTTGGCCCGCAATGTATTGGTGATGCCTATGGTGATGGCCATGACCATTGACCGTGACCATTTACCAAATGATGCCTGGTGTTTGTTTATCAGCTGTTTATATAAAAAAAGGCGAAATTAATTTTCTTGATTCTGTGAGAAATACACTGAACTTCTCTCAAGCTTAATAAAATATCTTTACTATAAGAATTAAGTTTAAAACTACAGAAGGGTGCTTAGATACTGTATAATATTCAGTTCTCACATAATGATGTGATATTCCATATGATGTTCACTTGGTTATTACACTGTGGAAATGGATTTACTTACTTAATTTTTTTAAGTAAATATTATACATGCTGCATACCTTGGTCAAGACAGCAGGATTAAACGTCCAGCGGTTGCCACTAGGATATGTAACAACAATATCGTGATCTTCGTCAATGCCGATGACGGCCCCGGTAGTTCGGAGGCACTCGAACATCCCATCAGTCCACCCACCATGCCCATGTTGTAATGATTGTACTATTTCCAGATCAAGGTCAACGTTTACCTGAAATTTAAAACAAATTGGCTGTTATAATATGTAGTGTAGTGTTAGTCGCGCTAACTTTATGGCCTCTCTGAGCTACATTCCGCCATTCAGCGATATCTGTAAATAAGGTGGGTACTGTGCTTAGTTCAGATGGGCCATAAACTCTGGCGTAAGTAACACATTATGTAATTAGATATAGTTTTAAATATTAAAGATCACATACCTAATATAAATAATAAACTGTAAGCTTACATACCAGATCACCAACTTGCAGCCCGTGAGGTCCAGTGCGTCCAGGTCCTAATTCTCCCAAAAGTGGTAGATGTTCCTTATAAACATTTTGTCCTTTTACATCATTTACAACCTGAAAATTACATTTCATACTAAGTCTTCAACTGTGCAGTTAAATGTTTTGATTACTCCAGCAATCAGTGAGAGGTATTTATTTTTATATAATTATGTATTATATCACATATGATTCTGCACTAGGATATCTTATGTGGCCTACCTACCTACTAGACCTACCTACCTAAGCTACCTTACTATTACTGGTCTTAAGGTTTGTCCAATCTAATAAAATGAAGTAATTATAATGCAATGCTCAAGATAGCTATATCGAAATTGACACATTTCTGTTAAAGGATTTGTTACATTACCTTCAAGTCCGCCATTCCTTCAAAGCCAACTCTATACAGATTTTTGGCACCGTTATCCCACACTACATATGCAGCTGAGCGAGGGCTAGCAGCAGACCAATCCTGAACCTCATTAACTTTACCACGTCTCCCATTTCCACCATCTTGGTCCTCCCATTGCCAATCAACCTAAAAAAGATATTGTTTATTTTATGACACATAAGAACAATGGTAAAAATTATTACAATGTACTTATTAATAATGACCATCCATTAATTTTGAAAATCAATTGTGTAATAATTTAAACAATTTATACTGATATACTGAATTGATTGCATTTAAGTGCATGTCGGTGGCTTCATATTTTTATTGGATTAATAAAAACAATCAATACAAGTACTACTTCAGTCAACAAAACTATGTCACAGACAAACTCTCAACCACCCTTTTTTTTAATTTTACTCAGTATAAAAGTATAAATGCTGTCTCATACCCCTCTAACTACTCGGGCTCCAGGAAAAATGCCCCTGACAGCTTGCTTTTTACTCTTCCTGCGAGGCTCTACCAGACATCTCTGAGCTCCTGGTGCACTGATGCGGTAGAATCTGTGTCTCAAGTGATGCTTGTCTCCATGATAGCAAACAGAACACAGATCATAGTTACTGCATTCAGCACACTTCCAGCGAATTCCTGAAAGTATACAAGGTACCCTCCTTATTAAGATTGCATTAATTAAAATTATATTTTATATTAAGCATTTTTTAACACACAATATAATTCATAATGGATATGATAATAACATTATCGTAATCTAAACTAACCAGCTAAATCATTTTGGACCATGTATATTTTATGAAAAGAAATGATATGATATAAAATTACCAAATATTGGTTGCTGACGGCAAGTATCACACATAGTTCCTTCATGTTTAACACCCGTGGGGGCACTATCCAAGATGCGTAAATCGTATGCGCCCGAGCATCTATAGTTTGCTGCTGTTCCATTGTCCCAAACTACTACAACCTCCTCAGGGGATTCAAAATTTCTTACAGTTCCTACATGCCCTTCCCCACCATCCTATAAACAACAAAAAAATCCAAGAATGTATGACATTTATGTTATATAATTGCGGCGAATAGGTTCAGGTAGTCGATTGCAAATAGATGAAATAAATTTAATGTACCTGTTTGCCCCATTTCCAGTCAGGACCTCTTATTACTCTAGCTCCTACACCTTCCATCATAAATCTAGTTGCTCTAGATGATGTTGAAGAACCCGGAACATTAGGTTCCATAGTCATAGCCATATCCTACTACTCAGGTGTGGGAATTTCGATATTAAGTAAATTAATGTTCGCTAACTTTGCAATAAAACTTTTACAATAACAGTAGAGAATAGACACGACTTTGACGGAATAATATTAGATAGACAGATCAACACAGAAACAAATCAGGAAGTCACAGTGAGTGACATGACAAATGACAATAGACTAGGTAAGTTCTTATGACAGAGACATTTCGGTGTTGCGTCGAAAAATGTGAAATTATAAGTAAATCCAGACAAAAAATTATTTAATACAAGAAGTTCGTAATAATGGAAATATTTATCAAATAATTTCTTTAGAAAATAAGAAATGAGCATCAGTTAAATATTTGCAATTAAGCTTTCGGTCAGTTCAAATATAGTGAGAAAATTACCTATGTCACGATGTCATTCTTATGACATATAATTACCTACCGTAAAGTGGGGCTTTTTGGAAGAATTTTTTCATGAAACGGCTGTTAACAAAACCGACGGTTACCCTATCTACATAAGATGTTTTTCTTTGGGTAGTTCTCGCAATTTCCTATAAATAACTACTTTCACTGTTCTTCTGTTCTTCTGTTCTATCTTCTGTTAGTAGATTTAAAGATATATGGTTTTACAAGTGCCGTTCCAAATATCGCCTCAATGGGGGTATTTGGAATCTGACTTTATTGCTTCGGTTTTCCTTATTTTTTGAAGCCGTGTAAAAAGAAACGATAAAGAAATATAATGGAAAAGTAAAAGGATAACCAGCTGTCTTGAGTTCATCTCAGTTTCACTCCTTTCTGTCCCTTAAAAGGTGAAAAACGACCACTGATAATTTATTCATAATGATATCTACTGCTGCTTTGGGGTTATTTGGAATGTAACGTTAATAATATCTGATGTGTTCTTAATATGGATGAAGCGATATTTGGAATATTTAAGGCTAAGTCTGTTTTATTTTAGCCTCTTGGTGAATAACAAGTTATCGGTTGGTTTACCAGATAGATGAAAGTGCCCGGACATGAAAATGCAAATAAATGAAAAATACGGTAAATTTGTCGAATCACGGCTCCACCTTGAAAGTGCTCCAAATTTATGTTAATTCGTCACAGACGTCGACGGAACCCCGCTTCGCGGGGTCCCTTTTTTTCGCGTATACCTGACCTAACCTAACCTAAACCAACTGTCCCCCTAGGTCTAGAGTAAGAATAAATACTCTAGCTAGGGGGACAGTTGAGTTAGGTTAGGTATTTTTACGCCTTACTACATACTAGTGATAAACAACGATAGAAAAAAAAATTGGAGCACTTTCAAGGTGCCGTGATTCGACAAATTTACCAAAAATACTTGCCATTTGCCTGCCATACTATACCATGAATGTAATGCCTTACAAATAAATAAATATGAGAGAACTTTACATACATTTTTTTATAACGCTACACACTCATAGCCCCACATTAGGATCGTGTGTCGTTGGTGCCATGGACAACACACAAGACAAGAACACACACACTCAGACCAAGAACGGAAATTTAAACTCATCATACAAATTTCCGCCTCGCTGGGAATCGAACCCAGGACCCATGTAACGGCGATCCAGCGTGTTAACTATTGCGCCATCCGGGTCGTCACATTGAGTGAGTTAGGATCGTAGCAAATGGAAGGATGTGCTCTCCCCCTACCCTCACGGGAAAAAATCCTGACAGAATACATGTAGGTATGTATTACATACATTGACCTGATTATTTTATCAGATTTATTATATTTATAATTCAAAAGAAACTACTTCCAAATTGCATTTCAATAATTTTATTTTTAAATACTGTTCACAGTTTCTCAATGTTATTCTACTACTTTTTTCAAATAATTACAAAATAAGACGAATAATTACTCTCAGATTTAAGACTTATTTTTATCAAATTTATTTGATAATTGTAGAGTGCTGAAAAAATCTTCCCCTTAACTTATGCCTCATGAAACACTCAATTCCAAGTAGCCCCAAAACAGCAACCAAAAAGCCCCATTTCGAAAAACAGAAAATTTATGGGATTTCGTAAGTGATAAAAAAGAGCAAGTAGACTCACTGAAATCCGCATGAAACACACAATTTCTTAGTCTATTTCACTTTGTACACACCTGTCTAAACTTTGTATACCAGATGAAAGTTATGCACCTACGAAATACATCAAAATTTCGAGACTTTTTAAATTTTAAACTGCTCGCTGTTTATCGCCAATAATCTCCAAAATTCAATTGTGACATTGAGATTAATTGTCGCTGTGTTGGCAGGTGGTAAAACATAATTCATACTATTCCTTAAACAATAATTACACGTGACCAAATCTTTTATTTCGGAAATTCCAAATAGCCTCGTGACTTGCAAAAAGCCCCGTTTTACGGTATGTCATTGTCTATTTGTCATTGCATTGAAATGCATTGTCATATTTGTCAAAGTCAAATTGTCGTTCAATTCATTTCGAGATAAATGAAAACAATGGTTATGGTGCAATGCAGAAAAGTTTAATATAATCATTCTAAAAATAAAAAAGAGACCTTCATGAGGTTTAGACACTCGCTCGTTTTTTAACATATAATCGTCTTCAATAACAGTGGTACATAATGTCTAACCACCGCAACAAATATGAAAAAGCACGGCGACGTCTTGCAGCCATAACATTTTTATCAAACATTTCCCTTGATGGTTCGTTTAAAGATACCGAACTGTGCCAGTTTTTAGATAAATCGACTAAAGTTGACAAATGTGATGGTCCAAATATTGGTGAAAAAGACGCGGTGCACTCTTCTCGCAATCGGAATAGAGCTCTGTCGAGTCCAGTTCATCGTGTCAGCGGTGACAACCACTCCATCAGCTCAGACTCTGATCACGCTAACGTTACACCTGTTAAAAGTGGAATAAATCATTCGTTCAGGGACAGGTATGTATATTTCCAAAACTTGGTAGGTAACATTGAACAATCAGAGTTGATATTTTCTTTTTCATTTTAGATGTCCTTCTGGTAATACAGAGTCTTTTAAAGAAAAACACTCATCAATCAGAAGTCGAAAATGTCATCTTCCTTCGCTCACAGGGGTAACTCAGGATGATAAAAGCAGCTCAGAGAGCTTAAATTTCGGTAATTGTGTTTTTTCGTATCTTATATTATTTTTTACTTCAAGGAAAACTTAAATAACAAGACAAGAACGATTACCATACCTACAAAGCCTAAGCCTGATTGTTACACAACTTCCAAGCGTTGTCTATAAGACAAGGTGTTTAAATAATACTTTTAATTATTCTACATATTATTAAATTTTCTCTTTGTATTGACATACCAATAAATAATAAAAAAAATATATCAATAATGTTTCATTTGTAAATTACAGGTAAATTTCGAAGCAGTAATACATGCATACCAGAGAGCCATGGCTTTTCTAAGGAGGTGCGGCTGATTAGAGCAAGTAAAGGGGTGACCTTCAGAGATGAGAGACTTGCATTTGCTCCTACACAGGGAGTGCCATGTGCTTTGTTTAGTACTATACCATATTCCAAAACCGTTCGTAGTGCTCGGTATGTACTTATTCAAAGTTTATAACAATAGTATTCTAAAAAAAGTGTCTTGTCTAATTAGAAGTGCTATGTAAATATATTATGCATGCCCACAAAACTAGAACCAAACAATTTTTTATGGATTTAAGATAGCAAACAATCATACATTAACACCCTTTTGCTGCCACCCATTTTTGGTCATAAGTACAATTTATTTACAATTGGTTATCTGTTTTAAGCTCTGATCTAAGGAAAGATGGAGTCCGCCGGCGCAACACATCAGGGCCAAGGCCTTTATCTTCTATAACAGACAATGGTGTTGATCCATTTGACCTGCTCGGCTTGGAAAGAGAGGAGCATGGTCAAGATATATCATACTCAAAGTTATTGGTACCCTCCAGAGTATGCACTCGGGAGCAGTACAGAAAAATGTATGAAGGTGATTTTAGTGAGAAAGCAACTTGGAAAGTTTTGAATCGCCATCCACATGTAATAGCCAGGTAATATAAGCCAATGCACTTAACTTTATAACATTTGATGTCTGTTTAATGGAAATTTATGTCTAATTATGCTTTATGCATGTCTTATAATACTGTTTATAAATGTTTGTTTTGTTTGATTCTTTAAAACGTTGAAAGTGTATTTTCCTACGTAAACAACCATCCACTATCCTGTCTACCTATACTTACTATTGCAATCATCATTACATTTCATCAACGATCACAAACTTGGAATTAATCACTAGAAAAGGCTGACCTACCTGTGACAACAATTTTGAATACCACATAGCTTGACTCATGTCATTACTAACATTTGAATTTCAGGACTAAATTATTGACGAGGCAGAAGGATAAACAATGGTAAACAAAAAAATGTACTATGTAATGCTTTGCTATAGTTAGACTAAAATTGATTAATATGCTACGCGCTAACTACCAAGTACCAACATACAGTAATATCAGATTGAAATAAAATATTTTACAACTCATACTACTGTGATAGAACACAGTCAACTTTTATTATAAAAAAATTACTGTTGTTACTAATTTTCATTTATATGCTGACGCAATTTCAGGCAAGTGAGTTTGCCTGACATTCAAACTAGTAAAATTTAGTAGTAAATATTTTGGGTGAAAGACACTCCTCTTCCTTTATTTGCTTTAATAAATATGTTTCTTGCTATATATACAATGATTAACATTTTAAAAACTATAGCTCTTTTGTAATATATTGCCTCAAAATAATAAGTTACCTAACAATGCAGTGGCTATGTATATATTTCATTAGATTAAATTCTTTCACAAGCATTCCGGTGGTGATGTATTAGCGATATTACTAATATAATAACTTAATTATGCCTTATCCTTTGTTTGGTCTTAATATGTTGGAATAAGAAAGAAAGAGTTATTGTATAGGAATATGTGGTTTGATATTTTCTGAGTAAGATGTCCATATGATAAGTTTCTTTGTGGAATATATAGTATAACACCTCCAACTTAATAGAAAAGTCGAATCGAATATATAGTACAATCTGACTTCCCTCACCTTCAGGCATATGACAGTGGGTAGGTGGGCAAACAATTGTTCCAGAAATTATCTATAAATACTTATTTTCCTGTTTTCTTCCATCAACCTATTGAATGTTACATACCTTGTTATTTAGTTGCTTACCTATTATAAAATTGATTAGCTATGGTATTTTTTGTGCAATGTACTAGTAAGAAGTAGTTGTTTGAATGTACGAAAGTATAATATTGAACTATAGTTGTGCTTAAATTCAGACCTATTTAGAATTGGACACCTGGGTTTGAGTTCCATTCAGAGTCAACTTGGATTTCATGCATCTTTCAAGGCTTTGCTTACTGATTCTCATTATAAGTTTATTGAACAAATTGGTCTGCTTAAGGTTGTAAATTTTCTCAGCATACTTAAATGGTCTTGCCTGTGAAATTTATCAAGGTGTTTTACTAGCATTTATTGTAAAATATTTCTATACATTCTATAGTTATAAGATCTCCATGACCTAGAAGTTTAATGTGTTGTTCATTTATTGTAATTATTTTGTAAATAATGCAAATCAGCCTAATAATTCACTAGTTAATAAATACTTAACAAAGCATGTACTTTTCATAGAATCTTCTAAACTCTTTATTCGTTAATTTAACAAATGCATGTTATGGAAGGCTTGAAGGGATTAACACGCATGTGTTCAAATTTAATCGAAATAAGATTTTGCTACAAGAATTTATTTTAGGTGCTTCTCATATGAATCCTCCCAAAGAGCGACCGTGGCGTCTTCTCCTCCGCATTCTTCGATAGAAATCAAAACGTTTGACTGGGACGAGGCGCCAGTTATATCACAAAAATATGTAAGTAGACGTCGATCTCTTTGTGTGCACAAATACGAGTAATAGGTACACAACACAAGGTTTCCTGACTGATCAACAATTTATTGATAACGAGGTGTTTGTATAAAATACAAGTTAACTCACAGTCACATCTCCCACCACATAATATTTAGTTACGTAGGTACTAAATTTTTGTTTATCTGAAAACTTTCGGACTCGAAATTAATGTTAGTTACAAATCATGTACTGTTTTACTATGTCTGAACATATGATTAATCTCTCTCTCTCTCTTCACAGGTACATTACTGTCCAAACGTCCTAGATGATCCGGAGCTGATAGCAGGCAAACACAGAACTCTGTTAACTTTTACATCATACATGACCTCGATTATCGACTACGTCCGGCCGCAAGACTTGAAAAAGGAGCTCAATGACAAATTCAGAGAGAAGTTCCCACATATTAAATTAACACTCAGCAAGCTCAGAAGGTAACGTTGATTTAATAATCTGTTTTAATTGTTCCAAATATGTATTTATTTTTCCTTATTTGCGTAAGAATATTTACAAAAGATAAGGACTGAAAGTGCTTTATTTTTACTAAAAGGGAAACTCACTATAAAATAGAATGCTAAAAAAATAAAATAGGTTTGTATGTTCTTTTGCCTTTAATGCCAATATTATTGAACATTAATATCGTTACTGTTAACTTACGAGTGCTTCTATTTGAAATATGTAATAATATTTCAGTATAAAGAAAGAGATGCGTAAAATCGCTAAACACGACAGTGGCGGAATCGATCTTTTATCTGTGGCGCAGGCATATGTATACTTCGAGAAGTTAATTCTTGCCAACCTCATCAATAAAGACAATCGGAAGCTATGCGCCGGCGCCTGTCTGTTGTTGTCCGCCAAACTTAACGATGTCAAGGGGGAAATGTTGAAGGCTCTCATAGAGGTAACTTTGCACAAATACTGTAATTTAATCTGTAGTCATCGGGTGGGATCTCTATAGGGATTGGGTATCCTCTGTTAATTTTCGGGTTAAGGCCATAGCTCACACGCGAACGATTTGTGAATCCAGCGTTGCGTGGCCAGTACATTCTTTCTTTGTTCTCCATTTTCCTTAGCCGACAACTTGTCGCTAATGGTTTCGATTTTACTAATGTCGCGCATGCTCGTTTGTCAGCTTTTTAAATAATTCAAAAATTCATCAATGTATTGTTTTCAATATGCTTGTCATTCACAATCAACCCCTTATAATGTTATTTAACTGTTCAACAGCGCATAGAGACAACATTCAGAGTGAATAAGAAGGATCTCATCAAATTCGAGTTCGCAGTACTAGTAGCGCTCGAGTTCGGATTGCACGTGCCACCGTACGAGGTGAGATGTTTCACTATTATAATATAAAAATTGGTTGTCTGTAAAGTCGGTTTACTGACGATAGTTGAACGTGACAACGTCTTAAGAAAATAATTTCCTTTGAATGAGTAGGCAAGCACAATAAAAGAACACTTTTTCAATACAAGTTAAGTCATTTATTAAAAATGAATGCTGGATACTTATACATCCTACATCGTGATTCAGAATTATAGCGCCCCACTACTCAACGCCATCTAGTGTACTGCGAGTGAACTACCAGCTCAGCCAGCCTTCCTCCATCGATAAATGGACCCAATCGAACTTAATGAATAATTGTTCACTGCACAATACATAGATGGCGCTGGTATAATAATTCACCAACGGTAACGACGGTAACGCATGAGTCATGTTTCTTCATGCGTGCCACCGAATTATAAGACGTTGTCACGTCAAAAAACATGAAATGATTTTTACCTCGCTATACCATTAGTTATTACGCCCCGTTTGTATACTCTGCGAAGAGAGGCGAGAACGCGCGAATACGAGTATGTAAACGGCTTATTCGTGCATCTTCGCTATTCGCTACGAGTTTTCGTTCGTACTCTGCTCGGTGTCGGTTTTTTTGAGTCAAATTAAAGGATTTCTGGTCTGTACTCGTGATCTGTGTGATCTTTGAGAGAGAAAGAGAGATGATATGAAAAGTCACAAGTATATAAGCGGATAAGTCACGAATATTTAAACTGGTCTTTCCTTGGTCGTTTCGGGCACGAATGTTCGGCATGAAAGTAAGCCGAATATTCGGTCGAGTATCTAATGCCCGGTCCGTATATTTAACCAATCGACAATCATTAGACCGAGCGTTTTCGAGTTACCAGTAACGAGTCCTGGTCCGGGATCCTGAGTAGGTACATTTTTTCCACTTAATAACTATCAAGTTAATTTTTCGTGAGTAGCTTCATTTTGATGAGACGCTCAACAATTTCTGAACGAAAAATCTCGATTGTGGGAGGTAACAGGAGTAGCAGGGATAAAATATGTCGATTTCATGATTCTAAAAATTACTAACTGGTTGTTTTTTTTAAATAAATGATTATCAAGTGGAAAAAATGTACTGGGGATCCCGGACCATTGAAGTCGTTCCTTGTTATCTTTTTTTTAGGAACTTCTAAATTGCGCCTCGTAGTCAGTTCTAGTAACCGTAAGCAAAACTACACATGTTCGAATACAGGAACTGGTCATAAACGAGGCGATAGATGTGTCATATTACCTACGTTTCGTGTCAGGTGTTCCCCCACTACCAGCGGCTGCTGCACGACTCGTGACGCTGGCGCCGGCTGGCCCTCGAGCATTGCGCGCGCGCCTGCCACCGCCGGCGGGCCAGCATCGTCGACAACTTTAGGGCCGCGTCTTGGATGTGAACTGTACACGAGCTACGAGCAAGAGGGACTTCGTGTTACGTACGTCTATTTATTTATTAGCTGAAAGAAAATTCGTGAAGTTACAAGTGGAAACGTTTAAAAATTTGAAGGTGCTGGTTACTAAAATTTTGCTTCTTTATTTGCCTATTGTGAGCCTGAATATATTACTATAATTTTTTATTAATTATTTTTGAAGAAAATAATGTAATCTGAAAAAATGTGTTGATGTCGTAGTATTGCCGGATTGTCTTTGTTTTACTATAAAAAATATGGGTCTCATTATTTCACATTTATTTTAGTTTTAAATAATATAGGTATACTTATAATACCTACTAGATTTTTTTTCAGAATTATTTGGGTTTAAATTTTTATAAAAACGACCCAACCTTGCCATTTAATTGCCATTTTAGCACACCTTAATTAAATTGATGTATTCCATTTGGGAAGAATGAATCCGTTAAGTTACAATGAAATCAAATTATTCTGTGTATGTTAACCAATCTGCGGTTTATGTTCCTTTCCGTTCATTTTATTTAATAAAATTCCCTAACACTTCGTTCACCTAAGGTGATAATTGTAAGCTATGTATAGTAAGAATGTTACATTATTGTTAATTATTACTATAATTACAATCGCATAAGTCGCTGTAGTGATGGAAAGTGACATGCGTGTAATATAATGAAGAGGAGCTTAGGGGATGGTTGTCAGTGTCAGTGTCAGTACTTTTAGGTAACTTCTTTAATAACCTTAGGGTCCTTAGGTGAGGGCCATAATTTTAGCATTAGGCACATTGTAACAAAAATGTGGGGCAGTTTAGAGTAAAATTTCAACCTTAATGTTTTCTTTCTGCTCATTTTTTTCACAAATTGTTACAAAGCCCCTTGTCCCCTAATTAGATCTAAAAGCTTAGAATGTCTAAATAATATTTTCCTCTCGTATAAAGTCTTACCTTTATCTTTCGTCTATCGCAGCTTAGCTGTATTATGTATCTCTATATTAAAGGGTACATTATACTATTGTAGAACGTATTTTTACTATTACATGGGAATTATAGTTATATCTATTTAAAGGTATCAAAAACATTACAGAAATATTAGTAAATGTATAATTATATGACTTGAAGTGACTTTCGTGCCCAATTTCGAATCAGTTTGTTGGGAAATGATATATAATAAAATTTGAATGAAGAAATGAACAAACTCATTCGTCAGAATTATGAAAGTTATCCAAGCTTTTTTGTATTTTAGGAGTGCTGCTAGTTAAATATAAGACTAAAATAATTGACATCAGTGATTATTGATGTCAGATACCTGTAACGATGTCTTGAAATAAATTGAAATAAAGTGAATATTAATTTCAAGTCGGCAAAGATACCCAACATTAAAAATCTTTCAATGATATTTTAAACACGTTAGATTTAGACTATTAAATTGTTCGTTATATAGATATAATAATAAAAAAATACCAAAGAAATCTATGAATTTTAAGTAAGTATTTCTAAAATGTTATTGCTCAATAGTTGCTCTATCTTAAATATTAGTTTTATTAGCGTATACACAACGATCAAGTTTTGAACTAGTTTTCAAGGTGATCAGCACCAAAATTAACCTGCACATCTATGCTAAACTTCGCCTTAGGTTGGAAATTGTTTGATGCTCGAAGGACCAACGCATATTTAGAGAAATTTAATTGAGCAATGAAATTTAATCTGTAGTCAGTAAACCTAGATGTCCTACGATTGATTGTTGTTTTACTAAAACAAACAAAATGCATTTATTTGCTCTCACAAGAGGTTACACTATAAAATTCAAATTATTACAAATACACGTCCTTTTGTAGCCTTAACATCACACCGCATTGTCTTCACACACAGAGGACCTTTCTTAGTATTTATATCAATGGAAACAGTGGACATTTTTTGTGCAGCGGTCCCTTGTATAGTGTGGGGAAGCACTTACAATGTATTTTAAATATGTAATTAATTCCCTAAAGGAATGAAATTGGGCGTAAAAGTTAATTTGAGTATGTAAATAACTAAGTAATATTGCCGCGGGCACCAACTAGTCATTTTGTAATGAACTTACTAATCGTGTGTCTGACTGTCTGGTCTTATAGATTTCACACAGCCGACAATAAGAAAGAGTTTAGGCTGTGATCATACCGTAAGCCAAAGTATCTAAGTAGAAAGTCCACAGTCCTTCCCAATAATGGCTGTAAAAAGGGAAATATAATTATGAAATAGAGTTGATGGCTAGAACAATACACAAAATACAAAATATTTATAAAACATACTTATATGCACATAAATATTTACAAAATGAGGAAGTGGAAGTGGATGGAGTGTGTAAATTGTGTATTTTTGTATGGACGCGAAACTGTTATAGTTTACATACTAAATCTTAGTATGTAAACTATATTGTTATAGAGCGATAAGAGGTCTGTAAAATCATGTATAATTATAGCTTGGGTATTAGCTTATTAATTAACACTTCAGTTTTGTACATAGTTGTTGGCTTGACCTATTTCATTGAGATTATTGTAAAGCTATTGTTAAAATACTCTACATCGAATTATGATTGTAAGTACATTTATTTTGTTCAAATAAATTATTTTACATCCTGATAGAAATCGGTGTGATAAGGGTATGTACGCCATTACGCTGTTCAGTGACCAACAGGGTGGTGTCTCATGAGAAAAATATTTTTTGAAATTTTTTCATTCTAAGAAAAAAACCCTATTGAAGCATCGTTTTCTAAATTAACTACTAGGTGTATAAAGAAAATGCTAATTTATACTGGCTAATGTGTTTTCATAGTTTCGTTCCTATTTCTGTTAAATATATTCCGAGTGCATTTATCTACAGTTGTGAAGAGCAGGTTCTAAAGCCAGAATGACGTGCAACAGTTGTAAATTTTATTATTTTAATGCTAAACGCTGCTCAACATAAAATAATGCGGTATAGATGCTATAATGGCGTAACGAATTTATCACAATCATGTTTCATTAAAAAGTTACACGAAATACCTGTTATTTTATTAGTGACTGAACCCTACAATAATGTACTTAAACACAAAGGTTACTTAAATATCACATTATAATTCTGGAAGTGACGTCAAAGGAATCGGAAATGCTAGCCAACATTAATAAATACTTTAATTTCGCTACACAGTTACACAATCATAGCCCCACACTAGGATTCCCTGTGTCGTGGGTGCCATGGACAACACACAAGACAAGAACACACACACCCAGATCAAGAACGGAAATTTAAATTCATCATTCAAATTTCCGCCTCGCTGGGAATCGAACCCAGGACCCTCTGAACGGTGATCCGGCGTGTTCACCATTGCGCCATCCGGGTCGTAAATAATGAGACATTATCTCGTTTCAAATAGTAGATACTAGATTATTAGCTTGTTTTGCTCACCAACCAGATGCAGATGTTTATGTAGTATCTATCTGCTGGATATAGAAGGCTCCGAATCTGTCGTGTGCCTGTGACGTCAGTGTACCTATTTCAAGAAGTCTTTTTTATATAAATGCGAAATGAAGAGACGAGCCAACAGATGGTAACGTAAGTGTAGATGGATCCCCCGTCCACCCCAAATAACCATATACAATCCTCTGTACATTATTCTGAAAGTACTCTGCTACAATGTATGAACCTTAGAATAATTACACTATAGAAACGAAGTCCGCGCGGCCGTTTTGAAGCACCTTAATTGGAGTCGGAAATGACTCCGAACACCGGGCAGCTCATGTCAACGCACGCTAAACGTGTCTCGCGAAAAAAAAGAATTTGACGATTTGTCCAGTTAAATTGTGTCCCAAATATCTGAAAAGCTATTTATGTATTATTGCTAAAAACATATGATTATCTGCAGCCGAATCTTTTCCCCGCTTTCGGGAAAGTTTCGGTTTAGTGCTGCACTTTAGACAGAGCGTCTGTCTTTCTTTCTATAGTGTTATTATTCTAAGGTATGAACATTTCTTGAATCTTCCTCGCCTTTTAAGTAGGTAAGTACATAACTGCAATAAAACTACACGATTTCCTGATTTGGGTCAAGAAATTGCTTCAGTAGTTATGTTTTTTGTGTGTCGTTAACACGTTTTGCTCACGAAATATACGGTCTGATTGTTCATGTTAGTATTAGCAATTAGGTAAATAGAAAAATCAGTTCATAACACGGTTTGATGCCGATAAGTGCAGTACAGCGCACTTATTTATAGTCTATTATACAGAAATGTATTCAAAGGTTTGTTGTCGAATTTATTCAGTAAAAATCTCTTGTGCCACTGTGATCAAATGAATAAGATGTCTTTAAAAAGTCGTCGGATATTAATTTGTATTTCATCTACCGCTCTTTTTTAAAAACTATGTGTGGTAGTCGTTAATTTATGTAAAAACCCATATCAATGGTGGTAGTGTCAATTAACCTTTATGCCCAAACGGTGTATTAAGTAGGTAAGTACTACCTATTCTCACCAAACAACGCGACGCGCGACGGTTCACGGGTCGATTCTCTGTCAGATAATATATGTGTGTCATGTAACGTGTTCGATGTTATGAACTTCGATGTAATGGAATTCGATGTCGCGTATGGAACCCGTGTCCTGTGTGACAAAAGTGTTTTCTCTATTGTGGATCTTTGTGATGTCTTGTTTGTGTATGTTCGTTCAGTCATTCAGAAAAGGATTTATGTAGTTTGTGTGTGAATTATGAGCGTTTATTTAGTTAGTACCTATCTAATATAAACATGTTGTCTTGTAGTATCCTCTTTCATTTCGACCCGATAGTTTCGTAGGACCTAATGCTATTGTTCGTCTTCACAGGTATTAATGCTGTTGACGATTCTATGCTGTATTAATGTGTGTTTTGCGGATGAACAATCACAGCACAATCAAGACATACCATTGGGGCGTCTCGATGATGCAGATTCCTACAGACATTTAAATTCAGGAGCTACCGTCCGTCATTGGCGTTTCTGGAAACCTTGGAAATTTTGGAAACGGGGTTAAGATCAACTTGTACCTATGTATTTCTTTTTATATTTCATTGTATAGTATTTATTTTTATATGTCATCATATTTTTGATAGGTCGTTCTATGTTAATCGACGAGTTAACGCGTTCTTACGATTCTGAGGAGAAAGTACTGCCAAGACACCATAACCTCGTGGGTGGATACAGAAAACCTAAATTAAAAAACAAGATTAAACTTTTATTCAAAATACAACAATATGAAAAGTATCTTACGCATTATATTTTACCTTGAGTATCGTGAGTATCGTGTAATAATTGTTTTAACAGCAATTGTGTTCCGGATAGAAAGGTGTGGAGCCGGCTACACTTTTTAGAGGCGACCATCTCAGTCCTCAGGGGTAGCAACACATCTGTGACCGAATTATAACGAGACTCTTACTAACATTTACTAACAGGACTATTACTAACAATAACTAACAGGACTAACATTCACTAACAGTCCCTGTCCCAGTCCTGATACTTACAAACTAACCAACTAATATTCTAACACCGTCACCTAACCGGACTAACTATCCCAGTCCCCATATATGAGTCTTGTTCTAAGTCGGTCACAGTTGTCATGGGCGGCAGCGGAAGGTGGTGCTGCATGCTCGTTTGCTGCCTTATATCAATAAAAAAAAATAATTACCTATTCTCCCTCATACATTATAGGTAAGTAGGTAGGTGCCTAAAAGTACCTATAAGTACATGTAGGTACTTACCCAAAAATGTTGCAAGAAAGTGATGTAAACGAAGATTTAATCAAATAACTAAAGGAGATAGAAGGAGAAAATAAGGAGGAAGATGTTTAAAATTACAACCCCATGTGGTAATTTCTCTAAAGCAAGGCTATGTAGGTATGTAGGAGTATGCCGTATTTTTATTTGTGGCATACGCTATCTACAGTAGGTATTGTATTACCTACTTAGAAAGCATTGTTATGTTTTTGTACTGATAGTACCTACTGTAGTTTCTGAAGTTTCACATCTCATCATCATTATCATCATCTACGCAACCCATCACTGTCCCATTGCTGGGTTCGGGTCTCCCTCTTACTATGTGAGGGGTACAGGCCATAGTCCACTACGCTGGCCAAGTGCGGGCTGACTTCACACACCTTTGAGAATATTATGGTTGAACCTTAGGGTTGAACACTCAGGTGCGCAGGTTTCCTCACGATATTTTCTACTTTCTGACTACTTAGTAAGTACTATTTTTCTGACTAGTAGGTAAACCTGCCCTCTTTTCGCTTCGGGAAACCTGTCCCTTACGGTTTACGGTCATATTAAAAACACAGGCTAGAGCAAGAGTAACTTTAAAATTTGCATATTTAAGATTTATTTAAATTCATTATTAATAATCACGGAGTAACGAAGAAGTAAACTACTTACACTAGTGTGCTAGTAGCTACTTTAGTGTGCTACTACACGCGCGGTTCTCCCGCCGCGGGAATCCGCTCGACAAAGCTGCCGCATACCATCAAATTACACGGGACGCGATTTATCGCTGTCTTTTGTTCATTTCATCATGGATCCGCACACGCTCCGTATCAAACATTTAACGACGAGGGAGCGCCAAGGTCCCGCGCAGAATGACGTAATAACGGTAAATCGCCCGTGAAGCGGCGGTTTGACGCTGCATGCGGCGGTCGTATTTCTCCCGCCTGTGAACCGCGACGGTAACCGCGTAGTGTAGTAGGCAGCATACAACTTTTATACTAGTGCGGTTTCAGAAGCGGATTCCCGCGGCGGGAGAACCGCCCCTGTAGCATGACCCATACATAATGTACCGTAGCAATTTAAGTGAATCATAACCTACATAATAGTCTTTTTATTATTCAATATCATATATCAATAAGAATATGCAGACGATTATTTACCTGGACGAACTACTGGGTTGACAGGTATAAATAATTATGTATGTCAATACTAGTTACAAAAAGTTAAAATAATAGTTAAAATTATTAGTTATTATTATTAGTTATTTAAAATGTTATTATTATCTTCATGTTGCAACACTTAATGAAAAATCATTTTTTTTTTAAATAATTAAAAATATTCTGTCCAGGATTTTTTTTGTCAACCCATTTTTAATATATTTTATAATATACGAAATTTATTAAAAAGTAAGTTTGATTCTATTATCAACCCGGTGAAGGTCGATGTAGGTCGGACCTTTACCTATTAGACCACGGAATACAGAAAGAAGTGGAAATGGTACAAGTGTTGATTAATAAGAAAACCACGGTAGCAAAATAAACACAAGTAAATCCCTAATCGTATTATTCACACTAAGAAACTTACATTTTTATTGGTTGGTACTTGTCAACTTCAAATAGTCTATCAAACCGGCTCATTATAGTTGAAAATGCACCTTAACGATTTATCTTAATTTTTATTTTTCCTTGCCATATTTGGTGTCTTGTTACCTTTATCAATTAAGAACATAACAGTTGTAAAGATTTTCTTTCCACCGCTAGATGTCAAAATTTCACGTAACAACTAATTTTATATACTTAAAACTTTTATTATTTTAACACTAAACGCTGCTCAACATAAAGTTACTGCGGTATAGATGCTATAATGGCGTAACGAATTTATCACAATCATGTTTCATTAAAAAGTTACACGAAATACCTGTTATTTTATTAGTGACTGAACCCTACTATAATGTACTTAAACACAAAGGTTACTCAAATATGACATTATAATTCTGGAAGTGACGCTATAACGATATAACGCTACACACTCATAGCCCCACACTAGGATGCCCTGTGTCGTGGGTGCCATGGACAACACACAAGACAAGAACACACACACCCAGATCAAGAACGGAAATTTAAATTCATCATTCAAATTTCCGCCTCGCTGGGAATCGAACCCAGGACCCTCTGAACGGTGATCCGGCGTGTTCACCTTTGCGCCATCCGGGTCGTAAATAATGAGACATTATCTCGTTTCAAATAGTAGATACTAGATTATTAGCTTGTTTTGCTCACCAACCAGATGCAGATGTTTATGTAGTATCTATCTGCTGGATATAGAAGGCTCCGAATCTGTCGTGT
Organism: Ochlodes sylvanus; assembly: GCA_905404295.2. Lineage (NCBI taxonomy): Eukaryota > Metazoa > Arthropoda > Insecta > Lepidoptera > Hesperiidae > Ochlodes > Ochlodes sylvanus. Next base: position 6,126,965 of record FR990125.1, on the reverse strand, counting down.
GCCTGTGACGTCAGTGTACCTATTTCAAGAAGTCTTTTTTATATAAATGCGAAATGAAGAGACGAGCCAACAGATGGTAACGTAAGTGTAGATGGATCCCCCGTCCACCCCAAATAACCATATACAATCCTCTGTACATTATTCTGAAAGTACTCTGCTACAATGTATGAACCTTAGAATAATTACACTATAGAAACGAAGTCCGCGCGGCCGTTTTGAAGCACCTTAATTGAAGTCAGAAATGACTCCGAACACCGGGCAGCTCATGTCAACGCACGCTAAACGTGTCTCGCGAAAAAAAAGAATTATGACGATTTGTCCAGTTAAATTGTGTCCCAAATATCTGAAAAGCTATTATTTTATGTATTATTGCTAAAAACATATGATTATCTGCAGGCGAATCTTTTCCCCGCTTTCGGGAAAGTTTCGGTTTAGTGCTGCACTTTAGACAGAGCGTCTTTCTTTCTATAGTGTTATTATTCTAAGGTATGAACATTTCTTGAATCTTCCTCGCCTTTTAAGTAGGTAAGTACATAACTGCAATAAAACTACACGATTTCCTGATTTGGGTCAAGAAATTGCTTCAGTAGTTATGTTTTTTGTGTGTCGTTAACACGTTTTGCTCACGAAATATACGGTCTGATTGTTCATGTTAGTATTAGCAATTGGTAAATAGAAAAATCAGTTCATAACACGGTTTAATGCCGATAAGTGCAGTACAGCGCACTTATTTATAGTCTATTATACAGAAATGTATTCAAAGGTTTGTTGTCGAATTTATTCAGTAAAAATCTCTTGTGCCACTGTGATCAAATGAATAAGATGTCTTTAAAAAGTTGTCGGATATTAATTTGTATTTCATCTACCGCTCTTTTTAAAAAACTATGTGTGGTAGTCGTTAATTTATGTAAAAACCCATATCAAATGGTGGTAGTGTCAATTAACCTTTATGCCCAAACGGTGTATTAAGTAGGTAAGTACTACCTATTCTCACCAAACAACGCGACGCGCGACGGTTCACGGGTCGATTCTCTGTCAGATATATTATGTGTGTCCTGTGTGACAAAAGTGTTTTCTCTATTGTGGATCTTTGTGATGTCTTGTTTGTGTATGTTCGTTCAGTCATTCAGAAAAGGATTTATGTAGTTTGTGTGTGAATTATGAGCGTTTATTTAGTTAGTACCTATCTAATATAAACATGTTGTCTTGTAGTATCCTCTTTCATTTCGACCCGATAGTTTCGTAGGACCTAATGCTATTGTTCGTCTTCACAGGTATTAATGCTGTTGACGATTCTATGCTGTATTAATGTGTGTTTTGCGGATGAACAATCACAGCACAATCAAGACATACCATTGGGGCGTCTCGATGATGCAGATTCCTACAGACATTTAAATTCAGGAGCTACCGTCCGTCATTGGCGTTTCTGGAAACCTTGGAAATTTTGGAAACGGGGTTAAGATCAACTTGTACCTATGTATTTCTTTTTATATTTCATTGTATAGTATTTATTTTTATATGTCATCATATTTTTGATAGGTCGTTCTATGTTAATCGACGAGTTAACGCGTTCTTACGATTCTGAGGAGAAAGTACCGCCAAGACACCATAACCTAAATTAAAAAACAAGATTAAAGTTTTATTCAAAATACAACAATATGAAAAGTATCTTACGCATTATATTTTACCTTGAGTATCCTTTATTATATTTACCTATTCTCCCGCATACATTATAGGTAAGTAGGTAGGTGCCTAAAAGTACCTATAAGTACATGTACTTACCCAAAAATGTTGCAAGAAAGTGATGTAAACGAAGATTTAATCAAATAACTAAAGGAGATAGAAGGAGAAAATAAGGAGGAAGATGTTTAAAATTACAACCCCATGTGGTAATTTCTCTAAAGCAAGGCTATGTAGGTATGTAGGAGTATGCCGTATTTTTATTTGTGGCATACGCTATCTACAGTAGGTACTAGGTAGGCAGGTACATAGTAACTAGATAAAGCACTAATGTAGGTACCTATTGTATTACCTACTTAGAAAGCATTGTTATGTTTTTGTACTGATAGTACCTACTGTAGTTTCTGAAGTTTCACATCTCATCATCATCATCTACGCAACCCATCACTGTCCCATTGCTGGGCTCGGGTCTCCCTCTTACTATGTGAGGGGTACAGGCCATAGTCCACCACGCTGGCCAAGTGCGGGCTGACTTCACACACCTTTGAGAATATTATGGTTGAACCTTAGGGTTGAACACTCAGGAGCGCAGGTTTCCTCACGATATTTTCTACTTTCTGACTACTTAGTAAGTACTATTTTTCTGACTAGTAGGTAAACCTGCCCTCTTTTCGCTTCGGGAAACCTGTCCCTTACGGTTTACGGTCATATTAAAAACACAGACTATAGCAAGAGTAACTTTAAAATTTGTCATATTTAAGATTTATTTAAATTCATTATTAATAAATCAAGGAGTCACGAAGAAGTAAACTACTTACACTAGTGTGCTAGTAGCTACTTTAGTGTGCTACTACACGCGCGGTTCTCCCGCCGCGGGAATCCGCTCGACAAAGCTGCCGCATACCATCAAATTACACGGGACGCGATTTATCGCTGTCTTTTGTTCATTTCATCATGGATCCGCACACGCTCCGTATCAAACATTTAACGACGAGGGAGCGCCAAGGTCCCGCGCAGAATGACGTAATAACGGTAAATCGCCCGTGAAGCGGCGGTTTGACGCTGCATGCGGCGGTCGTATTTCTCCCGCCTGTGAACCGCGACGGTAACCGCGTAGTGTAGTAGGCAGCATACAACTTTTATACTAGTGCGGTTTCAGAAGCGGATTCCCGCGGCGGGAGAACCGCCCCTGTAGCATGACCCATACATAATGTACCGTAGCAATTTAAGTGAATCATAACCTACATAATAGTCTTTTTATTATTCAATATCATATATCAATAAGAATATGCAGACGATTATTTACCTGGACGAACTACTGGGTTGACAGGTATAAATAATTATGTATGTCAATACTAGTTACAAAAAGTTAAAATAATAGTTAAAATTATTAGTTATTATTATTAGTTATTTAAAATGTTATTATTATCTTCATGTTGCAACACTTAATGAAAAATCATTTTTTTTTTAAATAATTAAAAATATTCTGTCCAGGATTTTTTTTGTCAACCCATTTTTAATATATTTTATAATATACGAAATTTATTAAAAAGTAAGTTTGATTCTATTATCAACCCGGTGAAGGTCGATGTAGGTCGGACCTTTACCTATTAGACCACGGAATACAGAAAGAAGTGGAAATGGTACAAGTGTTGATTAATAAGAAAACCACGGTAGCAAAATAAACACAAGTAAATCCCTAATCGTATTATTCACACTAAGAAACTTACATTTTTATTGGTTGGTACTTGTCAACTTCAAATAGTCTATCAAACCGGCTCATTATAGTTGAAAATGCACCTTAACGATTTATCTTAATTTTTATTTTTCCTTGCCATATTTGGTGTCTTGTTACCTTTATCAATTAAGAACATAACAGTTGTAAAGATTTTCTTTCCACCGCTAGATGTCAAAATTTCACGTAACAACTAATTTTATATACTTAAAACTTTTATTATTTTAACACTAAACGCTGCTCAACATAAAGTTACTGCGGTATAGATGCTATAATGGCGTAACGAATTTATCACAATCATGTTTCATTAAAAAGTTACACGAAATACCTGTTATTTTATTAGTGACTGAACCCTACTATAATGTACTTAAACACAAAGGTTACTCAAATATGACATTATAATTCTGGAAGTGACGCTATAACGATATAACGCTACACACTCATAGCCCCACACTAGGATGCCCTGTGTCGTGGGTGCCATGGACAACACACAAGACAAGAACACACACACCCAGATCAAGAACGGAAATTTAAATTCATCATTCAAATTTCCGCCTCGCTGGGAATCGAACCCAGGACCCTCTGAACGGTGATCCGGCGTGTTCACCTTTGCGCCATCCGGGTCGTAAATAATGAGACATTATCTCGTTTCAAATAGTAGATACTAGATTATTAGCTTGTTTTGCTCACCAACCAGATGCAGATGTTTATGTAGTATCTATCTGCTGGATATAGAAGGCTCCGAATCTGTCGTGTGCCTGTGACGTCAGTGTACCTATTTCAAGAAGTCTTTTTTATATAAATGCGAAATGAAGAGACGAGCCAACAGATGGTAACGTAAGTGTAGATGGATCCCCCGTCCACCCCAAATAACCATATACAATCCTCTGTACATTATTCTGAAAGTACTCTGCTACAATGTATGAACCTTAGAATAATTACACTATAGAAACGAAGTCCGCGCGGCCGTTTTGAAGCACCTTAATTGAAGTCAGAAATGACTCCGAACACCGGGCAGCTCATGTCAACGCACGCTAAACGTGTCTCGCGAAAAAAAAGAATTATGACGATTTGTCCAGTTAAATTGTGTCCCAAATATCTGAAAAGCTATTATTTTATGTATTATTGCTAAAAACATATGATTATCTGCAGGCGAATCTTTTCCCCGCTTTCGGGAAAGTTTCGGTTTAGTGCTGCACTTTAGACAGAGCGTCTTTCTTTCTATAGTGTTATTATTCTAAGGTATGAACATTTCTTGAATCTTCCTCGCCTTTTAAGTAGGTAAGTACATAACTGCAATAAAACTACACGATTTCCTGATTTGGGTCAAGAAATTGCTTCAGTAGTTATGTTTTTTGTGTGTCGTTAACACGTTTTGCTCACGAAATATACGGTCTGATTGTTCATGTTAGTATTAGCAATTGGTAAATAGAAAAATCAGTTCATAACACGGTTTAATGCCGATAAGTGCAGTACAGCGCACTTATTTATAGTCTATTATACAGAAATGTATTCAAAGGTTTGTTGTCGAATTTATTCAGTAAAAATCTCTTGTGCCACTGTGATCAAATGAATAAGATGTCTTTAAAAAGTTGTCGGATATTAATTTGTATTTCATCTACCGCTCTTTTTAAAAAACTATGTGTGGTAGTCGTTAATTTATGTAAAAACCCATATCAAATGGTGGTAGTGTCAATTAACCTTTATGCCCAAACGGTGTATTAAGTAGGTAAGTACTACCTATTCTCACCAAACAACGCGACGCGCGACGGTTCACGGGTCGATTCTCTGTCAGATATATTATGTGTGTCCTGTGTGACAAAAGTGTTTTCTCTATTGTGGATCTTTGTGATGTCTTGTTTGTGTATGTTCGTTCAGTCATTCAGAAAAGGATTTATGTAGTTTGTGTGTGAATTATGAGCGTTTATTTAGTTAGTACCTATCTAATATAAACATGTTGTCTTGTAGTATCCTCTTTCATTTCGACCCGATAGTTTCGTAGGACCTAATGCTATTGTTCGTCTTCACAGGTATTAATGCTGTTGACGATTCTATGCTGTATTAATGTGTGTTTTGCGGATGAACAATCACAGCACAATCAAGACATACCATTGGGGCGTCTCGATGATGCAGATTCCTACAGACATTTAAATTCAGGAGCTACCGTCCGTCATTGGCGTTTCTGGAAACCTTGGAAATTTTGGAAACGGGGTTAAGATCAACTTGTACCTATGTATTTCTTTTTATATTTCATTGTATAGTATTTATTTTTATATGTCATCATATTTTTGATAGGTCGTTCTATGTTAATCGACGAGTTAACGCGTTCTTACGATTCTGAGGAGAAAGTACCGCCAAGACACCATAACCTAAATTAAAAAACAAGATTAAAGTTTTATTCAAAATACAACAATATGAAAAGTATCTTACGCATTATATTTTACCTTGAGTATCCTTTATTATATTTACCTATTCTCCCGCATACATTATAGGTAAGTAGGTAGGTGCCTAAAAGTACCTATAAGTACATGTACTTACCCAAAAATGTTGCAAGAAAGTGATGTAAACGAAGATTTAATCAAATAACTAAAGGAGATAGAAGGAGAAAATAAGGAGGAAGATGTTTAAAATTACAACCCCATGTGGTAATTTCTCTAAAGCAAGGCTATGTAGGTATGTAGGAGTATGCCGTATTTTTATTTGTGGCATACGCTATCTACAGTAGGTACTAGGTAGGCAGGTACATAGTAACTAGATAAAGCACTAATGTAGGTACCTATTGTATTACCTACTTAGAAAGCATTGTTATGTTTTTGTACTGATAGTACCTACTGTAGTTTCTGAAGTTTCACATCTCATCATCATCATCTACGCAACCCATCACTGTCCCATTGCTGGGCTCGGGTCTCCCTCTTACTATGTGAGGGGTACAGGCCATAGTCCACCACGCTGGCCAAGTGCGGGCTGACTTCACACACCTTTGAGAATATTATGGTTGAACCTTAGGGTTGAACACTCAGGAGCGCAGGTTTCCTCACGATATTTTCTACTTTCTGACTACTTAGTAAGTACTATTTTTCTGACTAGTAGGTAAACCTGCCCTCTTTTCGCTTCGGGAAACCTGTCCCTTACGGTTTACGGTCATATTAAAAACACAGACTATAGCAAGAGTAACTTTAAAATTTGTCATATTTAAGATTTATTTAAATTCATTATTAATAAATCAAGGAGTCACGAAGAAGTAAACTACTTACACTAGTGTGCTAGTACTACTTTAGTGTGCTACTACACGCGCGGTTCTCCCGCCGCGGGAATCCGCTCGACAAAGCTGCCGCATACCATCAAATTACACGGGACGCGATTTATCGCTGTCTTTTGTTCATTTCATCATGGATCCGCACACGCTCCGTATCAAACATTTAACGACGAGGGAGCGCCAAGGTCCCGCGCAGAATGACGTAATAACGGTAAATCGCCCGTGAAGCGGCGGTTTGACGCTGCATGCGGCGGTCGTATTTCTCCCGCCTGTGAACCGCGACGGTAACCGCGTAGTGTAGTAGGCAGCATACAACTTTTATACTAGTGCGGTTTCAGAAGCGGATTCCCGCGGCGGGAGAACCGCCCCTGTAGCATGACCCATACATAATGTACCGTAGCAATTTAAGTGAATCATAACCTACATAATAGTCTTTTTATTATTCAATATCATATATCAATAAGAATATGCAGACGATTATTTACCTGGACGAACTACTGGGTTGACAGGTATAAATAATTATGTATGTCAATACTAGTTACAAAAAGTTAAAATAATAGTTAAAATTATTAGTTATTATTATTAGTTATTTAAAATGTTATTATTATCTTCATGTTGCAACACTTAATGAAAAATCATTTTTTTTTTAAATAATTAAAAATATTCTGTCCAGGATTTTTTTTGTCAACCCATTTTTAATATATTTTATAATATACGAAATTTATTAAAAAGTAAGTTTGATTCTATTATCAACCCGGTGAAGGTCGATGTAGGTCGGACCTTTACCTATTAGACCACGGAATACAGAAAGAAGTGGAAATGGTACAAGTGTTGATTAATAAGAAAACCACGGTAGCAAAATAAACACAAGTAAATCCCTAATCGTATTATTCACACTAAGAAACTTACATTTTTATTGGTTGGTACTTGTCAACTTCAAATAGTCTATCAAACCGGCTCATTATAGTTGAAAATGCACCTTAACGATTTATCTTAATTTTTATTTTTCCTTGCCATATTTGGTGTCTTGTTACCTTTATCAATTAAGAACATAACAGTTGTAAAGATTTTCTTTCCACCGCTAGATGTCAAAATTTCACGTAACAACTAATTTTATATACTTAAAACTTTTATTATTTTAACACTAAACGCTGCTCAACATAAAGTTACTGCGGTATAGATGCTATAATGGCGTAACGAATTTATCACAATCATGTTTCATTAAAAAGTTACACGAAATACCTGTTATTTTATTAGTGACTGAACCCTACTATAATGTACTTAAACACAAAGGTTACTCAAATATGACATTATAATTCTGGAAGTGACGCTATAACGATATAACGCTACACACTCATAGCCCCACACTAGGATGCCCTGTGTCGTGGGTGCCATGGACAACACACAAGACAAGAACACACACACCCAGATCAAGAACGGAAATTTAAATTCATCATTCAAATTTCCGCCTCGCTGGGAATCGAACCCAGGACCCTCTGAACGGTGATCCGGCGTGTTCACCTTTGCGCCATCCGGGTCGTAAATAATGAGACATTATCTCGTTTCAAATAGTAGATACTAGATTATTAGCTTGTTTTGCTCACCAACCAGATGCAGATGTTTATGTAGTATCTATCTGCTGGATATAGAAGGCTCCGAATCTGTCGTGTGCCTGTGACGTCAGTGTACCTATTTCAAGAAGTCTTTTTATATAAATGCGAAATGAAGAGACGAGCCAACAGATGGTAACGTAAGTGTAGATGGATCCCCCGTCCACCCCAAATAACCATATACAATCCTCTGTACATTATTCTGAAAGTACTCTGCTACAATGTATGAACCTTAGAATAATTACACTATAGAAACGAAGTCCGCGCGGCCGTTTTGAAGCACCTTAATTGAAGTCAGAAATGACTCCGAACACCGGGCAGCTCATGTCAACGCACGCTAAACGTGTCTCGCGAAAAAAAAGAATTATGACGATTTGTCCAGTTAAATTGTGTCCCAAATATCTGAAAAGCTATTATTTTATGTATTATTGCTAAAAACATATGATTATCTGCAGGCGAATCTTTTCCCCGCTTTCGGGAAAGTTTCGGTTTAGTGCTGCACTTTAGACAGAGCGTCTTTCTTTCTATAGTGTTATTATTCTAAGGTATGAACATTTCTTGAATCTTCCTCGCCTTTTAAGTAGGTAAGTACATAACTGCAATAAAACTACACGATTTCCTGATTTGGGTCAAGAAATTGCTTCAGTAGTTATGTTTTTTGTGTGTCGTTAACACGTTTTGCTCACGAAATATACGGTCTGATTGTTCATGTTAGTATTAGCAATTGGTAAATAGAAAAATCAGTTCATAACACGGTTTAATGCCGATAAGTGCAGTACAGCGCACTTATTTATAGTCTATTATACAGAAATGTATTCAAAGGTTTGTTGTCGAATTTATTCAGTAAAAATCTCTTGTGCCACTGTGATCAAATGAATAAGATGTCTTTAAAAAGTTGTCGGATATTAATTTGTATTTCATCTACCGCTCTTTTTAAAAAACTATGTGTGGTAGTCGTTAATTTATGTAAAAACCCATATCAAATGGTGGTAGTGTCAATTAACCTTTATGCCCAAACGGTGTATTAAGTAGGTAAGTACTACCTATTCTCACCAAACAACGCGACGCGCGACGGTTCACGGGTCGATTCTCTGTCAGATATATTATGTGTGTCCTGTGTGACAAAAGTGTTTTCTCTATTGTGGATCTTTGTGATGTCTTGTTTGTGTATGTTCGTTCAGTCATTCAGAAAAGGATTTATGTAGTTTGTGTGTGAATTATGAGCGTTTATTTAGTTAGTACCTATCTAATATAAACATGTTGTCTTGTAGTATCCTCTTTCATTTCGACCCGATAGTTTCGTAGGACCTAATGCTATTGTTCGTCTTCACAGGTATTAATGCTGTTGACGATTCTATGCTGTATTAATGTGTGTTTTGCGGATGAACAATCACAGCACAATCAAGACATACCATTGGGGCGTCTCGATGATGCAGATTCCTACAGACATTTAAATTCAGGAGCTACCGTCCGTCATTGGCGTTTCTGGAAACCTTGGAAATTTTGGAAACGGGGTTAAGATCAACTTGTACCTATGTATTTCTTTTTATATTTCATTGTATAGTATTTATTTTTATATGTCATCATATTTTTGATAGGTCGTTCTATGTTAATCGACGAGTTAACGCGTTCTTACGATTCTGAGGAGAAAGTACCGCCAAGACACCATAACCTAAATTAAAAAACAAGATTAAAGTTTTATTCAAAATACAACAATATGAAAAGTATCTTACGCATTATATTTTACCTTGAGTATCCTTTATTATATTTACCTATTCTCCCGCATACATTATAGGTAAGTAGGTAGGTGCCTAAAAGTACCTATAAGTACATGTACTTACCCAAAAATGTTGCAAGAAAGTGATGTAAACGAAGATTTAATCAAATAACTAAAGGAGATAGAAGGAGAAAATAAGGAGGAAGATGTTTAAAATTACAACCCCATGTGGTAATTTCTCTAAAGCAAGGCTATGTAGGTATGTAGGAGTATGCCGTATTTTTATTTGTGGCATACGCTATCTACAGTAGGTACTAGGTAGGCAGGTACATAGTAACTAGATAAAGCACTAATGTAGGTACCTATTGTATTACCTACTTAGAAAGCATTGTTATGTTTTTGTACTGATAGTACCTACTGTAGTTTCTGAAGTTTCACATCTCATCATCATCATCTACGCAACCCATCACTGTCCCATTGCTGGGCTCGGGTCTCCCTCTTACTATGTGAGGGGTACAGGCCATAGTCCACCACGCTGGCCAAGTGCGGGCTGACTTCACACACCTTTGAGAATATTATGGTTGAACCTTAGGGTTGAACACTCAGGAGCGCAGGTTTCCTCACGATATTTTCTACTTTCTGACTACTTAGTAAGTACTATTTTTCTGACTAGTAGGTAAACCTGCCCTCTTTTCGCTTCGGGAAACCTGTCCCTTACGGTTTACGGTCATATTAAAAACACAGACTATAGCAAGAGTAACTTTAAAATTTGTCATATTTAAGATTTATTTAAATTCATTATTAATAAATCAAGGAGTCACGAAGAAGTAAACTACTTACACTAGTGTGCTAGTACTACTTTAGTGTGCTACTACACGCGCGGTTCTCCCGCCGCGGGAATCCGCTCGACAAAGCTGCCGCATACCATCAAATTACACGGGACGCGATTTATCGCTGTCTTTTGTTCATTTCATCATGGATCCGCACACGCTCCGTATCAAACATTTAACGACGAGGGAGCGCCAAGGTCCCGCGCAGAATGACGTAATAACGGTAAATCGCCCGTGAAGCGGCGGTTTGACGCTGCATGCGGCGGTCGTATTTCTCCCGCCTGTGAACCGCGACGGTAACCGCGTAGTGTAGTAGGCAGCATACAACTTTTATACTAGTGCGGTTTCAGAAGCGGATTCCCGCGGCGGGAGAACCGCCCCTGTAGCATGACCCATACATAATGTACCGTAGCAATTTAAGTGAATCATAACCTACATAATAGTCTTTTTATTATTCAATATCATATATCAATAAGAATATGCAGACGATTATTTACCTGGACGAACTACTGGGTTGACAGGTATAAATAATTATGTATGTCAATACTAGTTACAAAAAGTTAAAATAATAGTTAAAATTATTAGTTATTATTATTAGTTATTTAAAATGTTATTATTATCTTCATGTTGCAACACTTAATGAAAAATCATTTTTTTTTTAAATAATTAAAAATATTCTGTCCAGGATTTTTTTTGTCAACCCATTTTTAATATATTTTATAATATACGAAATTTATTAAAAAGTAAGTTTGATTCTATTATCAACCCGGTGAAGGTCGATGTAGGTCGGACCTTTACCTATTAGACCACGGAATACAGAAAGAAGTGGAAATGGTACAAGTGTTGATTAATAAGAAAACCACGGTAGCAAAATAAACACAAGTAAATCCCTAATCGTATTATTCACACTAAGAAACTTACATTTTTATTGGTTGGTACTTGTCAACTTCAAATAGTCTATCAAACCGGCTCATTATAGTTGAAAATGCACCTTAACGATTTATCTTAATTTTTATTTTTCCTTGCCATATTTGGTGTCTTGTTACCTTTATCAATTAAGAACATAACAGTTGTAAAGATTTTCTTTCCACCGCTAGATGTCAAAATTTCACGTAACAACTAATTTTATATACTTAAAACTGTAAGAAATAAAGTTGACATTGTGTTGTCCGGCAATTACGCGGAGCTCCGCGCAACCTTAGTCCGTGTGCCACGCCTACTTCGCACTTCCACTTCTTTCTGTATTCCGTGTATTAGACCAATACCTATGTCTCCGGATCTGAGTGAACAGTGAACAATCGAGTTTTTTAAACTTATTAATGTTTTAATAATCCATAGATTATTAATAACTATTGACGTTAATTTTTTTGCCTCACTGACATGACAACTGAAATAAATTAGCCCTATTAATATAATTTATCTCAATTAATTAAATATGTACTATCTAGACTCACAACGAACTGTGACCAGGCGGGACAGCTCTTTTATTGTCCCCAGAAAACAATACGGAGACGATAAAGACGAGACGATATCCACCACCCGGGGGCCGTCTACGGCGCGACTCATCAGTGAATCCGCAGCTTCGCTAGCAGTTAAATCAGTTAAAGGCTCCGTACGAAAAGAACTTATAACAATGCTTTTTGAATCCATGCTTGATTCCGTTGTTGAATCTTGGGAGACGATTGAACCACCAAAGATAAATGAAAATTATCAGAGCAATGAGGTTGGAAAGACACCAAGTGATGTTACGCTCTCTAGTAAAAAGAAAAAACCACTTCGTGAGAATCTTTTTGTATCGTACCTACATATTATGTAGCTCCAGGAATATAATCTTAATGCATGAATCTTATGCACTTTTCATTAAATACTGATATGTCATATTTTAGCAAAACCATCTAAATCTAAAAGGAGCCGATCCAAAATAGAGATTCCCGATGCTGCGCAAGTAAGTTGATGCTTTGCTACGCGCGTGTGCCTATGGTCAATATTGGCGCAGCTATAATAGCTTAGATATTTTTTTCTAGAATGATTCCATTCAGCAGAGTTTGTGGTCAACTCCAGACGAAAAAGCTATAATTCGTTTCCGAAATGGAAACAAATATGAAGGCAATATATCAATGAAGTGCATGAACGGTGAAGGGCGATTTCAATGGGCTGATGGAACGATATACTTAGTAAGTTTTTGAAGTGAAAGCTATCGTTGTGATTTGGAATTCGATGAAACGGAAATGACGCGCAAATGAAATAAAACGGAAACGAAATAGAGACAGACACATTTTAACGTGGGAGAAAATGAGATAGGAAACATCTTTAAAATGGCGGCTTACGTAAGCAAAGGAAAACATCAATATTTGGACTGACAGTATTCGTTTTTTTGTAGTACAGTTTCACTTGTAGAACGTGTAAATTGCACACATTTTGTTTTTTTTTTACACTAAGTGCAAGCCGTACAATAAAACGCTGAAAATATTAAAACGTAATAAACCTACTTACTTACCTAATATTTAAAAAAAAATCCCACTGATTTACAGGGGCAGTTCAAAGATAACGAAATTACCGGAAAAGGTATCATACAGTGGAAAGACGATACATGGTATGAGGGCGACTTTGAGGGCAATGTTCGTCATGGTAGAGGCCTCTATGTTAATTCCAGAAAACAAACTTCGTATGCTGGGGAATGGGACCGTGGCACAAAACATGGGAAGGGAGTTATTTATTACTCAAAAACTTTTAAAAACTCCTACGACGGAGATTGGCATTATGTTAGTAACAAATCACTCTAATAGTACTTAATGTATCATTATAACACGAATTATGACCGTTCATTTCCCTACATTTCAGAATGTCCGACATGGCTTCGGTTCCCGAGAATACTGCTCTTTGAGTGGATATAAAGGTGATTGGGACGAATTCATCAGAGAAGGAAAAGGATTGATGATTTGGCCTAATCATGACGTATGAACACTCTTATGACAATATGTTTCCTTGTAAAAAGTTCCTACCTAATAGTCTAGTAAAAAAGTACAGTATTTGTCTATTAAATATATAGTAATTTCAGGTACCTAGGTATTGAATAAATACTGCATTGATATTATAGCATCGGACCTAGTCGTTTAGTAACCTATATAAAGATCAAACTAAGGATTACCTTGTACCTAAGTACCTATCTAAAATGTGAAATTCTAATTTTCATTTATTTGTTATATTTAGTTTTACAGGGGAGAGTGGAAAAACGGAGTTATGTCTGGCTATGGTATTTATATTTGGGATGCATATTATAATATGACGTTGTCGTTGCCTTCGATTTGCGCGTATCGTGGATACTGGGCCAAAGGAGAGCGCAACGGATATGGAAATATAAATTTAGGTTTCGGATTAGGTGCTTTTTACAAAGGAGAATTCAAAAATAATAAGAAGCATGGCGTAGGGAAACTGGTAACTAACGAGGGGTTGATACTTCACGACAAAAACTTGTTTGTGGATGATAATCTTAGCGCTATGAAATCAGATGCTCAAGTTAACGCACGAGATTTTAAGCAAGTACAAACACAGGTCGAACCTTGCCAATTCGACATTTGTGATAGTAATGTTGGCCTTGTGTATCACATACATGAAGCTTTAAAAAATATTGATAAAGAAGTAGAAATTCGAACCGCTATTTTAACTGACTTTATTCAAAATAATAACTCGAATACTTTTATACAAAAACTCGATTTGGAAAAGAATGTTGCCTTGATTAATGACGATCTAATTAATTTTGAAGAAATATCTTTGAGAAAATCTTTACGGTGTTACGAAACAGAGCTAAAAGATGTTTACTATCGATATGCAACAATATGCAACACCGAGGAAATTCATTTTACACCAGTATTGATACGTTTGTACCTATGGCAGTTGTATTACGATTGCAACATTCACGAGAAAGGAATAACACTGGTACAAATTGACAGAATATTTTTCCAGAATCCGGAATGGCTTGCCAGATCACCCCATGATCCATTTGAAAAGATATACTTTTGGCAATTTATACATAGCTTAGTGGCTGTTTCTAGCAAACTGTATGCTAAAAGACAGCTCCCTGGAAAGAAGCCTGATACGATAGTGGCTAGTGCATTCAGAATGTTCATGGAAAAGGATGTTTTACCTGGCATTGGCCGGCAGAGAGGTAGGTTGGTAGGTAGGTAATTACTATTTAAAAGATTACAACTTGAAATTGCAAGGTCCCGAATAGACAAGTACCTGGTAGGTTGATATGTGAGGGTTAAAACAAGTAGACAGGTACCTAAATATCGAGGCAAATTTTATAAGTTCTTGTAATAATTTGAAATAATTATCTTTTTAGGTAGGCTGGCAGGTGGCTATGGTGCATTTGTTCCTCTTCAAGGACTTTACAAGTTATATCGCAGTTTAGGTGAACCATGTACAATACGCGCAGTTTTGGCCACTGTTCGTCGGTCTCCTCATTGTCAAGATAATATTTTTAAGCCCTTTGACACAGACTCACAGGATGATCCGCCCGAAGGTTATAATGCGTACGTTTTTGGAGAAGAACTAACTTTCATAACCGGTAGTAGTTTACTCAGATTACATTATATTATTATATGTATTTTAAATTCAAGTTTAGGTAACAAGGTACATTAACTCAATTTTAAAATTTAACAGATGGGGAGTTACCGGACAGTCACAGAAATGAAGGACCACCAGATTTAAAATTATTTAATTTAGGCAATTTATCAAGCAAATTTATCATAAAAGTATTTTCAACGATTTTTCCACAAGTCATATGTTTCGACAAGATAATGGATTTGAATATTGAGATAACGTTTTTTGAATTTTTCGAAGCGTTTATTATTTGCACTGAAGAAAGTATCAGGATCAAAAATGAATAGATAGATTACTTCAATTCACAAGGAAACATCTATGAAATGCAGGTACCTGCACTATATTATTACAATATGTACTGTTATTTAATAGATAGGCAGATAGCCCCATTACGCACTGTCGACTGGTCGCCGGCGACTCGGTCGATGGCGACTATGACTTACTGATCTTTAAATAGGTGTTTACGTAACGCACTTGGTCGTCGGTCTCCCGAGCGACTCAATGACTCGGCGCGTAGTGGCATGGCAACGCACAAGCGACTGACGGTCGCCGGCGACATGGTTATAGTATCATACAGTACCTATTCCATATTCATAAAACGGTCGGAACGTGAATCATACCTACGCGCCTCGGAGTTTGGCTACTGGCTACAACCCATTAATGGCCCACTACTGAGCACGGGTCTCTCCTCGTACCTGAGGAGGCCTAGAGCATACTCCACCACGCTGCTCCAGTGCGGATTGGTGGAGGGGTTAGTGGCCAACCCAAGTGTCGGAAATTTTAAGCCGCCCGAAGGTATCCGACATGGCTTAACGACTGCTACCAAATGATAACAACCGGGACCGACGGCTTTACGTGCCCTCCGAAGCACGGAAGCGCTCAAGAAATTTTTGCCACTAGCGGTCACCCATCCAACTACCGACCGCGCCCGCTGTTGCTTAACTTTGTCGATCACTTGAGATCGACGCAAGCCGCCGGGCTAGGAGCGCTTCCTCGGAGTTTAGTAGACATTAAGTATACAACAGTCACGGAAGCGCCATAGGGACGATCGGACGTGTGGGTTTGTAATCAGGAAGCGTGCGTATTACCTAAGCAATTAAATTCACTACAACTAGAAAGAGGCGGCCCTAGCGCGCGGGGCAGTAGGCATTTATTTCAAGGACAGGGCCGAGTCACACTACTGTATGATACTATTACCGTGCCGGCGACCAATAGGAGTCTCGTACGGCTTCAAATGGAAGCATTCACACAGCAAGCAACAGTACCTAGTAACGAACGGACGTCGCTCACAAAAATGGCTGAGGTTTTCGATACCGATAAATTTATATTGGAAATACAATTCCGAAATTCCGCTATTTGAGATTTATGGAGTGACGAATATTCTAATCGAAATTTGAAGAAAAAACAGTGGGAAGAAATAGTGGAGTTATTTGCAGGTGAACGATTACCAGACGAAGAAAAAAAAATTATTATTATTATTACCTATATAATAATTATATATACTTATACTTTTATTTTTCTTTCTCTTTATAATTAGTAGCACTACTAGTTCAACTTCGACGTCCATTCTGCACGAATGTACCTACTTGGATTACTTTCGCTCGGCTGGGCTTGGTCCCCTGACTCCCGTGTCTCTGGCCCTAGTTGCCTATGTCTTGGTCGCCGAGGGACTGAGTCGCTGGCGACCAGTCGACAGTGCGTAATAACTCTAAAGGTATATGAGAGACTGGTTAGTCACTTGACATATTAATAGGCGCCGGGGGTAGCTACTCAGTACTTCATTCTCGTTCCAAATATGTTATCCAAAGAGTATAGGTATAAACACTACAATGTTTTAATATAATTATGATGTTTGATTATTATTATTATTTGATGTTATCAAAATGGGTGTAATTTCATGTCCTCGAGTCCTGTAGGTCCTGTATAAGTTTTATCAATATTAATCATTGTAACGGAAAACAAACCGCATCGAATATTAATTTTAGCTTTTACCTTCGGTCGCCCTCTAAATTGGGCATTATTATCATGCTATAACTGGCCATAAACGAAATGGCACGTGTAATAACTTTAAGCGCTCGGTATATTCCTTGTAGTTACAGTTCTACTGACAGTTGTCAATTGTACATTCGGCCGATATTCAGACACATTTATATATTGTCAGTGAAATGACATTTCAAATTTTGATCAAACGCTTCTATAGCTGATCGCGTTGTATTAGTTTTTGAATATATTTATAAATAGGTATATTGGCCAAAATGAGAACTAAAAATCCTATGGCAAAAAAGCCACAACAAATATTATTTTCAAAAAATACTTATGGTTCGCAAGTTAAAGTTGAAAATTGGGATTATAGCATTCATGCCGAGAAAAAAGATAACTATGTATACCGCGACAGTTTGAGCAATCACCTCAGTACATACGTGCGATGGGGCACTGAGGATCAAATGCCAGCCCAAACCGAAACAAGACATATGCTGCAACAAATCTTTTACAAAACTGATCCAATATATTATGCTTTCAAACCGTTGGTTAATTTTACATCGTACCCTTGCACAGAGTAAGTAAAAAAGTATTTATTGTAGTGACCATTGAAAATAATAGGTTTATTTATTTTTCCAAATATTGCTTGTTCATGTAAAATATTAATAAATCAAGAAGAAAACAGACTCGGAACAACTATTTTTGTAGGACTGTCATACTTATTACCTGCTCTGCACCTAGTATAATTAGTTAGCAGTGGCCCTTGTACCTAATATATTATTATTTATTATTAATGTATGTAATACTTATCCAATAGTACTCCAGGAAGAAACAAACTGATGAAAAGTGCTAACTTAGCTCAACTGCCGCCTAATTTCGGAGTAATGGATTACATCTCAACCCAACAGGACGATTATCGAAATCCCTACCCATCTGTAACTCGACCGGTGAGCAATCTACTTATCTTCTGTTTTACTGTTCTATAACAGATACTAGCCTGTGTCCGCGGTTCGCCCGCGTGGAATTTTGTTATGATCTTATTCGTCTAATTTAGGTACCTACTTAGTTTAAAAGACAAAGTTTATCTACAATAAATACTGAAAACGACAAATGTATAAAGTTTCATTAGAGTTTGATAAATAAGTACCTATTATAAAACTAGCTGTCCCGATGAACTTCTTACCGCCCTATAATTAATAAATATTGTAGTAACCTATTAATTAGCTGGAACACTTATTACACAATCAGTTATCACGAAACAGAAACAAAACTCTGTCACTAAAGAAAAACTAAACATTGTCTTTGATTCGAGTCAACTGTGCTACTACGGACAATCAAATTTTTTTTGATATGAAACATCTATAGACGAGGGGTAAACCTGTTTTTGGCGTGGCGATAATTCCGATGTTTTATCATCTACCACCCGTCACGTGAAGGCTCAATTTTCTTTCACACTTCCCAAATGTTTTAATAATTATTATCCTATTCCGGACGAAGACAAATCCAAAAACAAAAAAATCTTGATTGAAAGATGTTGTTACTGTTACCTACTGTTGTGATTCAAATGCGCTTCGTAATAGATGTTCCCATGGGAATGAGAGGTTTAACCGCGTTAAAAACTAGCCTACGTTACTCTCCAGCCTCTAAACTATCGCCACACAAAAATTATACCATAAAAAACTTGAGAGGTGTCAAGGGACACCCGGATGGAACGAAGTATATATATAAAATTTTATTAATAAAATAAACCTGTATACACTCAACAAAAATAATCGTCGCGACACAAACACTGTTCAATGCGAAATAGAAATGAAAATATCTGGCTTGCTTTCTATAACAGAGAGAGAGACAGACAGAGAAACATGCGACGCCGCACAGCTTACAATAGCTTACTATAGCAAAAAGTGTCGTGACAACTTTTCGTAAGAATTTTTTCCGTCTAGCCCCCTTTCACAACGCGCGATAAGGAACTTCTTTCCAACATCGGTCCGTTGCGGCGCGCCATGAAAAAGGGACAAACACGCTGTCGCATTTATATTAGTGTGGATTTTGTTACATCTTGTATTACATAAAAATGAATCGCTGATTTTGTTGCTAAGCGCAAATCTCGTGAACAGCTGAACGGATTTCGCTAATTCTTTTCTTATAATATTCCTTAAAGTACGAGGATGGTTCTTACGGAGAAAAAATTTTAAAAAATTGCCTGAAAAGTCCAAAAACAACACTTTTCTTATTCCCACACAAAAGATTCGTAATCATACTTAAAAGTCTATTTGAACTTTAATACCATATCATAAAGTTTAAGTGTTAGTGGAGGGGTGCCGGGAAGGTGTCGCGAGTAGCAGAATAACAGGCGGTACGAAGTTCGCCGGGTCAGCTAGTGTTACAATAAATTTGACTATTTCAGCTAACAATGGCGTCTCCTCCGTGGTTACTGAACAGAGTTATTCGCTCCGATTTAACTCACAACCATGGTACAGCACCCCCTAGAGGAGATTACCAGTGCTTAGATACGCATACTCCTATCAATCATATCCGGGACATGAGACTTTTCCGATACCAATCATTTAACCCGGCTACGTGTGTTCAAGACTTCCCCACATTGGACAAACCTTTGAGTGAAAAATAAAAATCTTGTTCATTTTTATATCTTTATTATTTACGAAGTAGTTTGAAATTAGACAATAAATGATAACAAACATTGAATTAAAAACAAAAAAAATTAACACTAAATTATTTAAACCAATAACTGAATCCAAGCAAAATAACTATTCAAGTGTTAAAGAAGTAGGTACCTAGCAAAGTATTCAATAAAAAATAAAATAACACATGTAAAATTACAAGTTCTTAACCGTTACAAGTATTAGTCATTATCGTTGTTCACATAAAAGTTTGCAAGATACGATTTAAATTTAGTTGTCAAATACTTATTCGAAGAAACGTAAAAAAACTTAAAAAATATGAATTAACTTAATTTAAAAACTAAATACAAGGTTAACAAAAAAATCAACTTTCCTATATAAAATACTTAATAGAAAATAAAACAGACGAAATTTCAATCGAATAAATTAGGCCAAGCAGCATTAATCTAGACTGGAATTCGTTACCAAGCTAAAATAAACTTATTGCTAACAAAAAAAAAACTTAATTTAAAACAAAATATAAGAGTGACACTCTGACACTGGTGTATGGTTTGTAAAATCTTAAAGTTGTATTTATTTACCCATTGGGGATACAAAGACAATACCGACAATAGTAAGAATTTAGTATTTCGAACAATTATTACAATTGGCAGATTTGTAAGTTACTTTTACTACATCATTGCTTCGTTCATATCTAGCACTGCCCTTTCAGATTTGCTCAATTACTCTTATTGCTTGGAGGGCGTACGACGAGCATCCAGGTACTTAATAGGAGACTAAAAATAAATGGAACATTTCGTCCGACCAATTAATACGTCTGGCGGGTGAGACGTCTAGGTGTAGAAGCTAAAGGCCGAAAATCCGTGTTTAGTGTTTTTTTCGGAGATCGCAGTATTGTACGTTCATACTTGAAGCCTGTTCAAAATTCTAAATGTTTATTACTAATATATTTTATCAAATGTATCCAGAACACAATATGAAAATTAAATGTGCAATGACAAACAGCACAACAGTAATTGGGTCATTCAACCTCTTCGTGGAAGTTATGCTTACATTGTTTTTTAATACAGTTGCTCAAAAAGTGGCGTATTGCAGGGACGTATAGCGTTCGGAAAGTGGGCTATTACACACTCGTGCTTTTTCTTTACCTTTTCCGCACTCGTGCGTTATCTTTCCCAACTGTCAAAATAATTTCTATTAAAAAGAAAAAACCAACCACGAAGTTTTTAGCAAAAAAAACAATCATAGCAGTTTTTATGATTCATGCAAATATTTCTAAAAAGAAGCTACTAATTTGTTTCAATATCAGCTTTAATTATTTGATTCAATGAGTTAGGTTAGGTTTCCCTTCATTTCATCTCATTAAATTTCATTTTCATTTCAATACAGTTGCGAAAAAATGAAGCAATTTAATAAAATAATAAAAAGATCATTTTTGGAAAATGACGCCAACCGTAAAATAATATAAGCAGAGATTTTTTGTTTTCTTCACCCATTCTGGGTAGGCAAAGGGAACTATGCCCACACAACCAAGTATTCAGTAGAATTTTTTTATTGATATGAAATGAAAATGAAATTTAATGAGATGAAATAAAACCTAACCTAACTCATTGAATCAAATCATTAAATCTGATATTTAAACAAATTAGTAGCTTCCTTTTAGAAATATTTGCATGAATCATAAAAACTTCGTGGTTGGTTTTTTCTTTTTAATAGACATTATTATGACAGTTGGGAAAGAGAACGCACGAGTGCGGAAAAGGTAAAGAACAAGCACGAGTGTGTAATAGCCCACTTTCCGAACGCTATACGTCCCTGCAATACGCCACTTTTTGAGCAAAAAATTGTAGTTTTTGTATTAAAAAATTCTTGCTTGCTTGCTTGAATTGCTTGCACAAATTAATTTAAAATAAGTAACTTGATTTTAAGATTCGTATTCGTATCCCGTTTCGTATAAAACTTTAAATACTTATTATTTTTTTCAATCCATATTATAAACATCTATCTACACGCAATAAGGCATTTTATTCTGTAGCTCGTTATATTCGCAATTGTCAAAAAGATTATTTTAATTTAAATATAAATTTACTGTCTAAAGCTAGCTTTATTTTAGAATTCTTTCTTTTTAATAATAAAATGGAAAGTTACAACGCGTCTATGTATGAATGTTACATATTTGCTACTTATTGTATAAATTATATACATTACAGCTCTTGCATAACACACATTGTTAGTTGGGAAATGATAAAAAACGTGTTCACGGCTTTGCTTACAGCTCGATAAAAAATTAATAAATTATAATCTTTAAATATGTAATTACAATGAAATCAAATTCTCAAATGTCGAATTCTAATTAAAACATAGTCATGTAGCACCTCTTAGGACGTCAACTGTTTGCAAAATATGTAAAGCAAGGTTAAGTAGTTTCGTTCCCTTAGTTTTATTCAAAGGACTGATTTCGTCTGTTAAGCTCGGTTCCCAAACAATAATACTGAAAAAAATTCAGCTTGGAAAGCTGTTTGGAGCTGCTTGTCAGTTTGAAAGTAAAATTGTGAATTCATTTTTACTTTTTACATCTTACCCAATAATATCTATCATTTTTTATGTAATGTAATCAGACGATAAAACAGTAAGATACACGCAAATAAAGTGGGATAAAATACCAACTTTGGTGAAAGTTTAAAATATGTTAAAACACAGATCTGTTTTCCCAATCACACCAAAATAATGAAAAATGTTTATAGAAATACATAAGAATTAGGTATTAATATGTTGTACTTAATGGGTATTCCAAGAATAAACTTAACGGAACGAAAGAACGTATTAAAACATGCCTGAACACGAAAATTACCATATCCAAGAATACTATGTTAAAATAAATAAATAGATAATAACGTTATTGCCAACTTGAAGGGAGTAACTTTAGATACACTGTAATTCCAACAATAATAATTCATGGAAATATTATATTAGTACAATACTAATAATATTACTAGAGGAACATATATTTTAAAAAAATTAAGCTGCCTCTCATTATATAATTAAAATCAAATGAGATGTAGTAAAAAAACAATTGAATGAACAGGTCAATCAAACCTCTGAATATAATATCGACCTCCATAATTAAGTAATTTACCGTCACTGACTGCACTGTCTGCGACAAATTCGACTTTTCATTGGGATATTGAGTGTAGCAAATAAATTTTAGACTGTAATAATATATATAATTTAATATGTTGACATAGCTACTTAATTATTTATGTTGAGTCGACCCAATTAGTTGCAGGAATCAATTTATCGATTCGACAGATCGAATTCGTAATTTAATTGTCAATAAAAAAAATCAAAAGAATGTAACTGTCTAATTAAATTTAAAGCATTGCCACAAAAAATAAAATTATTTATTTTACAAATAATTAATTATTACTACTATATTCCTCGTGTTCAAAAATCTATAGTAAATTCACATCCAGGACCTAGGCGAAACTATTTCGAAAATAAATAATGTCGTTTTCAAGTTGGTAGTTCTGAAGTTTCAACAGTCTAAATATTTAAAACCGTAACTGCATTTATATATTTGGGAACTTTGATTTTTAAATAAATGGGTTAGCTAGATATAGGAGTTGAGTACCCTGTATACTATAATTCCTTTTCTTATGAAGACTTTTTACATAATACATTATTACATACAAACAAAAATAAAATTTAATGTAAATTAAAATAAATTGGTTACAAAATTGAAAAGAAAATATAAAATGTATATTATTTAATAACTTGTTGATGGCTCATGTTAAAACTGTAACAATTATTGTGTAATATCATACCTAGGGTGTGGATACTATCACATTAAACATGAGGCATAAAATTTGTTATTTAATATAACATTTACATATTATGATCCTACAAGATACAAAATTACAGTTCCTACTTCACAACAAGTGATGATATTGTGCTGTCATGTGTAAATTAATATATTCATTCAAGCAAGATGCACACCAACGGTCTTATAATTATCAGAATGTGTAACTCCAAGATTTACAATATTAGATTATTATTATCATTATTGCAGTAAATAAAACGATTTTATTCAATTGATTTTTCTTTTTTCCAAAAGTGACATTATGTCCTATGCACTAAGTGAAAATAAAAATAATGTTCTAACCAGCGATATAGAAAAAAAGGCAGATGGAGCGCGCAGAACAAAAAAGTTAGGCCACCAAAGCAAATACAAACTCGCATTAGTGCTATTCAGACCGTCGTACTGTTTAGACGTCACGCGTAATCACGCGTCACTTATTACTATAACTTAAAAATGCCGTCTTGTATATTTAAACATTGTAAAAGTTGTTCCCAAACACATAAAAACGAAGATGGGATATCTTTTCACAGATAACTATTTTTATTTCACTGTATTGTTGTATATATTTACCCATGTAAATAAATAAAGAAATAAATAAATAATGTATAACCAAAAAGCTACTCAGTTACTTGGCAATAAGGTTCGTTTTAAGTTTTAAGTAGTAGTGCCAATTCCAGAACATTCTATGCTACTCGTGAAGATAGATTCCAGTCACGCCATCTAGCGATCAATAGCGGAAGTAATTACTTTGTTTTGCAATAAATTACAACACAATGTCAACTTTATTTCTAACAGGTTTAAGTATAGAATTAGTTGTTACATAAAATGCCATTGCCATCTAGCGGTGGATAGACGAACTTTAGAACTATTATGTTCTTAATTGATGAAGGTAAGAAGACACCAAATATGGCAAGGAAAAATAAAAATTAAGAATAAGTATTAAGGTGCATTTTCAACTATTAACAGCCGGTTTGATAGACTATTTGAAGTTGACAAGTACCAACCAATTAAAATGTAAGTTTCTCAGTGTGAATAATACGATTAGCGTTGTCACGCACACATAAATGCTAAAGTGGCCTATGTTATGTCTATTGAATTATCCATCTGCCTTTCTTTCTATATCGCTGGTTCTAACCATTACCAGCTTACTAAAACTTCCAATTATAACAATGTATAATAAAGTTGTAATCAGAAGCTCTATAAGACTGAAAATAGATAAAAAAAACTAAACAAAATATGGTTACAAAAAACTAAAAAATACGCTTTTATAATAAATCTAAATAAAAGAATTAATTAATAATATAATAAAATATTTAATGAATAATACATTTATTTATATGAGTATACTTAGAATAATTACTCTATAGAAAGACAGTCTTCATACAAGCGCTCTGTCTAAACAGTCTAAAGTGAAGCACTAAACCGAAACTTTCCCGAACTTCGGCTGCGGATAATCATTTATGTTTTTAGCAGTAATACATATAGCTTTTCAGATATTTTGTGACACAATTTAACTGGACAAATCGTCATAATTCTTTTTTTTCACGAGACACGTTTGGCATGCGTTGACATTGAACACTACGGAGCTGCCCGGTGTTTGGAGTCATTTCTGACTCCAATTAAGGTGCTACAAAATGGCCGCGCGGACTTGGTTTCTATAGTTATTATTCTAAGTGAGTATAGTAATTATAGTACTTAATACTTATATTAAGAATTATTTTTTATTTCGATTTATTATAAAAGCGTGCTTTTTAGTTTTTTGTTAACTATATTTTCTTTTTTCTTTTTCAGACTGCAAATAAACATTTTTCTTTCTTTTTTGCCATCGGTCCTTGATAAGTCTACAAAGTTTGAACGAAATCTGATCACAGAAAATAAGTCAAAATCGAGTTCAAATAATTTGGTTACAAACATACATCAGTTTCACATACAAGTGAAACTAACAAAAGTATGTTAAAAAAGATAAATACTTAGAGCTCCAGGCCTTGAAAAGCACAATGAAAAAAATTTATTAATAATGACTTACTTCTCATGTTTTGCTTCAGTAAAATGTACCTAGATGGAGTTACCGATAGTTGATCCGTTGATTTGAGTATGTATTTAACTTTCTACATTCTTGACTATTGACACATGCAGACATTGTCTTAAGGGCCCCATACATGGTACGATTCGTCTATACGATCGATCTGATGAAAATCGTGACGATTGATCGCATCAAAAATGTCGCTCATACACGAAACGACTGGTCGTAACGATCGATCATTTACTTGTTTGAAAGCTGAAGGATAAAGACGTGTTCAAATAAATTAATACGTGCCCCATAAAATTCATCGTAACGATATTCATGATTGCATTGATTTTTGTTGCGATTTCCGACATCGTCTTCGATTAAGTAAATCGTTAACGATCTTGACATACACCATCGATTCGTCGTTTCGATCGGTTTGACGCGACGGTACGTACAGATAAATCTTACCGTGTATGGGGCACTTCAAAGGAGATTTTTGAGTAACATTTGATTTACTCTAAATAGAAACAGAAGTGTCAGGAGACTGTTCCCATATTATTAAGTAAAAGCAAAAGGTCCAACATTGTTGTGCTTGATCATCTAAACTAAAGTTACACAATAAACGACTTAAGATGTTTTTAAATTGAGTGGGTCATTACTTTCCACAATGAAAATTTTCATACTTACTATTCATGTAGTCATTAAACATAATAAGTATGGAATACTGACTGTACATCAAGATCAATTTCAATAGCAAATAATTCAATAAAAGATTCTTTTAACTGTAGATTTAGTCATTTAAGTTTTCAGTTTAGGTACTGGTAACATTTTGAACTTGGGTTATTTTATTTGCAAGTTTATTACGGAGTAATCAAATAATCAATCGCTTTATATAAATTTGTTTCTTATTTATAGTGATTCTAATCACAATTCAAATTGTATCTCTCTTGTACTTTTTATTTCTTGTTATCTTAGTACCTTATTTACGAGCTTGATATTGACATTACTATGGTTTAATGGTGCATTAGTATTTATATGTAATTATATACCATATAATACAGCAGTACTAGACAAATGATACATAAAAGATGGTTACTGTTGAGGAATATCTATTATTGAAAACGCCTTTTTTTAAATCCTTTGCCTTTTTTTGATTTCAATTTATGTTTACGTACCATAGATTGACTTCCAGTGACTTCGTCAGCCAGCATACCTACGGTAGTCACCTTTCTCCTACGATTCTTTTCTGCTTTTGTGACAGGTAATCGAGTGAGATAATTTTCTTCATACTCAGTCTTTTCTTGTTCATGTTTAGATATAGACTGTTTTACATGGTTTCCTGTACTAACTTCTAATGGTGCCTCCGAATATTCCTCCCGAAGCTCCCTCATAACACTTGAATTAAGGAATTGTTTCTTTGATCTATCTTTATTTTTCTTAATAGTATCAATTCGAGATACATTTTCATCAAAATGAACAGCAGCTAGTTTAGGTGGCACATATATATTAGGTTTATTAGCTTTGGATTGCTCATTACCTTCACCATCTGATGTTTTACTTGAGTCATCATCGCTTTCATGTATCTTGCTAATGAGATTGCTAGGATTCGCATGGTACGACTGAGGGTCGTCCTCTGTAGTTGCTCCAACAACTGCAGTTTTAACAAGCTTATCTATCTGATATTTTAACTTAGAATCTATAGGACGAATTTTTTCCAGTACAGCCCTTATTTCAATAAGCCTGTCGATAGAAGGATCAGATTCTATTTTTTCACCAGAGCATTTTCTTAACACAATGTAGGTTAAATTTATTAAATAGCTCAAGAGCATTTGGTACTTCATTTCAAGAAAACTTAACCCCTTGTCTGTAGTAATTTCTCCACTTTTAACACGCACTAACATGCTGTCCACCAGTTGAGATACTTGTTGTACATTACTGTTCATTTCGTTAAGCAGATTTAAAGCCTGGGGTAAGTCCGGTTGTTCCATTTCGTCCGTAGCCTAAAAAAACAAATATAAATTAATAATTAAGTAAAAGACAAATACTAATTATATGTGATTGATACGTAATACCAAAATAACATTTTTTAAACAATTTAACAAATTCCTTGAAAAAATAAGCAAAATAAACACTTATTCACCTGAACCATGTTGCCAATCCTTTGCCTCTTCTACCGGTTCTAACCACTAACACCTTTTACACAGCCACATATATCGTAAGTTTCATGAATTTAAAAGGGACTTCCTAGTATTCTAATATCTTGTTTCTTACTATGGTTAAAAGATATATTTTTTTCAAATAAAAAAGAAAATAAACATATTATTGCGCAAAAAGAGAGCATCAGCAGGTCAGTAAACTCAACTCAACTCAGTATCAGCTATCAGTAGGCAGCTAGGCACTTAGGCAGTAGGTAGCGTAGGCAAGGCCCACAGATCTCTATAATGTACTAGGACCACAGGACCACAGGCTACAGATAGATCGTCTGACGTTACTATTCTATCTATTACTCCCGCTCACAGACTAGACGTGAAGTAGAGAAAGGTACATAAATGCAGATTATGTAAGCACAAAACACATAGAGCAGTATTTTATGAAAGCAGTGCCTTTACGACAATTATAATGTTTTATGTTTTTTAAACAACACTTCTGGTGAGCGACGAGCGTGGCCGACATGAGATAGCACGAGAAAGTACAAATTGTATCTGGCACAGCTGTCAAATTCGTATCTAAGCAACTGTGCAGTGTGCTTTCCTTGAAAACCGAAAACCCATGCCGCCACGCAAAGTGAGATAAAAATATTATTATGTGGTATTCTTTTTTGACGTGATAACGTCTTATAAATTGATGAACACTGGCAGCGCGCACGAAAAAGTGTCCCGTCCCGCCTAAGCCTGCAGGTGCGTTTGCATTAGCGAGAGTGCGGAACAAGCGATAGAGGCACGATCGGCCTAATCGTTCGGCTTGCAACGCATCTATCTCTCTATCCCGTATGACGTTATCACGTAAAATTATCGTCCGTAAACCGACTTTACAGACAACTGTTTTTATTTCATGTCATCGGTTTATGTGGTTCTGTTAGAGTGCGATAGATGTCATCCATATCCATATTCAGGCCTATACCATAGATGTATGATATACCCAATCTATATTGGGTATAACAGTAAAAGAGAACTACCGAAGCTTACGGTACTTTGATGCTAGAAAGAGAAAGACAGTGACGCTGTCAATGAAACCTTACATTTAATTGCTACCGGTCTCTAAAGCGTTGCCTTGTGCACATTACTTGGTGAATACCAACGTGCATTAGAGTTGGAAAAAGTTCTTTATCGCGCGTTGTGAAAGGGGGTTAGACGGAAAAATGAATGAATGAATGAATTAAGACGAAAAAACTTTTAACGACACTATTTCGTCTTAATTCATTCATTCCGTCTAGTTGCATATATTGTGTACAGCGCCATCTCGTGGAGCGTTGTAATAAGCAAATGCGTAGTTTTGTCATTAGTTTATATTTGTTGATAGATGGCAACAGTGTGCCACACTTGACATTTTCAGATTTGTAGGTTTAGCGTCACTGACGATAGATGACCCTACCAGTGGGAAATAATTATAAATTAAAAAAATAAAATTTTATTACAATTCCTTCACTAATATAATTAATAGAAAGGAACTTCGTTCCATCCAGGTGTCCCTTGATAGTCTTGATACCTCTCGAGTTTTTATTAAAACGTTATTACGATGGTTACTTGTGCAGTACCAGGTTGTAATTAATAATAATTCAGGATTAACTGAACTTACTGGTGAAATGAGTCACATAATTTATAATAATTCTATTGTATTGCAACTCCGAGTTTTAGGTATCAAAGTGAAGTTAAAACAATTTACTTAGGCGATAATAACCATTTTTGATGCACACACATCACGCAGTCGGCAGTACACAAATTCACAATCATAAACAATTTTATTGGTTAAATTGGATAGAGGTCTCATTCGATAGTTCACATTGCCAGTCTATGGAGTATAATAAACATCTATGGTAGTAAATGTCTACTAAGTATTAGTGTACCTATTTTATTTGACAGCGGTTACGCTTACGTACTCTGTGAGAATTTGAGTAACTAACTAAACTCACTTTATTTAGTAAATTTCGCTCAGGAAAATGGTCGATATGTCTTTAGATTAGTTATTTTAATTAATATGAAATTGTTGTAGAATCATAACTTATATCTACCTTAAACATGTTAAGAGTAAGTTATCGGTTTGATAAACCTGTGTTTGATAGACTTTTACATCTTGGACAGGACTGATTTTAATTGATTATTGTTTTTTTCAGATTAGTTTATACTTCCTCATTTCGTTAAATTTTTTATGTTATATTCATGGATTTTACGTGCCGGGTGTTGCTCCAGTTGAATTTAAGAAGGGGCAAAGAATAGAAGTTAAAGCTGTAAAAATGACGAGTATACATACACAATTACCTTACGAATATTATTCGTTGTCACTCTGCCGGCCCAAAAATGGAACTATTATTTACAAATCAGAGAATTTAGGTGAAGTACTTAGAGGGGATCGTATCGTCAATACTCCATATGAAGTTCACATGGCGGAAAACATTAAATGTAGACTTTTGTGCCATAAAAAAAATGATCCCATGAATTGGAGTGTGGATGAATCCGAAAAGGTTGCTAACCGTATTGAACATGAGTATTTCGTGCACCTGTGAGTATACTATTTTTTATTATTTTTATCATTAGGTGTATGGAAAATATACTATTCTTATACATAAGTTTTTGGTAAGCTTAATTTCAGATACATATAATATTAGTATTCAAAACTTCACTGGCTACATCTAAGACAGTTTGTAACTTCATTTTTAGATTAAAATTTTTAAGAATACCTTACACTATTTATGACTATGTCACTCAACTATAACCAATGTCCAATATTTTTTAACACAATGAACATTATGAGTAAAGACGTAAAAGGCCTATCTATACCAAGTATAGAGACATATCAACAATCAACATTCATAACTGCAAATGTTGAACTCTTGCCCTAGATTGATTACTAAATACAAGCTAATGTGTACTTGTATAAAACTTATAAACTTAATTTGTACAGTTACGGCACGGGCAACAGAAATTGATAGTTTTAATGCTTTTATTATTGATTAAGTTACACCAACAAAGCGAACACTATTACAATCATTATATACACTAGAAATATATACGAAAAAATAAGTGTCACCTCAATAATAAATTATAGGCGTAAACAGCATGCTTAAACAAATAGATTAGATTTAGAACTATAATTTCATGAAATAAGTTATGCAGTACATAATCATAATTATTAAATTATATCATCACAAATTTAATTGAAATTAATTATAAATTATAAATTGAGTTTTATCAATTTATGAAGTAAATAAATTAACATTTAAAAAATAAAGACAGTATATTGATAATAATAAAAAAAACTGAAGAAAGTTATAAATATATTAATATTATATAAAATTAAATAATTTTCAATTATAAATACAATTTAACAATTTTTTTGTATCTCAGAAAAGTGGCCCAAATTCATATTTGGCCAGTGGCAGTCACTGCTGCCAGTCAGTATAGGCCATAATTTATGTAGTATTGTAACCAATTAATCATTGCATAAGATCTCACCACGGAAGTCGAATTTTTGACAAAATATGTTTCATATATCTTTCGATAAGAAATCGAAAGATGCATTGTTTCGTTTTTGTTAATTAGTTGTGTTTACATGAATTAAACATATTTTAATTCGTAAATTGACTGAACCCTACTGTAAATGTTGTGTATTATGACATCCACGGTGCAAGTTTTCATACTGGACTTAATTTCCTAATCCCCATTTGAGTCTTGTTCTAGGTCAGTCACTGTTGTCATGGGTGGCAGCGGAAGGGTGGTGCTGCATGCTCATTTGCTACTTTAATACATAAAAAGAGGTAACAAATGCGCATGCAGCGCCACCTGCATGGTTAATCTGGTTAGCAGACGGTGTTAGTTGGTTAGTTTATTAGCAAGTATGAGGACTGGGACAGGGACTGTTAATGATAGTTAGTCCTATTAGTTGTAGTTGTTAGTAATAGTCCAGTTAGTTTTTAATTCCATAAAAAAGTATTTTTGGAGACTCTTCTTATTAAATAACATAATGTGACAAAGTTGCAAGTTCATACAGTTCCTTGGGTGTATTGCCAATGCCTCAATTTGATAAAAAAAATCATAGTCAAATTGATAAAAAAAATCATAGTCATTATTATGATAGATTTAAATGTCATTTGAATGGTATTATGGCTGCAAGTATAAGTTTTAGTATGTTATGATGTTATAATTAAATGTAGAGAAATATTTTGGGTGAAGTAGACACTAGTAGTTTTTTCATTCTTCAGTCTTATTGTATTATAGGATTTTGAATACTATTTATTTTGTAAATCGTGATAATTCTTTTTTAGATTGGTAGACAATTTGCCTGTGGCTACAAGGGTTGTCAATAGTGAAACTTTAGAAAGGACTATTGAGCAGGGATACCGACTTGGATTTATGTCTAAAGGCAAAGCATATATCAACAATCATTTGAAGTTGGTGCTCAAGTATCATAAACACAGCCAGTAAGTTTAATAATAATATATTTGTGTAATCACATGAAATTCAGTTAAAATATTATAGCATAACATTAGTCAAATAAATCTTCATTCACAAAAAAATTTAAACTCTTATCAACAATTACGAGATAGCAGATTGTTATGTGAAAACCAGCTTGAAATCTAAACCACACAGCATACTGTTTTATTTTTATATACATAATTCATAAATTCTGATAAACATTTTTTATGTGGTTTCAGGGATTCATACAGAGTGGTTGGATTTGAAGTAGAAACATTTTCCATTGATAAGGATGAATTGACATTTATGGATGATACATGTCAGTTACCGTCGGATCCAAAACCTCAGTTGGTGAATGAAGATACGGGCACGAAGTTATATTTTACCTATTCTGTGGTATGGGGAGAGTCTGATATAGGTTGGGCTTCCAGATGGGATATCTATTTAGGCATGAAAGATGTCCAAATACATTGGTTCTCTATAGTAAACTCTATAGTAGTCTTGTTCTTTTTGTCAGGTAAATATCTTATACGTAAAGCCTGTTCAAATATGCGCAGTATCCGTTGCCGCGGTATACGAGTCGGTTAGCAGTATTTCTTATTGATATGGGATGTTCGTAACAGTCCGGAGGTCCGTCCTCTTTTGTAACTGTCATCGGATCGAATGCTTGGTATTTTCTTGTTTGAGACGAGTTTCTTCGAACAGTTCGTTACGCTGGTTCTCGTAACAAACGCCATTATCGGTCATCATCATCATATTTAAATAGGCTTTAAGGCCTTCACAAATTATATTAATGGTATTTTCAATTCTATTAGTTATTTAATTTATATTTTTATTGTTTTTAAAGGTATATTGACCATGATCATGGTACGAACATTACGACGTGATATTGCCAGATATAATTCAGATGAGACTATTGATGACATGATAGAGGAAACTGGATGGAAACTGGTCCATGGCGATGTCTTCAGACCACCACCAAAGAGGATGCTATTTGCAGCTGTTATTGGAAGTGGCATACAAGTCTTCCTTATGGCGTTAATTACTATTTGTAAGTGTAGTTTTCAATAATAAATTGAGTTAATGAGTATTATATATAATTTGTGGAAGCGTTCATAGCCCGGCGGTTTGCATCGATCTTAAGTGATCGACAAAGTTAAGCAACAGCGGGCGCGGTCGGTAGTTGGATGGGTGACCGCTAGTGGCAAAATTTCTTGAGCGCTTGCGTGCTTTGAAGGGCACGTAAAGCAATCAGTCACGGTTGTTACCGTTTGGTAACAGTCATTAAGCCATCTCAGATGCCTTCGGGCGGCTTAAAAATTTCTGTCACTTGGGTTGGCCACTAACCCCTCCAAAAATCCTCACTGGAGCAGTGTGGTGGAGTATAATATTTGCCTCCTCAGGTATGAGGAGAGACACGTGTTCAGTAGTGGGCCATTAAACTGTTGAAGCCATACATAATTTGTATATACATAAATGCTTATTAACCCATTGCACACATTAGGTGTTTTATTAGCCCTTTTACAAACTAGACCAGATCTCTCTCAGATCCTAAAGCGCGCGTAGGCAAAGCGCTCAGTGTGTACCAGGGGTACAATTGACACACACACATTGGCGTAACATGGAGTAACATTATTCAGTTTGTGTTAAAAAATGTTATTGTTTACAAACTAGACCAGATCTCTCTCAGATCCTAAAGCGCGCGTAGGCAAAGCGCTCAGTGTGTACCAGGGGTACAATTGACACACACACATTGGCGTAACATGGAGTAACATTATTCAGTTTGTGTTAAAAAATGTTATTGTTTACAAACTAGACCAGATCTCTCTCAGATCCTAAAGCGCGCGTAGGCAAAGCGCTCAGTGTGTACCAGGGGTACAATTGACACACACACATTGGCGTAACATGGAGTAACATTATTCAGTTTGTGTTAAAAAATGTTATTGTTTACAAACTAGACCAGATCTCTCTCAGATCCTAAAGCGCGCGTAGGCAAAGCGCTCAGTGTGTACCAGGGGTACAATTGACACACACACATTGGCGTAACATGGAGTAACATTATTCAGTTTGTGTTAAAAAATGTTATTGTTTACAAACTAGACCAGATCTCTCTCAGATCCTAAAGCGCGCGTAGGCAAAGCGCTCAGTGTGTACCAGGGGTACAATTGACACACACACATTGGCGTAACATGGAGTAACATTATTCAGTTTGTGTTAAAAAATGTTATTGTTTACAAACTAGACCAGATCTCTCTCAGATCCTAAAGCGCGCGTAGGCAAAGCGCTCAGTGTGTACCAGGGGTACAATTGACACACACACATTGGCGTAACATGGAGTTACATTATTCAGTTTGTGTTAAAAAATGTTGTTATTGTTTTCAGTTATTGCGATGCTTGGCATGTTGTCACCAGCCAGTCGAGGAGCATTAATGACTGCTGCTATTTTCTTATATGTATTCATGGGACTTATTGCTGGCTACTATTCCGCTCGATTATACAACACCATGAAAGGAAAGCAATGGAAGCAGGCGGCCTTTCTTACTGCAATTCTTTATCCAGCGGTTGTTTTCGGCACGTGTTTCTTTTTAAATTTTTTCATAATGGGCAAACATTCCAGTGGTGCAGTGCCATTTTCAACGATGATGGCACTTTTATGTCTCTGGTTTTGTATATCCCTGCCTTTGGTTTATTTGGGATACTACTTTGGGTGCCGCAAGCAACCATTTCAGCATCCTGTGCGGACGAATTTTATCCCACGGAAAGTACCTGAGCAAGTGTGGTATATGAATATCTTTGTATGGTAAGAAAAGATTTTAATGTTTTTTATTTTTGTTGCATTTTTAGACAAAGTTCCTTTCGTTTTTGCTGTAAGAATTATGTTGCAACTGTCAGAATTATTTTATATTCCTTTGTTTTATAGGATTTGTGTTGTAATATGATTTGTAGTGGTAGAACATTTGAAACATTCACCTGGTAGCCTATATCACTATCATTTGCTAGAATTAACAACAACCAGTATAACTACAGATAGTTATTTATTTGTTAATCAGTATTACTGGCTTATTAATGCGCATTCTGTCAGTTTCTGTAAATAATTATAATAGTTGTTTTAAACTTTGTAAGTCATTAAAGAGATTATTATTAGTTTTACAGATAGTATGTAGTTAGACATTGATAATTTTTCTGTATTATGTGTATATTATTACTATGTTTTTTGAGCTATTGCATAGCTTATATCGCGGGCCTTGAGCGTGGGGACCGAATCCAGAAATTCCGTAACGAAAAAAACCTAACACCCCCAATCAGCGCCATCTAGTACCTTAATACTAAGGTATGGTACGTATGTTTTCTACAAACTAGATGGTGCTGTTCTGATATAACTATATAACTTCTAATAATTATAATTGCATAAGTCGATAAAAAATGCTATGCAATAGCTTTACCGCGGCAGTCTCCGAGTGCCACATTTAATTTTATTATTGGGATGTGTTTATAACTGTGATTCTTCTAATTTTTAGCATTTTAATGGCTGGTATACTTCCATTCGGAGCCGTGTTTATAGAACTATTTTTTATCTTCAATGCGTTGTGGGAGAATCAGTTCTATTACCTGTTTGGATTCCTGTTTCTGGTGTTTTGCATTTTGGTCATTTCTGTATCACAGATATCAATAGTGATGGTTTATTTTCAACTTTGTGGAGAGGTACGCCATTGTTTATTTAAGAGATCGTTACTCATTTATGATAGCAAGTCTGTTTTCAGGTGTTGCATGTATTTTGTGACATAGTGCCAATGTGAAGTAAACCTTTCACAGGATAAATTTACGGTCGTATTTTGAGCACAGGGTCTAGTTAAAATAAATGTGCGCTCATAATGGCGAAAAGACGGTTGTCATATAAATAAGTGAAGACTTGTTAAATTACTTGCAACAAAAAATCATAATTATTTAATACCTAAAATTTGATATTTCAGGATTATCACTGGTGGTGGAAGAGCTTTATCGTTTCAGGAGGATCTGCTGTATACATATTTATATACTCAATATTTTACTTCTTCACTAAACTGGAAATAACAGAGTTCATTCCAACGCTGCTGTACATTGGTTACACAGGTATTTCATGCTCAATAGATTGAACATTTGTTTCTTTATTAAACTATTACATAGTGCATAGGTAGTATCTACACATTTTGTTCAGAAAGCCTAGTGATGTGATGTGAACATCGAGCTCAGTAGGATATATTCGGAATTTTGGAGAGGGGATAGCCGTTACCCGCCATGTTTATTTTTGTTCAAGTTATGTCGCATGAAGAAATGAGTAGATCACACTTGAATAATTATGCAACATAGTCAGCAATAATGGTACACGTTACCAAGATTTGGACGTAATGATCGACAGACATCACATTCCCACAATTTTATGGTAACTTCGAAAAAGATGTAATGTGGGAATATGTTTGTAATAACCATTATGATGATTATGATGTATTTTACTAAATCTTACGTATTTAGAAAAAAAATATTTATAATCAGTTTAAAAAAAAGTTTATGTCAAGAAAGTCATCAATCTTCTCGGATTCCATTCGGATCCGGTGGACGAATTTGCTCAAGTTTACATGAGACAACAAACTTAAAGATGTTTTCTTTTTGTATATAAACTAAATAAAGCCCAATTTCATTATTGCTTTTATCGTTCAAGCCTCATATTAAATAGCCACAGGCACGATAATATTGAAAATACTCCCTCATTATTTATTAATGCATATTACCTGCTATCGCAATATCGCATGAACTGAACATTAAAAACTGAACCTTAGAAATTTTAATTAGCGATAATATACGATTTAACGATTTTTAATGTTACGCAACACGTATCGATCAGACTTTAAAACATTAATTTTAATTGTTTCTTTTTTGTAATATTTGTTTTATAATAATTTTGTTCATGTTACTTTACGTACTTAATACATTGTTAATTTTATTTTAACAGGTCTCATGGTATTGACGTTTTGGCTTCTGACTGGTACCATTGGATTCTTCGCAGCATACACATTTATCAGAAAAATTTACGCAGCAGTTAAAATTGATTAATTTCCAGTGTTAGTTATAATTGTAAAAATATTTAATACAGACTGTTTTAGTTTAATAATTTTAAGTTCCATTTCGTGCAGAACAACAAAGATCTTTTGCTGATAGGTTGTGTAAATATTTATACTTTGTGATTAATTTGTAATTATTATTATTAGTGATGTATGTTTTTGTAGATGTATTAAATCTTTACGTCATCATTATGTTTTTATTAAAACCTTCATTAAGTGTAGTTGGTGCTTATTATTATCGTATTTCGGAGTTACTTAATTCGCGGTCTTTTATTTTACGTTTAACGCTAAAGTATGTATGCATTATAGATTACGACATGATAAAGATATTACATATTATTTTAATTTTTAACTCCGACTTCGACTTTTGCTGTACCCTACTGTATTTATTGTTGCTGTGATAAATACTTCAGCCGTTTCGTTTTAAAATAAAACTCCTACTCTGTACGCAACTTCCTGATCGCCACTTACCATCAGGTGGGATTGTTGTCAAGCACTAGTGTAACGGGGGAATTTTGTACCTCTATTAAAACAACTGCGAGGAGCAGGATCAGCAGAAAATGGTCATATGAGGTGTGGCGACAAGAGGTGAGGTGTGGTTAGCTGGTGAGGCGCGGTGTGGAGTGGTGAGGTGCAGGCTTGAGGAGTAGAGATTAGATTGAGGAGCGGAGAGGAGAGATATTCAGTTGCGAGTCTTTCATAGGTTTCACGTATTCCAGCAAAATGTTACTGGTCAGCGAACAGGCCCTCTTCAAGAATAACCAGAAGAACAAAGGAATTATGTCAATATTGCCATTCAATAAAAAATGTATTGTAATGGAGCTCGAGTATTTAATTTGTCCTTTAAACTAGCTAGGTAGTATAAAAGAAGTAAAAAAAACATTCAATGAAGTAAATGATTTTAATCTTACCATTAATAAAAATAAATGACTTGATTACCCGGATGGCGCAATGGTTAACACGCCGGATTGCCGTTCCGAGGGTCCTGGGTTTGGTTCCCAGCGAAGCGGAAATTGGAATGAATTTAAATTTCCGTTCTTGGTCTGGGTGTGTGTGTTGTCCATGGCACTCACGAAGCCACGACACCAGGTATCCTAGTGTGGGGCTATGAGTGTGTACTGTGTAGCGTTATTAATTTAATATTTAATAAATCTGGTAACATTATTTTGTGCAATAATTGAATTAATTAAAAGTAGAACTGTAGTCTATGGACATAATGTTATGCAATGTCACTGTCAAGATGACCGAGCGGTGAAATGTCAGTGTGATTGGTACTTAAATGTTAAAAAAATATAAATTTATTTATTTTTACAACGTAGTGTTTTCTACAGATTTTGTTTCTAAATTTTTATGTACAAAATGGAAACCAAAGTTGCCGTTGTAACGGGTAGTAATAAAGGAATAGGATTTGAGATCGTAAAAGGACTTTGTCAAAAATTCAATGGTGCTGTGTACCTTACAGCTAGAAATGAAGATAGGGGACTACAAGCTATTCAAAAACTGCAAAAATTAGGCTTGCGTCCAATGTTTCACGTTTTAGACGTTACGAGCGAAGATAGCATTAAAGAATTTGCTTCATTTATATCAAGCAATCACACCGGCATCGATGTTTTGGTGAATAACGCCGGCATGCTTGATTTCGACAAATCTGTTTCATCATACGAAGATGCCAAGAAACTAATCGACACAAATTTTAATAGTCTGCTAATGATATCGAAAATAATCTACCCTCTCCTGCGAAATGACGCTCGTATTATCAACATCAGTAGCGACTGGGGCTTGCTGTCCAATATTAGGAAACAGATATGGCTGGACACCTTAGTTAAAGATGATCTAACTGTGGATGAGATTTTACAATTCGTTGAAGATTTTTTACAGGCTGCTAAGAATGGTAAAAGCGCGTTTATCTCATTTGCCGGCCATTACGGAGATTACAAAGTATCTAAGGTAGCAATGTCAGCGCTTACATTTGTTCAGCAACGGCAATTCAATGAGCAGGGTAAAGACATATCCATTAACTGTGTGCATCCTGGCTTTGTGAAAACAGATATGACAAAAGGCATGGGCGACTTCACTCCTGAACGGGGTGCCAAAACTCCACTCTATCTGGCATTGGAAGCACCCCAAGCACTCAAAGGCACATTTGTATGGCATGACTGCCATCAGGTCAACTGGGATGACTAAATTAGTTTTTTTTCATTCTGTGATAATTATGTAGTGTCACACACTCACCCACTTCAATATATGGTTTTTAGTTGGATCACTTGCATTTCAGTTTATAAATAAATGTATTGTATTTATATCTATAATAACCTATGTTATAAAAACATGCATATGGACCATTCATATGGTCTATAAATACTGAAGCTTAGTTCATCTCATTCACTATAAAATTGATTAACAAATGCTAAAAGTGTTTGTGTAAATATTTTACTTGTCCGTAAGTGAAAGTGAAAAGACATTAGTAATATAAAATGGACAAGTTTCCAAAAATGTGAATCAAGAGTTTAATGTAACTTTAGTTATGTAATTCTTATAAAGTAAAACTGTGATTTTTTATGAGATATTTTTATTATTGTTTTGCATGTTTGCAGCTTTTGAAAACAATGTCTTGTATGATGTCATGATATAATGATTATCATTTAATTTTGTATGGATAGTTTCAGCGGTTTTAAATTGATTGCCAACATTCTTGCATAAAATTGCATTTATGAAAACTCCACAGCATTGTATAAAGCATTATTGAACCCTACCTTTTACTAGTTGATTTTATAAGTACAATAAAAGCTATTTGAAAAAAATTGCCTACAAGTTACAGATAAAAATGCATTTTTAATCAATATGGAATGCGTTACAAACGTTAATAAGGTGTTTTATTTCCCCTTTTTACAATAATATTGATTGTAACATCAATACATAACACAAACAATGTTGACAAGAATACTTTGCACACTGGTATACAAATACATTAACATTGTTAGGTAATAAGACAACAACGATAACCTATCTGAATGCTTGTATTTGGATAAGGAATATGTACGTACGTACTCACGTAATACACGACACAATTTACCGCATGATAAATGGATATCTAGTACCTCTTAGAGTATGTAGTACCTTTAAAAACAGAAATAATTTATTAAAATTAACTTCTCTGCAGAGAACAGCTCGTTTTTTATGGTCGTCTGTACAAAGGTCCCGCCCAAAATGAAATGAAACCAAAGAGAACCACTACGTTTTAATGAAACATCAAAACATTTTTTAAATCGATCTGTCGACACTTCGAGAGTGAAGAAGAAATTCTGCTTTTAAAAATCTTCAGTAGGTACTGCTCGCACATTTTCTTTCCTGCACTTTATTTTCTATTACGTCGAGAACTTTCTAGAAATGCCATTTTTAAATTTCTTTCAACCTGCTCGCACATTTTCTCCCTGACATACCTACGCGTTGAAATTTGTCAATAGATAGCCAATGAGCCATAAATACCATTGTCAATAGCAATGATTGAAGTCTCAGAGAATGACGCAAGTTAGGGGAGTCCGGAGGCCTATGTCCAACAGTGGACGATTAAAGGCTGATGGATGGATGGATGGATGAATAGATTAATCTACGCGATAATATTTTGGAATCCTTTGTCATATCATAAAAATAATGTCTGTTGCTGTAGGTACTGCTTACGTTCTTCAAAAGATAACAACTACCTACCTACCTATTTATAACGCGAAAAAAAAACTTGTGCACCGTCTTCCAAAACATTTTGTTCAGTTTTCGAGCCAGATTCCCACAGGTACTTAGCTGCCTACTAAAGGACAGGATTTCGGAAGTTTTGGATTTTATAGTAAAAAATAATACAAACAAGCTCATCACTCTGACCAGACTTGGTTTCAGGCTCATCATCGGTCTGTTTTGGTTATATCATGTCTGATCTTAACTGATTGATACCTACATACCCACTACAACACAATACATGCAGCATGCACCCATTCGTCACGCGCGTCTTACGCATGAACAATAAGTACAAACCTACTAAATATTTAAGAAATGAAATGAATTTTATTGGTATTTGGTTTTTATAAACTTTTCGAAAGTCAAACTACATCACCGCTTCAAACCTTACCTACCTTGGGGTCTTGGGAGAAAATGTGGCCAGAAACTCAAAGATTTTTTTATTCGTAGATAATTATCCCACAATTTTATTAGATATCCTGTTTATAAAATCAATAGTAGAAAATGTAGGTATAACCTATAGGTTGGTACATAACTACCTATAAATCTATGGTAGGTACATAATGTAGGTCGGGTGTCTCAGATTGAACCAGGCAGCTACATTTAAGTAACCACTGTCTTATTTCAAAAATGTGACGTTGCTAAACCGTGCTAATATGAGTAAAAGAAAGGTATTTGCGTTCCCTTTGTGCCCACTAGTTTTTGTGGCAATAGCGCGCAAGTTGTTGTGTGAGGAGCGTTTTAATAAAAATTGACTCTAAAAGTAAGTTTTTTTTGAATATTTCTTTCTTTTTTCATTTTTCTTTCATTTTCACTTTTTTTGTTTAAATGCTAGTTCTTTATTTCTATTCGCACTGTTTTACATGACATTCCAGCATTTCAATGTGCCATAATTCGTTTGTCTGTGAGATTAATTTCCCGGTAAAATTTTAAGCTGAGTTGTCGAAACATGGTCTGTCCCACATTGAGCAACTTTAGGGTGGTACACATTTAACCACGGTTTACCCCAGTGTAGGTAAATGTATACTGTGTTTTTAATTATTTTTATTCGTTTGTAAGCAGGATTGTAACGAACACTCCCGAAAAAAATGAAACTAAAGCAAAAAGAAAAAGAAAGAAAGAAGAAGCGTAAAGAAACAAAAACTAAAATAAAAAAAGCGAAAAGGCCGTCCTTTTAACTGAAAAGGTGAAAAAAATGTCCCAAAGAAATAAATATAAAAATATCCTGTGATTCAAATAAAACATTTAATTTAATTATATAATAAAGGAATTTGACTACAAAGTAGGTAGTAAGGCTAATATGGTGGTTCAATGTGGAAAATACCCCGGTTCAATGTGTACCTCTGGGTGTACGCTGAACCAAATCTAGTTTTTCATCAATTATTTTTTCACACTTAAACCAGAAGGAATATAAAAAATAAAAGTTTGCGGAATTGTTTTTGAATAAATTCACTAACTATACACAACAAACTAAAGGCATTGATTGGAAAACCTGTACGCTACGAAGCTTTGAAATTTACCTGGTTCAATGTGAACACCCGACCCCATAAATACATATCTACTGTAGGAATGGTTCTGCTTTGTAGTAAATCTCATTAGGGATTGCACTCGCATCTTTTTGTATGGATTCACTCCACCAATCGATTGCTGTGTACCTAATGGTATTACAAAATCATGATGGCGGAAAGTAAAGGGGTGGTGGGTTGCAGCTTAATGTTTCCTCGTAGCACAGTACGGTATATCGTATACAATGACAGAAGCCATGCTATTGCAGTGTGGGCATGTTTTATGTACCTATCTACTAGCGTACCTATACATATGCCAAGTGTGTTAAGGGGTTAAGCATGTTGTACATTGCTTTTATCGAACCATATACAGTAGTTAGGTGTATTCTTTTTCATATAAGTAACCAGCAATGGTTAAGAGTAACAAATTTATGGACAGTGCCGTCCTTGGTTGTGAGTCCAGGGGTATCATAATGCGTTGCTTACCGAAGTTTTTGAAATACTGCAATCAAAAAGAGAATATTATTTCAAAGTAGAAGAGAAGAATAATATTTCAAAGTAGATTTCACATCGATATGGG
This sequence comes from Ochlodes sylvanus, assembly GCA_905404295.2. Taxonomy (NCBI): domain Eukaryota; kingdom Metazoa; phylum Arthropoda; class Insecta; order Lepidoptera; family Hesperiidae; genus Ochlodes; species Ochlodes sylvanus. The sequence continues at coordinate 6,083,510 of FR990125.1, read as the reverse complement.
CAGCTAACTATCACTATCTATCTAACTAACCAGACAGGTTAACACCTTTACTAATGCATGTAGTTACGTCGCGCGTCATCGTTTCTTCGTCGGGATATAATTGAGTGATTATAATATTATATTTTGTATTACTTACATAAGTTCTGTAAATCAATATACACTGAATTATTAAGGCTTATGGTGCTGCCTGGTGGTACTTATCAACACCGTACCATGCAATATATTGGATATAAAAAAGTTGGTTGTAGATACAGTACAATTTGGGCTGGCGCCGCCAAAACTCATCTATGAGCATGAATTGGCTGAAACCAATCTCCAAAGTCTCGAGCACAGGCGCATGGTCGCCAGCCTCTCGTGCTTCTATAGGATGCATTTTGGAGAGTGTGCGCAGGAATTGTTCGAGGTAATTCCCCCATCCCCGTTTCTCCATCGAACAACCCGACGTACGCCGAGCATCCACCCATACGTAGTGAATATCCCGCCAATACGAACAAAAAGGTTTGCGTCGTCGTTCTTGCTGCGTACTGCGAAGGACTGGAATAGCTTGCCTGCGTCGGTGTTTCCACCGGTGTATGATGATGCTTATTCATTATAATTATAAAAAAAAAATTTGGTATATGAGAGCATTGCCGTAGCTTTTACGGTGTACTTGATGCGAGATTCTGGCTGCAGCCTTTAAAAATGCCAAAACCTTAATCAGATTTATTTGATTATTTTTGTACTTTCCAGGGTCTGATCACCCCTGGTGTCGCCTTAGTAGGTGGCGACTATCTAACTGACGTGACGGTGACGGTGGTAGACTGGTGTCGTTAGGCACTACCAGGCTACTTAGGGAGAAAATTGACTTGGATACGGATTGGACAAGGATGCAAGGCTGGACAGGACTCCTCCATCATGATAAAACACAATATAAGAGGCATTGACTAAGAAGACAGTGACGGGCATATATCACGCGATAGTCATTATTTTGATTTCATTAGACCGTTATTGCTTAGAATGAAATGAAATGTTACCACAAACGCTATTAATTTAGAATGAGTCGTGGGAAGCCTTGTCTGTTACGTCGATCGTCCGTGCTTAGTAATTGTTTATTTTCGTCGTCCAGTTGGGGCGGCGATGTCTATCTGTTGATTGTTTTGTGCATTTAACACTCACTTACTTTAAGTAAGTATATCTTCCTGGACGACGGAATGGATGGAGTTGATTAAATAGGTAGGCACTAGTGTAAGGTAAAGTGCTCACCGGTGTTGTTTTTACAGAACGCGACGGTTTTTATGATACAAACTATTTAAGTAGGTAGGTACCTACCTACCTACGCATGTGAAGTTTAATAAATCTTACATGAGTTTGGTATCAAAATGTAGTATCTACCTACACAACATGGATTGTATAAGGATTGAACATGGATTGTATTTTGTTTAATAACCTACTAGTAGACTACCTACTAATGAGGAATAGGAGATCACTGCGTAGGTGCCCGAGAGTTTTGTACAGAGATACGACTTACGAGTATCAAATGTGTGCATAACTTGGTAAAATCAAATCACGGAATCAAACTGATAAATCAAACTAAAATATTCGTATGCCTACTTATTTCATAGTCGAAAGTCGAAGTTCCGGCGCTCTTAGATCCTAGTAGTTCCTAGATTTGGATAGTCCAAACTACCTACGTAAGCCAACAGCGTGTTTTGGCTTTGCAAAATAACTTTATGTTTAATCCTGAGAGAGTGCAGTTTGGCTCTCCCATTTAAACTTAAAAGGTTTACGCAAGTATTCATTGTAATTATTCTTATTATTTTTGTGTTAAATATATAACTCTACTTTATTTTTTTACATCAGCTTAAATAACTTTAGCTAAAATAAGGTTTGGTAGGTAGATACGTAGCGACAACAGGAAGGCGAGTTAAAAATTAAACTAATAAATTTGTTTACGAATATTTATATTAAACTGGCCTAAATAAATTACAACTTAGTGCTAACTTACATATTAAATGACTTGACGAAACTTTGTACCGTCAAAACATACATGGTAGCTGACAAGTCATCGTAACTCATGACAAGCGGTTGCCAAGTTCGGTTTCACCGCGCAACTATACAGCTACACCTCAATGTTTGTTACTGTACATACAATTAAGGTACAGATACACATGCTTTTAAAAATCATGCTTAAAATGAACATGCTCTTTAGCTGTATTGTCTACGAACTTGCTTATTTTGAGCAAAGCACGTTTACACATGCTTGTAATGAGCTAGGGCACACTGAAAGCATGCTTTCGTGTTTAAAATATAGGTAAGCATGTTTATCTCCACCTTTAGCTTAACTAACAGCTAGCTATTACTACATAACTCGGTAATTGATTCACATGTTTAATTACTCAGTCACATCGGCTCCTACGGTACTAAATGACACATAATCTGTACTCTTTGGTGTTCTAGCCGTTAAATCATTGCACGTCTGGGTATTCTGAAATTATTTGAATGTTGAATCAAGTGTTCATTGATTCATTGTGCAAATAATAGGCCAGGTGAAATACATATTTAAATTATATCACTAGCTGGTAGCTGATACAAGCAAAAAAAAATGACGGCATGCAGTCTCATATACCTACAACGTATTGTAGCCTCAAATATTTCTACGTGATAGCCCAAAAACTAATTAAAACTTAATCTAAAATCTAAATGCAAACATGATTAGTTACAAACATTAAGTCACGAGCAAATTACAAATAGGATTTTTATTGTAATGTGGAGACGGATGGTAATATGAATGGTAATCGAAAAGTTATCTTACTGTCCACTAACCATGTAATGTACCTATTGGTAACCAATTTACAAGACAATATTATATTATTAAAACAAAAATTCGAAGGTAATATTTATGTATAGGTACTCGTAATATTTAAAATCTATTTAAAAACATCCAAGATTGGGTAATTAAGTCACCGATTATTTATTAAAATGGTAACCGGTTGGTAGTTTTTAATTATAACGAATTTTATCTGGTAATTACATGTCTTATATTAAAAAACCCCACAATGGAGAATTTACTATTAATAGTAGATACGTAAATTATTTACATTTACATGTTCCCCTTTTCAACTTTTACAATGTCTAAAATGTCTTATTTTACCTTCGCGGTAAGTATTTAATAGTTTTAAATTTTAATTAAATAAATAAAGAAACTTAATTAACAGAAAATTATATCAATTCAATGAAATCATAGCGTCGTAATAAATAAAGCGTTTCACACTCGACTTAATAGATATAATTAACTCACTTTGGTTTGTATGGACTATCTTATTATCTATTCATAAACGCAATATTTTGATATGCTTATAAATATTTCACCGATTTTAACCTACTTACTTATTGAATCAAATTTCTGGGTACTGAAATTTTTCTCTTGCCAGTATTATTACAATTATTATTTGAAATTTAGAATTACTTTTAAATTAAAATGGTAAACATCCTCGTCACAATACAACAATGTTAGACATAAAACACAATTTAATTTCTTCGCTGTTGGTGGAAATTTCAATTCTTTAAAAATGTTCAAGCAACTGAAAACTAAATTGCACAAAGTACCTAGGTACTACTTAAAATATACATTGGTAAAAAAAAAAATAGTTTTTCCTAATAGTTTCAGGTATAGAGCCACGATATTAAATATTTGTATCACATCGTTAATTTAAATGTATCACGGGAAAAGGACGGATCATTAAATTTCAAAAATTATCTTTAAAAATATATAGGGTGGCATATCGCAATAATCATGATATAATATAATATATAAATACCTAATATAAGGCACTAAATAGGTAACACACATTCTCAATATGCACATTTACATGCAAAGACACAAATAGGTACTTAAGTATTCTCGTCTCATCCTCATCTATGTTATATACTATACTTACAAAGCAATAAAATCAATGTTGTATATTAAGTCCATGATCGAACAATAGATTATAATATTTTGTTCGTACACCGCGTATGATATGGGCCAATATATTTTTTATTCTTTGGCTCTCTTTAATTGCTTCACAAACATATTTCATTAACGCTAATTAAATATCACAAAATTTCATAATTTAAGCGATAAATTAGTTGAAAATTTGAAAAATTAAACATTGATTTCAAAATCGAAAGTCTAAAATCGGACATCTAAAATTTTACGTAGCAATTAGGATGATGAAATTATACAATGGTAAAAGGAAATGTTAATTGGTAACTATAGGTGCCAGGGGTGCTGACGGTTCATCCCCATAGTATCTATACCGCGGCGGGACCGGCAGGGCGGCGGGGCTGTCGGCTATTTCTGAATGTTGCGAGTCCCGGTGACGTCTGAGATCCACCTTCCTTTGAAACGCCTTGTCGCAAAGGCCGCACGAGAAAGGTTTGTAACCCGTATGCTTACGCATGTGTGTAATAAGATTCGAGCTCTGACTGAACGCCTTAGAACACACCACGCATTTATGAGGCTTCTCACCTGCAAAGAACAAAATATGTTACGTACATACATAGTTCAACTCTTTAACATAAAATTGAAAAATAACCTAACCAAATTGCACTTTTGCGTTTAAATGTCCAGTCAACATAAGTTAAAACATAATTATTGCGCAACTACTTACATAATATGTATTTCGTTACCAATTAATACCTATTTACATAAATCAAGTTACTAAAGCTTTTACTAAGTCTTATTTTGTATAGTAGGTATATTAACCTAAAAATATTATAAGAACTAAATACAAGTTCCTGTATTGGGAACTATAGCGCTTTATAAAAAACTCTTTATGCCGATACACGTTGGTGACATTAAATTGACTGTGTAAAGAATGAAATGCAAAAAGGTAAGGGAAACTGAAATGTCATCATATGCATAGAACAGGATTTAAGTAAAGTTTTTGTTGCGGCTTCGATCGAGATGCACTTGAAGGTCTGTGAAGGCTGCTCGGCTAATTGCGGGCCGCATTTTGGAATATTGATGATGAGGCATTTATCGGGAGGACGAGCGCCATGTACGGCTGCAGTAAATCACTCGGAACTGCGCGAGACGTGCCGAGATGGCTCGGACGACGACAAATAATGTTCAGGTTTTTTAGACGTTTCATTCGTGTTTTGGATGCCCGTTGCTTGCTATCGATGCATTTTTAAAACAACTTATGTTATATCTATACCTCGCGTAGTTTACCTAAGTACCAGCGGAATGTTACTTACATTCCGCTGGTACGTAAACTACGGTACCTACGGTACCACGGTACCTACTTAATTATTAATTAAAAAATTATGTTGCTCGTATGTTAAATTTCGCTTCGAAAATTATACTTGTGTGTGGTTTAAATACATTATTAAGAGGAAATGCTACGGGTCATTTTTCCATACAAACGTTCTCGACTAATCCCTCGCTGGTTTTTGACTCTAGATCAATATTTTTTTCACACAAGAATAATATCATCATTATCTATGTCGGTACGTTTTGATTTTTTTGATATTTTTGTTTTCAAAAGTTTTAGGCTACTTCAATCAGCGCTTAAAACGGCCAAATAAATATGCCACAAACAAACGCCTAGTACACAAATTGTATAATAATTAGCACAAAAAGCTAAACGGTCCGACACAGAATTTCTCCTTCCCATTCAATTTCCAAAATTTCGTTAAGATTGCTTTAGTTTTGGCGGGGGGATTAGTCGAGAACGGAACCTCGATTTTGATGATTTTTACCTCGGGTTTTTACACGGAGCTGCAGTTGTCCCTATCGCACTGACATACACGCCGCTCGCAAGCGCGACAGAGATATTGAGTGAAAAAATCCCAAATTTGAAAAAGGGTTCGCGTGGTATTTCCTCTTAATAGTTTTGGCTAAGTTTATTTCCTATTAATTTGTTTGAACTTAGGTTTGATTAAGACACTCAATTAAAGGTTTAACCAAGTTTCGTGCATTGATTCAGTAAGGAGTTAAAATTGAGTCTGCTTTTAAAAAAGTAACAAATATGTAAACCTGCATTTATTAAACTCAATTTTGAATGGATATGAGTTAAAGGATAATCGAAGTCCGTCCGTCGCTAGTCCAGTATAAAAGCAGCCTCAGAAAAGCGTGGTCTGGCCTACACATTGTACTTTTTGCTCATTGAAAATTCATTAACGCGCTATAAACCGGCTGCGATTTGCCGTCGAAAAGGTAATTGCACGCTATTTAAACGTTAAATTAACGACAACAGAGTTAAGTCGAATGTGTGCGCGTATTTAAATCTGTAGTTCCTACAACTCATAGTTTTATTTTATGGTGTAATTGTAAGTAAGTAGGTAAGGCGACTAGTTAATTCAAAAATACTCATGGGAATCAATTACATTTCATCAATAACAGTACCGACTACCTGTCAAAGTTTTCAAAGTGTATTATAACGACACAAATCATTTGTAAGCGTGAACTAAGTTAAATTATGTAAGTATCACGTAACTTTATTGTTACTCTATAATTTCGTAAAACTTCCGGAACAAAGTGGCACTTATGGAATAATACGCGGTATTTTCGAAAAGGTTTAATAAAGCCTTCGGTGTTCTATTTAGATGTTAATAACCAGTAAATTACAGCAGACAGGACACCTAACCATCATTCTAGTTTTTCTGTAATACTTATTTTCTTTGTAGATACTTATTAGGATCCGACAACAACTGTAAGTACCTAAAGGCGTGACTAAATTTTTTTTCATCATTTTCATTAATTCCATAAGTAGAAAAGTTAATGATTGAAAAAACCCACTGATGGTAACTGGCGATGAAATCTAAGCGGTCAGCCCACTAAATCAGTTAAAGCTTATTCAGTCTCTATACTTGAAGAGTCCCCTATCAAAGGCGGACGGGATAAACCGTACATGACGAGGTACACCGCGTACTCAACAAAATAAATATTTCTATCATCCGTCGCCGCCGTTGTTAAATACTACTTTGTCACCACACATCTGTGACTGTCAACGTTCCACACATTGTTGGCCGTCACGTTTTTTTACCGTACGTCGACACCACCGACCTACTAGTCAATTGTAACTGAAAACACAAGTCTTAAAAGTTGGTAGATAGCCCTAGAAAACATTTTAATTTTCGACGTTAAGTCGTGTTTTAAGTAGTTGTTTTACAAATTGTTTCTCTATATTTATGACAATATATTTTTTTCAGAGGCTGTACATACTATGTAGGTACTACGGCTGTACTATGGCTCGACAGTTAATGTAAATCGAAGGTATCTAAGTGATACTAATGTTTGATGGGTTACCGTTTGAAGCAAACATTTCTTGATGCCTTTCGTGCTTCGGAGGGCACTTTAAGCCGGTGGTAACTCGCAACACAACACTACGATTACAATGATCACTTTTGTTTAAAGTATAAGTGAACTAATTAAAACTTACCGGTATGTATGTAGGTGTGTTTTTTCATGTCGGACTTCTGATGGAACCGCTTCCCGCAGTACTGGCACGGGTAGGGCCGGGTGTCCGAGTGGATCAGCAAGTGTGTGGACAACGTGCTTGACCGTTTGAAGCACTTCCCGCATTGCTTGCACTAGACAAATATTATTATTATTAGCAAACTTAATGAGTCAATGCTTCAAGAGTTAACTAAGGGACATGTCATAAAATGGCATAAATTATAAGAGTGTTAAGTTAGGCTAAGTTAGTTATGCAATATGAAAACAAAAACTGCAAAACCAGTTTTGAGTTTATGAAAAAATGTTATTATGAAACTTATGGAAAATGACATTTTCTGCAATCTGCGACTATTAGGTACATACTAGGTGTGCAATATTGGGTACAATATCTGCAATATGTAGAGTTTATTCCATATTAGCTAATTTACTGAACATAAAAGAGACATTTGAATAAATATAATGTTATTCACTTGAAATTAAAACATTCGAACATTAAAAGTTACGGTAGATAATATTATATCTTGCGGCGTCCATCACCTTCACTGTCAGCCAGTAATAATACTAATAACAGGGCAGCTCACCCTTTTCTACACGTTTCATAGATTTCTTTATTGAAATTATAGCTGATACATTTTTTCTGCCTAGTAATTTGCCTCAATCGATTGGCAATTAAATTTGATATTTTACTTACTCCTTTAATTGTTAGGTACGACTAATTATATTATAAGTATCGAGGTTACTATTTTGCATGTCCTACTACTTATGAGTAATTATTATTTTGATTGAGTTGTCATTAAGTTATTACTTATTGTATTTTTGAATCGAAATCATTTGTTAGCAATAGTTATTTATATGCCGCAATATTTTTGTAAGTTACGTCAAACTTATTGTAAGTGTCCCATGAGCAGTGTGACTCTACACTTACACGTTCCGTTTTACAGCTGCTCATTTGGATAAAATACCGAAGGCGTTAAAATCGGTTCCATTCTTTAATGAGAATTTACGAAATATTTACATATTCTGTATAGAGATTCTTGTACCGAAGCCGTTTTGTTCCGTTCACAGTTGTTAGACAAAAGATTTTTATTTTAGATTTATTTGATCAGATGTCGGGAGGAATAGTTTCGTCGGCCGTGTCGAAACAGTTTACTTATGTTAAAAGGATTACCACCAAATAACCTGAATGAGGCTGCAAATGATCCGCATGACATGTACCTAAAACACTTTTGTCAACCATTTTTGTGTAACTTATTTTATTATAAAATAAAATATATGTAGATTCCTATGTTTTGATAGTCTGTGTTTTTAAAATTGTAAAGCAGGCTGGGTTTATTTAACTTGATGCATTATTCTGTTGTTATTATTTGCGACATGCTATGACTGGCTTATCTGGCTGGAATAGCCTGATCAGAGGAATAATAGGTCAGACGATACCTGTCGATAATTTAATTGATAGTTGTTATAATTAATCGTTGAAATTTTGCAAGTTGCGTGCTGTGGCTAATAGTCGGGCGGTTAGCTGTTAAGTATGCAATGATAATCCCCTCACAAATCCGCGTAGCGGGTCTGTGACAGTTGGCCGGGCAGCTGCCCGCCTCACGTCTTACAAAAACTGCTAGTTTTTTATTCTCTTTTTATACCGATGCACTCTCTTATAAACAACACAGGTGCTGCGCTATGACCGTCCACATATGGTTATCGGTTTATTCCTCGCAGAGGAGATTTTTTACGATAGTGAGATAAATTAAGGAGCGAATGTAGGTATGCATTTTTTATGAATATTAACGGCTTTTAAAGGTGGATAAAGATATTCATATTGTGGTTGCGGTAATCAACTTCAAGTAAAATTAATAATGTTATAAAATTTTCATATATGAATCCACACGATTTCACACGATATGAACTTGCTAATTTGTAAAAGTAAACAGTTTATATGTTGATTCTTTTAAGGTTTTAGAATATTTAAGTTTCATTCAATAACGGTCAAGTTGTTGAAATTGTAGAGCAGCTATCTAGCTTACATAGTGATAATGTTTAACATACCTTTCTAATTAAGCAATCGTGTTTATAATTTGCCCTAAGGGAGAATACCGTTTAAGATAGTTTGGTGTGATAATTATATTAAAAATGATGCGAGCGGCGAGCAATTAAGGCGGTAGTGAGTGGTCGAGCGGGCGCGTGCGCGCCACGCGCCGCATTTTCCGCTCCCTCGCCGCGGCCACCAGGGCGAAAAACTTTATATCCTACTTAGGACCCTCTTCAATTCTCACATTTATTTATTCTCGAGTCTATGCACAATTCAAAACTTTATACGCTGTATAAAGAACAATGAAGCCATACTTGGCAATTGCGTCTTAAAACTGTAATCTAACATAGAAAGCAGAAATTAATCGAAATCTACATTTCAATAATCACGTTCTCGCACATTAATTTTGACGATAGACAACACGATGTAAAGAACAGTGTTCATACATCTGCATGTGGCACAGGATAATTATTCGTTCAATTATAAACCACCGCGCAGTGATATTAAAAGACGGTATTTTGATTAAAACCGAAGCGAATTTTATAATGACGGCGCAAAAAAAGCGAAAAGTATAAAAATGGCGAGAAGACGAGCCGCTGAGGACGCGCGACTCGTTTCGATACGAGAGTACTTATTAAGACAAGGGCAGTTTTTGCTATTTGATTTGTAAAAAGGCTAAAACATATACCGGTTTACTATTTTAAACCATTTTGAACGGAAACTGTACAGTTATATCGATCCTGTTGAAGGATGTCGCGATTCATTGACCGTTGCATTTTTGTTTTTTATATTTGTAAGCAGCTTAGTGAGTAAGAATGTCTTACCTGAAATGACTTTTCGTTTCTGTTTTCGTTTTTGAGAAGTACTGAAAAGTTTATGTCTGAAGGTGGGGCGTGTTGTGGAGGGTAGGCTTGGTACACTGGTGCGGAAGGGCATCGCCGAGGTTCGGCACTCGAGGGTCGGTCTGTAGCTTCAGGACTGCTACGACATCTCTTGACCAGTTCTAACGGTACATCCATATCATCAGTCTTGTCCCACCTGGAGCCGGTCTCCGACTCTATCTCGACGTGCTCGCGCTCACAAGCACTGCCTGGTGACCATATCTGACGGTTCTTCATCGACAAATTCAAAGGTAATTCTTCCTCGTCGTCTAAAAAAAGAAAAGGTATTTAAAACATGCTATCATTTTCTCACAATGCAAAGGATACGGGTTTGGTAACTAGGGGAATTATCACAGGCTTCACATACATACATTATGAGAACGTCGTCGAGATAGCTGATAGTGGGTATCAGGGGTTACGTTGCGGCATTCCGTTATTATTGATTTATCATAATTATTCACAATTTCAAATTAAAATTTTGTAATTTGCACATTACACAATTTTTTTTCTTAAAATTGTACGCGTGGAAGATGCTTTAATTATGTAAAAAATTGCAGTTTTGCTATTAGTGCAACTGTAAAGACAATCGGGTCAAAAAGGACGTCTGAATTTACATAGCTTTATTGAAATCCGTACAGTTGTGCAGCTATTTGGATAGTTGTGCCAACGTTTTGAATAGCAACGATGTTGTAAGAGTAAGACTATGATTAAATATTTAATTTAAACAGCATTGAACTGGAAAAAACTGAACTAAACCAGCATAATTATATTGATTTAAATTAGGCACCTACTTATAGCTTTTTATGAGCTTTGTGCTACCTAGGCTATAACGAAGAAGGTAATGATGCAAACCAATTAAGAAATCAATGCTGTACCTAGCTATATACACATAGGTTGTAAATATACATATACTTACATACATACTACATATTTCTACATATACTTAGGTTTTAAATTGAAATCTGAGTGTATAAACCTAACTAGTCGATGAGTATGAGTATTTCATAAGTTGTAGGTATAAAAATTCAAATTAAAAAATTTTAAATAAGGGGTTTATCAAGGTAACCAACATTTCTTTGATTATGTTATTAGTAAATATCCTTTTTTAAATGAGTCAGGCACTCGGGTAATAAAACTGTTATTTTTTATCAGTAATTTAGTTTTAAATGGAGAACTCGTTTTCCTTTCGCCATAGAAATCAAGTTGTTTTGAATCTAGGTGTTCAACGTTATCAGTAACCGCGTCAGTAACCGGTAAAGCGTTGGATAAGTAACAATTTGAATATATTTAAGGAATTCGAACGCGACAATGAGTGCTATGAGTACCGTATGGGTGCTTTTCCTTGGCGAGTTGAAAACACTTTAAGGTAAACGACATGTAAACGACACTGTTTGAGCCGTACGAGTTATTAATCGGCGAACAACACTGATAGCTATTCTAATGAGTAACACGACTGAAACTAAAGAAAGAGGCCGAGGTGAATAGACGTTTTAAGAAATCGAATTCTTTGTATGCGTCATAGTTTCTGTTATACCAACTCATAGATGCAATAATGTATTATAAAAATATCATTATTCGTTGTTTGGTTCTTCTGTAGATGAATCTGAAGGTAATAGAAAAAATTGGCACAAAATAAAGAAAATTTCTATTTTGTTTTTAACTTGCCTTAATAACACTAGTTTACAAATTTTAAAAAATTTCATGTCCTTCCAGTGAATTGCATATAGTTTTGTTTAGTTACAAGTACTAAACGAAAACATATATTTGTTTTATTTTTATTACGTCAAAGAATCAAGTTATCAACACATTTTATTTTAAGACTGCCCACAAGTTGGTTCTGAATTCATTCTAAAATTTTGCTGCATTGTAGTGTTCAGTTAAATAAATATTTGTTTTTAAAATGTCAAAAAGGTTGTATATAGTACATCCTGACCGTTTTTGTTACGTTTGTGGTGAACTTATTATATCTCACAAAGGATATCCCATAACAGAATTTCTGAAAGAAGCATAATTTCATTATTTCACAATTTCGGTCTCTCACCGGGACAAAACATGGGCTTCTCACGTTTTTTGTGAAAGATGTGGAAAAATGCTAAACTCCTGGGCTGCAGATGCAAAAAGATTTTTGAATTTTAATATGCCAATGATATGGAGGGAACCATCCAACCACGAAAATGACTGATACTTCTGTCTCACTAAATAATTTGGTTTTAATTAGAAGAACTAACATAAAATTATATATGCAGATGTTCCTGCTGTTACTAAACATATTTACAGTTCAGACAAGCAGCAAATTAAAAAAATTTTGAATGTTAAGATACTCAAAAATCTGCTTGGATTTCACTACGACTCCTTATAAAAGAGTTTTAGGCAACAACAAAAAAATAACATTAGGAACAGTTAATTGCTTATTTATTACATAATTTTCAACGAATGGGTGTCAGCATGTGTCTGAAATTTCATTTCCTTCATTTACACCTCGATTTCATCCCTGAAAACCGCGGAGAAGTCAGCGACGAACATGGAGAGCATTACATCAGGATTTGAATTTTTTTGAACAAAATTATCAAGGATACTGGGACCAAGCCATGTTAGGTGCTTATTGCTGGTCTGTTATAAGATACACAGACATAAATAAATACAATAAAAAAGCTAAGGCCATCTATTTTTAATTTTTTTAAATGTTTCTGTAGGCATTCTTTTGCAAATCAAAAATAATAAATATTTTGGAAACGTGACGTGTTGGAATTTTTTCATATTTTTTTTTAAACTTGGTGCATCTCAAATGATAAGAAAAAACACTTTTCATATCAAGGACAAAAACCATGTAAACTAGTGTAATTATGAGAGATGTAAAATTTAACTTGTAGGTAAGTAAATTATCATAAATATTTAAATTTGTTTTCAGACTTTTTTGTTACAACTGAGATAGGGATTATAGAGTATTTAATCTACCTTAGTTTCGTAAAGAAATTGAAATTCCAAAATCGATAGGTATTTAGTATTCCTATTATTATCTTGCAGGTCCATTGCCTCAATCAAATCAATTACTTTAATAGATCCTTTGAATAAAATCAAGAGACTAAAGAGATGGCTCCAGGCCCTCTCAGTGATGATCCTCATGGGTTTAAAGCAAAATGTTCAGATGGTCACTGTACACACAACCACGCTAACAGTCAAAAATCAGTATGCCTGGAGACAAAGGCCTAAATTACCGTCTCTGGGAGGTGTATGTCTGGCGTGGTCCAGAGGCGGTAGGTACTGCGAGGAGGCGCGGGACATCAGCAGCGGCCAGACCCCGGCGCCTCCGTACAGCGCTCCCAGCCCGCTGCAGTACATCAGGGCTCCTAGTTCTGGACAAACAAAGTAATTTGACTTACGGTCCTAAGGAAACAATACTTCTTTATTTTAATACTTACTACAGCGAATTTTATAGCTCGTTGACTTGGGTACTATTAATTGATGAAGTTCTCTCTAAATGAGCAGCAAATGAACAACAACAATGAGCTCTCTAAGTGCTATTAGTGAATTTGGTAAATTTTCCATTTTTTCCTCTGACTTCGCGCTAGCCAACTTCGGTTATGTCTTTGCTGTGACCGAGGTCTAAGGGCGACGGTGACCACTAACCATCAGGTGGCTCATTTTCTAGCTACTAAAAAAACGTTTGTCGAAACGAGTTTGGGTAGCTAATTTGTATTTAATTAGGTACTGTTTACGGAAAATATTCTGCTAATATAATTATAATGTTATATTTTTAATTCTCATAAATTTATTTTTATTTACCTGTAGCTCTAGCATACTGCTTGAGTGCCCTTCCTGCAATTTCAATGTCTCCAAGTTGCAGCAGGTCTAAGCGGTGTTGCGTGAGAGTGTCCGGGGAGTGTGGGGGGGAGTGGGGGGAGGCCGGCGAGGGGGGAGAGACGCTGCGCTCTGGAGACGGAAAGCGCTGGGCCGCAGACGGAGAAGCTGGCTGGAACTGCTCCGCCAAACGCGACAACAGCACATGACGCGACATCCTGCCCTGGACAAATACATTCACTAAAATAACTACATTAAAATATCATTTGATGTACCTAATTATAGAAGCTCCACTTGTGGAGCATGATTCCACCAAAAACATTCCATGTAAAGTAGGTAGTGAAGACTTACAATCTGAAGAATAACTGTGCAACCCTCTCATCCTCATCTCATCCTCTCATCTTGGGGAAAAGTAAGGTTCAATAGTGACTTGACCGCCTGCTAAATGACCGGGATTCGATTCCCACGGGATAATTATGCTTCAGATATTTGTGACCGGTAAATTCTTTATTGTTGATTTTTAATGTTTATAATGGTCGTATCGAATAATATTTATAACTGCTTAACAAGCGTCTTGCGGCGTTTTTGAGAATAATACCTAAGTAATACATCTATTACCAGATGTTACTACAATTAGGTATCTGAAGTTAGTTGCAGTAATTCAAGGGCAGGATAAGCCATTTTCAATCAAATTAAAATAAAACAAATCAAATGAATTATACCATTAACATAATATATGTACGTTCTTAAGTTATGACAGTTATTATTATTTAAGTTATTACTTATTTAAGTTATTATTATTTGTCGCACCTGAATAAACAAACATTTCATCAGGCACAATTCAGTGTTCATATTTCAAACTTATTTCAATCCCAAACTGCTAGTCCGAACACGGGAGTATCATCGTTGTAATTCACGTGACGCCCGCTATTAGTCTGTATGTATATGTATCTATATCCATGTATTTGTTGACAGCTCTCGCCTTGATTAATCCGGCCGGGGCGGTATGTTGACAGCGAATCGTATTAAAAGCTCAATCAAGCAAATGAAGAATCAGAATAATGGACGCGGCGCCCGCTGCGTACGCGCATTAATAATGCAAGCAAACAATCTCCATTAGACTAAAACACATTGGACATTAAAGCTCGCCTCTAATTCCAGTTACGTAGAAATAAACATTGACAAGTTAAACCGCCTCCACCTTCATTACGTAATTGTCGAACTAAATCATAAGTAGATTGTGATCTGCCCGAATGAATTGCTAAATTTTCAAATTATTGTGATGGAACTAGGTTGAGGACGGGGGTGATAGGTATCTAATGACAGCACCTGTACACTGGACCCCACGACTAAAACGTTTGACTTCGAGATATTATCAAATGTATAGAGACATACCGATGTAGTTCACCGTCATTTGTTGAATAGGATCAGTAGTTTTGTGGACTTTTTTACAACTGTTACGTAGTTTATTAGTTCAATAAAATGTGTCAAGGTGAGTAGGTATGTTTATAAAGATGAGTACGGTGATAGGCACTTAGTTTATAACCGACTAACGTTTATATCGATGAGGGTTGTGTGTCGCAATTTCTTGTTTCAATAAAGCAAGCCTTCATTAAGTCGTAAGTGGCAATTAGGTACTGCCACAGCGGAGCCTCCCATATTTGCAGTGGCATACTGGGAACTAGTACAAGTGTCGATTGCGGATACTAATCAAAGACGAGTAGCATTTTATGCTAAAGATGATAGGGGATATGTAGGTAAATATTATTTTAATTCCATATTTTACTTCGGCTAATTTACTTTCATGCTTAGGTACCTACATAGTTACGTTTTATTGTTTACCAGTCCTGAAGAATACAGGTTTGAACTTAAGTAGATACTTGCATGATATCGTAGCATAGCGTTCATAAAAAAATCCTTTCCATTCGTAATGAAAGCTAGTTACACGGAAATTTGAGCTATTTAGGTACATTGAAGTAACCGATAGATATTGTTATCTACCGATAGATATGTTTTTAGTTAATTAATATTATTCTACAACCATACAAACAAAACAGTTAGCAACGAGTATACGAGTAACGTTGTGAACACTGAATGAAAAATATGCAATTTTTATTAAACAAATACAAAATCAAATACTAATTAGTGATTATTACTTTCAATAGGGACCAGAACCCAATTGGAAAATAATATTATTATACATAATCAGAGCATACTCAATTACTAAAATTATTTTGTTTAAATATTTTCCTACCTCAAAATGTATTATTGGGTAACTATGCATAATTGTTATATATAAAATTCTCGTGTCACAATGTTAGTTACCATACTCCTCCGAAACGGCTTGACCGTTTTATATACATAGGTATTACAGTAAGAAATATCAAAACAAAACTGTTATTTACCCTGAAACTGATTTTAAAAACTAGTCCTTACTCGCTTTAGGTCTTGTTAGATACTTATAGGTTAAAAATATGATAAATTGTCTCTAATACTATTTTATAAAGTTGTCTAGAGTGTAACATTTACAACTACTTCATTGAAACATGAATTACCAACCAATTACCTACATGGATTTCATAATACAAAGTTTAAAATGTTTACTGTTGTCGTCAATACTAATTATTGCTTTTATTTAGCGATGTATGTCCAAAAAGAATAAATAGGTAATTGATTTTAAATTTACTGCAACATAAAAATATACATAAATACTATAATATAATAAAAATAGACAACATATTCTCACCTCTCAGGCGACAGAACTCAACACTGCTTGATTTGTCACTTAATCACTGTCGAAATCCACTTCGATGTACGTAAAAGTTTTTATTTCAAAAGTCAGTTCCGAATGTATAAAGATTTTTCATTTTAAATGAGGTTTAAAAATTGTTAAGGGTAGCGGGCGCGATGTGTCGCGGCTGCTCGTAAGGCTGTATGGGGACGGAGGCGTGCGGGTGCACTGTGTTTCGCGTTCGGCGCCTGGCACCTGACTGAAATGAGGCTCGCGCGCCCCGACCTACCCAACTGTTCTACCACTACAACGTTCTTTTTTCAAAACTCTGCCAACAAAAAAGAGCAGGTCGGGCGGAGGCTGCGCAATAAAGAAATGATTTGATGAAACGGCCACTTGACAGGTGGCTCGCGTCGCATCCTCGCATGCACGGCTAATTGTCGGGTGTACTCGCCGGGCTGCATAGAGGACGCGCTGAAAAATGGTTTTTGAGTATTAATGCCCACAAATAAGCGGTCTGTGCCACTGTGACATTAAGACTGCCTTATTACCTCGTGAAACTAATATCTGTGGAGGAGCCGTTTCATTAGAGAGGAACTTGGGGCGGTACTTGAGTAGCCGTAGGTATAGAGAAGCTTGATCGAGCTTTTGCGCGTAGGTTGTTGAGCGTGGGAGAAAATCTGAGCGCATACATTGAGAAGCTTAGATTTCTCTAGAGCGGGCGCCCCGCCCATCTAACGCGATTGGTTGCTGCGTAGCGCTGGGCGGGGCGTAGCTTAGATGTTGACTTAGAAACCTTTTCGCGAAAATGAAAAGATTGTGTGTAATCGTATTCATTATTTAATTGTTGTGTTTAATAAGATTTATAGTACGACCTCACAAGAATTAGTGTTGGCAGTTTAATAAAATAATTTGTTTCGATACGACTAAAGTATAAGGTACTTTGGTAAGGTAGGGGAGGAGTGGCATGAAAGGGACACGTATTGAAAGGGACATTTCAAATAACTAGTAAAATAAAAACAATTTCGAAACAACACTTTTTTTGTCGAATGGCAACCTTGAAGCAAGTTCGTTCGCGGCTATCTTCATACTCCTGTAATTTCAAACATGGCGGATTTGTAAGAGTGTTGATATTAGAATTGAACTGTATTTTTTCTGTTATAATTGTGAAGCGTCTTATCGAGTGCTGCGAGTTAATTATTTATGTGTGAATCACTGTTTAAGATAGGTTGGACATCCACAGATACGAGAACATAAGATCAGTGAACTTTAATTTAATATTGTAGATTTTGTGTGTATGTTTTCAATTTTTGTATGATATTTATGAAAGGGACACAACAAACGGTTATGAATGGGACGTCCCCTTCATAACTGTCTCTTTCAAGACTGCTACTTTGCAATAGGTTTCTTCTAAATTTTTTAATTCTTTTTTAGATTAGAAATGCCACCTAAGAAGAGAACGCGTGTCGATGCAAGCAAAATTGAAGAGGCAGTACATAAATGAAATGTTAGAAACCCCTGAAAAAGATAGATTAATTTTAGAAACCCAGGACCCTCGGCACGGCGATACGGCATCTTAACCATTGCGCCATCCGGGTCGTCAAACGTGTTTAATTTCTTGCTAATTATAAGGAGACTGAATATGTGTCTTCAGAAATGCTATTAATAATTTTTAAGTTCATTATATCTCAGAAAAACATTTTAATATCGTTGATTGCTGGTTAAGTTACATAAAAGTGTTTCATTATATTATTTGTTAAGATGAAAACGGTAAGATTTAATAATGACAATAGTTTTAGTCACTTTTTAATTTGATTTTTATCGTACCTAGTTATTGTATAGGTACATGTTTCCTCGAAATTTGGTACTGTCCCTTTCATAAATTACTACGTCCCTTTCAATACCGTTCATTTATGAAAGGGACAAAATAAACATTTTTTTAAGATGCGAAAATAAACAACTAAGAATTGATTAATTACAATTATTGCATTTCATTTCAATAGTTTAATAATAAACGCTTCCTATTCGACTCCAACCTGTTCCAAATATTTTCTCAATCGCTTACTAGGACCTCAAAATCAAAAATGTCCCTTTCCCCTACTTTGTGTCCATTTTATGAGGTATTCTGACATTAATATTTTATTTTCATAATTGGAAAAATATTGTGAGATTATTTTTTCGAGGGATTCTTTTTATAATTTTCTGTCAGACAGAGATGACGACTGAGCTCAGGTCTCTACCATACCTAGAGATTCATGAATAGCAAGAAAATGATGAAAACCGTGATTTGATCATATTTCTAAGGGAAAATAACGATAAGATAATTAATAAGATTAAGTAAAGTAAGTAGAACTAAAGAAAGTAAGTAAGTAGGACACAGGCTCAAATAATTAAATAGGCCTTACGTACTTGTGTAGCTACTTTTTAAAACAAAAAGCTTCACACACCCTAATTTCTTAATTCAATTTCGTTATCAATTTGTGCTGTTCATTTTCATTACCTAAGTAGGTACCTACATACCTACCTATGTATATAAAGTTAGTTTTTATATGTTATTGGTACAATACCGTAATAATGTCTTTATTATACCTACAATTAATAGATAAATATAAAGGTCTCCGTCAGTTATTAATTAAAAACTTTGAGTGAATACAATAACTATTATAGAATATTCAGAACATAATTAAATTAGGGCCAACTAAAAACTGTGCCTTTTAAATATCAACTACGCCACCTGCATATCTAGCAGTTAATATCTGATCAACTCCGCGCTATCAGTCAATTATAACGGGTAACTGTAGTTAAATAGGAATTAAGTATTTTATGTACAATTCGCGCACAACGATAGCAGTGATAGCCTTAGATGGTTTGAACGCTGGACTCCCGGACAGGGCCCCGCGTTCGACTCCTACACGCACATCTAATCTATATCTATATTAATAACACATCTCTAACTGGTCGCTGTCATAGAAGATATATTATATGAGAAAACCTTTTACTAGCGGTCTTTATTAACGCAATAGAAGTTTGAGTTTTAGAATTTTTGTCTGTTTGTCTGTGGTTTTGATACGCGCTAATCTCCGAGAAGGCTTATACATCCGTAAAACTGTACGTTACGTAAACGTTAAACTGTAGGTACATACAACTAAATATAGTTATTTAGTTAACGATTATGAATAATATCTTTATTACTGTTATTCTATACGTCAATTTTATTATTATCGTCTACTTCCACGCTTGATAATGCTAATTAGCATTTGGATATGTGGCCGTTGAGTAGGTATTAGTAATTAGCGTATAATGACCTACTTCAATTCAATTTGTAGCCGCTGTTACTAATACAGAAATACGTCAACTTATAAGTAAAAAAATAACAACCTCTTTATTTCCTTTCCAGGAGTATATTAGGGCATAAAGAAATATATCTAAGAGTTTTGAATATTTTAAATGGGTTAAGTTTATTATGATACGGGTACTCGCGATAGGTATTTATACGTCTATATTATGACCTAGTTATTTTCTACCACCTAAGTATTTAGTTTTTGACCAAACGAAACAAAACAAGTTACCAGTGTCTACTTTGTTTAAATGATATTTCACACTCGATTAACCCCTTGTAGTAGCAATCTCGGGAAATTTAATTAGCCGGATAATCTGGTTCGGTTATAAAGTTACGGCGGGCGATGTACGGTTTCAGGGGAGGTGCTTCGGCGATGCTCGGTGGCGTTGAGTCGAGGGCGACGGAACACAAGTGTTTACGTAAATAGGGGGTTTAAAACGAATAGTATTAGTTAATAAATATGTAGAAGTTATTTGGCTGTTGGATGGGTTTCTTGCAAAAGGGTAGATAGGTATTACTATCGCCACGGTACTTAGTACCATTTCTACCGTGTAATAATTGTTTTAACAGCAATTATGTCCGTGTAGAAAGGTGTGGAGCCGGTTACATTTCTTTAGAAGCGATCATCTAAGCCCTCAATGGTAGGAACACATTTATGACCAAATTAGACTCTTAATAACAATTAGTAACTGGACTATTACTAACAGCAACTAACAGGTCTAACTATGTACAAAAAATATTTTTTCCACCGCGCTGGTAATATAACAGAGGACTCTTCGGAACGTAGTTCGCCACGGTAACTATTGCTCCATACGAGTCTGAGGTATACCAATAGGGAAATATACTTAGATACTTACTGATTATAATAATGTAATTTAAAAAAATATAATATCTTTTTAAGTATTACGGCTACCCATGGTTTTTATATTTTATACCGATATTTCACTCCAATCACACGTAATTTTATAGTGACGTCTTGCCATTGATACATGGCGGCATCGATATCAAATACAAAAATCGTGAGTACCTGCATTACGTTACAGATAACAAGATAATAAGTAAATTTATTTAACTACTGCAGAACTACATGTAAGTATAACTTGTGATGTATGTACGTACCTACATACCTACGTAACTATCGCGCCAAGTTTTTTTAATCCATGAAAATGTCCACCTTACTTGCACTGTTTAAAAATAGAAAAATAATAGAACACACAACATTTACATTTACTATGATACTAATGATACCTACAAAAAAAATATTTAAAAATGTAGACTGTAACTATACTATACCTAAGTTTGGACTCATTCATGAAATGTTTCGTATTAGTATAAGGCAGCGCGGGGTAGTGCGGGCAGCGCGGGCCGGCGCGGCGGGGGCGGCGGGGGCGCATAACGGCGCGCGCGTGGCGGCCCGTTACCGCGCGCACATGTCGCGCCGGCACGCGCCTCGCGTTTTTATCCTCCTTTTTCTCCCTCAGCCCCTCGCGATCGCCCTTTGTTCCATTTTCGTGGCCGGTGTCTCTTTTTTGATTGCCCAAAAAACAGATCCAAAGATATCGCGACGAATAAGTTTTTATTAATCGGGGACTCGAGGACTCCTTGACTCGATTGTGATTTTATATTAGATTAGATTGTGACCGTTCCATCGAATTAAATTAAATATTCTGCATCGACAGTACCGACACAGGCAACCTGCGCATCAATAAGACACAATCGAGTCGCAATCTCGCCGTCGGTTAAGGCGAGTCCACATAGCTGATATTGAAGTAAATCAAAATAAAACGGCGAACGAGTACTTACGAGTATGTTTCAGCTGCAAACAGAACCGGTACGTGGAACGCAGGCGGCTGGTGCTGTCACCGTGCGCCATTCCTTACAGTCAACTTTTATTAATTGGGCAGATGAGAACCACGGCCTCCATGATGAATGCCTCGCCCATATATGGGCACCAGTTCGCGAAACCTTTTATAGATTCTCAATTAAAAGTGTCTATTATAGTTAATAGGACGCGAGGACATGGTAGAGTTTAAAGAAACAGGAATATTTGCTTTATGTACGGGAAAAAACAGGCATAATAACGGAAAGGACGATTAAGTGGAATAAAATATAGCGTGGGGGTGCGGGCGGCAGGTGGCTGCGCGCTAGGGATGCTCCCGACATGGCTCGATACACGAGCCGATTGATTACCATTCGGGTTGTTACTTAAAGACACTGTACTTCTTACTAATTTATTTTATTGCACGTAATTTTAATGTTGATTTAAAATCGCAACGATTGCTCCGTTGCAGTTGCAGTGACTATAGAATCATTACATATAGGTGCATCGTAGATACAAAGTTAGTTGTAGTTTCATTTCAGCGATTAAATTGCTTTAAGAATAAATTCGAATATTGATTGTTAAACTCACAACTATGCGTTACGACTTTTTTCAGGCAAAATTAATAGAAGAGCTTTTTAGTTTCAGTTAGAATTAGTAGAGTCATGTTGTCGGTCTTGACTTTACTTAATATTAAAATATAGGTATCTAAGGAAAAAAGATAATTGACTCGAAAGTACTTAATGTATAAGGGCATTCTTTTCTTTACATTTATTTAATTGAAGCTTCCTACAAAATTAAGGAGAGATATAAAATGGAGTCAATAAAATTTAAAAAGTAGGTACGCAGCAGTTAGATATATTATACCTACTTAGTTATTACCGGCACATTGTAACTTATTTTACTGTGACAAATTTAGGTATATTTACACATTTGTCACAGTTAATATTATTATAGGCTGCGTATAATGTTTTCTTGTCGATATTAGAGTCAACCCCTACGCGCACCCTCAGTCGCGGTCGACAAGATTCACTGGCGAAGCGCCCGCGCGCCCGTGCCGCGGCATGTGTCCTTAACGGATTTATTCAAACGTCTCACTGCTCGAAGAATTTCCGATTAACTTTATTACTTCACACATACGAAACGGTTACTCACTATGGATGATTCAATGAGTGGGTGATTGGGAGATTCAAGATACGTATCGCACTCTATTACAGATTACAGACACTTATTTGGAAACAATCGTGGTGGTGCGATATGCAAATTTAGCTTTTCTTCGAATGCAATTGAATTTGTTACAATTTGTCTATTATTTCATCAATGTATTTTCTTACTTATGTTTAAAATTATATTATATAATAATATATATAAAAATTTGCTGATGCGGTTACTAATTCAAATGTAAGGATGTTAACAAATGAAAACGAGAGCCTGTTTCTAAAAAAATCCCAATAAAACCAAAAACAGACTTATATCTGACACACACATTATGCAAATTTCTGGTCTATTCTAATAACTGCTGATATTATAAATCAAAAAGGTGAAAGGAATGATATCTAGATACATTTAAGCTTACGACTAACTGGGCATATTAAAAGTCAATAAATTAGGTCAATTACTTCTAATAACAGTTAGTTATTTTAGTGGCACATGTTACTACATGCTTACCTGTATTGAGGCAATCAATTTAAGCACGGCAAGCTAGCGACATAATTTCATACATATTTAAATTAAGTGATTCTACAACGGTCAGCGATTTAGTCATCATTACACGTGGCTAACATATAAAAAACCGGAAAGGGGGAAACCTGCTATAATTATAGACAGTTGTGTATAATCCGTGTCATAAAACACCAAAATCTCGGTCACTCTCGGTTCGGTTTTTATTACTAAGCAATAATTGTGGAAGCTCTACGCAAAAGTAAAAGTGACCGCCCGCCGCGACACTACGCAAACGGCGCTATAATTTACTGTATCTACATATAACATGTATGTTATCTACATTTTACCTACTGCGTTCTTAACAATATGGGGACTTAATAACGTAAGCAATTTCTATAATTTATTTCGAAATTTATGACGGAATTAATCATTATTACAGATTACTGTTTTTTTAGTTTCGTACACATAAAAAATAGTAATATAATTCATGATTTACGTATGATATAAAAATGGCTGCATAATTAGCATATAAAGTAAGACCCTTTGCTGTTATCGGATTTTAAATTTCGATGCGAAATATTTTATTTTTAATTAACGTTTTTCGTAACAATATTGACCTGTTAAAGAAACGGTACTAACAATGGGCACGAGCTCAGGCTACACGATTGGGGATTGGGCCTGGAGACGACAGTTAGTCAGCGAGCGAGTCATATGGCGGGCGGCGTGAAACCGTAAAAGATCGGAGCGCATCGCGAGCCGCGCAGCCTGCCCGCTGCCATACAAAGCTGCGCTGCGCCTGCGCATTGTGCGCCTTGCGGTATAACTACCCGCTCATTACGCATAGGGAGCTGAATGGAAAAATGTTGAGAATGTCTGCATATAATAAAACTGGAGCCGATCGTGTCTGTATGAAGTATTTTTAAACGTTATGTATGTAAACGTTATAATAATATGTCCTATAACAATCATACAATTTTTGTGTACGTATGTACTAGTAAATTTTCTCTAATATCTTCCATATACAGAAATTGATCAGTGACAATTTTATTATAATTATATTGTATAAAATGTGTATTTTACCATTACCATTTTAAATTTTTTTATTGCAATATTTTATATTTTATGTGCGCATCATTCCAACCCACAACTGCTGGGCTCGGGCTCAGCTCCTCTCTCAATGCGAGTTGCGATGATATGCAATATACGAGTATAGTATATGATGTGGTATATTATTGACGTTTAAGTGGTGTTTAAGTTTACCTATATTTCACCTGACTCCCGTATCATCGCGATGAATTCATCGACGTCGCTAATTACGATCATTCTTGTGCTCCCATATTCAGTGGGCACATGTTCCGGGCGCAGGCGAGGCCGCGGTTAGCCGTGCCTTTGCGGTCTGCGACTGAGACGATCACTACGCACGTTACTCGTGTAATTTCATTATAATTATTACTTAATCCTTTTATTAGTAATGTCAAGAATAAACACGTTCATAACTGTCTGCGGTTGCTTTTGATGCACCTATCTGGTCGCTTAACTTCTGTTGAATTAATAGCCACGTATCGCTTTTTTTTCAATGTTATAAACATAAGAAAAGGGATCGTTCTAATATTTTTTTATTAATTTTTTTTTGATAATTTAACAACATGTAGGTACAAGTGAGATTATTTATATGAACGGTGCCTTGTTCTTCTTTACGCGCTGCTAAAAATCTGTCCCGGTACTGTACTGACACACATATAGCCTGCGTCATGTAACTCATCTATTGCCAAAATGCTCTTCCCTACCTTAACTAGACCTTTTAGATTGGCCGTAGCATATGCTATAGGATGTAAGTTACTATTATCTTACAGATTGTTTTGGATCGTTATAGTACCTATCTACGAAATCTTTATCTTGCAGATTCTTTTCTACGGATCTAACATAAGTAGACCGTGTAAAGAGCATATGCAATTGACTTTTGATTATTGGATTGGAAGCTATCAGGGGCGTATATAAGTATCTGTACGTGTATTCTTTGACAATTTAATAGCATATGCGCTTGCACCTGCCATTGCAAAAAGTAGGCGCACGCTTCAGGCAGTGAGGCAAGGAATTCGTCGCAGCGATCCAGCTCATAGCCCATTTTATGCGCTATTTATCGGTAGTTGATTGGCGCAAATGCACCCTGCGTGTAACGTTTTTCTGCTTTCCTATTTATTTATAAACATGGTAGATTACTTTTTCGATATCGTTGGACTGCTGTCACGTGCAATGATGATACTATTTGGGATTTTAGATAACAATTATAATAATTATACAAGTAACTCGCCCTCGGTTCGTTTCGTTTAATCTATGTCTATAATTACACGCTCCCGAAAACATCGCTACTCATTTACCTATTTCAGGCATTATGTTATGTGTATTATTTTATGGAATAAGGGGATACATTTTCTTGCTCTTAAAATATGAAACATTAGTATAGCCCGCTACATAACTACGTATTCCTTGTGTAGTTAGGTCATAACAAGCTCTTTCATTTAAAAGTCACTTAAACGATTGACACACTTATGCACTTCATAATTTTGTTCTTCAATTCTTAGTCCAAAGTGACCCGAAATCAGAATTCATTACGTTCGTACAAGAGAAAATAAAACAGATAGACGGGCAGTTAAACTAACTCGGAAGGTAAACAACAGTACTTATTAGATGCTTTGAAGTCTTACTTATATAAGAGATTTGGCAGTTACATAATGAATAAACAGAAATTAAACAAGAATTTCAATGTAATGTTATCTTTTAAGATTGTTTTAATACAAAGTAATGTTATTTCGTTTACCGACTAATTGATAAGTCACACTTAACAAAATGATGGGTTTAATAGCACATATTTGTCCTCGCTATTAAATTGTACGCTAATGACTTCACGTGAAATGTGTAATGTAGACGACATTATAGGTACCTTTTTTTAACTACTCTGTGTTATAGGGTTACATTTAGGCGCTGCGCACACGTAGGGCGCGTTTACATAATATATATTATGATATATATGTTAGTTCCACCCGAAAGCTATCGCGTCGTCTAACTGGGGCCTGACATTTAGTTGCTGACCATACAACTTTTCAACGCCGTTGCTGTCATTTGACGTTGATAAGCTAAACAGCTCACTGTAAATGCTAAATAGCAAGAAATGAAAATCACACATTACATATCCAACGCGATTTAAAAAAACATTTAATCGGAAAGTGTGTTTACGTTGCAACTGAAACTCGACAATAGGTAACACATAGGGAGCAATTGAAAACAATAGAAATCAGGACTCTTAACTTTTTCGACAACATGCCCTCATTGATAAAGCACGCACGCATAAGCACGAGACGAGACCACAAGTCGAGATACACCGATTTGATAGAACGAGCATTTGTAGTCACAAAATCTAGCACATACATTTGCGCAGTGCCTGAAGTAATAAGAGGGTAGCAGAAGCTGTGTGGTTATATGTATCTTTTATGGAGTTGGTCAGTGAAGACGTCTGGCGGGTGCGGTGCCGGGCGTACCGAGCGCCCGGGGCGGCTGCGGTCGGCATGTCGCATTAATGAGCGTTTTAACTGCTGTGGGTAAATCATCTCCTTACGACTTTTATGTTAAAATAATCAGCGGCGTAAATGTTCATAAATGATTTACTTTTGATGTTAAAATAATCAGCGGCGTAAATGTTCATAAATGATTTACTTTTGATGAGAGTGCGTTATTTTGGCAGTCACTTAAATGTTGTTGTGTTGGATAATAATAGATAGCGATATATTGACTCTTCGCTTCATTTGTTGATATAGCCGTGACGTCAAACAGGTTGTCTTTTGTTCAGTGTCGTCTTTAGAACCTCTGTTTTTTAAAGTAGCCTCTACCTATCGATTGTTAGAAACTTACAGCAGCTTTATTGTTTAATTTCAATTAATGTAATCAAATCAAATAATTAACTAATTACTAAAAACTAAAAATATTTCAAGACATTTACTTATCTACTACACGACTAAAGGAGTGCGCACAGTACAACGACTCCACGACCGACAGACGCCAACGCGACTAAAACCTTGACAAAGCTAACATTCAATTATGAGCCTTATATCTTTGAAGGTAAGGTTGAATTTCGAACTTATACTTAAAAGCCCTGTACGGCTCGCCCTACACCCATAGCCGTTCCGTTTCGAGACCAACGCGTCGACGTTGCGTTGACGACTCACCGTAGACGAGTAGTCCACGCGTCGACCGACACAATGACGTAATGTACCTAGAACGGAACGTCGGAGTTGAAACGGAGTGGAGACGGAGTCGAGTTGACGTCGATGAAGCGTTGATCGCGGAACAGAACGTCGGAGTTGAAACGGAGTGGAGTCGGAGTGGAGTTGACGTCGAGTTGGTGTAATGTGCGCACTCCTTAACACTACCTACTTAATTGAAATCAACATCATAATTAATAAGAAAGAAGAAATTTAAAATATTGTCAACCTATGAAGTATTTTAGCGAAATACACTAGATATCGTGAAACCCTCAAATGCATTCAGCAAATCTTAATTGTAAACCAAAAAGTAGTAGCCTTATTAATTGAACCTCAGAAGACGTCTGTGGAACTGTTGTGACAGTTGAGATGAGAAAAAATGCAGTAGGTAAGCACCTACTCAAGAGGTGCGCCAAGGCAGCTGGCAGGTGGCGCGAAATCCGCGCGACTGAGACCAGTATCATCTATAGTTCGTTGATTCCAATCTCAGACAGATCCCTTATATATCATTTGGTTGAGTCACTATAGCTTAGCATTTTGTATCCATTACAAAACAGCTAAGTCAAATAAATTAACCAGATCCTTGCCGGAGATACGCAAATAGCACGAATTGATATCCTATCCTAGATAGGCCTGTCCTTATCGAACTATGTATTAGCTATCTAAATAAAAATAGACAATACCAAAACTTTGAATTTACCAACCTCCAGGTATAAGAATATATAATGTACCTAACTGATAATTACAAATTACACAATTTATGCTCAAACGTTAAACGTTACTATGTGATTTATCTCCACGAGGGTTTATTTGTTTGAATGTGTCAGTGAAAATGACATCCAAATCGGTAGAGCCCTTTGTGAGATTAGCGGGAACAAATGCACAAACGAACAAACAAGCCGATAAAAATAATAAAAATATTGTTATGGGATGCAACCCCAGTGATAGGAATGAAACTATCATTTTATCAATTCCATGTAGACTCTACATTGTAGAGACATCGAACAGTTAGGTACCTATAGTTTTATTACAATACCTACGTATATGTATAATAGAAACTTAGATTAAACTGTTTGGCACCCTAAAAGCTTTTGACTTCTCGAAAATTAAAAAACTGTAGCTCTTTGTCTATATAAATCAGATCATAACTGGAAACAACATACCTACGCACTGTGGTTGTCCGAAAAGTTTAACGAGTGCACAAATGGCGTATTTACTCGCAGAGACCGACGCGTATAATTTTGTACTCCTCGGATGATTGTCGTTAACTGCATTAATCGCAGGGAAGGCGTAAGCGCACAATAAAGCAAGCCTTCCGTTGCGAGGTTGCGACCGCCGTCGAAGCACCGATTAAATTGCAACCATTAATCCGGACCGCCTCGCTTAGGGCTGTCACGCATTGAAACTTTTTTGCGCCGCATTTTGATTTATAACTATACACTAAATATTTTTTATAATTTTTTTACTCAGAATTTAAATTTATAACCTTACTGAATATTTTTTATATTTTTTTACTCAGAATTTTACTGAATATTTTTTAATAAATTAACAATAAAATTAATTTCAGTGTAAGCGACAAATGATATTTTTATTACATTATGAACTGTAAGAGCGTATTAAAATGTATTAAATTTAAGCTCCATTCTTTTTAAACCTGTTTGGTATGAATGACATTAAAGGCTAACATACTTATTAGGTTTAGTAGGTATTATGTCTTATGGATTCAACCGCTTCAAATAAGACCTATATTTAAGTCTTTTATAGGCTTGCAACGGTCTATAATCTTCTTAGCAGCTGATGGTCTATGTCATACTAATAGGTACCTTCCTAATAGGTACTAGGTATTATCATAATCATTAAATGGTTATGTTAATGTTTATCTATATTAGTTTATTATTTTGCGGATAAAAAGACAATATTATTTCTTTTATTATTTAAGTCTAAATTGTCAATATGACAACCCTTGAAATGGCCCTTTTAACAGACAGCGTCGCTTTTATTACGAGCTTCACTTTATTAAAAATGGTGATTTAAATTGCTAATAATTACATCGGATTGACGGCTGGATCACTCTGTAGTTACTCTGTAGTAGTAGTTAGTTTTGGATTAGAAATGCAGGTTTTTGACCTCATAGTTTTAGGCTAAAAATATATTTTTACCAAAAACATAAGTATCGATTTAATTCCAAAAAATTGTACATATAAGTACATACTTATACATAGATAGTACGTAGCCATACTAAATCTACTCAGGTATTACCTTAGGGTATTACATACATAATAAATAATACCTGTCAATAATTTAATTTCAAATGTCAGATAATGTGCTATAAAAAGTCAACGAAAGTTTCTTGTCGTCTGAAACAATTTACATAAATAATAACATATCCGCACAGCAACGAGTCATTTAAAAATAGCCATTGTTTAATATGTCTGATTAAGGTCCAGCAAAAAACGCTGATAAGTAAAGGGGTAAGTGTTTGGAAGAGTTGTATATTCCATATCTGTTGAGCAGCGGGTGAGCCGGTGGCGCGGGGCGGGGCGGGGGGATGCGTGAGCCGCACGCGCCTAATAATTACGCGCTAAAGGTCGCGCGCGCACATTGCGTCCGCGACTGCGCCTGCGCAGCGCACTGCATAATCTGCAATACTAGCACTTGTTACAACTCCAGGCTTTGCACGCTTAAACAACGAACCGTAAAAAATCTTTATTGATCTTTAAGTCACTACTCAATATTAGACTATTAATTCTATTGTTGTTTTGTTAGCGTTCTTGTGTGAGCAATTTGTAAACTTAAGTATGAGGTAATTCCAACGATGGACACGTGTTATCGCCTATCATTGATCGGAATATCATTATTGTTATATTTTAAAAAGCGTTTTAATTTAGGTTATGTTTAAAAGCATTGCTAAGCATTAGAATAGCTTTCCAAAGTTATTTCGATATGATTTTATTACAATGATTGTTATTTTGTTCATCACGATTCACTAATTTATAATCGTTGATATCAAAATAAGAAACACAACAATCACATTTTCCTTTCTATAGTGACGAGTGTCTATTTATATACTATCGCTAGGCCGTTTGATTAGTATTAAATTATTCATGATTATCTATAGAGACAAGTTATTTAATGTTAAGCATCACATTTCGCGATGGCAACATTTATAAATTGACCGAGGCGATTTAAAAGATACCTAGGGTGAATTTACTGCAAGTAGACTTTTGTTAAATATGTATGTAATGACAGTAAATATTATCTACAATCTTTTCGAATATTGTTATCCATAATTTATTGCATAAATCAGCTTTTTGTTTTAAACATAATCTGAAAAAAGTTTTATTACTTTAAATGTTTTGATGGCGACTTTATTACTTAAAAGAAATAAAAACAATTGAAGTGGTTTTGCATCTGTCTTTGAAGACTACCGAAGTAATTTTTATCCCTTAGTGCTTAATGTATACGATTTTTAAATTGGCTTAACTCATTAATGGCCCACTACTGAGCTTATACTCCACCACGCTGCTCCAATGCAGATCGAGGGGTTAGTGGTCAACCCAAGTGACAGAAAATTTTAAGCCGCCCAAAGGCATCCAACATGGCTTAACGACTATTACCGAATGGTAACAACCGGGACCGACGGCTTTACGTGCCCACCGAAGCACGGAAGCGCTCAAGAAATTTTGCCACGGTCACCCATCCAAGTACCGACCGCGCCTGCTGTTGCTCAACCTTGTCGACGCAAGCCGCCGGGCTATGAGCGCTTCGAGCTTCGAGATTTTTATATTACTAGATAATAATTAAGGTTGCATATTCATTTTACATATTCTTTTCATGTTACATTTTTAAACGAGTGGTCACCATTGTTAACAACATATTAACCTAGCCACCCAGCAAAGCAAAGTCGATTTGCCCATCATGTGCAACTTCCATATAACGGAGTAGTAGAAATTTACTTGGAATGAAGGACGGAGCCTCCTATAACCTTAATCGCACAGGAAGTCAAAGAAAATTCTAGCTACTTGACATAGGTAGTACGAGTAATTGGTGTCCTCGAATGCCTTCAGTAGCCGGAAAGTAGGTACGGTAGGTAAATAAATCACAATGTCGAAGGATTAAGTATTTATTTTTAGTTTTTGCTGATAAGCGGTGAGTGACAGCGCAAAGATTAAATCTATAGTTCGCGTCTAGTCCATAAGGCTGTCGGCTGTCGGCGCTTATAATAAAGATGTTTTCCGATAAACTGTAGATGCCACGGTCTTACCGACGCTTAATTACTGAAAGCCAATCGCAATTACGTGTCGGCGACGGCATGTGGCGGCTCGGTCGCCAACAATGCCTCAATTACGTGTCGGCCATGAATTTCATGTGCTATGATTGCGCGCCGCACCAAGATATCGGCAAAAGACGCGACATCTGCAGGCTTGCTCATCTTCTTTACACTTTTGCTCATTTACATTATTATTTCTATCACAATAGCTTAACAATTAATAATAAAATTATGAAAATCTTAAAGGTAGGACCTTAGAGGTTTATAGATATCTAAATGTTCGTCTTTAGGTACCTAACCCTTGTAGGTGGTAGTTATGATTGGAAAAAAATACACTGAAATTTCTACCTTTTGCGACTTGCCTGAGCCTACTTAACTATCTTGTCTCTCTGTTCTGTGGTCGTCTGTACGCAGAACATCAAATGAGGTTGCTGTATTGGGTATTGAATTATAATACTTATTTATCAGATTTAGATTATAATAAATCCATTTCAGAAGTTGATTTTTACATTTTTTGGTATTAAATTACACAATACATACATACCTACTTAATTTAAAATGTGAAAAATAAATACAAATTATAGCGATTATTCAACTCAAAATGGAAATTCTCAAGTTATTTAAAAACAATTTTATAGTCTACACAAAAGTAATTACGATAATCGAAAATTTTAACTCCAATAAAATAAAGTTTAATTTGACTATTGCTTCAAGTACCTACCTCCATAATGTGTACTCGGACACATAAAATCAGTAGCAACTACCCGCGGTTATGTTTAACGGTTTCGAGAAGGCAACTTGGTCTCAAAAATATACACCCATTTAAATATAAAGTTTATACATTAATATAAAGTAATAGTCATCAAAATATGAATCGCAAAAAAACGTTTAACAAATGTCAATGTTTTTTTCATAATATCTTATTGGAGGCCCTATAACTACGCTGGTAGTTCCCTTCAGGTGGAGCACTCAAATAATATTTGAGTGCACATCATATGTTATAAAATGGATAAAAGTTGTTTTTCAGGTTAACCTTTTTTGTTATGTTTCAGTCACTGTTTGTTTGTTTCAGTGATTGTTTGGGGCATTCATGTTTAATTACTTTATTTTACTCGAAGTGTTCAGTATTGCCTGCAATGAAGCCAAACTACCGAGTGTTCGTAACTATATAAATTGTGACGTGTGATCGTTACGGTGTGCGGGTGCGCACATCACTATAAATAAAACTTTCACGGCGCAAGCGCGTTAAATCGAATCCGACGATGGCTGGAACTCGTCCTGTGCACCTGCGACAATTTTTATAGTATAAATTTGCATTAATTCATTTAGTCCTGTTTTCATCACAGCGCCATATAAATGGGTTAGCCGGTAAGTGGTGGGACCTAGTCGTGGGGCGACGCTAGCCGGGTTAATTGATGGTCTGCGGTCCCAACGCTGCTACCGAGACTTCGTAATAGCGAATGAGATCTTGTACCCACCGTTTTTCATAGTAATAGCTTAGATCATTCTTCGAGGCCACTTTTTAAAAGCTTGGATTATTATTGAACCTCTTTTTAAGATCCTTTTAATCGTGAATACTCTTACTCTGTCTGAAGGTATATCTTCTATCTTTGAATGTTATGATTATAGTTGCCGCATACGTATATATATTCATATTGTATTGTTCATTAGTAAGAATAAATTTATTAATTACCTCATCGCTTACAAGCAATTTCTTTTGACAATTCACATATAAGTAACCCGACATGGGACTTACCTATGAAAATACTTAAACAACTTTATCTACTAAGATAAATTTCTATCATAATCACACATACATTTGTTTGTAGAGACGCCGGCTACAGCTAGCTATGACAGGATGAGGAGGATTATTTAAAAACCGAAGTTTATAAAATTCAAATATTTTATAATATATAGTACACAGTATACAATATTTTCCTCACAAACTATTAATATTATAATAATGTAAGCACTATCCTACCGGCTTATAAGATAAATGTCAAACATTATAAGATCATTGAAATCTATCTACTATCTACAAAATGTGGATTCAATTATCTCCCGATAATTCTAATGGATTATTTCTAAGTATATTTTGCATAATTCATGATTAAAAGCTGTACATTATAAAACTTACAAAGCTTTGGGATATTCATTTGAAAAATAACCAACAATTTATTTGCAAGTTGACCATAATAAC
Organism: Ochlodes sylvanus; assembly: GCA_905404295.2. Lineage (NCBI taxonomy): Eukaryota > Metazoa > Arthropoda > Insecta > Lepidoptera > Hesperiidae > Ochlodes > Ochlodes sylvanus. Next base: position 6,049,104 of record FR990125.1, on the reverse strand, counting down.
TATATTGAATTACGTAATTAAGTACAGTACATTTATCGGTGTACTCAAGTGTACAAACGGTCTTACGTTTTATCAATGCCACTGACGACTGGTTTACGAAACATCTTGCGAATGTCTACATTACATTATCTAGTTTTACTGTAGGCATGTGAGTCGAGTAATCTCACTACTTTTTTTCTCATACATTATATTCATATTATTTACTACTCATTAGTCGCTTCGCCGGATATATAGTTAGTAGCAGATTTGTACTAACTCGTTACTGTTATATTGTTATTATGCATCACAATCATAACTGTGCCTGTACTTTGTTTTCTAGACTTAAGGTCCATCCATCATGTTGATCAAATACAGACTTGGTGGACTTCGCACACTTTTCAGTAATACGAAGAGTATTCAGACACCTAAGTTTTCTAGTACGCACACAATAAAAAATTTTGGTGCGTATAGAACATCGAAGTTCAATTAACTATTACTACTTTATAATCATTTTTATTTTATCCTCATTGTTGTCTCTTGCAAACACGGCCGAAGTAGAGAACAATATTTCACGATATGAGTGTTGGGAGGTGGATGGTAGTCAGTCTGATAAGTTAGAAACCAAGCGACTGGCGTTGATTCATCCGTTATACAGATACTTATATGTATCTCGAGCAAGGAATACGGTTTGAACTTAATGATGTAAGAAGTCTAAAGATTATATACACAAGAGGAGAGTTAATAGGCTCCACATACCTACAAGTGTGATTGATATTAAGCATTAACTTATTGTAAGTATGCAATTGATAGTTTGAAGAACTTTAAACCCGCTTCTATAATGCCGCGATTTATAAACACAAAGCAAAAAAGTCACTGTGCTATTAAGCCTTGAGGAGTTTCCTTGTCTGAAGTCAGTCCTGAGCGTATCTGAGTGTACCTATCTATAATAATTCAGCTTGCAATATTTGACCCAAACATACATAGAAAAATTGCAAGTTAAATAAAAGTTTTTAAAAACATCGAACTATGCGTCTATGAAAAAATTTATATAATTTAAGTACCTAACTACGTTTAAATTATCTGTAGAACATAGGCATATTTGAATAGGCTATTATTTTGTACGGTAACAGACAAAAAATAAAAACATTGGAGATTCGATTAACCCATACAGGGCAATTAATTTACTTGTTACATAGATCATTGCGTTAAATGTTGATATGGACGTCATTGCACGTGGTTGACGACAACAAAAGCCACTTAAGATTCTAATTTAACGTTAGACGTTACGTGAAAGGATGCGGGCTAACCGACTTGTTTTCACTTCCCGTGTTTATTCTCACAATTAATATTTACGAAACATTATTGCTTGTTTACAATACATTATTGTGCAATTGTTATTTCACATTAAGGAGATATTAGAACATAAGTCATAGTTGTGGAGGTTCGTGAACATTTTGAAGAAATCCCAAGTTTATCTCATTATGTTTTCTTTCGTCGACAGCGGTAGTTTTTTTAGTCACATTATATTTTTGTATTAAAATGTTATACTTCAATAACAATTAATGAATAATAAAGACATCAACTTAGCCTAATGGTTAGCTGGTAGAGAATTCATCCAGCATTAAGCTCGCCATGTAAATAATTATTTTATTGTGGCTAATAAAGCTTTAATAATATATAATTAATAATAAAGGCTTACACTCTCAACTTAGCTAGCAATACGTCCCATAGTACCAAAAACGTTTAATATTTTACTGTTAACAAGTCTACCGTTACGATGTTATAATCATCGATACAAAAGATTTCAACGAGCTTTCGTAGCACCGTCAACGTCATACTAATTTGTTTTTAATTCACAAAAAATAACTTTCTCCAGTGTTTAGAAACATGTGTATATAGTAAAAAGAGCAAAGGTTTTTATATGCGTCCTCATTGAAAAAACATAACAGTTTCTCGGGTAAAAAATCGTGTAGACACTCGCAGCGCAGCCGCCTCTGTGGAACATATACCGCTTTCAGTACGTAGGCATGCATAAGATTAATATTACTATGGCGCGGACGTACTAGAAGTGATCAATACACGTAAAAATATTAATTGCTTTAAAATGAGTAACGAGATAGAAGCGTGTGTTTAATTTTTAACTATAACTTATTTTCAATCGAAAGTTGATTAACCAAAATCATAACGACGAAGCCCAAAAGGAATAAAAAACCGCTTATACATAATTATTCTGTGATATTGGAACCTACACATATCTAAAACATTCCATTTATTATACAAGTGAGTTGTTTGCTAAAAATTTTAGTAAACAACTCGTTTACTAAAAATGTGCCTTCTAGTTAACCTGCATCTGGTGTACGGTACGAGGATCATCGGTTGAGTTGTTCGCGATGGATTCACCATATGGCGCTCCACATGCGGCGGACACCCGCTCGTGCCCTCCAAAATTGCAGGTTACTTTAATTGCTCTCATTGAATTAAAGTGGGGCCATCTATTGCACTGTTTAATTTGAAACACGTCATCAAACTAATCGTCAATAAAATTCGCTCACGAACTTTTGTACCACTTACCAGCGGCCGAAAAATATTCATAAGTACATCCGTATTTGGTGCAGTTGTCGTTACGCTTTTAGTTTGACGTCCGAAAGCTTTCAAATGGCAGATACGAGTACAATTGTTTTTGCCACTTCTAAATCCTTACGGCATAGTGCTATAGCACGCTCTACCTTTCTTCAGGGACGATTACCCGCACTCTGAAAGGTCAAGGTATCTACACTATCGATAATAATATATTATGCAAATGCCGAATTCTTTACCAAACTGTATAAGAGCACTAGATTCATACATTAAACTTAACTATTCAATTAGACTTCCCGTAAAGATATTTTTAAAATCTACCCAATAACCGAGAATGGAACCTTAATAATATCATTATTATTAAGTGACCTTAAAGTTAGACTGAAGAAGACTGAGAAGCCAAAAGTGATACATAAAATATCTACTATTATAAGTACCGGAGACACCGGAGTGTAGACTGATATCAAATTATAAATTTTACAGAAGCTTTTAAATAATCTAATACCTTTAAACGAGCAATTCATATACATATGTACGTATACCTACTCGTATATTTATTATAATCTGAATCTCGGAATCGAATCGGCTCCAACGATTTTCATGAAATTTGGCATGCAGGAGGTTGCAGGGCCGATAAATCAATCTAGCTAGGTTTCATTTTTAGAAAATCTAGTTTTATCGGTATTTTATGATATCATTAAAGTACGAAGGTAAATTTCGCCACCACCTACAAGGTGGGAAACTGGGAAATCGGGCGGTCCTGAAACCAAAAGACCCCGGTTCGAGGCCAGCAGAAAAAAAAATAAAAAAATATACCGGGCAAAGCTCGGTCATCCAGGTACTATTAATTTATGACTGCTACATGTCATGCAGATTAGGAATTAGTTTTTAAATAATTCCCAATTCTGTTATACATTAATTCTCCCCCAACCAGAGAGATGATGATTAAACACGCAACCAATTAACAGGATTGACAGTGGTGATGAGAGGCCTATCGAATCTGACGAGAGCACCGCCGCCCAGTTCTAATAGTAGCACATTGTTTTAGATTGAAGCAATATGTCGGAGGCGTCGGGCCGTTATCTGATGAAATATGTCCGTTATGATTGGCAAACAAACAGTATGGCCCGCCACATGTCGCGGCACGTGCGCCCGCGCATCGCCCGCGCTGCTCACTCAGGGATGAAACTATAGACCACAGGAAAAATTATACGAGGACATTCTATGGAATCGGGTAATTAACTTCTAAATAATTAAACTACCGTCGAATGTCACGTAATATCACACCAGACAAACTGCAATACCGTTAAGGATATCCGATTGGAAAATTCTTCGTGAAAATGTACATACCTAAATATGATACTTACTCATAATTTGGTTGTGTAGTATTTCAGCAAACAGATTTAAAAATCTGTGTAACCTTTTTGAAATGCAGGTAGTGATTAGTAACTACTTATTGATATTTGTAGTTGGTAGTTATCCTGCCCGAGTAGCGCTAGCGAGAGGTCAAAGATTTTATTACCGGCCGGAAGACATTTATGTGCCAGAATTACATAGATGTAACCAGTTAACTTATTATATATATTTAATTTTTAATGTGCTATGGACTCAGGTTTTTCCTCCTTCATGATAAGAAAGCTATCTGAATTTCAATTGACATAAATGTTTGTTCTCAAGATTACTGTTTGGCCCATTACTGGCTCAAGATAACAGCTAATCATTAGGCCAAACAGATATAAGTACACGAAGAGCGGTATAATGCTATATTATAAAAGACAGTGTATTATTACACGTACAAAAGTTCCATAAAAGTATTTTCATATGTGTAACCTTATCTACTTACTTCTAATTTCCAATACGTGGGTATTTACCATGTCCATTTTACGACACAGTTAAGTCTATGGTGAGAGAAGCCGGCGCGGCGGGCCCGCTACCCATCCGTCAGTGTAATCGCTTGTTAATCATTTTTCGGTCGATGGGGTTCATTGTGCTGTCCTCCACGGATTATAATATTATTTACGGCATATCAACTGTTTTTTTCTAAATTTTTCTAAATTTGCGGTTACAAGTAACATGTTGGATGTTTATGAAAATAGTCTCAGGGTGGGACAGATACGTTACCAAAACAAGTACAGACCAGTAGTGTGTAAGACCACTTGAGTGTTGTTTTTCTGTTAAATATTCGTAGATGTTTTTTCATCATCATCAATAACTGTGAATATACGACAACATATATTATTAATTATTGACTGAGGTAAATAGGTAGGTACATAATTATATGACATACTATCGCAATAAGAACGTACGTACCTATTTGTAGGTAAGATACAAGAATTTTGATAGTCAAATAGTTTACTTTAACGTGCAACGACGTGTTGCAGACTAAGACCACTTACGCTAACTTTAATAATATTGGCAAAGGTTGCCCATGGACGTCATTAACCTTACAGGGATTCCCGGCCAAAAAGGAAGAGAAGAAACTTGTTAATTATTTTATTTTATTAGGTACTTTTGCAGCCGACTCAGCACTGCCAAACACAAGTGTCTGATTTTTTTCTAAGGTAGAACACATTCCCACACCCACACCTAGACCAAGATAGTATGAACGCAATGAGCAGTGACTTTAAAACGTAAATAAAACAATGTTAGTGCCGTGTACGTCAACGCCGGTCGATCAGCCCGTATCGTTCGACCGCGGCTGCGACCCTTCTATTGACATTGAACTCTGCGCTGCGAGCCAGGGGAACTGGGGGAAATTAAATGTTGTTAATTTTGAACTTGAAAAAATACGGTCCAAAATTGAAAGTGCAGTGCTACGCTTTTTAACATAACCTTAACTGGATTAAAAACAAGATAAGACTGTTTGTTGGTTTCTTCGATTTTAAACGATATAAAACTCTATAGTTTTCCTATGCAACAAATACTTAACACTAAATACATACAATTCATTTTAAGTTAACCTAAGGAATTAAATTGCATTGAAGTATCTACCTATAGATTCTTATTGCGCTGTTTCTGAATAAGTACACTAAGTGGAAATGGACTAAGATTGAGAATCTATCCTGGATTCCAAGCCGAACTCACCAGCTCAGGGTGTACCCTGCTAACCAACGAACAAATCCATTATCTCGATCCTTATATGGACAATCGCTCGGCTCTGTATTGTACCTATTGCACGTGGATACCAACCGCTCCAGCTAACCGGCTTTAGAATTCATAACCAGAAACGCGTCAAAGATGCCGCAGTCATTATAGATATTTATAGGCTTCGGCACTTAAACATTTACCTTTTTTGAGTTTGACTTTGTTTTAGGCTAGTAGCATAATGGCACCAAAACTACTAAAGTACTAAACTGCTAAAGGTCACGGATTTCACCGCGTAATCTGTTTGAGGACGCCTGGCACCTAAATAAATATGTTATCGAGAAAACATATACCACAATGGTGGAAACAACTTTTTTTGTCGTCATTGACCTTCGACCTAATAACTTAACAACTGCTAATTACAATTGAGACCGGCTTTTGGCGGCTAAACTTGAAACTTGTCCTCCAAATTTAATTTAAGTTATTAAAAATTATATATTTTATTATAGGTAGTCGTTCTAATGAAGGTACCGCTTCCCCTCGCGTGTTATGTGCGGTGACGCCGCGCCCGCATGCGGCGGTGATTTGCATGCGCCTGCGCACGGATAACAACACCGATAACTTTTTATTTCTTCTACATCAGGGCCGTAAACAACGTAAGATTTCCGAAATAATAAAAAATAATAAAATTTAATATTATAATTTAGGTACCTACCTACTTATTGTTACCTAGAACTAAACCAAAAATACACGTGCTTTTCACAACCTGACCTGAAAATAAGACGAAATTTATTTTTAAAAAACATGGTTTTTGTTATGTACCTACCTATCATTAATAAGTAAATTACATAATCTCTACTTTTATTACCTAAATTTACGATTAGCTAGTATTAATTCATAAATTAAAATTCTGCTTTATTTTTGATAGAATTTTTTCTTGATATTATTCAAAGAATTAATATAATAAGTAATTCCAAATTAATTAAATGTAAAAGGGATTGTGGTACATATTTAATCAATAACTAGGTATTTAATAGTTCAAAATAATTTAATATGCCATGTCTTTAAAGTACGTGTACCTTTAAGTACTTAGGTAATGGCAGGTATCCAATACCTAAATACATTTGTTTGTTCCCACAGGATACATTTATCAATTAGTACAATAGTAAATACAGATAAGATAACAAATGAAACGGTTCCCACAATTAAAAATACCTACTTATTATCTCTTCGAGTAGGGATAATGGATTCATCGTCCCTATTTTATGTTCGATTATCTTGAAATTGAACTAATATTCCGCCTCAAATAACTTTAGCAACAAAGGAAGTAATCTATCTTTTAATCTGAAATTGGTTCGCAAATAATGGTAGGTTCAAATACTTCGCGGAGTGGATAAAACAAATGAATTGTGAGGTGAGTGTAGGTACCCATTAGTTAGAGGATGATACATATTAATTGCTTGGACACACCTGGGCCGTGCAGGTGAGGCTTTCGTTTTGGGGTCAACGGTGGTTTTGACACCAGCGATGCGCCGTAGGATTGTGGGAACTGACCGGGCACATCGCGTCGCCCCTTTTAATTGTTGCCGACAATCCACGTGATATTAGTACTTTATAGTTATTTATTTAGGCTTTATGTAGGGCAAGCAAGGTTTTGTTTTGACGATCTTTTAAATCACCATTAGATTATTATAGCCTTTTTGAGTAACTTTTTTAATTATAAGTATACCTACATAATATTATACCTAAGTACCCACGGGCACTTGAATTCTACCACTTGGATAATGTTCTCTCCGGTTTTTTAGATATAACATAACAAATATGTTGTAACGGAGGATTTTTGTACCTCTACTGGAACAACTGCGAGGAGCAGGATCAGCAGGAAATGGTCATATGAGGTGTCGGGACGTGAGGTGAGGTGTGGTGAGCTGGTGAGGCGAGGTGTGGAGTGGTGAGGTGCAGGCTTGGGGAGTGGAGAGTAGATTGAGGAGCGGAGAGGAGAGATATTCAGGTGGTAGTCTTTCATAGGTTTCAGGTATTCTAGCAAAATGTTACTGGCCGGCGAACAGGCCATCTACAAGAATAAACGGATGATTATGAAGAACAAAGGAATTATGTCAATATTGTCATTGAATAGAAATGTATTGTAAAATGGAGCTCGTGTATTAATTTGCCCTTTTACAATGTAGCTGTTTCATTGCATAGTCAAAGTCGTACGGTAATTCAGATTTAACTATGTTGTGAAGATTTCAGTTTTAGTAGTTAGATCGCTCCGGGCTTGAACCGGAGTGTACAATCCTCCTCATGATCCCCACAGGTTAGATTCATACTACACTTATTTAAGTCTTTTTAAATATTTTTAATATGTACGTGTCATTTATCGTTAAACGGACGAGTCATCTTTGCGAGTCCCTCTACGACAAAATGTGAGGGTAGGTATATTAAGTAAGGGTATGCGATTTAATGAAACACTGATACATAACACTTTCTCCTTTATTTAGAATAATCAAATAGTATGTATGTATCACATATCTGTAAGAATTTGTCTTATTGACAAATTCACGCCAAGCATTCTCTTACACTGCCAAACTTCGAACTGGTTACATCCGAGATACAAGTCAAGAGAAGATAATATGAATGCTGTGCTCAGATAACAGTGTTCTACAATGTAAGTACAGTAAATAGATTTAAATATATAATATGTTTGAAGCAGTTCTTTTATCTAAATGATACACAAGTGTAATCTTATAAATGTTGCAATTTCTAGTTCATGCTTTTAATAGAATAACTGTTTCTCACGTCACGATTCGGTAAAATACGATACTATCTTCAATCAAAAATCCCTTACTGTGCCATCTCTGTTCCATAATAGTATCATCATCATCATCAGCTATGGACTTCAAATTAGTTTAAAATTTACATTGATTCTGGCAATGAAATCGAATCGAAAAAATCTTTATAACGTGTTTTCATAAAAAATCAATAGTGACGTATTATAAAATTTATTACATAAGACTTGTTATTTGAAGTTTTCATTAAATTTAATTACTTTAAGATTTATGTATTACGTTCAAAATTATACTCATATTGTTTTTATTTGTAATCTATTTTGGAATATTGTATTTTAAACTATTTTATTGAAAATTGCAAATATGTTATATTTTTAAAAAGTACATAATGTGGTGATACAACTAAGAGGAACTTGGTGTGCAGCTACAAATCACTAAATACATTTAAGATACCTACATAAATTATAAAAAAATAAAGAAAACTAACTACCCTGCCTTGTATGTAGATAATTATATTTAATCCACATTTAAAATTCGACATGGGTGTGTATATTTTAACATAATTATGTACACGTTGATGCACCGTGAATAGCTTAAAATGAAGCAAGTTGCATTCACGTAATATTATAGTTTTTTGTAACTGAGATAATACTTTAAAATTTTTAATTCTGACACAATAGAACAATAATTAAAATAATCTTCATTTAACTAATTTTCGTCCGCTTAAATAAATGTAATTTTTTAAGTTGAGTAATGTGCTAGGATTTTTATGAAAATCATATTATTGTATAATAAAAAGAATAGGTCCACGTATCGCAAGTGGTTACAGACTTTTCACTATCCCAGTTAATAAAACACTATAAATCTGTATCGTCTATGGTATGGTTTTTATTAAAACCTTTAACATATTAATTTCGTTTAATAATCAAAGTTAAATCAACAGGATATGATTTAAAACTTTTATCATCGCGAACACTACATATTTTAACTGTGACGTGTACTCACTCACGAATTTTAAAGTGTATACCGATATTTACTTAGATCCAATAGGGTATTTGACAGATTTTAGAAAAATACCTCAAATTGTTCAATATAACATAATACATTATGCAGTTTGGTTAATTCTTTGTAAATATCTCTATTTTCTATGAAAATCACCATCAAAGTTTAAATGAACAAAAAAGCCGCCAAAACGCTAATACGCCATTTTAAGCAGGTCATGACGTCACCTACTTAAATAAACAAACTAAAATGTCAATTCCTGTTCTGTGGTCATTGCTGTCAAACCATACAATACTTCAGTGACGATAAGCAGCTGACGTCATTCAGCCAAACCGCGTGTTTTCGATCACGTGATCAAACATGAAAATTTAATTATTTTATTATCGATTTTTAATAAGAATCCAAATAATTTTAAAATAATGTGTTGGCTTAATTGGTTTAAAAAAATATATACTTTTAAGCTAACAACGGTTTGATCTATATTTTCATGGTAGTCAAATACCCTATTGAAAGTAACATGTTTTCGGCAAGGCTGCAACAACCTCGTTATATATATGATTTTAATTAGTAGGTATGTATATAAATCAGTATAAATTTTAATAATCGTGAGTACCCGTTACAGTAAAACTACCATTTAGGATAGTAGTATACAAGTCAAATAATGAAGTTTTATTACTATATTAAACTAAATAAATTAAAAAAAAAGAAAGGAAAAACAAAAAATGGTAACTGAACCACCCATTGAGGTATAATTTACTGTGTAATAGAGCAGTTATAGTTAGGTTAACTAAACCTAAACCTAAATGTTTATAGTACTCACACCAATGCAGTTCTTTCATTTATTCTTTTACTATAGAGTACCTACCTATGATTAAATAAACGTTTTATATAATTATCGGTACATTCAAATTTGGCTAATTGGCTTACTTTTTATGTAGCTATCTCTTTCTGTCTCACACGTTTCGTAATTATCTTTCTCATCCATAGTGTCATCCCAATGTCATCAGAGCGGATCCAAAAGTACAACTGGCGTTGTATGAACGTAGCACATCTATATTTTTAATATCTGTGCTATATGTTATCGCAATTTTAGTTCTTGTATATTATACCTCAATGGAGTAACTAACCTAAAATACGTCTTAAAATTGAGTTAAAAAAGTAAAACAATTAACTAGGCAGTTACTAAAGATACTACAAAATATATTTTATATTATACAAGTATTCAAGTATGGTTTTTTTGTTAAATACACGTAACAAAATAGTGTGGTAAGCAAATTTATACAAGATTGAAACTATTATCGTAAGATACACAGTGTAAAGTAAAAAGAGATCGTATAAGTTCGAAAAACAAAAAATACTCTGATTCCTTATTCAACAGGCACAGATAAAATACAAGAATATACAACTCATACCAAAAGTCCATAAGGTACTTACTTGATAATTCTAAATAATAATAAAAAGTATTCCAAAAAACATACTAAAATGCAAAGATTTCGTCAACATAACGTATGTCTGGTCTTGAAAAAGAATATAAAGTACATAATGACATGATTGTGTCGAATCGAATCTTCTGAAAATATCATATTTTCAGCTATTTGAAACTATCTTAAACGACGTATTCCAATATTTTATACAAGAACATCATAATATGTCATTGTTGAGGCAAGAAAATAGGAGCAGTGTGTACATTTTAATATAAAAATATAGAGGTGCAGTGGTGCAGAGCGTGATTGATTCTTATATACTTAATTATATATTAGTGTGGTTCTATCATTTATGCAAATGTGTCATAGAGTAACGGGCCCTATTTAATAAACCTTAAAACTCAACTAAAGTATAAAATTGTAAAAAATGCATATTAAATGCGTGACAAGTATGCTGTTCAATTAATATCACAAATTTCTACGAACAGATAACATGAAGTTACAACTAAATAACTTCTTATAATATTATTATCAATATGATGTTTAATAAATGTTTACAAACACAAGAAAACGCCTGACGTTTCCTATGACAATTTAAAACCAACTTTTTATATATCATATACCAGTATGTTACAAAATATATGTAAAGTACAGCTACAATTTATTTAACATACTCGTAGTTTTTCTTCTATTTTAGCCTGATTTTATTTATCAGTTTGTAAGGTTTAGTAAATAGGACTTACTAATATAAGTGAAACAGTTTTGCAGTGTGCAGACCGACAGACTGTTTGGGAAGCATTGATACTGACCCCTATAACCTATATAATAAATACACTAGACTGGTAGTAGTAATCTAATGACAGATTTGTAATACATAATATACAATTATGACATATTAGATACGACATTAGCGCCACATAGCGGGATGGAAGAGCGTGTCAGCGATAGTGTTAAGCGGCCGGTAAACGCTCAAATAATTCGACATATTATTTGTCAAACTAGGTGTTTGGCAAAATATTTGAGTCTGCGGTCATGTTTGACGTGTTTGTCAAGCAAACTACGTGTTTGGCGGAATGTTTGAAATTTTTTATTGACGGCGTGTTTGTCACGTTGAAAGTTTTCAACATGTTGAAAGTTTGACAGTTTGTTTGACAAACATGACTGTACAAACTTTTCAAGAAATGCTTTGTCAACATAACTCGTCGGAACGTCACTTCACGGCGAAAACTGCTTTGAAAGTGAAGTCTTGTTTGACAAACTTGTTTGTACGTCTGCGGTGATGTTTGATGAAAACGTACAACCAAAACGTAAAATTTCACAAAGATGTTTGAGCGTTTACCGGCCGCATTAGTCCTCAACTCTCATCACTACAATAAAATGAAACAACCAGCGCTAAAATGGCGCGAACTACGTACGCATAAAAATCATAAGGAACCATTATAGCCTTTCCAGTGTATTTATATGAAAAAGATCATCGATTAGTGGATTTTTTTAGTGACGATAAGAAGTCACTGGAGGACAAAAACATGATTTACAATAAGTTCTCAATTTAAATATATTCGATGGGTTAAAATTATATTTTGGTCATTATATTCTGATTACGGAAGGATAGAGCAGTTTTAAATAACCAATATAATCTGCACGATAATTTAGTAATTTCAAGATCTACATAGCCTAAGGATAATGTTATTATTATGTTTTCTGCTAGTATCTTTATAGCTTTTAAATACATATTTTTACTTTATAATGTTTTCAGATATATTATTGAATACAGGCTATTTAAGTGTGTAAAGTGTGTTAGTGAGTACGATAAAGGCGAAGTGACAACAAATTAAAAACTACTCATCGACATGTAAAATATTGTATGTACACAAGTATATGCACTAAATAGCATAATTGAATATAATATTTAAATATTTAAATATATGTAGGAATATATGTGTAGAGGCACAATAAGAAGAAGAAGGAATATATAATTTATAACGACATATTAAACATGTCAAGTTGGATGAGTAGGTTGTATTGGCGTGCTGTAACTAGTCGAAAATAACTTTATAGTATAATCATTATTACTCAGAGGATTTTAAAGTTCATCATCATCATCATCACAACCCATAACTGTCCCACTGCTGGGCACGGGTCTCCTCTCACAGTGTGAGGGGTATAGGCCACAGTCCACCACGCTGGCCAAGTGCGAATTGGTGGACTTCACACACCTTTGAGAACATTATGGAGAACTCTCAGGTGTGCAGGTTTCCTCACGATGTTTTCCTTCACCGAAGCAAGTGATAATTAAATTTTAATACGCACATAATTTTTGAAAATTAGTGGTGCGTGCGGGGTTTGAACCCGGACCCTCCGGTTCGGCAGTCCAACGTTCAACCACACGGCTATCACTGCTTTTAAAGTTAACAACCTTAATTGTTACCCTTTTACTGTGACAGAGATACATACGATATGTGAAATACATACGTGCCTACACATATAAAACGTACATATTATGAATACCTTTCATATTATTGTGAAATATTGCTCGTATTGAAAACGGTGTTACATTTTTTACAAGTTTAAATAGCATAATAGTCTATACGATGGGCTGTAGAAGTGCAAAGAGCGAGTTTAGTTATATCGCCTCTAGGCAAGAAATGTTAATTGAGATCGAAGTTTAAAGTGATACTGTATATGAGCTCTATAATGCAAAAATATATCTAATCTGCGAATCACAAAATACACTATCTCTAAATGAGCTAACTCTATGATAAAGCCGACGTGATAATGTACAACAGTAATTTGAATACAGGAAACGTCATAGACAGTATTAGATACGAATACCATATTATATACAGATACAAGAGTTCTAAAACATACCAAGATATACATAAATAACCACGTTTACATATAAATTCATAAACAATAAACATTTAAAGATAGATAGACACAATTAGCTAACTCGGCGCTAAAAATCCTAGTAAGTTTAAATTTAGCGTCACATAGCCATTTAGTAATAAATCAACGAAGAGTATAAGTTTAAAATGGACACTTAGATAATATTGGAACATATTTCAACATTGGGCAATGAGATTACAAATGTAACAGGCTATAGCTGTAACTGTATGACGTATATCTTAATTGTACTACACGTGATATTTGCAACCTATATCTCACAACAATATCAATTTTTAAGTTAACATTAATGTTGTTAAGAACCATACAAATATTTTTGGAGCCATTCATGAGCCATTAGACACTATTCGCAGGTTCAATTGAATCCGTACCTTCCGTACCTAACTTGAAGATATAAATTGATTTTACACATCAAAAATGTAGTCAGCAAAAGTGAATTATAAAAATCGAATTGTCACCAATTGACAATGTCGTGTGTTTCCAAAATTATTTAAAAATACCACAAAACATCCCATCCATTGCGTCAACGTACCGTTAATATGTGCAACGTTTCGTTAACAAAAAATTTGATATTGATAATCTACTATTAACGCTGACCACACTTAAAACCTTTACAAATTGTTGTCTCCGAAAATGCCAAAATTCAACTTTCATTTGCATGGTAACAATTCCTTAAGAAACCACAGAAAGTAGTCGTAGTAAGTAGTAGTCGTAGTAGTAATTATTTCCTAATAAACACATTACATTTCACTTTCCCTGCATTGATTAACGGCTTACGTAAGATCGAATAATATCGTCGTAGGATCGTAGTAACACTAATATTAATATACCGAACACGAATCAAAACATACACAATAAAAGCTAAAGTTTAGTATAATTTATTTGTGCACGAGTGACGTGAGCCTCCTAACACCAGACTTTGCGTTAGTGCCTTTGGTTTTCTTGGTCTGCTCCTTAACACCTCTGTAACACCAAAATATAAAAACACTTAATACGTGAAGAAAAACCTTTGTACCCCTTTATACAAAAATTGCGCCGACGGAGCAGTATGAAATTTTTATATAGAAGAGTGCAGAATGCTAATATTAAAACATACTACATTAAATTAGTAAATATACACATACGCACACACTAACATTATTTACTCTATGCACACTAAGGGCGCGTTCACATAGAACGTCCGTTTTACTGGATACGTACTCTAATAACATATACTGTAAAACGGATTGCTCTTTATTTTGTTGGATCGGTATTTTTTACTGGATCCGGTATACTGGATTCTGTGTGAAATAGCTCATACAACTACATACACTACTAGCATATCCGTTTAAACGGTCCTGTAAAACGGACGTTCTATGTGAACGCGCAGTAACATGCCTTTCACATAACATGACGTTTGAAATGTTCATTGTAGGTACGTGAAGCGTCAATGTAAAGTGACCGTTTGACAGGGTGAATTACAGTCGAATTTCGACTGCAGCGCGGGTAACTGACTATGTAGTTTTAATAATAACTCACAAATATCTAGTGAGATCCTCGATGTCGACCAGCATCGAGTCCTGCCCCATGTGCAGGTCGTCGCGCGCCATCAGCAGCTTCACCAGCGCCTCGTTCAGCCACTCGATCTGCGAGTGCAGCTCGTTCACTATCACCTGCCGACGATAACGTCACAACACAGTATAATTAGTGAATTATATTGTGTTATAGTGAATTATATGATAAGTACAGTGGTACTTATCATTAAATTCATCAGCATCATCGCGACCCACAGCTGTCGCACCGGGCACCGGTCTCCTCTCACAAAGTGAGGGGTATAGGCCACAGTCCACAACGCTAGCCACGTGCGGATTGGCGGACTTCACACACCTTTGGGAACATTATGGAGAACTCTCAGGTGTGCAGGTTTCCTCACGATGTTTTCCTTCACCGAAGCAAATGATAATTAAATTGTAATACGCGCATAATTTTTGAAAATTAGAGGTGTGTGCGGGGTTTGAACCCAGACCCCAAGTTCGGGAATTCAACGTTCAACGTTCAACCACACGGATATCACTGCTTTATTTAATTATAATATTACTATAATATAAATATATTTTTTAAGAAACTCTCTCCCACCCTTGACCATAAATCTAACCAGCCCGGCAAAATTGTTTCCAAGTAGTTGATAGTTTCTCTACTACATTTTCTCTTCTATAACAAAATGTTCACTTCGACGTAATTTACAAAGCATACCGATGTACCGCTTTCAAACAATACAAAATATGAACACAATGGCTATTGTTGGCGAGTTAACGCTTGACTTGCAATTACGTCCGTCAAGATCATCTACAAGGTTGCGCAATGCGGTAATAATTAAAAGAAAAAGCCATTCCGTTTGGTAATTATGGAAATTTCGGTGATTTACTCGTTAAAAAAACTCATGCCGTTTCGTTATTATGGAAATTTTGGTGATTTACTCATTAACCTTAGCTGCTGCAAAAGAAATAAAGAATAATCATAGATTATTTTTATACATTTGTACAAATATGACTGAAAACTGATTGATTTTTCAAAACAGAAAAACTTCATCGAAATGGAATAATAAATAAATAATAATAATAACTCAAGTATTTACTAATATAATGCCAATTTAAATAATGGATTATAAAAAAATATATTGTATGTAAGAATTTCAACAAGCTGTTTAGCTCTGGCCCTCCTGATCAACCAGACTGGACGGCTTTATTCGACGAACGGTAAAAAAGATAAGGCTGACATTATCTATTTAACTATCCCTAACTAAATAATATATAGTATCTATAACCCCATATTATTTGCGGTTCTAAAAACGAAGATCAAAACACATTTATATATAAATGAAGTTGATTTATAGCTCTGAGAATCAATTGTTTCTCAAAGAGAAGTAAAGGTGAAGATTAAAGGGTACTTTGCTGCGGTAAGGGATATAAACGATCTCCACCAATTCGATCTGGAGCAGCGTGTATTAGTATGCTCAGTTAGGAGGAGAGCCCCATACCCTACAGTGGGCCACTAATGGGTCGAACCCACAAGGGATATAAACGTCCACAACTCAAACAATAAATATAGTAAATATAGCAGTAAGAGCATCTGACCTGAAGTTGGGCTATATTCATATCAGTGAGTAGCTGACGAGACACGCGGCGGCGGTCGGCCGCCAGTGGAGCCCCCGCCTTCTCCATACTGCGTCGCAGCATCTCTGTCACCGGCGACACCGAGCGACAACGCCTCTCCCGCTGTAACGTTACCATACGTCATAACATACCATTGGAACATAATATTCTATTGGAACTTCAACACAGAAAAATTTTATAACTTCTCATTCTACATAAAAACAAACGAAAATACTTAAAGGGCATATGATTTTCTCATTTTACTATGATACTACTTGTATCAAAATTATATGTATGTCGCAGGTAAACAATAAAAACGGAGTCAAAAGGAGTCAGTTGATCAAATCCTCAAAATTATGTCCATACTTATTTAAATTAGGTTAGGTTAGGTATTATATAATATGTACATGTTAGATGCCAACAACCTTAGTTAGCACCTTTTACTACTCAATATTATGTTACACAAGATGGACCCATAAAAAACACTTTCAAAATAGGACTAACTAAAATGGAAAATATAAAACAAATACAATAATATGAACAACCTACCTCCATTTGAATACGGGCCATTTCCTTTGCTTGAGCCAGTGCTATCCTAGCTTCTGTTTGAAGGGTGGCTTGGAGAGCATAGAAGTCAGATTCCTTCAGCTCAATGTGACTTAATGAATTTGTTGACTTTGATTTAGATGACGGTTTGAGTGACAGAGAAGATGGACGTAATTTTGTACCTGTAAGGATATTCTATGAAATATATGGTAACAAAAACCATCTAATAAAACTTTGTTGATACAATACTAGTGTACAAGATGCTCATAAATGGTTATCACTATCACACAGTACTACACATAAAGTAATATTAGTTAATTTAATTGACAGTAACCAATTAGTAAATTGTATTTGTACATCGAAATTTGACAATATCATAACTGTTATCTGTAAGTACTCGTAGCTGTCTTTCGCCATGCATAGCAGTGATTATTGTTGTTAGTTAATAATACACCCAATATATCAATATTAGTGTTGTTTTTCTAATATATAATATATAGAAACATATATTAAAAACAATACAATGAATTAAGCATACAAAACAACAATAAAATAAACAAAAAGCTCTTATTTTTTAGATTAGAAATTGAGACCATGCAGAATGTTTGAGAGAAAGTAGTGTGCATGAATCATCTACCTACATACATTACTATACAATTACTGTTAACATTACAGCATCACTGTCTTATACTCACCACTTTGAACGGTGCTCATTTTCTCAACTTTTGTGATATTGACCGATAGAGGTCTGGTTTGGTAGGGATGATTATAACTAGACTTGCTGTAAATACTTGATCGCGACAAACTTTTGCTACTACCAGTAAGACTTCTCTCTACGTCTGATGCTTGAGATTCATTATCAGATGCTGTTTCATTCATAAAACAAATTTGTAGATTCTTTCCTGCATATACCACAACACAATACCACAGTTAACCACACATGATTTGAAATAATATTTAGTTAATTATTTATGTAACATGTACTGACAATTTTTAATGAAATACCACAACCAGTTAATTGAAAAGCAGCATCACTAATGTTAAGAGGAAGTAGATATAATCACAATTGTTCATTTGATTTGATAATGGTTAACACGCACCGCTGAGCAGATATTCAAAAAACAAACTAAAGGAAATTGATGGTAGACTGGTTTTTGCTGATTTTCCTTAGTTTGCAACACTATTGTCAAACAAATTAACTTTGTGACTAAATGTTACTCTTCAAACAAATAATATTTAACTCAGCCATAATTTTACAAGTAGGGGCTAATATTCTCCCAGTCGCTTAAATTTTAATATCATGGAATTTCAAAGTATTTAGAACAAAATTTACTCAGATGCTGAATAAAAACTTTTATTTTTCGTGATTATGTGGTTAAGTCATTTTTCATGTTCTCTTAGATTTGTCAATGATGTACTAATTTTATGAACTAACAATTTTATGACAATTTTTTCCATCACCAGTACCAGTGTTAGATAGCACATAATTATAAATAATATTGAACATCATAAAGGCTTTAACAGAATTCCGGCCCATCTAATGTTAAAACTAATCTATTAACAAATAACATTATAACCTTGTAAAGATACTTACCATTTTGAAGTCTTGAATGTAGGCTTGGCTTCTTCCCAGGACGGTCGGTATGGCCCAAACTATAATATTCTTCAGTTTCTGCTCCCATTGCCAATCTTTTTCTAATCTCTTCTCTGTCATTTCGTTTCTGAAAAAATCAGAGTACATGCATTTAAAAAATTTCAAGAATTATCTTATTTCATACAAGGCATATTGTTTTATGAATATTGCTGATAAAGTTCTTACTTTTATATCATACGGTTCCTGATTAATAGTGATGATTCTAGTAAATCTATCTAGAATGTTAGGGTTATTGTCGGTTAATATAGGCCAATCGATCTCTGTTAGAGCATATTCATTACTCACAGCCCGCGGACTTAAAGCTAAATTATCACTAGGGCTTATCACTGGTACCGGTGGGGGATCAGATTTCAATAACTTGCTTTTAAATAAATTTAAGGTACGTTTGAACCCTGACTTCTTTTCTATTCCGACGACTGTGGATTTCCTCGGTGTTTCTTCTGATGTTTTGCTTAGTTTTCTCTTTATATTCGATAACAAATCTTCAAACATCTTATAAATAATCAGTCTTGTATATTTGGCAAGAAATATGGCACACAATTGACAAAACCGTGCTAACAAATAACGTGGTAAACAAAAAATAAATAGGTAACGTAAGTTTTCTTTAAATTGGCTGCGTTGTTTGTCTTCAATTTATCGTTCGTAGTTTGTGCGTGTTTCGTGTCCTGCTGTCATATTTTGACATTTAGAGCAAGGACAAACTTGATGGTATGATCTATTTTTCTTATTGCATTATGGTCATTTCAGACACCTACACATACACACCAGACCTATTTTACCGACCTCTAAATTCTGCTTAGAAACTTAGAATTTAGAAAGAATAAAAACTATTAAATAAAATTATTACACTTACAAGACAACAAATATTGTCGACTGATTCGTGGTTATCATAAGTTATTGTGTACAAATCCAAAAGAAACCTTGTGTCCTTTTTGTAATGCCTTTGTTCAGAGTTAAAGTAAGGCATTGACGCCATGATTATAACACTTAGTTTGACAAAGTTATTGGAACACTAAGTAAATAATTTAACAGTTAAAAAACTACTTGCGAACACGCCAGTCACAATAACACGGCACACAACACAAAGTATACAGCTATACTAAAATGAACAGCATGCCTGCACCGCTGAATCACCTTAGAAAGCTAGGCCCACCAGTTATTGTTAGCTTAATAGGTAGGTATAGGTACATTTAAGTGAATGCAATGTGGCGGACGTGGATTGAAGTTGAAGCAAGAACTCTGATACCTACGATACGATATTCCGTTATGCGGTTTAGCGCCACATTTTAAAGTAAGCTAACAATAAAGTAGATATTACACATTAAACTTAACTATCATGTAAGTTAAGGTACTATAGAAATACATAGCAGGTACTTAAACTTTAGAGATAATTTTACTTCACTTTTTGGCTTTACTTACGAAAAAGTATATTAGGTAGTATTAGGAAGGTAGTTACCTAAACAGATTACGTTAAATAAACTCTTAATCACTGAATGTCCCACGCTTATTTAATAATAACAGGGTCATTCATCATTATCGCAACCCTTAACAGTCCCACTGCTGGGAACGGGTCTCATCTCACAATGTGAGGGGTACAGGCCATAGTCCACCACGCTGACCAAGTGCGGGTTGCGGAATAACAGGGTTAGTCAATACAAAAAAATCAAACAGTCTATTCCCTTTGGGATCGGAACCCTAAAAATGGTAAATGAATAAAAACAAAGACAAAGGTTCAAGAACTATTATGCTCCGCGCAAATTGGCCACCGACCACAGCTGCCGGCGGCCGGCGGCTAGCAGTTTACATGATTTTTGACGAAATACAAATTCTAGACTTGCTGACTTCAAACCATTAATAGCCCACGAGAGGAAACAAGTCTCTCCTCATAACTGAGGAGGCCTTATAGGAGGGATTATAAACTATTTATGTATCTAATATTATAGGAATAATTATGTAATATAATTTTATACTTACTCGCCTCTCAGCATCTTTTGCAGCTTTCAAATGGTTTTCAATTGCGTCCAAATCTAGTTTTGGTAAGGCTGTCTCTATATTATACACATCGAAGCTATCTGTAAATAATTGGATATAAGAAAAAAATTAAATCAGTTAGCATCATCGTAAATCATTATGGTCTTATCAAAATCTTTAATACATAAGTATACTTCTTATAAAATGAAATCTATGTCTATGACACGAACCCTTGATTATTGATATCTAAGGACACGAAAAGTACAAATAACCGAAATAAGTATCTAGTGAATTATTATAAAGAATTATAATATTTAATAATTATTTGAACTTTTGTCACTGATAAATTATTATGTTACGAACTTCAGTACAATTTAGACTTACCAAATTCATACTCCTTTAGATTGTCATGTTTTCGGACGGATGGATTGCTTTGAGACTTTTGTGCCCCATTTGTATGACGTTCCTTTGGTTCTCTAAAAATGAATTTTGAATTTTAAATGTAGAAAATGTAGCATTAGCAACGTAGACATACTTCATTTCACAAAATCTTCACAAAACACTTCATAAAAGCTGTACTTTTATTACAGTTGCAAAGTGAGATTGACTTCAATGATTGGCACGGGTCTCTCCTCATAACTGAAGAAAATAAGACCTAGAGCATACCACGCGGTCATCCAGCATTTGAGTTTACGTAAGTAAAAAGCTGACTGAGCTGAGTAACAAGTAGATAAAAATGTGGCCACAGCATGTGTCTGTCATGAACAAAGTTAAGCAATCATGAACGAGACAATTAGTATTGCTCTTAATGGAAAAAAAATTCGGCGCCTCATTCAATCAAAATTAGTTTTTATTCGCTGTTAACACTCTCAGAACTTCTCTAATCCGCTTGTTTAGCCGAACCACGGTTGAGCAATACGTTGAAGTGCCTAAGTTCCAGGACATTCAAACACTGACTAACGAACTCTAGAATTACTCTGGAGTGTCAATAAATAGAAGCCAAGCCGGTCTCGTTTTATAATATTCCGTAATTATGCATACCTACCTTGCTCGATTTTTCTAATATTGAAAACTAAAATTTTAAAATGAAAACTTACGATAAAAGTTTAGATTTCAAATTAGTTAATGCTTAAGTCACCGGTATATATGTACATAATACTTACATTTGAGTTAAATTTTTACTGAAAATTGCATTAATTCCACTTTTTATTTGTCTACCGTATGCCGTTTGAGTCTCAATAGTTGCGGTAGTTAAAAAACTACAACAACTGGCAGAACTTGTCGTTATCTTGTTAGAATTATTGTCTCTAGCATTAGGTTTTTTATTTTCAGCCCATAATTTGTCTCTCTCACGCATTTCATTCAGTTTAGGTATAATTTTCCTTAATTCTGTGCTTAATTGTTTTATGGTATTTTCAACATTATGACTTAAGGCTTCCGTATCATAGTCATTTTCATAAATATTAATTTCATCTTTACCATCTGATAAAATAGCATCTGTGATTTTGTGGCTATCATTATTTTCTATAAGTAAAAACTTAGGCCTGTTAAGATTCATCTCCGTTCTGGAGTTACTTTCGTTCTCTGCGTTCATGTCTACATTTTCCGTTACATAATTCTGGTTCACATTATTATTTTCAGATTCTTCATCGACTTTTTCACAAACCTCATTTTGTGTCTCTACTAATTTTTTTATCACATGATTCACAACGTCACTGATGTTATTTATCGTACTTTCGATTGGCTGTGTAAATGTGTCTTTAATATCTTTTCTTAATTCCTCTAAATCGTCTTGAATGTTTATATTATAATTCAATAGTTGTTTTATTTCATCCTCAATTTCTTTATTAAAATCACCTATTATATCTTTTGTGTTAAAGTTATTCTCAATGTCGGTCTCGGAGCAACAGTCATAGCTACTTAAATCAGTATCGTCATTATTATTGTTGTTATTATTAGAGATAGTCTTTAAAAGATCTGGTATCTCATTTTTGGTATGACTATCTACAATGTTTGTAAAAGTGTATTCTTCTTCTTTAGATGTTTTTTCAAGCTGTATGCTTTTAAAATTGTTTATGTTGTTGTTATTATTATATTTAATGTCAATTGAGGTTTCATTAATGTTCAGGTCCACATCGATAATCTCAGTATCCAAATCATCATCCGTCATGTCATTTTCGGAATGATAAAAATTTTCTATACATGAAGAATAGTCCTGAATAACAATAAATATAATAATTATATACATATAATTAACATAGAGAAACGCAATTAAACAGTCTCTAGTAATAAAAAGTCAATGCATATCACACTATATACTTTGCAATAGGATTGCCATAACTTCAAAACTTACTATTTCTAAGATATTTTAAATACTTCTATGTGATGTTATTCTAGTTATCTATATTCCGTAATCATGTACAATAGCGCAAATTAAGTATGACCCCGTAGCCTAGAGAAGCAAGAAGACACAGGCTCGATTCCCGGCAGGGGCAGATGTTTATTTAACAGATAAATGTTCGTCTCGGGTCATTTCAGTGTTAGTGACGTGTTATTTGTGTAATCTATGGATTACGATTATCCACTTGCAGGTAATCATACTGCGGGAGAATGAGGTTGTGTAGTGTGTAAGTAAGTGGTGAGTAAGTGTATAACTGTTTTATACGAACTAGTAACCCGCTATGCGGTCGAAATTCGCCCGTAATTCATTCTGTCAAAGGGTTACTTATCATTGACTCTATAACGATGACCCTATGACACATTTCAAACGTCGTGTCAAAGACATGGCAGTGTGCATAGAGTAACTTATATTAGTGTGTCTAATATTTTATTTATTCATTTAATGTATTTTCTATGCAATATTTTCAAAAATATTAGAATTCTACACTCCTTCTCTATAATATATAAACTGTACCTAAGTGTGAGAAATTTCTTCGAAAGAAATTTTGGTCGGTTGCTCGTATGAAATAAGTGCGATGGGAATGTGATGTGGTGATGTGATGGGATGGGAATCAAATATTAAACTATAATGAAAATGTTATCACTATTCAGTAATGTAGGTAGGTATACTCCGAGCAAAACCCTAAATAAAAATCTCGTCACTTACTGCTATGCTTGGTTATGCTAATGTACTGGGGCTTCTGTTGTGTTTCGATTAAAACTTACACTTCACGGGTTTCTTTGACAACGCAAAATTTTACCTGTAAAGTATGCGCTAAATGCTGAAAACCGGGATAGTTTGGATTTACTATTCCTCTCGGTACAGGCTTTGTGTCGTTTTCAGACATTTCATCTGTGTTGGATTTTTCCAATGTCGCTTCCACATTAGATACGGAGCCGTTGGCATTGGCTGAAATGAATAATGATATGAAAGAAAATTAAACTCATTTTATAACAGAGGCCATGAAATTTTATCCAAAGATTGCATTAAATATTCATTAGAAACATACATAAAAAGTTATCTGGACTCTTCGACACGTCTTTGTCTGGAAGACGCCCTAGTGTATTATCGTTTGAATTTATAATGATCCGAGTTTGACTATTAATTCGGTACTGTCTGTTACAAACGGCTGCTTCTACATTATCTTTAGATCTCTTTCTTCCGACGATCTCTACGTTTTCACTCGCTTCATAAGTGGTGTTATAATTGGAGTGTAAGAAAGTATCGTTATCGATGTTATCTGGCAATGCATTCACGCCGTCCGACACTATCCAGATTTGATTACTATCACGGTTGCTGCGGTGTAAAGCTTCATTGTTGTTTTTTGCGGCCACATTGCCGTTGTCAACAGCTTGGTTGATCCTCATGCTTTCCTGCAAAAACAGAAAGGGAAGAACTTAGAATCGACAAAATTATATGACATATTTTTTTGATATAAATATATATAACGAATGAGCAGACGAAACACCTTATGTTAAATCCAAACTAATCTCCCTGCTCATGGTGCACCATGCTAAGTAACGGACGCGACTATGACGTTAAATCCCCGCTTTTGTTAGGTCACCGACCGTTTAATCCTGACGGTACCTACTCATGCATGATGTTAGAATTTTTTACCGCTTAGCTTAGAGTTGTTCAGCAGGGTGCAAGGGAGGCTGGCTATTATTATTGCAGAATCGGTAGGCACAGATAGTGATAATAATAATCCTGAAAAAGGTTTTTAAAAGCACTTCCAAAATCTAACTATATTATTATCTCCTGAGGAAGTCCTAGTACTAACAGCATTTTCGGAAAAAAATATGATAATTGATACCTAATTGTTTTTCATAATTAACATTAAGCACTCTTGTCCCGAGAAGTAAATTGCTTACCTACTTCTGTAAGTATATTGATAGAAAAGAAGTAGGTATGTACCTACTTTTTATTTGAAATGTATGCTTAAAAGTGTAATAATTACAGAAACCGTATTTTAAAATAACACCGATATTCAACAAGGTTTGTTTGGCTAAATTAATGCGGCTTACAAAAGACTGAAACAATGAAACCTGGATGAAAATTCGTTATTAATTGAGGCTACGAGTTTAAAACCTCAATGCAATGATTGTGATGTATTCTTTATACATATATTACAGTGCTTGTAATTATGCAGGAATTTCGTACAAAGGAAAATGATTCTAAATTATTGTTAGTAAGTACTTAGGCATTAATGTTTTCTAGCAAGCAATGCCTACTATTGTTTACAGAAGATAAAAATGAGTGACTTAAAAGCCGATTATAAAATAAACGCCGTGGATTGTGTTATTTTACTATGATACGATGTAGGTACTATGTTAGAACGATAAGTAGGTATATCTTAACAAGATATCAGGTGTTACTTTACCACCATGTATAACCACCGGGAGAAAACCTTGCCTAAAGTTTTTTTTCCATAAACCGCGGTAACCGCAAGTCATAAACTGTTGAAATAATTCAGCGTTCGATAAATCTTACACGACTACCGGTATCTTAATATACCTAATTAAATTTAAGTTTTTGTGTTGTCGTAGACTCGGAGTTCAAAACCAAACAGTTCCTACTAACTACTTACCTACCAACTGGAAATGCAAGAAATAAATGTTAAAATATTTTACAATTTTACAATTTTATGGCATGGAATGAAAGCTACGGTAGTAGGTATTATTAATCATCACCCCGGTCTCAACAGCCCACAGCGAACGAACGTAAATAAAATTGGTTTTTAACTGAGAAATAATTTCTTGGTTTTAAAATAATACCTACAGCGCTTGTCTTGATAAATACATTGAATCGACAACTAATTATTATTTAATTGACTCTGATTCGACAAAACCTACGTTAATTATTTACTTATAGTAGTTTGTACAATTACGATTGCAAACGTTGCAACTTGCAACATACAAATTATCATTAAAAGTAAATCAATATTAATGGTGTGAAAAATAAGTATGAGTGTGTACCTACGATGTTTATGGGTGACCACTTACAGTCTGGTGGCACGTCTGCTTGTTGGTAGGATTACCTACATAAAAACAGAAGTGGAAGACTATCTACACAAAACACTCGAATGAAGTTATTCGACGCATCGATAAATCACGTCGAAGTACATTCCTATTATAATTACGAGGTATCGTTGGTTTCCATTCGGATTTTAATTGCGACATCTTAGGAAAGGAGGTCAGCAAAAAAGTGGTGAAATTTTAACTACGTTGCATGTCACGTAGCTCATTTGCCGTCATCAACACTTCAGCTTTGCATAAAAATATGCACGTTCGCCGCTCGTATCTCGACCGTAAAGTCGTAAAGCTAGGATTTGCCTTAAAAATCCTCATTTTATCTTCAGTAAACTCAAGTTACATGTACAGTATATGATTTTCTAAGAGATGTTAATGATGTTATGCTAACAGTCCTTTTTCAACTGCTTTTATTTTTTAAATTAATTTTGTTTGAAACATTTTTTTTTCATGCCAAAGTGATAGCAAAAATTCGTGTGTAAACAAGGAAAATACTAGGTTTGACTATTTGAATATGTACTTTGAATGTCTGTGTGTAGATAATAATAAATGTTTATGTAGGTGTTATCAGAAAGTAATGAATAGGTTTATGAAATAGTGTTGTTTTAATAACAGTGTAGTACCTAATCTTTTGTAGAAATTTTGCAAATATCGCGGGCACCCCAGGTGATATGATACATAAGGGTAGCTTAGCCTAGTTATGGATCAATATTTTGGATTATTTTTATCATTGGAAATAAACAATTCAGTCTACACTGAATTGTTTAATTCCGAGGAGTCTACTCCAAGCCTCTATAAGCTTGGAGTAAACATAAAACTTTATGTAGGTAATACACGTATTATATACCTGATCAAAATGAGTAGCAATTGTTTTGTGTATGGGTACATAATTAAGTTTCCCAAATCGAAGCGATAACAGGCATAGCAATAGGTAGGTACTTACATAGAATTACAAAATACACGAACGTTAATAGAACTTCTGGAATAACTTGGAAATTTAATTAATTTCAATCCAACATCAACTCCTAAGTAACGACCTCAATGTCGACTAATTTCGAGGCGAAATATAAACGAGATAATCTTGCTGTTGCTTAATTTGGACTTTCAGTTTGTTTTTGGATCGCAAAATAGATTTGATTTTCTTTTCTGATTCTTTCTGATTCTCACAAGTTTTTATTTTAATTGCAATGTTTGTATTTATGTCCGGGTCAAATCTTGCAAGCTGATTTAAAACTACTTCCACTCAATAAGGGATTGGAAATTTTGCATAATACTTAATATGGATTAAATTCCAATGAAATTACGATTACCTACTTACAATCAAATTGCCCA
This sequence comes from Ochlodes sylvanus, assembly GCA_905404295.2. Taxonomy (NCBI): domain Eukaryota; kingdom Metazoa; phylum Arthropoda; class Insecta; order Lepidoptera; family Hesperiidae; genus Ochlodes; species Ochlodes sylvanus. The sequence goes on along the minus strand of FR990125.1, from coordinate 6,021,242 downwards.
AACAAACCAAGTAAAAAGTCAAAACCAAGTAAAATAACCCAAACTCGTAGAGAGTAAGGTATATTAAAGGTAAAGAGATCCACTATTCACTTCACGATTCCATCATCGGATCCTCGTTAACAAGTTAATATCAATGTACGTGAAAATTTTCCTGTTCCTTTACCGAAGTTTCATTAGGTCAGTAGGTAACTAGTTACCTAGAAGTTGAAAAAGCGTTCACAATAATAAAATCCATACGGAGGCAAGGTATATAAATGCGTTTCGAAAGAATGGTGTCATATCACATCAAGATGTAATATCATACCTAATTCCTTTGTTCCTTTCTTTAGTAGTAAGTAGTTTCTTTAGTAGTAGTTCCTTTCTTTAGTAGTAGTACTTTAGTAGTGGTAGTTAAGTAGTAGTACCTAGTAGTAGGAGTAGTAAATAATAGTAACCGATTTTTATGGAAATTTTATACAAGATATTGCTTTAACCAAAATATATATACTTCCAAAAAATATATTTTTTGGTATGAATCATTCTGGTAAAAATATCGTGGTACATCCACGATCTGAGAGAGGTCGTTGAACTAAAGACATAAAAATGTATATGCATAAATTGTGGATACACACATATTGAAGCCTATTTCAGAACATTCACTAGGCCAGCTGCTAATAAAACATACCCCCTATTGATTTTGTGCCTCTCTTACTTATTCCTTACTTTGATTCTAAACAACTATTTTCATGAACTATTTATTAAAAACATACCTCTAAAATTAAAAACACGGTAAAGAAAATACATCTATCATTGAGTGCTAATGAAGCGGGGGCCGGCCGTAATCATAATTGAATAATTAAAATAGGTGTTGGCTTCAAAAGATATAACATTCAAAACTGACCATTTTCATTTTATAAGTACTAGACTCTCAAACATCGGTAGTAGCTACGTATTTCATTACTTATTCATGCTCCAATTTTATTTGCATTCGCGTTTTATTAAAATAGTTTGTAGAGATGTTTTCAAACATCTCTACAAATATTTTATTTTGTAGCTATTTTTATTTTTATACGTAAAACCTGAAAACCTGTAAAATGCATCCGAAATATTTACTAAATAACGAAATTATTTTTCGCATTAGAAAATTAACCAAATTATACTCTAACAAAGCCTTATACATCCCTATAGATCCAGCCATAATATGTTGGTACCTACGTATAATTATAATAATTATTATATAATAAACGGAGTTTTGACTATAGTAATGAAATATATCATCAATTATATTTGCTTTTAATAAAAATTAAGTTTCCTTGGATGAGTTCTTTGTAAATACTCAGATATCTTTTAACGAGTAATAAAGCCTGTAGGTACAACCTAAGTGAAGGAGATCGCCTGCCCTAGATTTTTCGGGAACAGCAAGCTTACATTACGCCATATTGCAAAATCCTGTAACGTCGTCGCACGACGGTCGTTAGGTAATTTTCATCCGCAGCGTTATACGAGTATATAATATGTTATACTATTAAAGATAAAGTACGGAAAATATCCTCGGAAAAAATCCACAACACTCCATGCGTCGCCGCGTGGCCGCGAACAGGTTAGGTTATCTAGACTTGCGAGCGCGGTACATGGCTGGCGGCCAACAAATTGATTTTTTGCCTATTGACGTCCGCAATCTAATTATTTATTAATCCCTGCCGATTTAGAACCCCATACCATTCAAATTACAATGCCCAGATTTATGTAGGTGCTTAAACGATTTCAATTTGATTTTCAATATCAAAAACGCTGAGTAATCTAGCAATTGCCTAGTTAAGCCTTATTTAATTATATTTTATTACTGTGGTCCACAGATTGATGACCGACCTCGAAAGGGTTTGTCGTTTCACGTCCTTCATAGATGTATTAATAATGCTGATTATTTATTGATATGATAGCCTCAATTGCAACTGTATAAACAAGACTCCGAAGAATTTTCCATTGTTATCTGCAATAGATATGATGATAGATTTAAGTTTTGTATTTTTGCGATAAATTTCGGCTGCCGAGTTACATTAGCAAACTTAGCCACCTACAAGCAACGTCTTCGTCATATTATTAAGCTCTCCTTCAATAATTTAATACATATTTTCATTGAAAGTAAGCCTAAAAGCAATTTTTCTAATTATTTCCCTGCCACACCCGCTATCTAAAATGTTGTGTATCTTACCTAATAACCTTACGAAACCATGCAACGAAATAGAGCAATTTTCCTTTATATTTGTTAATTGTAGGGCCATAACGGCCTTTGTTTAGTGTAGGCAATTTGAAGCAAAGTGAGAACCTTCGTCCTTTGTGCAGAAACAAACACAAACAAAGTTCCACTTTAGAACTCATCCAATTTTATTTTGTTATTATTTGTTTGGATAATAAAACGAACCTCGGCACGTGAATAAAGAATACCTACGCCATAACATAGTATTTTAATATTTTCTGTACCCAGCAAGCCCGTGCCGTAAAAGTATTGTGTTCGGCATTGACTGAAAGGATTTATACGCACGCAACTTTTCATTCTCACGGCACGACATGCCAAAGTTACTCGTCTTGTGATTTCTTTTTACTGACCACTTTTACTGTAATGCGTAAGAAACATAATAAGCACGTCCCGATTTGGGGGCATATAACAAATTAGATGTTAATATGTAAAAATGCATTGGATAGACAATCATGAGTAAGTATTACTTATGTACTCAATTCGCGCCAAAAGGCATCTGACCGCAACATACAGTAACGACAAAAGTTGAATTATCTTCCCTATGAAGTTGGAACAGTACTAAAAAGAAATTAATCCCTCTAATAGTTTTTCTCAAATATCTTCCTTGTACAGACATCAATTAATTTATCACTATATTCACTAGTAACCCGCGGCAGCCTTCACATAGCTTTGATAAAATCAATGGCTCAAAAAATCATTGCGCTAATGCTATGCTGAATGCTGATGCTAAATAGCCAATAACCATCCTCATGAATGTGCCTATTTTACAAGCTTTTTTAAGATTTCAATAATAATTATGTTATGTCATGTGACAATATAAGTTATTTTTAAAAAGTTTTTTACTTTTTATTTCAGTTATTTTTACTGACATAATTCATTTGTATGTTTCCAAACTTTGCGCTTCTTTTGTATCGTGAATTAAAAATTTACCTTTAAATTATTTTTTCCTCTAAATCAACATTTTTCTCTGTAGGTACATAATAGCGACGTCTGGATAACAAGGCTGTATAATTTTCCAATAATTTCTTTGGTCTTCGTCATAAGTTTCAGAACTAGTGCATACATACATGTTATTACTTCAACTTCATTTTCTAAACTTATATATTAATTACTGACGATGAAATTTATGATGCCGAAGCAAAGTGCACTTGTATACTAACCTTCTATGTCAAGGACTTGTTCTCTACTGTAGTGGCGTTCTTGCGGTATAATACTAAGTATTCTTAATTAAGTAAATAAATATTTACTTTTGCATTACTTGAAAATTTTATTTTATTACGATCCGTTTTCTACAGAACACTTTGAACCTTGAACTTGAAAAAAATTGAATTCTACCAACATAAAGTTCCTATGCATATATTCGTATCTGTCCTACCAGTGGAGAGTAGGTATACCGATGCAATTATATGATTTTATTATTTTATTGTTATTTATTGTTTGTATATTTTGTATATTATTTTGTATTATTATAATTATATGTTTGTATATTATTAGTTTTTATTGTTATTTATTGTTATCTTATAACACTTATAAATTGCATTATAAAAAATATTCGTGAGTAGATATGACCAAATACGTATAAATATTCACGTATAAAACGTATAGTACCTATATAATATTTATTCCCCCAAAACAATCCGTGTACAATTAGCCAACACAGCTCATAACGTTTTCATTGTTAAAAAGTTATCAGATCTTATGAAGGTCCAAGCCCCTAAATCAACCAGACGTGATTGTACTAGACACTGCTATATAGCTGTGTTTTGGCTAATCTCTGGAACGGCTGGACTGATTTTGACGGGACTTTTACTGGCAGATAGCTGATGTAATAAGGAGTAACTTAGGCTACTTTTATTTGAGAAATTTCCCTGTAACAATTACAATTCCACGCGAACGAATTCGCGGGCACAGCTAGTAAGTATTAAAACATTAGAAAAGTAAAAAAAAATTTTGATTGTCCATAGCAACACAATTGAGTCGAAATATAGACAGTGTTTAGTTTTTGTTTAGTGAAAATCTTTTGTTTTTGTTTGGTGATAGTGTAACAAGTATTACAGCTAATAACTTTATTGATTATAAGGCGATACGATACGAAGTTCGCCGGTAAAGTTGTTTTTTTTTATACAAACACAAATAAAGGTATCTTATTTTATTGAGTCCAGTTGATCAAATACACTTAAATAAGTTGTATCTTTATTTCCTAAATAACATAAAGGTAGCCAAGGAACTTCTTTGTTATTTACACCTGTCTTATATTTCTATTAATTAATGTTATCGATTGAAGTAACCTTTGACAATATCAATTCGATTTACAACACTTATTTTCTGCATGTTATGTTTTAGTGACACCTTCAAACCGAGCAGACCTACTGTTAAAAAATTATTACGATAAAACATAACTTCATTGTGGACTACTTAATTGATCTTAGTAGGAATGGTCAGGCGAGGCTTTAAAGGTGAGATTACTTCTATTTCTGGGCACAGACAACCTATCTGTACCGTCTTTATAGAGGCGTAATATTATTTTTTGGAGTTTTCTTTTACCTGTCTGCGAGAAAAAAGCAAAGCAAGGTTAAACAATAATAAATAAGATTAGTATTTGATCCATGTACAAACTTAACCTTGTCGCAATTTTTTCGTGGTAAATATTCAAAATAATTTAATCTTAATTAAATTAATTTCTTCTTCTTTGTAAATAACATCGTTTTGATGTTTTTGTGCAATTGTGCTATGCAAACTTTTATTGATTTTGATCGTTACATTTAGGTAAATCTGTTTTTTTATTTATTTTATTTAAACTTTTCTATAAGTATATCTTCACTACATAATATTAAGTGTTTGCATAGTGTTTGCAAACGCGATAGTCTTTAAAGTGAATGCACGTATTTCGAGATGATATTTATCTATTAAAGTAGGTAATTCACGTGGAAGTTTCAAGTGTAAAAAATGTAAGAGCTCGATAAAAATGAGCAGCGATTGCTTCATGGTGCCCTATTTGAGAACGTAACGATCCTGTTTCTGGAAGCGAAGGGAGGGCTGACTACTAATAACTAACTAATAAGTTTGACCTGAATCGAGTTGTACTTATAAAATTGTTCACATTAATGTTGTAATGTAAAGGAAATGGAATAGACATTTAAATTATGTATAACTACTGTGTTTATAAAATGTCTGTAAATATGTATATTACAACCTTAAAACCCATTTACTTTTTATTTATTTATTAGCAATTGACGATCTGTAGTGTTAGATATAAAAAATTAGAAACTTATTCCAAATAGGATAAATGCAATTCAGAGTAGGTACTTGTTACTGCCATTACTATGGTAGTGTGCTAACAGTTGCCACAGCGATTCCTGGGCTGGTTTAGTTTGTTAATGTAATTAATCAACATTTTTGTTTTAAGTTATCTGTACTATCTGTAGTGACTTATCGTTTCGTAGTACCTATAGTGTGGTATAGTTATGAACATCGCTTTGACAAAACTAAACGTCGTATTAAATGATATCAATCGTTCAAAACTGCGATAGGCGTCCTTGTAGCCAAGTTGGTAATGAATAATGATCCTGCTTGTGGAGCGAGGGGTCGCGAATTCGATTGCCAGCCGGAGTAGATATTTATGTGACAGATAATGTCCTCGAGTCGAGGGTGTGTGTGAATTTGTGATGTCTTATTTGTACGCCCATGCAGTCTAAGTTAATCCTAGTGCGAGGATGGGAGTTTGAGCGTTTATTAAAATAAAAAATACACGAGTACGAACAAATATAAAGATAGTAAGTCATTAGCGGCTCACGCAAAGTGCGGATCGCTCTCCGTAATTGAAGCCTGAAGCATATACCTACACATCGCTACAGGTATTATTACTGGAAACAGAATATATATTTATAGGTAGTTGTATATTATTAGATATATTAGTGTAGTTATATCAGTGTTCTGACATGTGTCGACGCACTACTAGCGCGTTCGATAAGTCTCACGTAGGTACTGCTGTAGCGAGTACAGCTGCGTCCTTGACTCAGTGCACCCTGATTTTATTACAGACGGGTTGTTTTAGTCTTAAATACGAGTACAGTTCGCTATGATGTTATACTCTTAGAAATAAGAAAACGTTTTTTTCAAAATGGCGGCCTTACCCCATATAAGGACGAGCTGTGGTGTGCATCGGTCATTTTGCCGTTGGACGCCTTACAGGCAACTACCTTATAACTACGTGGAAACTCTGCCCGATTATTTACTGATTGTTGTTTGGAGTAAAATTACTGTGCTTATTTAATTAATTAATTAATTTCATAAATATTATTGAAAATTGTAATTTGTTTCATTAAATTCTTTTTTTTTATGTGTTACGATCTATTATTTCTTAGAATACAATAATTTAGTCAATGTACCTCAAATATTTATGAAATAACTTCAAATATATCCTACGTCTAAGAATTGACTTATAACTGTGAATTGGCAGTTTTCTTGATTCGGAAACAGTTACGAAAAGCAGTAAAAAGGACCAAAGTAGGTACTCATAATTACAATTCATTTTAATGTTAAGTCATTTCTGACCAAATAAATAAAGTACGCCTCTACCTATTATAATTTCGGTAAAGCAAAGGATTTAGTTCCTAAAATGTTACATTTGAAGCCTAATCGTTCCGCTGCTACTAGAAATAATGATAAGCATACAAGGCTTAATAATCGTTTAATATTGGTAATATACCACGAACTTGTATACTTGTACGCCGAATAGAAACCGATCTCATTACAAGACCTTTTTGCGATGTATGTAGGAAGAAGGAATGTAAATTGCTACTATGGGGCAGCGTTCACCGTATAATGTTCTCTGGGGGCTTCAAACGTGTACCTTCTTCGTGTTATTAGAATTGCGGCATTCGATGGGGTACGTCGTTTATTGATTAGTACCAACGCGTGAAGACGCTTCGGTCGCTTTTAAACCTTGTATCATTATTTATGATTGTTCTAAAAATATCTTCGGTATTTGTTTCGTTTGTTCTGTATAATTATGTAAATATAATAATAATATTATAAGTAGATAAACGATTTAGTTAATCGGACGAGTGTGAATTGTAAACTTAAAAAGATTTTCAGCCGAAATGAGTACCTAATCCAATTTTTTTTTAAAATATCGAACGCAAAAAAGAAATATTCCATAATAATACTGAAAAATTAAAGTTATTTCTGAAGCTACCATAATGATGAAAGTACCTCCATAATGGAAAATTAACTCTAAATTTTATCTATGAATATTATTTGAGAAATAAAATTATCATATAAATATAGAATCCTAGTCTATATTTCTGACAGGCTGTTCGTGACCTTATCTCAATAAGATACGTGACAGATTTTAATAGGTACCTACTGCCTTTAATTTATAAAATCCGTACAGTTCTGACGCAGAATGTGCATTAGGTATGCAAAATAGGCATCTGACGCAAAACGAGTAGATAGGTACTTCTCAGAATGAACAACGTCATTGTAGATATCTTATTAATTTCATATTGAAATCTGTATTTTATGTTTATGAAAAACGAGCAGATAATATCAGGTAAGTAATATAGTAAAATTTATAATACCTATTTACTTTAGATGTTGAATTACTAAGGCAATTCGACGAAACAACACTCAAGCTAAAGCAATGTTTTTCTAGTAATTATGCCATTAAATGTGAAATTAAAAAGATTTGCTTTCTGCGTCATAAATTTTGGTGCTGATAAATGTTCGCGTGGAACACATTGCATTGGGGTTGTTGCTTTAATTTCCTGCAGCGCATTTCGTTTCTCTTGCACAGTCATCCAAAATGAGAGAGAGAAATTAATTCAAACAATGGCCATCACTACTTATGACACTTATTTTAGATAACCATGTGTTATAATGTATAGAAAAAATAACCTTTAATCTAATAAATAATTCACTTATATAAAATACGTTATCTCACTCGGCACAAAGCGGCTTAATTGGAGGAATATAAATTAAGATAGAGCCATTTTTAACCAACTTCAAAAAGGAGTTTGTCAATCCGACACGTATCTATGAAATATTATTAGTTCGGTAAGGGAAAGCTTTACATTAGACAATTTTACAAGACTTTTGACTTTTCAAAAGTTTCTCCGCGCCACCGCAGTTCAGCCGTGACCACGATCCATGCAACTGGGTCGAAATATCGGCGTTTCAAAATACATATCGTGAGTACCCGTATCATAATAAAATGAGTACAATCCGCGATGAGTTAAGTTTAAAATCATACATTAGACAATTAGTTTTAATGCATATTATGTATATACCTAATATTCTAATCTTTAAATATTTTATTCAAATTCGGTCATAGCTTCCGTCTACTTAAATGTGTAGCACGTTTCGAAATATTATCCTTCAGTAAACATTCACATGCCCACACACTTCCCATAAATTCCCATGGACCTACAAACACCAACAATTCGATAAACATTTATCTGTTACACAAACGTCAGCCGCGACGAGGTATCAAAGGGAACAATCCCTCAACAGGCAGTTTCTATTCTAACCGAGCCTTATGGGTGTAAGGGACTCTATCTTCCCCTGCTCGACCACCACGAGGAGGTTCCCTTATTGGAACGAAGTTCCTTACGGCAGGCTTGGAGGGGATAGGTTTTGCTACGGCGACCGAACTGAAAAATATATGATAGTAAAACCGTAAGGAAGAATGCGTGGAATAATGAGACGTGCGCATGCGCGACAGTCGCATACACAAGCGAGTAGGTAGTGTATATTACCTTTCTCTTTCTCCCTGTTTCATTTCGTTCGCCGTTGCCTTAATTAGTTTTCATATCATATAATTTCATAAACTAATAATATAATATAGTAATATAAAATAATAATATAGGTAGTAAATAAATATAGTAAAAGAAAATGCCAAGTGAAAGTGACAGTGCTAATAGTGGGAAATTATTACTATATTTATTCAGTGCAAAAGAATTAAATACGTAAGTATTAGTTTATTCTTTATTAATAAATATATATTTATATTATAAATATAATATATTTTACATTGGTTATGTAAGTGGAGTTTGCGAGATCTGTCAGAAAACGGAGAATATGATTATGTTGAGTTCCCGCGGAAAAATTTATGAAAGTTGTCATACTTAAGTCGCGGAGTCTCTTAAAGTTGTTGATGAAGTTATAATAAAATGTGATATCGCGGTTAGAGCGAGTGGTTAAAACGTTTAAATCAATATTGAGAATCGCTGAATAAGCCCACAACGGAGGTTATGTGAAGAATACCTACTTTCATGAAAATACATGCTAAACAGAGGAGAATCGACTGAAAAACCATACAAACACCCACACCCGGCCTACCTGACGCCGATATCAGAAGCTGGGATAAAGAATCCGTAAGAAACTAGCTACTGAGAAAGCTTGGATGTCAATATGAACTGGCAAGCAAGGCTGCGATGCTTTGAGATGACTATGAAGTACAAGATGTCATATCATGGTATACAAGTATTGAGTGAGGATGTTACATGAGGTCAAAGAGAGCTGCAGTCTGCATCACCTGTATCCAGGAGTCGCTATCCACAAGTCCACGCTGAAGGATTTGTCAGGTATGACCAAGTACTTTTTGAGTTTGAGTTGTTATTCATTAGTTATGAAATAGAATAACATCAAAATAATAAAATGATAATCTAGACACAATGGAACTAAATTATCAAGAAAATGAGTTTTTGAAGTTAAATATTGAGTTCTAATTATGACATTGATAAAGTTAATAACTTTTTGGTAATTTTGTGGTAATATGGTACTAGGAGTATAACATTTGAAGTACCTACCCATCTTTGGCTTTATCACACAGGGTTTACTGGTGATGTTACTTAGAGACGGTCACATAATTAATTATTGACAGTTACAGTTAAATGGTTAGTTAATAGTTAAAAAGAAAATAGGGTTGTAACATATGGAGTTATTTATGATATGGCTTAGTAAGCTAGCCAGACTGATTGATGATTAATTCACTGTAATGAGATTTCTTTTGTTTTTGAAAATTTAATAAAATTCAGTCATCTTGTCGAACGTAACTCATTGAAATTATTATTTGATCATTGTTATTTTTGTACAATGCATAGCTCTTATAAGACACTAGAGAGAGGTGCTCAGTTCTGTTATTGGAGAGTGCCAATGGACAGTTGTATCGGGATGGACGATACATATGAGAGCTATGTATACAGGTTAGATGTAATTATTCTTAGTCTTGTTTTAAGAGACATTTAATTGAGTGACGTTCGATGAGCCTATTCGTTTTGGAAAAGTTTACTCATTTTGAGAAAAGCCAACTTGTTTGAGAAAAGCTAACTTATTTTGAGAATAAATGAGTTGTTTTGGAAAAACTTAATTAAACATTATTTGAGTAAAATTGTTAAAAAATAGAACAATCAGATAGTGATACATCTTATACTCCCTCTGTAACTTTCACAGAATCATCAATATCTTTTCAAATGGAGTCTTCTTCAGATTGTAGTGATTATACAGGATGACAAAAGACGAGAAAATTTAAATGCCTTAGAGTGTACCTTGAATAAAATTAAAAAAAGCCCCCGTTCTTATATTGGCAATCCTTTAACTTGTTATTATTTAGTTAACTTGATTCAAGAACAGACAAATATACCATTTAACCATATTTTTACTATAGCTTGTGATTTGATTAATATACAAGATTCTCTAATTAAATAAAACACAAATGAAATTTATGCATTTTTATTTTCTATTCTATACTTTTATATAACAATGGATACACATGGGTTTTATATTATTGTTTTATATATTATATTTTATATTATTTTATATTATTTCTTAAAATACTGAATTTCCTAAATACTTTCTTGTACTTAAATAAAAACTAATCAGCAAAATTTAAGAGAAAAATCAAGAAAACCTACATAAAATTGAGCACAATTTTTTTTGCAATTTGTGTCGATTCTACATTAGCCGAAGGAACTTCGTTCCTACCTGGTGTCCCACGACACCACATCATTTTTTATTAGTTCCCTTACCGTGCTAAAGCAACGGACCAGGCTATGACGAATGGTCCTTCTTATTGGAGGTTGCTGGGCTGTGTACCACCCAGTAATCCACGGTACTCATGCATGGTTTTAAGTGTTCATTTCATGATAGGCACCCGCATTCTTAAATCTACAGTAAAATATTTTTTAAAGTGGTTGCAGTGTTGCAGATCCAGAAAAATCAGGTCCTGCCGATTTTTTCCTCCGTGGGAACACATTGATGACGCCTTCAGTGCAAAAGATGCACTAAAGGGTGCACTACGTCGGTTTGCTCTTCTACTCGTCTGTCGTCAACATAAAAAATTCAAGTACATTTGCTGCTCATTTTACGTCAATCTGAACATAATAATATATGAAAACTAATCGTTGTAATAAAAACTCCCTGTAATATAATGAGGATGTGGGTGTGCTTGTGAGGTATTTAACGACATAAGCTGTAAGTGAAATTGGAGTGACCCGACGCGCCCTCCGCCCTTTCCTCGTTAATGGGTACTACAATGATGGATAACTCAAGCACGTTCCAGCACTACGGTTCGGTACACTCACACGACAAAATAAGTAATAACGTGGGTTAGTCGGATACACATTCTCATAAATATTTACTTTAGTATGGCTGGCCCGTCGCGGGGGGCAATGTTATAATAAACCTTCATAATGAAGGTCGAACTTATAAGGACTTCATAATGCGCTCGCTATTTTGTTTGACTTTACTTATATTAAAAGCGCGTCTTTCATCTTAGTTGCAACATAACTTCTATGGCATAAGCATATAGCATAATAATATGGCTTATGTGAACTACATTCCGATTAATCCAATCACTTCACACACAGTTCAATCATCAATAAATGTGTTTCCACAAAAACCAAACACTACTTCAAACTTAAAGATTAATTAATCTACAACCCTAGAATATTTCAAGAAAATGATATTAGATCATATGAAAAAAAGTTTTATCAAATGGTATAAAACAGATAACATAGCAACTTAGCAAGAAAAAAAGAAAACAAATACTTATCAATAAAGATATCGTCTTTTTTTTCTTAACTTATATCGAATAATAAAATAGTTATTTTTAATGCGTAACGTCATAGACCTAGTAAAATAAATTAGTAAAAGTAAATACTTGCTTTTACTGACTGATACAAAACCCCTCGGCATTAAATTTTATACCTGTAGTGGCTGTAGTACAAGTGGATACTAAAAATAAATATTAATATCTGTGTCCGAGGTGCCACTTAACCTGAAAGGCAGACAACTATTGTGTAGTCTAAACTCAGGTTGAATAATAAATATTTTACGGGGCACTGACTTTTTTATACGAAGACAAGGCGATTATTGTAGGTTTAACATAATATATAGATAACAGATATATAATGAATAGGTAGTCTATTCATTATCTATTTTTAAAATAAAATTAAACAACATTTATATTTTATAATCTAAACAGGCCACTTGATAATTAAGTGACCACTGTCACCCATGTCTGTATTGTGTATTTATCACAGACGCGTTTCCATTAACTTACTCTCGAACATTGCAACAGAAACACATTAGTTAATTAGGTACACCTAATTAATTAGGCACTTATAGAAGTCTACCTTCAAGCTCAAGTGTACCTTTGGTACACAGCCCAACGACCATACCATTACCATTACCAAGTACCATTGGGTTACACCCACTTTCTAGAATCGAAGAGACTAAACTCGTTACAGTATAAAATATCCAGTTATAACCAGATCCCTCGGTTCTTCATTGCTCAGCAACGTGTTGGTGATAGCTTTGGTGTGTTATGATAATCCACTGGCGAAGGGGAATTCGTAGCATAGGTCTGGTGACTTGTCTACTTCTTTGGCTGATGACGTATAGTATAAATGTAGTTCAACAAATTATTAACATTTTTTTATACAAAAATTAAATTAAAAGTACTTATCTCATTTCAAATAATAATACTCCTCATACACTAGATTGGCACAAGAGTACACAGTGTTAAAGCTGTAAAAATCATGCCATCCCTCGAGTCTTTTTGGAGAGGTTTACATTCCTCTTGATCTATTAAATATTGTGTAATCATACAGTATTTGTACGTATTTCGCTACAACTAGGTCATGTTGTATTATTGCGGCAAACGACAAAATATATTTACAGTTACAATTATATTATATTTTAGGATATTAAGTTACTGATGGCTATCTTGCTATTAGGCAGTCTGAGTTAGTTATTTACGCGTCGTGAATTAATAAATCAGTGTCACGTGGAAACGATTTACAGGTAATAATAGGTGTGTTGAATGTTTTCTTTAAGTAAAGTTCAAACTAACAATAAAGTAAGGCATGGTAAATGAACCGTTCGGACCGTAAATAGCCTTTACGAGCGTCGGTGGCGCTTCCACGCTACCGTCCAGCCACAGTTCAATCGATGTAGTTTAGCAATACGAAATAACCTATACGCATCAAAAACTATGCGGATATTAATTATTACGATACGGACTGGATGGGCCAACAGTGTGTAGGTATTATGTACCTAGATTAAATCAAGATTTTAATATTGTGATTTCAATAATTTACTGCCATCAATTACCTGTCGTGAGAACCTCACTAAATAATTAAATAAGAACTCTATGTATCACTTAATAATAATTGAAATAAAATTTCAGCCTTTCTTTAAGACAAACACAGGTGTTTATTATACATGTGATTTTATATTCTTTGGTCCCTGTAGGGGTAAGTTAGTATTGAAGAGGATAAGGTGTGTGTTACAAGCTTTTATTATAAATCTACATAGTATACACGAACTTATGCTTTGTAATTAGAATTATCGGCCTCAATTTAATACTTAGCGTTTGTAATAAGTCATTATAATATCGCAAATCTTTTCAGCATCATGTAAATTCAATTATTACATGTAGTATGCACACATAAACTTAATTTTCTGATTGGGTTTGATATTAATGACAAATTACTTATGGATCAAAAATTTTCTCTTCTATTATTTGTGCCAACCAGGAAGGTTTAGAAAAACGATCTTATTTGTAAGTCGTACCTGTAAAGGACGCCATCCTGGCAATAGGAGCGCAGTCACTGAATAATAGATGCAGCGAACAAGGTTATCTTTTATCTTCGCGAGCTACGGTTCAGTGCAGCGTGCCACGTCGCTGCCGATATCCTGATTTCACTGTACACCGTTATATGAAAAAGCTTTACGTCACTTGGGCTAACGAGGTTGTAGGATGGTTAGGTTGGGGTCGAGGTTGTGGGGGCGACGTGCACCCCGGCCGGCGGTCGCTGCAAAATGATCGCGTGGCGCTCTCGAAGCACGCACCCGCCCGCCCTCGCCCGCTCGCCGCCCTCGCCGCCCGCGCGCCGGCTGCAGGCTCGGCCGGTTTTCACGACGATGTTTTTACAAACACGCCATCCGTACTATTGAAGGAATTATTGAAAAATTGTTCCGGATTCTTATTGCCTTTTATTACGTTTTAATCTATAACATATTTTATACCACTTGATACGGTTATTAAATACTGAACTGAGGTAATTTTAAAATGTTTCTTTTTCTTCATAATGATATTACTGTGAGGTCATTTCGTAAACAATGCAAACTTCAATAGACTTACGTTAACAAGATTGTTTGAAGTAACTGGAGTTAAACCAAACACGAGAAATAGAAACTATATTATTTTAATGATAACAAACTCAACCTCCATCACTTCGTTTTCCACTAATTAAATTATTTTATTTTGGTAAAGGTTACTTGGGGTTTGGTTGAATAATTTACCTTTGCTTTTTGGTTGAGTCTTACAACTCGGCTAGACGACTTGGCTTTAAATAGACGCAAAGCGGTGCTAAAAGGAAAATCTTTTTCATTTTAATATGAATACACCGGCACCCGGCATATGAATACACGTCCGCAAATCCAAAGGAATCATCGCCCCGTTGACGGCTAATAAGGAAACGGGGAAACCATATTTGCTTCCTGACGGAAACGAACCTACAGTAATTTTATAGCTCAAAAAAATTGTATCAAAAAATAGTTCTACAATAGTATCTATAACTAATCGATATCGGATATCTGCACATAGAAGATATTTGATAAAAACTACTAGAGGGTTTTATTAACAGCTCGTTAATTCCATGACAATAATTTTCAGATTTTTTTTCTTTTTTGTTACGTTTGCTCCCGCTACTCTAAGACGCGTCTATACCCGATTTGAAAGCGATTTGCACTTATGTATCATAATGAGTTTTGGGTAATATTCAGAGTTTGTTTTATTTAAGTGATTATTAGTAGTAAGTACTATGAAATGACACTACGTTACATCGTAAGTTTTGTTATGTTTGTTGTACAAGTAGTACTAAACTAGGACTATTGTAGTAGTGGCATCTATAATGCTGAACTTATGCGCGATGTAAAACTTTGGCTGAGATATTGTAGGCCTGTACATTTTACAATCTTAGGAAAGAAGAGATGTCGCTACGATCGCGGAAAATTTCTTTCTCACCTTGTAAGGTTACATGCAAGAACTAAAGCGAGATGGCGCTGGGGAGCAGATTTTTTTAAAAATAATAACCTGATGTATATAATAAGTACTTACTCCATTGACTTATTATTACTATAAGTCAATGTAATACTCCCAGATTTTCGCAGAAATTACAAAAATTCCGCCATGAATATTCCTGAAAATAACCTGTAAGTACTATATATTTTAATTTTCACCTCCTTGAACGATGAAATGCCAAAAGTTGTAAGTTGTCTGGTAGTCATCTCCTAGTTAAGAGAAGTCACATGGAACAAAACTTTTGCACCTTGCTTTTCAAATAGCTAAGTACAGCATTTTAGTGAGGTATTGAAACAAATATACAATTTTAACATATTTTCTATTGAATCACGCTATGATGACCTCTACGAATTGAATTAAATAAAATTGTTCTGACAATTATATATAACAAAACACACATTACAAAAACAAAATAAAAATCTTTCTCGTTAATTTTATAGTTTGCAGTTTACAGGGTACACAAAGAGTGACAAACGAAACCGTATTAAGTATTATACTTTTGTTGTCTGCCTGTCTGACACAGGCCCCATTACATAGGGATCATATGTACGAAAATATGTGTGTGTAAAATAAGAATGCATGTTACTATGACCGATATCACAATAAATAATGAAAAGGTTAAATAACAAAGGGAGTCCCACTTTGTAACTTTACAACTAAACGGAACAAACGGGGGTTTTCTACATTCTTGTTATTGACCAAATAAAAAGAGTTAATATTTTACGTGCTACGGAACCCTAAGTGTGCGAGTCCGACTCACATTTGACTGGGTTTTTTGTCACCTTGTGTCTTATTTGAACATCATGCAATCCATCTATCTCCATGCAAGCGAGTCTGAATTTATCGTAAGTACCTATTATAATTTTCAGTAATTGACACTTTAACCTTCGTGTCGAAGGCCCGTGTTACCTAATTAGTTGAGGATGTACCGAGATAACTACTACTTGTTCGTCATAATATTCAATGTCATATAAGTAGAAAGTTTACTAAACTAGTTTGCAATTATTGGATATCCACGTTCAAACTCGATCAAATATTATTAGGTATTTGATAATAAACAATAAGGTTTAATTAAATTAAACTAAATATAATTCTTAAAGTACTAAATGCTATGTCAAATAATTACGAACATAGCTATATTTTTATTTGTTTTTACAACTACTTAGTATTGGACTGTAGTAACGAGAAAGATCTATATCATTATAAGTATATTCATTACCTAACTACTATTAAAATAAATATTTAGTTTATGTTTAAATTTAAATTTCTTTTGATTTATTTTTTATATAGAATCCGAGATAAATTTACAACAATCAGATTTTTTTGTAACCTTTAATCTAAAATCCCATTTTCCTGCTAGGACCACAAAATTAATTAGATACCCAAAAAAAATTATTTCCGAATAATATCACAACTTTCCTAACCTTACTAACTTAGGGACGTTTGATCCCCTCCCACATAATTAATTTTTATTCCAATCGTGGTGCTTAACATGATTACAAATGTAATACTTATAAGAGAGTAATAATAATCTAATGAACTCTACGAGTAAATACGGTAGGAAAGTAGTCTGTAACATACTAACTAACTAACAAATCCAAAAAGAAATCCTCAGGTTTACCAGTACTTTAAACCGTTTAAAAGCGTCGGAAGTAAGCAAAGTTAAAGAGATGAGATAAAGTAGTTTTAATGTCTCTACGGAACGCGGCACGCGCCGTAGACAAACTACGGGCTCTGCTACGAACATCTTCAAGTGCAATCAAGACAAGTGCTATTCCATTTACTGACTTTGTCGTTTGTTAGTTTCATAACACAACTGTTGTATCATTATGTATCATGTAAATATATAAGTGTAAAAAGGATAAGGGTTTAACATTGACTTATTATTAGTAATAATAAGTCAATGGAGTTTAACCTCAGATTTATAATCCGTGAAAAGGAGTCCGAGGTACTACAAACATTTCTAATCGTAAAATGAAATAACGCTACACACTCATGGCCCCACATTAGGATTCCCTGTGTCGTGGGTGCCATGGACAACACACAAAGACCACTCCGCATTCAGATTTAGGCCTCGCTAAGAATCGAACCCAGGAACCCTTTGAACGGCAGTCCTGCATGGTTACTATGCGTCACACGGGTCGACAAAATGATCTTATTACTAAGTTTAAATTTTTAAAATATTGCTTGCCTAATTTAAAACACTCATATAAGTATAAATTAATAAAGCCATGATTTCCTACAAGAATGGTACCGGCCACAAGACGTGATGTTGTCAAAAGGTAGAAAGAAAAAGACGTGATGTTGGCCCGTATCCACAGAAATATAACCTTCATTTGCTCCAAGTTTTCTGCGAGATAGCGCGCAGGATCTACGGATATCAAAGATAACTTTCCTTAGTTTCCGATCTAGCGAAAGACCTCTGATGACGAGATTAGAGAACGTTTTCCCTGCTTGGATACAGTCAGTCGCACCCAGAACGTTTACTAGTTCACTTTCCCTATGTAAGGAACTTTATCTGTTGTTGAGTCTAAGCAAATTTTCTCATTTTTTCGCTCCAAACTGAACAACGGTGATGCCTGGGATACTATGGATATCGATGGACTATTGTATTACATAAGGTTAGCCATGAACTCATTTCTAGACTAGTAATATAAAAAGTAAATAACACACGATAGTAATACATAATATTATGTATCAAAGTTCTACCGACGCTAATAATACCAATTTTTTCTGTATATTTAGACAAAAAATACATTTCAGTTAGTCCATTAGTACGATAAAACTACGAGGCTCATTAAACTATATAATCGCTAAGAAAAAGTTGTATTTCACGTTAAAAAGAAAGCGGCGGCCGTTCAAAATGAGCATGGTTACTTTCAAATGGAACGAAGTGGAAAAAGCTCTTATCGTTATTGAAACTCTCATTGTTTGCCTTTTTATATTTAAATAGTGAAATAGTAGAACAGTAATAGTAAATCGATAATAATCATTATTCTAACGATTTCACGCTGTCTAAGCTTACTGGCATAATATACATATCTACATAATGTTATTCTCACATAATAAGTGAAAATAAAAGTAATTTTCTTCGAGGCACTACGAGGACTTTCTAGTGTGTACTCGTATATCATTCATTAAAAAAAATTGATAATTATTATAGTCATTTTTCTAGTTCGCCTTAAATCCAAAAATATTACGTGACAGACAATCAGCGAAAATACTTTATAGCTCGTTCTAGACAATTTTACACAATACGTTTTTTTACAGTTATTTCAAGTTGCAAAAAGAAAAGGTTTCAAACGAATTTTATTTCTGTCTAACTGTGACTGACCAACAAAGTGTATCCTGACCCGGTGGACAATGAAGACACTTTGTAGAGCAGTAGTAGAGTAAGTATAAGTATATTCAAATATATTTGAAGTATATGTTTAAAGGAATACTTGCATAGAATCTATTATCCCTAACAACGGCGTAATAAATTGTAGCCAGTCTCGTCTTACTCCAGTATATTATTATGGTACTCGTATGGTTAATAAGCATCCAAGTGGGAAATCATTTAATATAATCATACGCCTAAAGCTTACATAACAGTGACAGAGGAATAGCTTTATAGTAACAGGTAATTTTTAACGAAGAATGTTGATTTTGATATACGAACAAACAGACACTTATAAGGTTTATTTTCATATATTTCAACATCATATTCCTTTCATCAGATATGATATAATCTGTGATGTAATAATAATGTATAGTCCCTGCTTTCTTTTTGGTCGATAATGCGTCGAGTCACATGAGCAACGATGGACACTTGTGACCAGATGATTCGTTTGTCGTTTGTCGACTATAAATTCTTTGTCAATCCATGGGCTCAACGCTATTATTACGTTATGCTAATTAATACATATTTATTTAAGCTACAAAAGCTACAAAAAAGACCTTTTCTTTTACTCTCATCCTTTCAACAAATGATAATCCTCTTAAAACCGAGGAAACTTATACAGAACAGAACAACAACAGGTCCAATCCATCAATACAATATCTCTAACCCAGACAACTTGTTTCACAGTTGAATTAGTAGAACAGAAGTGTGCAGATGATTTGAAAAGAAACCCTTGCAGAAAATGCAAGGTAGGTATTGTGAATTTGTAACACGAAAAAATACATCAAAAAGAAAATATGAGTAGGTTCCTACTTTCTATAAGTATTATGATAAACAATTTAAGCTACTCGGTTAAAAATGAGTTTTACAAAGTCAAAACTAATAACGTAAATATTATTATTATTAGTATTTGACTGATATCTAATAAACGATTGAATCTGATGGTCTTCGCAGTTGAATCTGATGGTCATGTATTTTTCTATTCATTTTTTTACAAAAGTAACTTATTAGAATTACCTTCCCGCATCAATGATCTCTATGGGCGGCGATGACCATCAGATTCAATTGTTTATCCACTGTTTATTGCAAAAAAAATGTTTTATTTTACACAACAGTATCCCTGAACAACAAAATTAGGTTTTATGTTTCATTTTGATAATTATAATTTTAACATAATTGCTTTTATCCGCGAACATATAATTTACGAAATAATGCCGCGTTGCTTGGCAGGAAAATGCCAAATAAAAGCTATAATCCTATGTTATGGTTCAGTCAGTACTTCTCGTATCAAAATAAACACTCTTGTATCTTGGCACAAACAAGAGAAAACTGTGTGATTCGCCTTGAGCACATTCATAGCTACTTCGCTTCTCAAGAGAATGTAGGTACATATTTAGTTATTTCATTCTTGTCTTTTGTCTAGTATGTTTTGCTTGAATTGTTTTATATCTATAAAACAATTATTACAATTATATTTAAGGAACTTAATTTAAATCTAAGTATTTAATTGCACTTACCTCTGTCTGTAACTTTGGAGATAGAGTTTTGGTGAGGTGAGGTTTTAAGAGACTATGTATGAGGATGAACTAAAATAAATCAAATTTAATTAAAAATACCATCAAATATGAACACACCTATTTTAATAAAACTGTACCTGATCGATGTATATTAATGCAATTTAATTGAGACAATCTATTACGCCGCAACAGATCCCATAACGATGATTTCATTGAGATTGTCAATTAAAAGGACTCCGACTACACAATATTCACATTGGAAACTAGGTGTGTCAAGGTATGATTTCGTCCACCATTTATAACTTTATTCAATAGGTTTGCTCATGCTTGATAGAAATCCCTATCCTAAGTTTATGTGGCGAACGGATACAATTTCGGCCTTTTGATAGGGTAAAATAAACTGTTTGCGTTGCTCCAGAGCCAAGTAGATTGCTCTTCTCAAAGTGGAAGTTTAAAACGACAACCTCAAGACTTGAAGTGCTATTAATGTTCCTGTCCCAAGTAATTGTTCGGGTGAACATCGAACGTCTGAATTGCTAGGAGAATTACGTCCCAAGATGAACAGACAACTCGTAACTAAGCAAATTGGGTACGTAGTAATACAGTTATCGAGTATATAGCTATATAGGTAATAGTTTTTATTAGTTAATCTAATTAAATTTTATCGGCCGAAGAAAGGTTTCCTAACGTTGAAATTTATTTAGAATTAATCACTGATATTTAATCAGAAGCGGAATCTCTTGCTCGCTGGGTTGATAATAATACTACCAACTCAGTCCATAGCAGTGACTTTAGACCTAGAACATAGTACCATACCCAGCAATTTATCCTATTGGTGAGATCTATTGTAATTTAAAAAATACCTGCAGTATTATCTAACGTGGGTATGTCAAGGATGGTTTGGTAATCGTGGTGAAAAGATGACTTGCGTATACAATACTCACAAAGGTATATGATGATGTCTTACAGAAAGCTATTACCGTCGTATGTACATAATTATGTATATAATCTGAAACAGTTTTAGCAGATATCTACTTTAGCTAGCTAGATGCTTTAAGTTTAAACGAAAGTTTTGAGTTATGGGCATACATACGTCGGAGTACAAAGCTTTACCTTATTTATGTAGGTTACTCACCTCACAGTTTTATAATATATCACAAGCTGTCAGACAGATACGAGGGGTCTGTCGCCTTACAGACACGGCGAGAAGCTATCTACGCGAACGCGGGATCATTATTGATATACGGTAACCCGAGTGAAAGCAGGGAAATTTATTGGACAATGTTATAAACGACTTGTTTATTCATTATGCACACGTACCCTATCAATGAATTCAGAAGTTTTTAGAAACCAATATCGCAAGATGTTCATAGCATTTGATGAAAAAACAAACAAAATTGTTAGTTTTACACACAATAGGTAGGTACTATTGTGTGTAAAACTAACAATTTTGTTATTTAACAAAATATTCTATTTTTAGGTGATTGCCGCGAGTTGACAAACAGCAGATTTATATTACTGAATTAAAAAAAATACATTTCAATAATATATCAAATGCGTTTGTATATTCCAAGAAGTAAACTACAGTCGCATGTCAGATCTAACATGCACATTTTTATTTTTACTTATCTTTTTTCTTATAATATCTAGAATGTCTTTACACGCTTAGGGAGATCTTTGTGAAATGTCGATATAAAACGCCATCACTATCTATTTTGCACCTTATATTTGAAAAGGTTCGTTAACTGCTTCCATAGAATACACTTTCTCAACATTTAAAAAATGTCACCCAATCCACATTTAAACTCTAAAAATAAACTATAAAAATCTAATGGCATTGGAGCTGAACAACACAAAAACTAACATTATTTTTTATTAATAGATATGCGACAATATGCCCCATATTATCTGGGCCTCATAAAGCTTAAAATGCGTTACGACCCCAAATTACTTTTCCTAAATGGTGAAATCTTGTCTCATCGGTGTTCCGATCGATGGCGTGTAGTCCATTTATCACAAGACTGTATCGAATACTCATTAAAACTTGAATATACGAGTAAGTATAGACTCTTATAATACTTGTTCATTATTTTTCATTTGTGTAGGTAATAACTTGCCGTAGATGTACTTTGTCGAAATCCAACAAAGTACTTAAAATGTTTATTTTCGTTACTTTTTCCGATACTTTTAGTGGAAAGATGAGCTTTAGGTACTCGTTGCTGAAAATATGTTCACTATATACCTAACGTATGTAGGTGACCTATATAGAGTACGTGAGGCGTTGTCATTGAAAAAGCCAACTTCAGCAGCTAGTGTTCGCTAGTTCTAGATTTCCTGGCAGAGGATCGGCCTAGTTTCAATAGTGCTCTTCTTATTTCCATTGAGGTTAAAATATGATTAGTACTTACTTGTCTCGATTATTAGGTACTCATCACCAGCTATAAAACGATGGACTTTTACGGATAATAGGTACGAGTTTGAGATACTCGAAACAAGACTTCATGCACTTTTTAACTTTTATGGGTGTTTTCTACACACTCATTATCTTATTTTATATACCACACAATATTACTGAAATAATATATTATTGAAATTAATCGGCTTAAAATTAAATTAATCAAAATGATATTAATTAAAATTAATTATTAAGATAAAATCGCAGAAATGTTACGGGTACCGCGTCTCCTTTTTTGCCGACAATACATCCGTGACTGTGACGACTTTGGTACGAATAGTTTCTTTCGCCGAAGAGTTTCTTTCGCCGTTTCTTCTCCTTAAAGATTTAAAATTTAAAGGCACCTTAGCGAAACGGTGGTAAATGCAAAAAATGACGTTCATAAGTGTATTGAAAATACGAACATGAAAAAATGATTTGAGTTTGAGTTTGACATTACGGATGTTTATTGGCACCTTATGAACGGTGACTTCTTACCTCATGTGGCTCGGTTGCTTATATGCCCGTTTGTCCAGTTTTACATAAAAAATGAAAGCCTAGCTTTTGATTATAATTATAATCAAAAGCTAGGCTTTCATTTTTGAATTTTATTCTGAAGAAATATAAATTATAATTTATATTTCTTCAGAATAACATTCATGCTATTCTTATAATAAGCTTAGATATTCATTCAGTCATAATTAGGTTGTAGTGTCATTTGCAATTTATATTTAAAGCCAAGTAAAAAAATTGGTTATTTACGGAAGTCAAGTGGCTATTTTGGCACTCGTTAATAGTTTTTACTATACTAAATTATATTGTGTGCTTCTATGATACTCGTATGACTTAGTTTTACGACTACATGACTTTTTACAAAAAATTACAGGGAAATAACTCAGTACATACTTTTTATGTTTTTAATGGGAGTTCTAAAACACCTACGACTGAGATCTGATGAAAACGAAGCAAGGTCGGAAGGTAGATATAGTCCCCATTATTGTAAAACCACATACTACACTACGTTGACACACTGAAACGACACAATGGAGATTTCAGTGGAAAAAAGAAAATTACCTTTGTAAGTGAAATACGCTCCGGGGAAAATCAGGTCGTTTCCGATATTTGACTCGTACATCTATTGTAGATGTTGAACCATTTTTCCTCAGAGAAAACTTACCTTCGATATAAAATACCTTAATCCATTTACCATAAAAAAAATAACGGTAGAACTTTCCGCCATCTTATATTTTAGAAACCTATGGACGCGTTTTATTCCAATAACACCCACATTCAAAGCGTAGGCGTTGAACCTACTATTAAAACATTTCCACGCCTCGGCTGAAGAAGCGTTTGAAGTTAGGTCTCCATAGCAGTAATAATAATAATCCTCTCTCTATCCACAAAATATAACGTAGCCTCAGAGAGGAAAATCATCGTATCAATAGGTCTATTTATAGAGACATTACCCGGATTCAGAGCGATCAGGGTTGGGCCATCTGGCCACATGGGGTTCTCATCACAATTCCAGAAATTGAGTCCCACGGGCTATCAAAGTAACGGGACTTTTATTCCTTCCGGGTTGGAGTCATTAGGCGTTACGCAGAATATAAGCATCGGTGCGTTACCATAAGATCCCGGAGAATCCCCTTTTTATACCAAATTGGTATAAAAACATTTATATTATTATATATATTTATATATATTATTATTATATATTATATTTATATATTATCATATATATTTATATTTTAACAGGTTTTTGTGTGTAGCAATCCGACTTAACACATAACCTTCAAAAACATCTTGAGAAATAACAAACAAATATGAAGGGGCTTACAATCGGGGTCGGCACGGTTTTATATTCACAACTTTATTTTCACGGACCTCAAAAAAATGTAGAGCCATTAATTTATTATTTTTATCATTTATTTTACTTTACTTATTTGAAACTTTATTTAAGTTTTTTAAATTACTTTACATACTTATCGTAATTTTTACTATACGTAAAAGCTCGAATAGTTTTTTAACCATTTTGATTTTCTTTCATGCGCACTAGAATCTGACCAAGTATGTATGTATGTATGTGATGTGGTTTCCTAACATAGCGCATGTCAAGCCAGGCCGTTACACATACCTACAGGTACCTATTATACGTCCATCATAACCGCAACCCGTAACTGTCCCACTGCTGAGCATGAGCATGCGTCTGCTCTCACAATATGAGGGTACAAGCGTACAATGTGAAAGCCGTAGTCCTCCACGCTAAGCAAGTGCGGATATGCTGACTTCACACACCTAGCTCTAAAAAATTTATAAATAAATAATAATAATTTGTTTGCATTTCCAAATCTAATCCATAACTATGTGTGAAATTGGTAAGCTCCTTTTTATGGGGTCGATTAAAAATACAGATAGCAAGCAGCCAGTAACAAAATAAGATAACTTGTTTGTTCCTTTCTTGAATCAAATACTTACTTTAAACATTTTCCATTTCACAAAAAGGGAAATTCTAGCTGAAGGTTGTGCTCGATTACGGCAATTGCCAAGGCTCGAGGTGATTACAAAACGACAACGTCGTAAGCTTTGTTTTATATTTCCAGTGTTTTATCCGAGAGATCTGTGAATATTTCGCGCCTTCAACGCCCACATTTATAGAAAATCCTTACAACAAATCTTATATAATCTAAATGTACACTACATAATACCTACATATTTGTACGTATAATCCAAACGTACTCCTTGTACCTATATTAGGAAAGACAATACATAAATCAATTTATATTATCATACCGATTATGTGAATGTTAATTTTCTCCTCCACATATACGAATAATTCCTCGCAATTTTCAGCCTGCTTAATATGCAGGATTTTAAACGAAATAGTGACTGGTACACGATATGTTAATAGTTCCAGACGTATATCTAGACTTTATAATGCGTGAAGGGGGCGCGCGGCGGTTTGTTATACGGGTTGAGTCATTTTCAAGACGGCAATACATGACACAACGCCAAGAGATCACACGCCCACACACGAGACGAATTATGCCGAAAGCAGATACTAACTTAACTATATTTATGTATAGCTAGTAAACCCGCCCTCGCTTCGCTTCTGGAAACATGACCCTTAGTAAGCACATTCAGAAATTGTCAGGCGTGATACTTTAAATTGAAAGTAAACGCTATGTGAAGCTTAGTTAGCGCAATATATTAGTGAAAACCGTGCCTAATCAGTTAAGTCGTTTTTGCGATTACAAAAAGCGCGTACAAAACCACAGACAAACAGACAAAAATTATAAAAAACATTGTTGTGAGTTCCATTATGTAAAAGATTTTTCATATTCTTCCATGTACAGACCGCGATCAGATACAGATTTATTATGATGTATATTTTTTATCGACCTGTATGGCACAATGGAATGCAGGACTGCCGTTCGAAGGGCCCTGGGTTCAATTCCAATTTGAATGATGTGTTTAAGTTTGTTGTGGTTATGGGCGCGTGTTCTCGACACACACAAGATACAGTTAATCCTAACTCTCCACATACAATTAATCCTAGTGTGGGGCGGGGCTATGAATGTACATATAGCGTTTATTATTATTATCCATAATATTTTCAAAGAGTAGTATGTAGTATTGTATTGTTTATATCTTAAGACTCTCTCATTATAAGAGGGCCTTGAGCCTGTTAATGTCTCATACATTAATGATGAATGTATAAAATGCAAAGTTTAATAAAATTGTATATTGAACTCAAAAATAGAACACTGCTCAAAATTTTAACATTTAAGAGTATGGTACGAAAAAAATCAACCTGTATATTAGTAGAGCAGGGGTGTTAAAGCTAGCGTTAATAATGTCCCGCTTCCGCCGTAATGTTATTCAATACTATAAGACGTTATAAATACCAACACGGAAGGGAAAAATAAGAAAATTTAACGCTATAATAATTATACTGTATCTACATTAATCTGTTATATATTTTTGAGTGACCATAATTTACTTGCCGTGTAATTAAAATGGGTAGTGTACCTAATCGCATAATTTAGGAACAATATCACCGATTTCATATTCGCAAAATACAATATCATTCACGCTCAAATTTGTTAGTGTGAATTAAAATAGTTATTGATATGAATAGCTAACAAAGCAAATGACAGAGAGCTAGTTGGTTATAAATCCAACAAATATTTTTGCTAATGACGGACTATTCATTTCATATATTTGACGTAAATGAGTATTATCAGACCTATAATGATAAAAGTCTTATTTATTATATTGTCTGAACTATAATGATAAAAGTCTTATGTATTACTTTATAGTAAAGCATAAAGATAGTCTTTATAAAATACGAATAAATCATTTAGTTAATTTGTTTTAGTTGATAAATAGTTTTCTTATTAAGAAATAAATAGATAATTCGACACTCATATCCTCTATTTATTGATTATACTATAAGATTGAACTAAATATTTTGAATAGGTTTTTATTTCTGTGAAAGTTAAACAGTTCGAAAATTGCTATTACGTAACTTCATAATTGGTTCATTACCCAGGTTAAATTGCTTTATTTCGCACAGAATCAGCATGAGTTCCCTTTTTAATGGAGTATTTTACAAATTCTACGGCGAAAAAGTGGTCCAACATTAGGTTCCTTTTCTTTTCTTAATTGGAAATTTGCACATTTAATTAAAATTATTGGACTGAGTGCTTTGTGTAGTATTTATCTTCGAAAAATGTTTTCCTGGAAAAACACAAATACTACTTCTTTCTCCTATTTGAATGCGATGTATACAATATAACTTCGCTTTTTTATATGTAGATAAATATAGTTCATAATCCGAATTGCCACAACTTCGAATAAAACCGGAATTCATTGTATAAAACATATTATAAAATTAAATAAACATCTATCATTTACACGAATACTTTTTTCGCTAACTTAGACGTTTATCTTTCGTGCGAGTGTCGAAACGAGGTTTATATTTTATAGCTTTATACAAAAGCCAGATACCGAAGATACTGCGTAAGTAAAGAAATATCATGTACCTCCTATAAAGATTTTCTATTTCGCTTATTTTGATTGCCGAGCTTATCAGAGCTTTCGCAAGTATTTGCGTTAAAAAGCTTTTCCCATCGACATTCACCTAATATCGTCGTAGGATAATCTAACCGATTCTAAATTACCCTTATTTTCACTCAATATAATTATGAGTATAGACATAAAAGTTTCCTAAATACAATACGAGTATTTAGACATAATTATGCATAATAATTTATTTTAATTACGTAAAAGGCTTTATTCAACTCAGTTATATTAAATTCCTAATTATCCAGCAAAATTAAATGTGATACGTTTCGTTTGGACTTAAAATTTAAATAGAGCACAAAAAATAAAACACGCTCCATCCTGCATCAAATAATAGGCAATTAAAATTTCCATTTAAATAAAAAGTCCTTACCGTCTCGTTACGAAGAAATCCTCGAATTTACATAGACTGCGATTTCACCGGATACGATTGCGAGCGGAAACGAAGTCACGTAACACAAGACGGGTTCATCGCGTAAGCAATGCGTCCCTACTAACGCTTCCCGCCCCGCGCGCGCCGCTTCCCGCACGCGCTGCCGTAGCCCCGGTCTACGGACGTGCTACGTACAGTCGCGTAGAGCTACGAAATTGAGCCACTTGTGCCCGCATTATAACAACACTTCACCGCGGGCTTGTCCGCTCAGAATTCGTGACCATGGGAGAATGGACCAGGCAAACGAATTTTTTTTTACACGTCAAATAAATCTATAAAAAATTACAAGAAAAACTGTGTTTTTACTTTTTCCATATCTCAATAAATGGCTGAGATATTAACGATCAAAGTGCGTATTTACGGACGTTGGTTTTTTTAAAAACGCAGGCGGGCGGTCACTACTCGATGACGTCATCTCTCAGTAGTCGCGCGTAGTTGATAGGGATTTTTGACCGAAATGTTAATTTAAACTCAAGTAAAGCCGCGAGCAAACCTTAGTTATCAATAATAAAATAACATATATAATTCATATACTATCTACTACATCTATGCAAAATTTCAAGTCTGTATCTATAGAAATAAGAAAGTTATAGATTTTTGAACTGCATAGACCCATATTTTCTATACTTGCGCCGTATCATGCTCGCGGCCGAGCCACGTCGTGACGTCATAGCGTAAGCGCGGAAATTCAAAAAAGGGCTTGAACTTCTCGTCTTTATAACTTCGGAAATACTGCATGTATTGAAGTGAAATAAAAAGTTATGTAATGTATATGACCTAAGCTCGGATTTTAGGTGTATTTGATAGTAATATTTTGACCCTTTTGCCTTCTCCATTTTATTTCAGATTTCTGTTATAGTTATTGCGTAGGTTACGACTAGTTTGTCTTTATGCTGTGGTCAGATAGTAAAATTATAAGAACAAAATATTATTATAAAACGGGGAACTGTTATATGTCAATAAAATTGTTATTTGATCATCAAACAAATACTGTGTTAATATCCAAAAATTATATGTATTAATATACAAATACCTATGTATTAAAATTAAATCATAATATAAAACACAGAACAGTACAAGTACCTATAAATAAGATGTAACAACAAAATAAATTGTCAAAAAACAAATGAATAACCAATATGGAGACATTAAAATTGGAATATTAAAAGAAACACCATGTAATTATTTCAGTTAAAAATTTATAGAACCTACCCATCGACTTGTAGCTGAGCGTATTTCCAACGCCAAATTCATCATTCACTAAATCAAAGCAAAAGAAACAAACACTCTTCAAAATGTAATCCTAATATTTGGGAGAGCCTCTGGTTCGGCTTTGGGCAATGTTAAACTTCAGACACTTAAAGATTGAGTATCAGTGCAATGTTGTGATGTGATGTGCGCTCTAGATCTCCTCACAATTATGGGTGTCAATGATAATGATGACTTACATACGGCACACATTACGTAGCAACGATTCTATCATATCTAACTTGCGTATATGTTAGATTGTGTCCATCCTTTATTATAAATGTAATAAAACTAATGAAAATGTAACTGGAGTCTTATTCGTAATTGATTTAAAAACAGTACAGCATACACAGCTTATATCTACCAGTTAGTACGGTTGAACAAAATGGTTACGAAACAATTCTTTAGATCACAGTGACGAGAGCCGTCCACAGTTTGGAAAGCCACCGATAAAAACCAATCGAACGGAAACTCAAACGCTCGATATGGAAGTCTCCTGTTAGGTTGCATATTCATTGAAGCAAAGCGGACTCGGGGCTTTTCGCAGCTAATAGAATAGATTCTATGCCGCGGGTCGGAAAAGATTGCGCAAAATTTGTTTTTCTACGATAAAATTATATCGGCACAAAATCTACTTTTATCTTTAATGGTATTTTTTGTTAACTCATTTTTATACAAGCTTACCTCAATTACGATTTTTCGATATAGAAGGACGAAGCTTAATCCCTAATCGAATTCTCTACCATTCTCTGCTGGGCTAGGATGCGGATTTAGGATGTTGACGGTTCATAAAACAATTTTATTATGGCCGTGGAAGGTGGAAGTGTTATAATAAATCATATAATAATTATGGTTTTTACTGCTATAACATGGTGGTGGACGAAGGTGAAGCTAGTAATTTACCTATATACTTAACCTATACCTATCCAAAACCATATCTATTCCATACACTGATACACCAAAGATATTAATACTCATGAATGGCCTAGGAATGTTAGTAGTTTGTCAATTAGTTATTCGAATTGATTAAAAATTTTCTGTCTGTTTATTCGAGTATCACGCGAAACCATTGAACAGATTTAGATTTTTTTATTTCTCATTTGTTGGGAACTCAACTGAGACAAGGTTGGGAATGTTTTGGTAAAAAATCATCTCTCTCGTTACCTACTTAATTTTCTTTTACTTTGCGAATAAAGAAGTTGCGGCGAGTATTATTCCGGACCACTGGTTTCGAATAGCGTGAGACGTGAAACTTTGGGTTGGGGAGATAGAGAAAACAGATTATGCTTTGTTTGGAAAATCTTTAAGACTGTAACCGACTTAATATTACCTATCTTGGAGACTTTATCATTTTAAGGCTTGGTCTAAATATTACACAAGTCTGACTGTTGTTGAGATTTACCAAGAGATCAGCGAAATTATTGGAGACATCGAAATGCTGACATAGAAAAAGTTATTGCATTTGATGAGCATTTCCTAAAAATAATATAAAAAAATATTGAATGTTTACTATATTTCAGAACAACGACTGCCAGGTCAGCTAGTACTTAAATAAAATTAATAAGACTCTAATAAACAAGTACTATGTAATATTGAAATAAGATCGGGATAAATTTAAACTACTTCAACCTTTAGCAGCCTACTACAGAAGACGGAAGACTAAGAGAATACTTGTTCCAGTGTCTCCAGTGTCCACGTGTTAGTGGCCAACCCAAGTGTCGGAGATTATTATGCCATCCGAAGGCCTCCGACATAGATTAATGACTGCTATCTAACGATTACAACTGGGGTGGATGGCTTTATTTGTCCAAGCGTTTGAGATAGGTTGCATTAGCGGTCACCTATCCCGACCGATCGCGGCTGCGTTGCTAATCACGACCACCGGGTCATCGGTATTATTATGACTCCACTGCATGCTATGTAGTCATAATGATAAATTGTATATCTATCATAATAAGTTTGTCAAGCGTCCAAGTCTGCCAGATTTATGTTGTAAGATCTTTGATACAGAAACTCATTTAAGTACACCAGATAACTATTGCACTACATCTTTAAACTAGGTCGGCAGTATCCAGATTTATCTTGAAAATACGCGCACATGGTGGTAAGTTTAATCCCACCAGCTACCGCACTTTCAATTTAACGTATTAGACTATTTTCTAACATGTTTTAACCAGATAAAATGTTGAAGTGCCTCTAATAAGTTTGCAACCCGCTTTCTTCTTGATCGGCAACCCGTTCATAATTTTTGATGGCTTTGATGGATTTATTTTTCGACATAAGAAAGAAACAAAAAATCAATTCTAAATTTTTGAATTAAATTTATTGTTCACTAGATAAGTTACAAGATATAATACATGTTGATTGATAGTAGCCATCCGAGCCTAAAGCTTTGCGCTGTGACAAATGTATCTCCTTTAATTCCGTAACACCAAAGTCGTAGTCTGAAAACTTCTTCAATATGTCCGAACCATCGAACGTTTCTCGTGACTTACTTTCCAACTGCTTTTCATTATCAATTGTGTCGTTGTGTTGTTTTCTATACTTGGAGTTTAAGAATGTCACGTGCAATTTCACAAAATCTCTGTCGTGCTCTTCATTCATGAAACCTTGAACAGTTTTAAAAACATTGGATAGAATCATTGACTTATTATTACTATGGACATCGGGTCCGCGCTAAAAAACGTCCGAGCCAAATGAGCAACAAAATGCAAAAAGAGCTACAATCGACTGCAATCGAAATTAAACTGTGAAGTAGGTTTTAAATTATAAATTAATTTTAAATTTTAAATTACCTTGTTAACATTTCTAATCTCGCGATGGGTGTGACTGGGACTTTTTTCGAGATTTTAGTATGAGACCCGACGTCTTCAGTAATAATAAGTCAATAGATAGAATTTTGGATCGACCCCGTTTTCGCTAGTTGGAAGTAGTTTTTTACTATGTGCCTCTTAAATATGTTTATTGCTATTCTTCACAACGATGAAAGGTTTAATACGAGAGTATGATATATGAGTTTATAATCAAACAAATTACACTAAGTAGGTACGTATCGAAATAAATTGTCACCTTCTCTCTTAAAGTGTTCCACAAGACTATCGACAACTTTCTGCAGCAAGCCCGCTGGTGCTCCATCCTCCTGAACACGCCCGTACAATACATCTATCTCTCTTGGGTCATCATTCATATACGACAAACCTTTTAATCTGATCTTAAATGGCATATAATCTTCAATCAGTGGCCTGTAAAAAAATTATATAAGATTTAAAAGTATTATTACATACTACTGAAATCGCTCTCGCTACGCTTCGGGATACTTATTATTTATTACTCGCTTGCTCGCAAATATTTATTACCTACTACTACAATTTATATTTCAGGTTCGACGTATTAAGATGAAACATGTGCCCTTTTTTAAATTAGAACTCCAGCATTGCACTGCGAAAAGGTTGTTGGAAAGGAGATATCCCAAGGGTGGTACCATGATGAGGAAACCAGGATCTGATGATGGGATCTCGGGGCAATCGAATAAAACCCTCATCGATGTTTAAGTCGGTCTTTTGTTCTGTTAAATTATCTTAGTAATAAAGAGTCAAACTACCTCAAATTTATATAACCCTAAATTTGAAATAAAATATTATGTATAAAAATACTAACATAATAATTTTAGTCTTAGCTTCTGTCAATAATTTAGAAGCATGCAACCTTTCTTCATTGTCCATGAGGCATGTTACTCCCAAAGTTAGATGAAGTTTTTCAGGTCTTATAAATAGACTGTCTTCAAGACCTCTACCAGAGCATTCCTTTAGAACCAATGTCTTAAAAAAACTCAAATGTTTTTAAGATGTATTGAATAAAATTTTAAAATTTTAAATATACCAAATTATGGCCAGCTATATAAAAATACCTTAAAGTTCTCAAAATTCCTCATAATATCTGGATGGTTCATAGGAATGGAAAGAAAATGAGTAGGCTTATATTTCATTCTAGCTGCCATCACAATAATATTGATTCTTCTTCTGGCTGCTTTAATATTCTGAAACACAATTTCAAACATTCTGAAACATTATTCAGACAGTGAAGTTCAAGACTTGTTTGTTTGCTGACAAATGTTCAAATAACCACAAACGTAACAACCGTGACAATACCCAAATAAAAGTCATCCTTATTTGGTGCTCACCATCGCGCATTGTATAGAGATTAACCCTAAATATCTCCCTGAATCATTGCCAACCAAGAAATCAGGACGGCAGCAGAGATTACAACTAAAACAAATTATTTTATGATTGATTCTACGAGGATTTCCAGGATTCCATATAAATTATAATAAAAAAAATTCAAAGTACAGACCCCAGGGCTAGCTCCATAAATAAAAATATCTTTATTTTCCCCCATTCTTGGAATTTTTATTTCAGTTCTGGTGTCCCGTTCAATTCTATTTTTCATACCACCTTTTTTACCTATGATGCTTCCAAGATAATGCCTGAAACAATAATATATACTTGGGTTTTAATTTCATCTTAAATTTTGCTATAGTGTATAAAACAATAGACATTTAAATCTTTCAAAAATGCATTCGGCATTTTGTAATACTGTAAATAATGTAAATACTGAAAAATATATAAAACATAAAGTTTCATCAAAACTTTTAATAACTAGAGATATTATTGTTAGGGAATAATCTCATTTGATTATAGAATAACAAGACCACTTACGTAGCAATATGAAAATTTGTACAATATCTATTGTCATCCAGTGTGAATATTTCACAATCATCAGCTTCATCCTGTTCATCTTCATCATCCTTATAAATAATTTCTGTAAAATAAAAACACCATCAAAAGTATTTGTTTATCATACAGCCTAGCTCTTCCAGTGTCAAGTACCCAACCACAACCACTAAGGGCCAACCCTGTGGGAAACCAAGAGGAGCGGTTGCTCTAAGCGCCACTTTTGAGATCTTTCATCACGTATGCACCAATGCATTCATTCATCACTTTCATCAATGCATTAAAGTTTAATGATTAAACAAACAATTCTCAAAGATAAAAGCGCCAATGCTACAAACACTGATGTGACATATGTATGTATATATGTAATAGCAAATTATACAGTAACAAGCTACGTGAGTCCAGTGTTGGTCATCTGCTAGAAGGTTTGGGTACAAATACTGCATGCACTATTAAAAATAATTTTTATTTTATAAGTATAAAAAATTATGTCGCTGATTACTGAAAACATAGAACATAGAACATTGTTCAGCTCAGGCGAAGCTGAGGCCAGCCATTAGTCACATAATAAAGTTTAAGGTTTATTTATTATTATTACCTACCATTTTCGTACAAATCGTGTTCTTGAAGAACTGATGGT
Source organism: Ochlodes sylvanus (assembly GCA_905404295.2). Taxonomy (NCBI): domain Eukaryota; kingdom Metazoa; phylum Arthropoda; class Insecta; order Lepidoptera; family Hesperiidae; genus Ochlodes; species Ochlodes sylvanus. The sequence continues at coordinate 5,985,946 of FR990125.1, read as the reverse complement.
TCTGATTGAGAGTCGGTTACCCGGTAACATCTTCCTTCTATCCATACCAGCTCTGGTTTGAGAATTTCATTCATTTTATGAGCAGATTGAGCCAATAACTTTTTCACATAAAATGTATCTTTCTGCACTAAAAGGCAATTAGAGACAGTGATTCTGATTACACACAGATGTCATAAATGAATGTCGTGTCAGTCCTGTCTGCAGTAGTCTTATATAATCATTAGCCTAGCCTGTCGTGTGCCACCGACTTTAATTTATTTAACCTCTTTGCCTAAAAGTAAACAAATCAATCCATCATTCACTGACAAAACGAAAACACCATTCACTATCATTACAACATTTGCAATACATACTCTAAGATTTGCAACCTTAGTTTTATGGAAAGATGGATTTTCGTTCTATAGATGCATGAAAAGATAATTAATAATAAAATTATAGTACAATTATTATCTTAGAGTATATAGTTTATTATCTTAGTGTATAGTTAAGTTAATATATTTAAACTATACGGTTATTAGAATACCTATGATTGAATAACAAATGGCGAGACAATGACAAATTGATTGACAATTAAGAGTATGACAACCTGTAATCTGATCTGACTTATCTGACTGTGACATAGATCAAACTGAAACTGAAGTGAATAAGTGAAGTCTGAAGTGGCGTCTCTGAGGTGATGAGGTGACAGGTGTTTAGGCACAGGCTAGCTATAATGGCACGCCATATTGAATATCGATTGTGGATGAAAATGATAAAATTGATAAAAATAAGATTTTTTAACTTGCCACTGAATTTTTGACGTGACAACGTCTTAAATTAGGTTAGCTGGGAGTCACTTATGAAAAATAGTAACGCTCGGTAACGTTACGATGAGTCACCGAACGAGAGAGAGGCCCGCCGAATGCCTTGCGTCTCTCTCCCACTCAACTATGATCGGTCTGTCGCGCGCGCAGCACTAGAGAATTAGGCGCATTGAATCGGCGCGTTAAGTTTAAGTTTACATGTACAATGTTTTAGTAAACAAAATATATTTCTATAGTTAAAATTTGTGCAATTCTTATTTTCATTCAATTCCTTGTTCCTATTGCGCAATTTAATTATATTCATATCAATAAATATTCTACCGAGAAAAAGACGTTGTCACGTAAAATCTTCGCCCGTAAAACCGACTTTACAGGCAACCATTTTTATTATTTGTTCTGTATTTTTTCTGAAATACCATAGATTTTTCTCAATTCTGACAAAAAAGAGTAAATCCAGATTTTTAACATCTCCAAATGATCTAAGTTATGCGTCTTACCTGTACCTACTTAATAAATTTTATTAGCAACATAGTAGTAATCACATCAAATGTACGTAACCGTAATGATAAGCTTATCAGACTCATGTCCAATTCGTGTTTACACAGTGCATTCATAATTCTAATTGTGGGTTGACGGAACCAAGCCTATCATTCCCGTACCAAAGAAAGTTTTATTACGAAATAATAAAAAGTTTATAAATCTCAAAATGAGCCATAAATTTCAACCTTCTAATAGTACTTTGTATTACAATACCGTTTACACATCAATTCATAACAAGGAGAGCGGTAAGCTGTTATTTATTCATCTAAACTATTAACCCTTCTACTAGATACCTATAATTTGCATGTTTAAAACTCTAACAAATTTAATAAAATCATCTCAAAAATAGGGAAATGTTCATTCATGGTAATACAATTTTATTTTAATAAAATATTGTGTTTATATTAAGTAAGTACACTGTATATTGGTATAATTAACCAATTATTCTGTTTTATTTTGATAACCTAATTAATAATATACTTACTTATCTATCTAATACCTTTAAACGAGCAATTCTTGTATATATATATAATTGGAATCTCGGAATCGGCTCCAACGATTTTCATGAAATTTAGTATATAGGGGGTTTCGGGGGCGATAAATCGATCTAGCTAGGAATCATTTTTAGAAAATGTCATTTTATTCGTGTTTTTGTAGTCCCCCTTTACACCATATTTATTAATTTAAATGAATTTAGGAGTTATCGAAAAATCAAAAATTACGCGCGTGAAAACAAATTCGCTGTCCGGATTACGTTTAACAATTTTGGAGTGAGGGTGGGTACTAAGGGTGGTACTAAGGGACAGGTTTCCCGAAGCGAGCCGACCGAGGGCGGGTTTACTAGTGTATTATTTTTTATAAAAACATACTTAGCTATTGAATAATCAGGGAATTTTTAGACTAATATTCTATCAAAGTAAATAATTATACTTACGTTTATTACAGCCATTTTCTTAAGGATAAAGTCATTGACTTTTAATATTATTAATAAATTAAAGTTAAAAGGTAATTAAATTCAATCACGTATACACAGATTACCTTACCCTTCTACTCATTCAGAAATTCCACAGAACACAATAATTCCGCGAGAAACTCAAAAATGAAAATAAATGTCAACTTATCAGTCAATGAACCAGTCCAACGTCAACGGTCAAATATTCAAAATGTCAAAAACGAACCTGTCCTGTACTCTGTACTGTAGCCCTGTAACTTAAAATATAATTATTTGTCGAACATACAAAATAATCAAATCAACAGAAATCAAAATTAACACCTCAAATATTATTTACTTTTAGGAGTAGATATCTACATAAACAGCATGAAAGAAAATGCTAAATATGTTAAATAAACAAGCGTCAACATCAATGTAAATCACTCAACGCATATTCCCGTGTAAATCTAATCTCGTGATTTAAATATGAGTGAGCCAAAATTAAACGTAATCTCTATAGTTATAAATTATTTCTAACTGAAGTACTGGCTGGTATTTCTCCCATGTAAAAAGAAATTTTAACGTGTACGTATGTTTAAAATTTAATGATAACGAAGATTAATATTTTATGTAAAGATTATTAATTATTACTTGAAGTGAGATTATATGTAATTTGTTCAATTAATGTTAATGTAATTAATTAAGTAGTGTAAGATTGTAATTTCGACATATTTTGTTATTTATGCAGATGGCGGAAACATGCATGGAATACAGAGAGTGATAGTATTCTGCTTCCTCACCACAGTTTTACCAACAATACTAATTGTTTTGCCACTATACTTGAGAAACATTAAATATGCGGACGTCATGTACAGGATTTCGGATTCAGACGTGATACAGATACACCAAGGCCAGTCGTCAATCTTTTGTGAAAAACATTCCTTAAAAATGAATACTTCTTTCAATGCATTCCAAATGAGAGGTAGACCTGAGTTATCGAAGAAGAGAAGACATGTAACCCTCAAGAAATCCATGACTTTGCCAGACGATACACTGGAATATTGGGGTTTTTACTTATTTGCCGGTGCCACAGTGGAATTGAAAGCATGCTCCCGGTATGAGGGCTCTAAGATTTTGGTTGTTAAAGGAGAAAAGATATTAAATACTTGTGGAATATTAGAGGGGAGCAGATTAAAGAAAGAACCGCCTTTAGTAGAGAGACCTGGTCACATGTTAGTAATATTACAAAATCCCAAGGACAAAGTAAAAGAAAACTTAACAGTGTCTTCAGTAACTGATGAAAACAATGCAGCTGAACATTTATCAGAAGAGACTACTCAAGGAATTGAACTAAATACTACTAACAAAAGTGAAACATTCAAACATAAACAAAAACGAGATACAGAAACCGCTGTACACAATCCAAACACAGTTTTAGATGCAGGTGTGTACCACGGAGGAAATGCATTTAACAACTCTCCTAATGCAATCGAGGATAGCTCTGTATCCAGTTTTGAAAATAGTTTGTATGTGTGTTATCGTGACAACATATTTATGAACGATTTCTTCCCATTTTCAATCCAATGCAATAATACAAATTACTTGGAGAAAACAACTACACTTAAGGTTGTTCATGATGTGCTAGTAGATGGGTATTATTATTATATATTTTATAGTGATAATGATATGGTTAAAAATGATATACATGCAATTTTCGATATTTACAAACCTACATTCCAGTATGCCAATATATCTGACTCGAAAATATGTCTCAATAAAACTGAATGTGAATTCAATGTGGAACTCTTTAGCGATGAATTAGTTATTGTTGAAGTGCCTACTAAAGATGGTTTCAGGAGTGATGATGATAATGCTTCTATTTTGATCTCTGTTTGTCATCCTCGGATGTCTATTTACATCATATTCCCAGTGTCCGTTCTCTTGTTGATTATTGTCTTCGCCTTTTTATGATATTTAGTTAAGGTTTTGATCTACTTTATATTTGTCAAAATAAACATTACCAGAGGTATGATATTAGTTTACTTCATAATGTGTCTAGGTTAGGTGAATCCTGATTAATGTATAAGATTACTATATTTATTTTATGACAACTGTGATGTAATTTAATTCTATAAAACTGTTATTGTTTCAGAAATATATTATGTTATGAGGAAAATCATATTCTTTTATTATAGAGGATCATGTATATGTTTTTTCCATAGAAAGTTACGATCGCCGCAGCGAACGTGTTATCAATCGAGCAAAATGATTTTCTCGATTGATATGGAATAATATTTAATGTTTGATTTGATATGACGATAAAGTAGAAATCGCACAAAACCCACAAGTCAGTTTTATACAGCAATAAAATAAAATTATTTTGTAGTCAATGGAAATGGCTTCGAATCGAAGGCAGATTAAATCATGGTAATTTTTTTACTTCCACCCTACCTGTAACCAATAGCTGCCCTGCCTCAAATTTGACTCCAGCTACAAACCTGACCTATTGTTGTACCTTTTAAAAATTGTAACTCGAAAATCCGATTTTCCGCCCCTGGTTTGTAAACAAAGGAGTGGCCTTTGTTAGCACTTTCGTAATTAACGTCTTAAAAATCGGGTTCGCTTATTTCTTTTGTCAAATACGTGAGCGATGCTTTTATAGTGTTAGTGTTGGCGGCGGTGAGCAATCACACTCATTTTTTAAAGTAAGCTGGTTAGCGTTAGTAAACAAGGCTTCATACTTTCATAGCAGCGCCGTATAATTTTACTTACTATTTTTTCAATCTCATAATTCGCTTTTATATTGCTATTTTAAACTTAAAGGCGCTGTTGTTAATTTGTAAAACCTTCAGGTTCACCAGATTTTTATCTTAATGTAGTAGTACTAAAAATAATAAAATCAAATAGAGGAGTCATTTTTTTAATACCTAGCTACAAGAGAAAGTTATACCTGAGAAAATGATAAATATATAAGAAAATACAGTTTTAGTTTAGTTATGTATTCAGTCACTACAGTTACCTGATGGTAATTGGCGAAATAACAATTAACATTTTTAATGTCGAGCACTGGAGCAATTATTTTTTCCTCTAACTACCTACTATAAAATGAAATAAATTCACTTCCTGCAATTTCATTTCGTAAACTTTGCTCAGAAGTTTCATTAGGCATATTTGGTTTTTCTTGCCAGATTTTCTGGGAATAGAAAGATATTTTATGTCAACCCTATTAATTAGTAAGCTAACCTGTAGTATGGTTTAATTTGTTATTTTCGTACGATACGTATAATAATATCGTGTGTACGTAGACTTATCTCATTTTATTACTTGACGTTATTTTAAAAAGCACGAAAATATTTTTTAACAATACCTTTCTGTATAAAGTACTCTAATTTTAATAAGGAAATCATATATTTTATATGCGCCAAAAATATATAGTTAAATAAAAATTAGACATTATTTTACTTACTACTGTTAAGATTAATAAAATTATTTAATCGTCGTTCTCTTAAGAATTGTAGTAGTTCAGCATGTAATGTTAGTTGCAGATTGGTATAAACTAGTCGCAGAATGAGATCGGTGCGTTACTAATTGAACTAGGTTACGCCAGTTTCTAATTAGACATTTGTTACGATGAAAGCTAATTTATAGCTACATCAGTTATGTACTCATTTTTAGTAATTGAGATTTTTTGCGCATTTCTAATAAATTACAATTCCAACTTAATTCTCCCCCTATTCAGACTGTATTTATTGTATTTGGTACAGTAATCAAACAAGGCGCGGGATAGGGTCAATGAAATAAAGTTAAATGATAAAATAACCCCAAATTCAGAAGTTCAAGTTTTAATTTATTGATAAAACATGACATGTTAAATTACGAACTGAATTATGTACAATACGCAAGTATTATTCTAATAAATTACTGAATACGCACACACATCGTAAGCAACTTTATTTCCAAATGTAAAGTAATAATGCTACATAAATAGACACAATACATAGTGCCAAAAGCTACCTATTAATTAATAAGTGTTGAGAATTTTTGTCACTACATTAATGGATTAATATATTATTATTATTATTATATCAATGGATTTTATTTGTCATAATTATACTTTTAAATATAAGTTTATGTATTTAGGTAACTTATTAGGAATTAATAGATCAGTCAGTAAATTATAAATTTGATGACTCATGTAGTTTTATTGCTGTACCAATTTGTTTGAAGATAGATTTCGGAATAAAGCAAACTTATAATTAAAGACTTACAACATATTTTAGAGCTACTTCTGCATCTTATATTTAGATTAAGTGGTTCCTGAGGTTTGGAAGATTTAAATATAAAATATATTTTGGAACTAATATTAAAATATTAAAGAATAATCAGAATAGGAACCTTAATCACCAACTTCGACTTATTTCAAAACAAAATTTATTCCAAAATATAAAATAAATCGTAATGAACATAAAAACCATGTAGAAAACAATATCAAAATTAAAATGCAAAAGCAGTAATAGGAAACAGGATGCAATTAGGACCTGTCAAAAGAAAGTAATGTACTAATTGAGGAAATTTTGATTTATTATTTCCACATAGTTGTGTCCAAAGTGCGTTTCAACAGGCTCAGTTGGAAGATCTTCTGTAAACAAAATTTTTACAATTGAGTACAATGTTTTATAGAAATTAAGGTTCCGATCGGGAGTGGAGTGCTACAATTTCATGTCAATAACAATACAAATAAGATATTTCATTATATTTATTCACCGTAATACAAAAACAGTTACCATATTATGTACAACTGAAAAAAAGAGCTACAATACAATATTTCCTTCTAGTACTTTTGTGATTGAAATAGCCTCTCCAGTACCCGATGAGACCTCTATGCAAGCGGCACAGAGGTCTACGCGGAACGGGGGCCATCCGGCCGAGCCGGTCTTATTCCTATGTATATTAAACTTATATCGATAAAGACTATTATAGTAAAATGTATTCATTAATTAAACTAAAACAAGTTTATCGGTTCAATTTAAATGAGTTCCAATAAAAAAAATAGCAGGGTGGTACTTAGGAGGTTCCTCCTAATACTCACACTGTATAAATATCGCAATAGAATGCAGGACACAAAGTATAAACCGGAATGCGTTGGCACCTCAGATGAGGTTGGCCACATCGCTGGGCATTTCTGTAATGGTTGTATGGTAAAAGTCCTCAATATCCTTCAACGCCCTCTTGTCAGCTTCAGTGACGAAGTTGATAGCTATTCCTTTACGACCGAAACGACCACCGCGTCCAATCCTGAAATTCAAAGATAAATGTATTGTAGTAATAAGACATCGGTATGTTACAAGATTTTTATGCAGAGGGTAAAGATTGTGTATTCTTCATTATTATTGGTAAAGTTATGCTTGTGAAGCTAAAGTTTGTTAAAATTTCTCCTAAATAAAAACAAATTATTTTCTTTTAATAAAATGAACACCATTTATCATCTTACCGATGGATGTAGTTCTCGCGATTAGTGGGCAGATCGTAATTGATGACGCAAGAGACTTGCTGTACATCGATACCACGGGCCAGCAGATCAGTGGTAATAAGCACTCGGGAGGAGCCAGTACGGAACTGTCTCATAATGACCTCGCGCTCGCGCTGGTCCATGTCGCCGTGCATGGCGGACACGGTGAAATCACGTTGGTGCATCGACTCAGTCAGCCAGTCCACCTGTGCACACAGAAAAATTATGACAAACATGTAGATGACATTGTAATCTAGGCCTCAAAGGCCTAGATTCGACTTAAGTTGATTAAGAAATGTCCTAGCCATTTGTGGCTTATCAACCTTAGTATGTCAGTCAAGTCAAAATTTTAAAAATATACTTGAGAAAGCATGTGGACTTGGGTCTGCATATTGTAGTAATTTACTTTGCAATTGATAAAGTCTCACTTTGATAAGACTATCCAGAAGGCTCTAAAGAAACTATATAATAATAATTGGGACAGATTTTCGCCATATTCTAATGAAAAATGCATGTTAATGTCAAAAGATTGGGACACAGTCATTGTTAAATATCAACTAACCTTGCGACGAGTATTGCAGAAAATGACAGCCTGAGCTATAGACAGTGTGTCATACAAGTCACACAGAGTCTCCAACTTCCAGTCTTCCATCTCGATGGAAATGAAAAATTGTTTAATACCTTCCAGTGTGAGCTACAACAAAAAGTTTAAAGATGTATGTTACACAGATATTAATTATGATATCCAGTGTAGATGTAAAACTACCTGTAAATTGGTCTAACATCCCTACATGCTAACTTTCTGAATATTATAGACTTGTAAGTAATTTTATTACATAATATACAATATATTAAATGTGAAGTTTCCCTTGATGAGCTCATTTATTAACTCCTTGAGTTTGCAGAATTTCAAACTTTAATAGCACAATTGTAAGAATTATCTAGGATGCTATAAATTTGCAGATTTGTACCCATTTAAATTCTTATGACGATAAGTACTCATGTAGATTTTATCTTACATTATTGCATAACATTTCTTCAAAATTGCTACCATGTTGCAATAGGGTTACCTTAAAATACGAATTCGTCAACCACTATGTGGAATGCATTGGTAACGCTCTAATAGGATAATACAAACAAGGCAAATAAACTTTACTCAATAATGTCAATCCATTTAAATACACTATTTAAGATTAAAGAACTGTACACTAATTTAAGATTAATGGATCGCCACAGTATTAATAAAACTGGAAGTCCATTTGTTATTAACACCACAAAGTAATGAAAACTCACATTACAGTTCAAGATTGAAAAAAAAATCTTAATAGACAGAAAAGAACCGTGGGAAACAGCTTCACAATGCAGCATTTTCACTTGAAGCAAATATTTCAAAACTTTACATATTCTAATTTGTCATTTAAACCTCAAGAGACATCTGGATTGTGTTCAATTGATCAACAGACTTGGTGTGGAAATCATTTTTTTTTCAGGAACAGTCAACAAAAAAAAGGACACCTGATGTTAAGAGTTAAGATGTTAAGTGACTAACATCGCCCACGGACTAATGTAGCACAAAGGATTTCACCAATGCATTCCCACTGAGACAGAAAGTATTCATGACAAATCACTTGGTAGCTGACACAAGACAGATTTCTAGCTGAGAATATAAATGTGCTGTATATCAATTCGTTGCATTTACATTACGACCCTGTAGCAGTTTGAATTGACCCTGACTACCAAACAAGGAGAATTCAGTTTGATTTATATGATTTATCTCTAAGCTGTCTACAGTATACAGTTCCCTTTATCAGCCTCGGGTACAATAGTTTAAGATGAACTTCGGAATAGAATTTGGAACCATAGGTTTGGTAGCAATATAACAAATCTTCAATGATTAATAAACTGATATCAATAATAATGTCTATAACAGTCTTTCCCAAAGTAGGCAATAATGTCCCCTTGTGGGCGCTGAAGGCCTAGAGGAGGGCGGTAAGCGGCCCAAAAAAGCGGTGACTGTTGAAGAAATTAATTTTGGGGGCGCTGAAAAATAATTGACTTTCAAAGTGGGCAGTAGATGAAATAAGTTTGAGAACCTTTGGTCTATATACTTGCTCTTCATAGATGCAGTATACTTTAAAGATCAACCAACTAAGTCTACCAGTTATATATATTATTACAAAGCAAATGCAGCTAAATTTATAAACATTCAACAAAATCTATACTGTCAGCTAAATGTGACACAGTGTGAACATGTACAAGAATGCTACCGAGTACAAATTTCTAGGAATACTGCCATTGCAAATTATAATATTCACAAAAGTATTTCTATACAAATAATTTACAAGTGGACTGAATAATGTAATTGTATATTCACTATCTTAAGTGAAACAATTATTTCATACTTTTACCACACCATTCTGAAGTAATTATGACTTACGAAACGCTATACAGCTGATATATTTCACAAGATCTCATTCCGAATTCATGAAACATTCATATTAGATAGGCTTTGGTTTCACTGTAATTTAAAACCTCATAAATCTAGCTAATGAAGCAAAATACATTTAAAGATACACACTACTGCACTGCTCACTAACTTGGTAAAACCACACACAACATGCACTATCAAGGTCTTTTTGCACAACCTTACCAATGGTGATACATCAATAAAAGAACTATATGTGGAATGCCTTAATGCTTTATATGTAATGCATGAGACAAAATTACATCCACTTACCTCTTCTTTTTGCACAAGAATGCGCACTGGCTCTCTCATGAAGCACCGAGATACTTCCAACACATCATCAGGCATAGTAGCCGAGAGCAAAATGACCTGGACGTCAGCAGAGAGCATTTTGAAAACATCGTGAATTTGATCTTTGAACCTAAAATGATTGAAATTAATTAGTTACTAACTGTTGATAGTCAAGAATAAGTAAAATATAATACAAGATGTATACAGAAACTTACCCTCTGGACAACATTTCATCGGCCTCATCGAGCACAAACAGCTTGATTGTGTTAGCGCGCAGCGCACGACGGGTGATCATGTCATAGACCCGGCCGGGGGTGCCCACCACAACGTGCACACCACTCTCTAATTGACGGATATCTTCGCGAACATTAGTACCACCAATGCATGCATGGCATTTAGCATTCAAATGATCACCAAGTGCAATAACCACCTAAAACATTAACACTGTTAACAATTGTTCTTCATGCATATCAAACTGATTCACTGTCTCACATCACTGACGCGTACCTTCTGAATCTGCTGCGCCAACTCACGGGTAGGAGCTAAGATCAAAGCTTGGCATTCACGGATGCTAGTATCAATCTGTTGAAGAATTGAAATCGAAAAGGTAGCTGTTTTGCCTGTCCCGGACTGAGCCTGCGCTATAACGTCGCGTTTCAGAATGCAAGGCATAATCGCCCGTTGCTGGATCGCCGATGGCTTTTCGAATCCATAGGCGTAAATTCCTCGTAACAATTCCTCCTTCAAATTCATATCATCGAAGCTTTCCACCACTTCGTGCCAATTTGTATCGAGGGCGCCTTCTGGTTCGCCTGGGGCATCATAGTTACCCGGCTCCTTGGACGGCCCATTTTTAGAATCCTCAGGCCAATCTTCCGCACTGTAAAGTTAGCAGAGTCAAACATTATATTTTTGCTCAATGTTCAATTAGTATATGTCTTTGTTACATTTACAAGTCGAAATAATTCTCAGCAAATATAAAATGTATGGGCTGTCAAAATGGCATTTCATTGTTATTCAATATTTTAATGAAAGATATAAGAGAAGATGCTTAGTAATTAATTATGTTATATTTGGAAATAATTTCCTTAAAATTCGTTACCAGATAAGCCTCAATTAAATGTAATAAAACACGTGCACCGAATAAATGAGTAATAATGTTCTCCTGCCAGCGCCATGTTGGCAATCGGCAACCGTGGAGAATACGGTTTTATATCAATCACATTACAGAAAACAGCAGCTATTGAACAAATCAAAGTATCCTTCCTTAATAAGCAATGTTTAACATTGGCATTCACTAAATGTAGATATATTAAAGACAAAAACTAATCTTACCTTCTTTCAGGTGAATAGGACATGTTCCAATCGCGGTTGCTGAACGGAAAAGAACTAGCAAGGTCAAGTTAAGTTTAGCAAAAGCTTTTTTTTTCACTAATTTATGATAGGAATTATTCAGGGACAATATTTTTAGAGACAATTATATTAAATTTATTAAGAAATATCTGAAATCACGAAGGGCCAGTAATAATTTGTTATACGATGAAAATTATATTTTTAATTTAATAGGATATAAAACGGCGGAAGTTAGTGAGGACAGTTCTAGACAGATTCTATAGCTTGCAAGTTACGAGGTTTTGCGACTGAGCTAGTGATATTGGATCTTCTATGGAAAAGACGTAGTTCTTTGTAGTTTCCGTGAACGCAACCAAAAATGAATCAATTACTTACAAAGCAATCGGAAATAAATAATTTTAAGCAAATAGCATAAAAATACAGATAAAATATACAATAAATAATTTTTCTCATAAACAAACATAGGGATTTTAAAGAGTAAAATAATATTAATTACTTCCCCAAAATTTATATCATCATGTTACACACTCACAGAACCGGAGTAAAGCAAGAGTAAAGCATAAATTCCTAAGGAATTTTAAAATTAATAATTTCTATGTCTAATATTTGGCAACAAATTGCAAAATATTATGGACTTTTGAATTAAAGCTACAGGTACAGCTAAACAGATAGACATTGCTTATTTTAAGCACGAAAGCATGCTTTTAGCGAGCACTTGCTACTTACAAGAATTGTGAATAAACGTGCTTTGCTCGAAATAGGCATGCTCACAGTAGTGAGCATGTTCAAAGATCAACAGTCATGCGATTCTACCGTTCTACCTTGGGTGCGGGTGGAAAGGGCGTGCTTTTAGCATGTCTGTCTCCATAGAAAAAATCGTTTAACGGTAGACCAAAGAAGAATAAAGTAAGACCACTGTACTATTTTACTACAGTATCTACAAAATACAATCAATAACAGGACGAAATAACTTTGACCGTGATCTGTCAAAATAACGATTCTAGCGCATCTGTGAGTCTTCCACATAGGATTTTCCACGAACAGGTTTAAAAATAAAACCTAGTTTTGGAAAAACTAGTTTTTGGAAACACTAGGTTTTCTCGGAATTTAATTAGAATTTTGAACAAATCCAATTAGGTTAATTCCTCATGAAATAAATATACTTTATATAAATATACATTACTTTGAACTGCATAGCAAATGGTTTATGAGGATTATTGAATAACCTAAAACTTATATTTTATGATCTGCTCTAAGGTAGCAAACGAGCATGCAGCACCACCCTTCCGCTGCCACCCATGACAACTGTGACCGACCTAGAACAATACTCAAGCGTTAAAACATTAGTTGATTAGATTGTTAGTAAGTGTGAGGACTGGTTTAGGGACTGTTAGTGATTAGTTAGTGCTGTTAGTGTTGTTAGTAATAGTCCAGTTAGTAATTGTTAGTAAGAGTCTTGCTCTAATTCGGTGTCAGATGTGTTGCTACCCGTGAGGACTGAGATGGTCGTCTCTAAAAAGTATAACCAGCTACACAGCTTTCTAACCGGAACACAATATCAATTAAAACAATTTTGTTAATACACGGCAGAAATAGTCCTCAACACCGTGTCGGCTGGTAGTACTACCCCGGGCGAACACTAGGCTTCACGTTAATAAGTGTGCGATAATCAATATTTTCATTCATCATCATCACAACCCATAACTGTCCCACTGCTGGGCACGGGTCTCCTCTCACAGTGTGAGGGGTATAGGCCATAGTCCACCACGCTGGCCAAGTGCGGATTGGCGGACTTCACACACCTTTGAGAACATTATGGAGAACTCTCAGGTGTGCAGGTTTCCTCACGATGTTTTCCTTCACCGAAGCAAGTGATAATTAAATTTTAATACGCACATAATTTTTGAAAATTAGTGGTGCGTGCGGGGTTTGAACCCGGAACCTCCGGTTCGGTAGTCCAACGTTCAATTTGGATATTTTCATTAATAAACAGGTAAATGTTCAAGCTGACGCATATTTTATTATATTACTTAATTGGTTATTATCTGCCAACATCCTAATGATTAGTTTTATAGTTTAAAATAATATACTCACATAATAGTTCTTGATAAATATACACACAAAAAAATAGAGAACAATTTAAAATAATAAAATAAATGGTATTAATTATGATACCCTACCTCTCTCTCTCTCCCTCTCTGTCTTACTCTGATACTTTAACTATTATATTGCGTCATATTATAATTATGTGCCTTAATTTTAAAATATTGCATAGTATTATCTGTGCTCATCTGTAAATGCTTACTATATAGACCGTTTATATTTTTATTCCTTAAAATATGGCATAATTATTCAGTATGGCAGCACTAAAAGTACTAAAATAAATATATTTCGGCACGTCACACAACCATAATTCTTTTAAATCCGCGGAAATATTCTTTAAATAAGCAATAATACGTAATATTTAGGAATGAAATCTATATTTTATACAAAAATATTTATGATTATTAGCAGATATTTATTTTTAAAATAAAAACTAAAAACGTCATGTTGTCTAAAAAATCGTCAAGCTACTTTAACGTTCATATTGAACGCACCCATTACACTGTATTGTTGGCAGCAATGAACTTCCTGTTGTGTCTATGATTACGCTGCCATTTTGAAACTGCAGTGCTTTTTGTTCGTGTGGAGCGTTAGCTCGTTGCGGGGTCTAGACCGTATTTTAGCAAAGTTTAGTTTTAATTTATTATACGAACTCAATCAAAATGAGCTGGCAAGATTATGTCGATAAACAGTTAATGGCATCCAGATGTGTGACAAAGGCTGCAATTGCCGGTCACGATGGAAATGTCTGGGCCAAGTCCGAGGGATTTGATGTAAGTTACCAGTTATGTTGGATACTATGTGCTCAGTGACTTTATTTATTGGTAAATTGTGATAAGGTGTACGTAAAGTGATTAGTTTGTGTCCTAAAAGTGTCTTAAATTTTTGGGTAAGGGTGGATGACGAATCCGGCAAGCTGACAAGATGGCGACATGTGGTAGCAATGAATTCGAATTAGAAATGCGCCTAAAGCAAGCTAATTGTTCTTTCTGGCATAACATTTATACATATAAGAGAGCTACGTATATAAAAGGCCACGTTGTAAGCTTAATCAACTTTTCATTACTTTAATAGGCGTGGAAAAGTTGAAGTCGCCGGCCGGTATTTGAATTTGGTTATATGTACACGTCGCCGTTGATTCTTACAACAATACTACCCTCTACATTTATAGAATTGTTCGTGGATTTTTTTAAGTTCACCTGCAGTTGTAATAATGTCGTTAAAATTCCTATATCCTAGTTCCAAATATATTTTTATGAAGTAATCGTAGCAGAATCAAAATTTCATTTATTAAACTCTGTCAATCAAAGCCAAGCAGAGATTACTTATCGTTTTTATAAAATGTGGGTGGTGCGTTTTTAATTTTGTAAGTGAAATTTTTTTGTTATTTTTTACTGAAAACAAAAGTTTTTTGCTTTACTGTGTAAAATTGAAGACAAAAAAGTTTAAATCGTAATCAATAATTGGGACTGTTTGGATAAAGGGATTTTTCCACAGTATGTTATTATTTACATTAATACTATAATAATTATTATTATTTAAAATCTATTGGTCTGGCCAGTAAAATCTCGCATTAGAAACACTTGTAACATCCGAAAAACGCACATAAAAACTTAAAAAAATGTAAAAAATAAAGACCACTTAACTTTTTATCATACAATATCACAAACAAGTTTTACTGTAATGTGTACACCTATTAATATAATGTGTGTGCATGTACTTAGTGACATAGTACCTGGCTTTACAGGTATCTTAAAAGTTATGTGTCAGGATTTGATGACATTATTCAGTAGATATCATGATTATTGATATCTACATTGATATTGTATCAAATGATTTTTTTTGTCAAGTGTTTTTTTTAATTGATTCAACACTTATCATGTGTTAACAGTGTAACAAAAAAATCTTTGTTCTTTTTTAATGACATTTATAAAGTTATGGATTTGCCATTTGTTAAGTATTGCTGTATAGTATAATGATAATTTGATGATTCTAAACATACAAATAATAAAATATATTGAATATATTTTTTATCTATGCAATATGAAAATGTGTTCCGTAACACAAAGTTCTGCTCAAATGTGAGTTGGGCTTATATATAATGTGTAAAGACAAAAAAATATATAAATTGTCAAATAGTGGGCACCACATAAACCATAGCATTTGTGAATTTTAATGTTCAACTTGTATTTCGTTTGTGCCATTTCATTGCTTCTTAGCTCTCGATCCTGTTACTTAATGGGTATAACTTTCCAACCGCCTGCTTGCTTGTTAGCTTGACAGCAATAGATACAACCCTCATTAGCAGCTGCAAGCACAGAAAGCAAATTAATTAAATAAATGAATGTTTACACAGTCTTAACCACTCTACACTAGAATTCCTTGTATTTTGGGTGGAACGGACAACATAAATAACAAACACCCACATAAATAATTATATACTCCAGCTGGCCAAACCCTAGACCCCTAGTTTTGAAGGCAGGTTTTAGGCACTACCTAAAATTTAACTAAGTTACGGATTTCTTTGGATACTAAGCCTTTAATTTGTATTTTTGGTTCGATTTTTTACAAATTCAAAGTTTTTTGAGTTTTAAACAAACAAGTAAATAAATATAAGAAAAGGTGAAATTATGATGATGATTAAAGTAATATCCACACAGCTGTGTCCAGGCCATGAACGAGCATTGCTCCATCAGACTAAAGTTGTGTACTTTTTGTTAGCATGTTCATACACATTTTCGTTCTTCAGGCTTCCGTATCTACTATGGGCACAGTCACAGTCTTCATATGTACTGATACTGATATCAGTCACCGATAATCATTGGTGATCTATACAAAAGAAAATCCCTGAAAGTTACAAGTTCACAAAATGACTAGTTTTGGGTCAGTAAAATCTATCAATGAAATTTTTACTGCCAGAAACGTTTTAGAGGGTCATAAGTAGCTAGCTCAATATTAATACTGTTCAAATATAATACTGGGAACCACCACCAACTTCATCTTTATGCCTTAGAAAAAATAAAAACACACCACACAGATTGTGAGATAAGGTCAAGGGCAACATATAAAAGCGCAAGCTGAGTTGGATAAGCTTCTTACATTGACAGAAAATTTATGTATTATGATTACTAACATACTTTTACTGTACAAATACTCGGGCATTCACATTGAATAATTAATTCATGTTTAGACTTCTATGCGGTCTTTATGCTAACAATTGTTAGCTGACATAGGCTTTTAGTTTCCATATGTTTGAAATCTTGTGTATTGTGCTGTGATGGCTGGCTGGCTGGCTACCATCCTGTTTTTGTGATTTTGTCATTGACTCTTTTGCTCGTTTGTCGGCTATCTATTAAATTAACGTTAAACTAACACTAAATTTAATATCATGGCAAAGTTGGCCTCAAAACTTGTTTCGAGACATTTGCACCTAAAAAATTGCACTGAATGAGCAGTAAAATTGGCACTTGGTTTTGATTCGTACGGGGCAATCGTTTGAAACTGAAGTGATTTTTATGGTCAGAAATAATACTTAAATGAGTGAACGCTGTTTTAACCGACTCCAGAAATACGGTTATGTGCTTGGCAATAAAATTGTCGATTAAAGCAGGCGATTCTTTTTGTAAATAAAATGAAATTTAGTTACTAAAGGCGTCTTCTGTTTTCACAGAGAATTTATAAATCATTTAAAAAATTGATATCAGTTTATTCCTTGGTTCACGGGGACTATTTACAATGAATCACTAAATAAATATGTAAAAGCAGCAGTGTGATTATGAAGCTGTTTAACCCGTTATACAAAGTCCACGTTTCACGATCCCAGTTTTAACCATTATTTCGTTGTTGGCAGATATCAAAAGACGAGGTAGCGAAGATCGTGGCGGGCTTCGAAGATGAATCACTCCTCACGAGCGGCGGCGTGACGATAGCGGGTTCGCGGTACATCTACCTCAGTGGCACAGACCGCATCATACGCGCAAAGCTCGGCAAGGTCGGCGTGCACTGCATGAAAACACAGCAAGGTGAGCAAACAACCGTTGATCGATGTTTCAAAACTACGCCATACCGCCATCCGCCATTCCGCCACACAGTGCGTATAGAACAATCTTTGTTAAATACACATTTAATGACATCATGACATCACATGTTTACCTGCTGTGTTATCTTCAATTAGGCTTCGTTTTTATAAATAATTATAGATTCTAGATTGGCATTAAGGAAAACCAAAGTTGGAGAAACTCTTTTATGGGGAGTGTACGAGTCCTTATAACCTGCAAGTTATGTTGATGAACAAATATGTATAACATAATGCTTGATAAATTGATGGCTGAGTATAGTTTCCAGGGTTATATCGACGTGTGCTAACATTTATATTTAAAATATGGCTTTATTTCTCTTTTCGAGTCATTGACCTGTGTAAAATTTTATAGCATTTTATTTTTTAAGAACAAAAAAGGTCATGGTCCATGACTTTATATTAAATCGTATAGTAAAATTATAAGTGCTCAGAGAAAATAGTTTTTTCTTTTATACATACTTTTTCCCACATTTCAATACGATGTTTGATGCATAAAAGCAGTTAGCAAGAAAAACTGCACTACATAGTTTATACTGAATAAAATATAAAATGCATTATTGGTTGAGTTGAAAGATTATTCATATATTATCATAATATTATTAGTACAACAATAATCCATCTGGTAACCTAACGTATCGTATATTATCATAACATTACTGTGAAGTGATAAATGAAGATTAGTTCATCGAAAATAAATTACGGAGTAATGACTTTTATATAATTTCCGTTATTCACCAGCCTGGGCATGTGATTAATATTGTTTCCAATAATAATTAAGTATTTAGTCATTGCTGCAATATATTAAACTACTACCTACAATCCAACACCACAAAAATTTCCGGTTGCGTTTGAAAAGGGCGTTTCCGTATCTGTTGTCCTTTTCAGATAACAATATTTTAGAAATTTGCTGTTTACCGTTGTTGGTCCTTCGAGCTATACATAATATATAGACCATATATATACCTTAATGTTGCCTCTACTCGGCTAGTTATATGAATTCACATGTGTGACTAAGTACCACATCTCAAAGCTATAAATTATGTGATCCCTCAACATTGCTGTTCAAATAAATGTTTAGGCACTGAGATATAGTGAAAGACATGATGTAGTTGTCCTAAAACCCACCCATCTAGAGGTTAAACGATTTGAATTCCACGAGCGTCTCATTTGTAAAACTTCATTTTGACTTGCCCTCTAGCTAGACTATGCAAGCTGAGGGGGACTCTTTTAGTCTGATTTATTTTTACATAAGCATAAAGAGGGGTAAAATAAGGTAAAATTTAGTGGAATATTTTCCCGCTGCAATTGCATTGTAATTAATAAATATTATTTTGGTCAATCACTCTTCAAAACAGGTAAAAATCATAATTCTGTCCTTACACTCTTGTAATCAACGAAAGGATCCTTTCTGAAGACCAAAAGGCGGGTCATGTGCTTTCTAAATTGTGGTATTTGGATAGACTATAGCTTACTAGACTCCGTACTAATAATGTCCTATTTTAAGACGCGATCGGAAATTATCGATAACAAGGAGCGACGTCATATTTCAGCTATGCTTTATTTCCTAAAGGAATTTTCATGAAATGCTGTGAAAATTTTGTCAGTAAATCTCGAGTGCTTGATTACAGAGCGTAAAGTGGTAAACCGCGAAATCTGATTAACTCGTATGCTGCGCGCTAGTCGTCTCTATTATTTGTTCCACGGTTTGGCCTACATTGATTTAGACACGCGACGTTATACTGATTGCTTACAATCCACAACATTTGATACCGGTACATTACCGGTTCTTTCAATATCACTTCATCTATAATGTGATATTGAAAGATTTATTTGGTTGGTAATTTGAAAATTATGATATGCACTGCACTTGTAGGTTTGGATTAATCCTAACGTTATGTCATTTATATATGTTAAGTCGTATCATACATTTTTTAAATATATTTAATCATCGTATTATCGTATATTATTATTACTACAGTAAATCTGTAGTTGTAGCGGACGGTTTAGTTCATTTGATACCTATTTATAGTATCTTTCGAGTTGAGAGTTTTGGATCTGACCATCGCGGATGTTTATAGTATGCTCTTTATCAGTTATACCCATGCGAAAAGTGACAGACACGACAAAACCCACCCAATTCCCACGAGCCCCGCTGTCCCTGATCGTGGTGGCGAATATGGTAACGGCGGGGCAGAGGGTGATAAGAATCGCGTTGCCTTATACTTATAGGATTAGGTATCATGGACCAGGCGAAAATCATGTCCAATGTTCGTTGTTTGTAGTTTTAGTATGTTAGCTACATATCTATATTCGCTATCATTCTATTACGATATCACTCACGAAAATAAATATATTTTTTTTAATACATTCCGTACATTATTCGGCACTTTGTTTTGACTAAAATGACAATACTAAAATATGGGTCAAATTATTTTGTATAGTTATTTTTAGTAGTAGTTGCTAACATGAAACGGACGTGCAGTTTTAAAAGTCATTATGAAAAGGAATGTATGAAAGCAATGTAGGTCTCTACTCTTTTCCATTTTAAAAATAACCTTGTATATTTAGAAACTGTGTCAGTATCCAACGTTGTTCATCATAATTGCTTTCTAATCATGTAAAGAAAGGAGTCTTAATAATGTTTTCTTTTCAGCCGTCGTCATTGCTCTCTATGAAGAACCCATCCAACCCCAACAAGCCGCATCCGTAGTCGAGAAGCTAGGAGAGTATTTAGTTAACTGTGGTTATTAGAGGTAAGTGTTCACTGTATACATTATATGCAACAAATACCTAATTATGATTCTTATTGTGGTGTACTCTAATTTATTTACGGGCATTTTCATTAATCTATTTATCCGTGATGTTTGGTTAAGTTAGTAGGTAAAGAGAGAACACTACAATTAAAAATAATGTTATTTTTGACAGTTGCTTGGCAGCTGACTTGAGGATTATAGATAGATAGAATATTGAGAACGTATTTCGTACTAGTGGCGTGGCCTCGCCCTCGCTTCGCTTCGGGAAACATGTCCCTTAGTACGGCACGCAGTAGCACATTCGGAAATTGTTATGCGTGATTCTTTAAACGGACATTACTTTTTTATTTCTCAACCGATTAAAATAAAACAAACACTAAATATTAAGTGAAGCTTAGCTCAATATATTATTTGAAACCACACCCAAATCGGATAAGCTATTTCGGAAATTACCGCATACAAAGACACCGACAACAAAAATTCTAAAAAGCATTGATTTGGTTTTCTATTCCGTTAATGAAGACCCCCCGTATTTTTTTATATATTTTCTATGTACAGACAGCGCCCACCGACAGATTTATTGTTAGTGTCCAGATTAATATCCAAATAATCAGATTAATATATTAATAATCAGATACAGATTAATAATCAGATAATAATCCAGATTAATAACGAAAAAGCCTTTTTTCAATAAGATTGCCTGTTTGTGCTATAATAGCATTCTCAATTCAGTTACTCTGGCTAGGTCAGCTTGTAAAGTGTGTATTCTTAAAGAATATACAATTATATCCTTAACAACATGGCAACAATTAATGAATCCAGTTTTTCTAAATGAAATTTAAATTACTGCAAAATATATCTTTACATGCCGGTGTGTTTCATGTTTGAGTTAGATTAATTAAGTATCAAAATTATTGTGTTCTTTGAGATGTCCGTCACCGCGGCCGGTATTCTGAATTTCTTTTCTCTTTGTTCACAGATCGAAGCGCGCCGTGATCTAAGAATACTATAAGATAATATTTTTTCCACAGGGAAATAAGTAAACTGCATTTTGTATATTCTATAAAAAAAAGTGATAAGGACCGTTCATTTGTTTTGATATTTGATGAATTATCAGTATGCTTGAGGCCATGTAGGTTTGTCTCCTTGCAGAACTTGGAGTAGACGCAACTATGGCGTCATCGGTGTCTGATGCGTTTAGTAACTGTGTGCAAATGCAATTACTTTGCGGATTCTGGACTCTTTTTATATGCTCACCGCTTCCACAGAGTGATTGTTCGTGCAGACTGGTTTAAATATGTATTTTAAAATTTTGTTTTTATTGACCACGGTAAAGCGTATTGGCTTTCCAAACAGGTCTCAAAGCATGGTGTATAGAGATTTTTTTAGATTTCTTTTCAAGCATTCTGATGAAATTTTTAATCTCGCGTGTTTAACTAGTGTTGTGGAAGCTATCTCGCCATCGGTCAAATTTTCCGCGCACCACAGGTGCTTGATGAGAAATTACGATAACCACGTAATGAAATTACTGTAACGATATACAACATAATTATGTATGTAATTTACAAATAGACATTTTGGCTTTCCAAGCAGGTCTCAAAGCATGGTGTATAGAGATTTTTTTTAATATCTTTTCAAGCATTCTGATGAAATTATTAATCTCGCGTGTTTAACGAGTGTTGTGGAAGCTATCTCGCCATCGGTCAAATATTCCGCGCACAACAGATGCTTGATGAGAAATTACGACAACCACGTAATGAAATTACTGTAACGATATACAACATAATTATATATTATGTAATGTAATTTACAAATAGACATTTGTGTAAGGGCTTGTTACAAAATGAAATACACTACTGTAACCCAAGTAAAATATTACAATTTTAATTGAAAATCTCTAGTCCCACTGGAACCATCGTGTGAAAAATATCCGATCCCGTCATTTCGTCTGCGGCGCAGGCCCGCGCTAGGGCGCCGACTACTTCGCTATGCTTCATTTTAATTACGCAAACTTGTAATCTTGTGTAGTGAATAAACATTTGCATTCTGTTCTATTCTATCTCTTAGCTGCAGATCTAGAAGCGCTCAATTATCCAGTATCCTCAAACAAGGCTTGCAGTAAACGAAGGGTGCATATTGTTTATATTTGATATTACTACTATAGCTTTGTACATTGTTTCTGATAAGCGATGGGAACTGTGTCTATCTAATAATAAAATGATTTGTATTATACTCACTTGTTTCTCTACTCCAACCCCAAAGCCACACGTAATCAGATGATAAATGAAACGGAACTTGTGCTAATGAACATAATTTATTTTTCTTTGACAAAATCTACAGTAATAAGAGTTAAGTACACTCGAATACAAGAATTGGTATAAAATGTTAAAAGGGTAGCTATAGCCTATCAAGTGAATTTGGTTCTTTAAAATACAACACACGAATCATTTTACATATCTAAAGCTACAAGTGTTGTCAATTTTAATTAATTTAATCCTGCGAAGCTGAACCTAGCACGCAAAACAGTTGAAAAACTTATTAGTATACATAATTATAGATACTTATTGCTTACAATGCTTTTGTGTGTAACAAAAGACGAAACGATGTATACCTTACTACGTGGTTATATCTACATTTCTACATTACTATTTATATCAAAGAAATTTAATCGTGTAGGCGAAAAATACATTGCACGCCTTAGAAATAAATTATGCATTTTAATTACTATCGGTTAAACAAATTAACAATATTGCAATACCTCTGTAATAAAGTAATCTTATCACGCGGCTAAACAAACTTCGAACGTTGAATTGAAAGCCACAATCACTCACGTGTAAATAATTAACATCAAAATTCACCTCAAACCCTTAATTTTTATTCACTTATTACATTACATTGATCTTAAACTACGGGGGGTTAATATTTTCACCAACGTTATTAGTTTATACACGTTTGGTTTTCACAAGCAATGGTTTATTGCACGTTCCGAATGTCTACGGAAGAGATTTCAATGTGGATGTCTCATTTGGTCACGGATGTTCCAAGGAATAGTGACGAGATTTCTTCCAGAAGCTTCTGAAGAATCCTTTGCGCTGCTTCTGGCCGGGTACTTCTTCACCTGATAACAATGACCAATACATTATATTACTATTTATATTCAATTAAAATACTATTATGTACAAAGATATCAGTCAGGAATCGATGTTACAATTATTGACGCAAGTGACGTCATAATAATTATGATTTTAGACCTATTTGAATAGACCTACATAATAATCGTAAAAGTAATCTTAGGTGTTCTGTATTGTTCTAAAACTAAAATTGGGGGGTTCCAATTTAAAATCTGAAAATGTGGAGGTCGAAGACCTTTAACGGGTAAGGGAACGCGAATGTCAAGTGTACGCGGCAGTGTCTGTCGCATCGCGCGGTCGATATTGCGCCGGCCACGCGGGAAGCGGCCCGACTCCCGGACGCTGCCTCCCTAGTTCTCTGCAACCGTATTGGTTGAAAATCTCGTACACCCCCGCACATCTCTCATTGGATACCAGCTTATACTATCTAGATAACCAATACGATTGTGTAAATTTAAGCCACACTACCTATTTGCTTATTTTGAAGTCGGCTTAACCGATTTAGATGCGGTTTTCACAGAGGAATTGTAGTAAGCTTTAGTGGGGTAGGTACTAAAGCGACTGGATTGCTACACTACGAGAATAGTTTTGACAGTTTTTAATAACTGTGTTGTTCATGATTTTAAATTAATTGGACGTCTAGTCTGCAAGCTGGTGAAAATGAAATTACAGAAATTTGGTTTACATTCAAAAAGGAGTGTTTGCCGAGTGAAGGGTCCCAGTATGCCTAGGTTTTATTTCCGGGCGGGGTAAATGTGTAATTTTGTTCTCGACTCTTTTAACTACTTGTCTGAATTGAATCAAGTCACACAAAGATTCATCCATTCCTTATCTATATTAGTGTCCGAGTATTTAACTGATAGATACTAAGTAATATTATTAATTACGTGTTTATTTAAATATCTTTACAGTAAATAATGAATCACAGTGATAACCACAACTGCTGATATCTCAGGTCAACATAATATATACTAACACGAATTTAATGTACTTTTAACAATAAATAGCGTGTACGATCAATAACCGTTCAGGATGAGTCAACAGACACTTGTCTTAGAGCGATAACGGCCGTAGACTTCAAACCCTAGTAAAATTTTAATACCTAAGTATAGACGGATATACATAACAATAATATTATAGTAATACAATGTAACTTATAAAATTATACTGCCGTTTTAAATATCACGCAATGTCATGTTTTCTTTGAAATGAATGTGTCTAGCTAGCTAGTGAGAAATTCGAAATGACCAGTCCCTCATACGATAATGCGGCCTGACTACTCAAAAATGGTGCATTATCTCGAGCTTAGCCGTGTTTACCGTTACGTTGAGTCAACGTGAATGTTGGACGAAAAGTTAATTTTACATTGTCCGTTTTTGCACTGTTAGCGAATCTGCAGCTAAACCTAATTAACTTAGTTTTTACTAGTCGGTCTGTTTATGGACATGCATTCATTAAAAACTTATGAGACCGTGAATCATTTATTTAACAATTCAATAACCCAACTTTTTCGTTTTATCCAATTATCATTGACCGACTTTTAAATTATGTATAACCGTACAGAAGATAATTTAGACTTGCTGAAAGTTTAGAATTTCAGCGATGAAGTAAGAGCGCGCTGTTTGTAGGGCAGCCGAGAATAGAACGGTGGGTAAGAAGATATTTTCCAGCGCGCGTCCCAAATGCCAAGCATGCTCAAAAATAGACGTGGTTATGTAGTTGTCCAAATAGTTTTAAATATTCATTGGGGTTAATGACAAACACTATTATATAATAACCTAATATAATAATAACAGCCACATAATTAAGAAAACGTTAGGAACCTCATTGGATGTAAAACTCATCGAATTTAATATTAGTAGTTCAACATTGTAAAAGGGTAGGTACACTGGTCTTTGCTAAATCGTTAACTTTAACATGTAATCAGTATCTCCGTATTCCAATGATCGCGAAGTCGCTAGACTATTTATAGCCCGCACAGAGGAGGCCCCGATTCAAGTTCATTGCCTAGACTCCCCGCAAAGAATACAGATACTCGCATAATGTTCAAATCCAAATCTGTTTAAGTGATTGATCTTTACAAGTTCGTCTAATGTTCTGAAAATATACAGATCCTTTTTAAAGCTCGAGTATTCCAGGTAATCATAAAATAATAATTTGTGCCGCATGTCTATGTCCCTAATCGATGCATAAATTTACGTTTTTTATAAGATAGGAAGTAGAAAAAAGTGCCCAATACTTTTAAGATTATTGTGTATGTATGTGTGTCATTATTCATTACATACCTACATAATTATACTGCAACTTTATTACTTTTCATGTAATAGGTAGATAAGAACATTTTATTCAGCAAGTACCTTTATTCAAAGTAGTAGTTATCTACCTATTACGTAATTCGTGTATCTTGAATAATCTTGATCTTGATTATGCTCATACAGTACCCAAAATAGAAAATCTGAAGCTTAGTGAATTTGGTATAAGAAGTTGAGTTTAGTAAAATCTAGCAAGTTCTGTTGAATGAATTGAATAGGTTAAGTAGGTAGTTACTTTTATAAAATACACCGCAAATAAATAGTCCGCCGAACGTGATAAGTATGTTTCCGATTTTTATACCTAATATGAATCACCGAAATTACGTCATTCATTTAAGTGTGACTACGAAACGGGTCACGAAGACCGCTGGGGAAGCATGAAGGGCTGATGCGAGGGTCGCGGCGTTCCGGCGGCGCGGGGTTCAGGGTTCGTCGACTCGGCGGTGAAGGGCAGCGAGGTCGGTCGCTGCGTTCGCTTTCGTACCGGCGGCGACGGCCGGTATCGATCGGCGGCGCGGCGTCGCAGCCTCCGCGCTACATCGCGACGTCCCGACATTCGCATCTGCGCGGTTATTCTGTAATCTCACAAATCAAATTCACACCGATTCCCCTGTGAGATCGGTTACGGTTGGTCTAACCAGTTGAGTGTGTGAGTTAGATATGTTAGATTACAGAAATAGCAGTTTTGTACTTCGATTTACCTGCTCAAGTATTCATCGTCTAGTGTTCTCTAAACCTTTATTTATACGTACCTACCTACCTACATATTTCTAAATAAGCATTCAATGATTCAGATACTTATGTAGGTACTTCTCTGGTCGCCTTCCAGAAACGATGCAAAATATAATTGCCAGTAAGTAAATACCTACATACCTATGTATATAGGACTAGGCAGGTAGATATTTTAAAACCGTTAAATTACGTAAGCGTATTAAATTAACATATTTCTCAAGAGGTTCCGAATACGAATGAGGCCCTTGATTGATTGAAATCATTTTAATATTATAAGATTGTCCGACATTGAAAAGAGTTATTGAAAGTTGTAAATACAAGTGGTATTTATTTTATAAGGTTTACGTATGTACCTACATAATAAATTACGTCATACTGTATGGCGTAACATACAGTAACTGTCATGGTGTGTCATGTAATAAGAGTTGGACCGCGGGCGCAGCGCAGCCTCCTTTTGAGTCGCGCGTCAACATAGAGCCTTCGTGATTGATTAATTTATATGTGTAATGTGGGTAGTTACCTAATTAGGAAAGGAAAAGCAAAAATGTTTAATATTAGGTCAAAATGCCGTTAAAATTATCCCAAGGGAACGTATTATCGGGATAAAAACTATCCTATGTCCTTCCCCGGATCTCAAACTATCTCAATACTCAATTTTATCTAAATCTGTTAAGCGGATTAAGCGTGAAAAGGTAGCAGTACACAGTTACTTTAGTATTTTTATATTAGTAGGGAGTTTTTGGTGGGTACTAAAATTATTGTCCTCTCATAGTATTTACGAAAGACTGCAGAATAAGAAAAGTATGGATTGAGTGTTTTCAATAGTACCTATCGCTTATCTTCATTTTTTAATTAGCGCAGCCATTAAAGCACTGTTCCAAAGTCCAGTTGCAATAACAATCAGTAATTTACTAACGTTAGATAGGTATTATATACCACAGAACACCCGAGGAGCCTACTTAGGATCCTATGCCTATTTTGAGTGAATATTTGAACATAAAATAAGTATAACACGGGGTTACCGTTAAGTTTGTTAAAAAACTATAAGTCAATGATACAATTACAATGAACTTTTGATACAATACTCAAGTGATATTAATTTGTACCCTAAACAAGTACTTGGGTCAGAGTAGCTACTATTATAAATTCCTCCCTCCCTAAGCGAATACCCGGCTGGCGCTCGGGGATAGGGCGTTGTTGCATTGCGTGACCTCTTATCGATCGTGTCGCGCTCTACGTCGCCTGTTTACTTCATTAATTTAAATAATCAATATTTATCTTGACATTGCCGGTGTTTTAGTGCAGGGAGAAATATAGAACAAAGGGCTTACGTAGGTACAGACTAAGACTATTGTTCATTACTGAACAAAAAGGTTAACCTTTGTCAGAACTTATTGTATTATACTTATTATTCATAACTTTTAAATATTGAAAGGATAGGACATTAGATTATTATCATCATCATCACAACCCATAACTGTCCCACTGCTGGGCACGGGTCTCCTCTCACAGTGTGAGGGGTATAGGCCATAGTCCACCACGCTGGCCAAGTGCGGATTGGTGGACTTCACACACCTTTGAGAACAATATGGAGAACTCTCAGGTGTGCAGGTTTCCTCACGATGTTTTCCTTCACCGAAGCAAGTGATAATTAAATATTAATACGCACATAATTTTTGAAAATTAGTGGTGCGTGCGGGGTTTGAACCCGGAGCCTCCGGTTCGGCAGTCCAACGTTCAACCACACGGCTATCACTGCTCATTAGATTATTATATCGCTCGTTAGATTATTATATCGCAAATTATCGCATCTTATTATATCGGAAAAATGCTCATAACAAAACACCACAATACAACTAAATTTATTTGAATCAACGATTAATCAAAGCTTATGATGCTTTATTATATTAGTTTACTACGAATATTTTGATGATAAAAGAAAAGTGTAAACGTATTTTTATAGGCACCGCATCCAAAAATAAATCTATAACGTCAATGAAAATTAAATATAGAATTTACCGCTACGTTGGCAAGATTACTAGCCGCCACAAAGTTTGTAACGAGTGAGTAAGCATACCTCGTGTCATCAACATGAGTAAAGATCTGGCAATCACGGAACTTACAAGTAACGAACATTGTCATCAATTTGTTAGGAATCGTAATCAAATGAGTAGGTTCAGAATGTTAAGAAACGCAATCACAAACAGCGGCAGATGGTGAATCACTTTCGATTGCTAATGAGGATGACGATGCGGAACCGACCTTCTCCTACATAGGACGGGACCTTCTAATGTTGACTTCTATAGGTATACATGCTCACGAAGCGTAGCGTAGGTTACTATGTGAAGTTTAATAGATTCCATTATAACGTGTTGCTACGAGTCATTTAAACATAAAATTGTTTGTAATCATGTAACTTGATCGATTGATTTTCACATAGTACGTGGGTAACTGGTTATTCGTTATGTCCAAAAATTGTGCTTAAGCACAGATTCAGGGGCAATCATTAGAATGTTACGTTATTAGGAGGTTATGATTGGCGAGTTAAAATATTGGGGTAGAAAATGTCATCACCCCGAATTTGATCTCGACAAAGTGTTGCTTCACATAAAAGTGAGTTTGGTGTTGTCACAAGATGACCATCTAAGCTGTTCATTAGGACATTAAGAAAATGTGAAGTCGTTGGTACTTTAAAATGACGAATTTTTTCTAGAAGAAATGTTGGTATGATGTTAAAATTCACAGACGTAGAGTCGTAGACCACCAAAATGCAGCTTATTTTGTTAAAAATTAAATAATTAATAAATATTTCTGTGTGTAAGTAAAACTGCAAAATATTCTTAAACAATTATTATTTCTTTTGCACCTACCTACTTATTTTTATCCAAACTCTGTTAGGTAGGTAGGTACTTATCATCGGAATCAGATAAAGGATAAAGGTGTCGTGGCAGATGAATATCGTTATATATTATATATTAAAAGTTAATCAAAGTCTGGTAAAATCTGTTAATTCAAATTTGGTAATAGTCTCAGAAAATGCTTTGATAAAAATTTATTTCGCAAAACTGTGTAATTATAGGAAAGCCAGTCTTGTCAGTAGACGATAATTATGTCTACATTTTGTTTTATTTTATCGTGATTTAAATAATTATATAAGTGTAGGTATTCGTTGATTCTTTGGGTATATTTATTCATGGCCCATTGGCAATAAACTTGGCATAAGAATAACACTCGGTAACAAAAATATAACACCATCTGTTAGCCCACAGAGGCAGAGGACAAATCGCAACCTCTTTGTGCAGCTGTCAACGTATGTCATATACCTACTTAAACGTTTGTTCGTGTATGCTCGCCTTATTCCACTTTAGCGTGGCGCTAAATTATAAAGTTCATGTAATTTATGGTTAGATACCAACATAATAAGTTCGACAAGACTTGACTAGAGTTAAATTAACTAAGTTAAAATGACTGCGTTACAGCTTATAAATTATATTAAATACAATACCTACATACCTACATATTATTATAGCATTTCAATTTATATATAAGTTGTTTCCTGTACAAGTTTATAGACATACCAGGTAAACGGTATAACGATGCTTACTAAAATTGTTATTGATATACCTAGGTAATATAATTATTTCTGGAAGGACATATTGTAGTGTTCTGTAGTTGCTTTAGTAGCAACATAACTACCTACGTAGAGTCGTAGATGACGAATTCATATACACGTATAATTTTATGGGCCAATAAAAAGATTAATAATACATGCGAACATAATTACCCTACTTATAATGTCCTTACATAATATGTAGGATGATCATCTCGTTGGAACACTTAAAAGTTCGTATAGACGCCTAAATGTTTAATACTACGAAGATATTCGCCGGATTGCAAGATGAATTATTTATTAATAAAATGGTACGAACGGTAGTTCATCGACCTCGTTACCAAGTTGGTAAGTAATGTTCCTACCTAGGTATGGCATCAGCGGGTCATTATTGCTTGTATCAATATGTGAGTATTAACGTTAGCAAAATATCCTTTACATACTGTAATTTTCGCATTAAATAATTTAATAAATGGGGTAGGTAATAAAAATGACCAATAACTATTTTAGGGTTGTTCGATATGGACGGGGAAAAATAAGATCTATAGATTTTCTTATATGTTATCTTATTTCAGTAACGAAATTGCGGCAATTTCCAAATCTATGCGAGCGTAGCCGCGAGCACTTGTTAGTTTTGTTAATAAAGAACAATACAAAAAACAAATTAAAAAATGAATTTTACTTTAACATTTTTCTTTATTTAAGCCTGAAGGTTAGAGGAAACATCAAGCCTTCTATTATACGCTTCTACGTTTATACGTAAAGGTTATAAAGGGAAGGCAATGTTCTGACAGGTCACTAACTGCTCCAACAATCTCGCTAAGGCAGCTTTAGATCTTCTCAGTAACGACAAAAAACCCGTGTTTTGCAGAAAGCTCCTAATAGGTTGAAGACATTATATAAAACGAATATGATTTTATGTAAATTGCAAACAAGCAGATGAACCACCACGAAAATTGGTCATCGCTATCTGTGGGCAGCAATAACAAATATCACCAACCTGTTGCCGACTGACTGACACGAAACGAAACATTATGACTGGAAGCCTACCAGGGAGAGTTGCTAGCTATTCAGGCAAATACTCAACCAGGTACCATCCGAGGAACGTCGGAAATAAACTGAGTGAGGCAACTGTTGCACCGTAACCCAGCGACAGCGTAAGAGGGACAAGGCGCCACAGCTTCCTCTATTGTTAATCAGGGAGCACAACCAGGTGAGATTAAGTCGGAATCATGGATGGATGTAAAACCGATTCAAACACGATAATAAGTAGGTAAATTTCACTGTGTACTGCTGTAATATGAATAGATCAAACCTTACCCATGCAACGAATAATAAGTAGGTACATAATATATTATTGCTGCGGACATGTAATTACGTATCGAGGAATACCAAAGTTTATGATTGTTTAGAATTGTTTAATGAATCTGGAAATCGTTATACCGAAATGTTACCTATGTGTACGTGACGCCAAACTATTTATTGGAACTGGGCCAAACTGGGCAAGTATTGTAAATGTTTACCAGTAGCCGTATGCCAAGAATAAATACAAAATAAAGTAGGCGTGAAAGGACGAAAAATTAACATGCAATAGAATAATTTTACCCCTACAGTGGGTTTCTTTCCAAAGGTAAGGTTTAATGAGAATTCATAATGTCGCATGAATCCGATAATGGTATTGAGTTGAATAAACCCATAAATTATTCCAGTAACATGATAAACAAGGTGTTTATTTCAAAAACATCCTCAGCGTTCCGCCAACAGCAACACACACATTCGTATCAGTTTAGGAAAATAAATTATACAATTAAGTCGTTTTCCTCACATGGAAATAAATAATATATTGCATTAAAATTACATGACCGAACGGTACATGCCCAAACTATTTAAAATGTGTGGACATAATTGTATTAATTATACACATGGACACTGGACATATGTAATTATAATATACACAATGTATACACAACATTATTTACTTCCTCAAGGATATTGATATTTATTCATTGTATAATACAATTTATAGACTCATTTTCGAAAATGATCATTGGTTTTGGAATTGTATGTAAGTATCGCTGCACACACGGAGGACGTGGTAATGGCAACGAACGCATATCGATCGGTTATCGCAAGAGCTTCGTAAACTTCGTTAGGACAGAAGGGTTGTCTGGTTGTCCAGCTATTATATATTTATGTGGTGTTCAGCTATTATCTATATGTTTATGAGCACAATGATTTTAAACTTAAATCAGTGGGGATTGGGCATATTTTATTACGCTACAGGTGGTGCGAGTTAGACGATGCTATCCAGACTTTTAAAGATGGATGAATAGATCTCCTTAAGTAGGTACATTATGTAGTTTGAAAACTTTTTTACCATATTGTTTTTCATATTTAAATACCTATCTAGGTTATAAATTTTAAACAGGTACATATGAAAACCGTAACTACTCTAGAAGTACATTAAAAAAAGAAAGTTAGTAGCGCGATAACAATAATTAAGGATCCAACAATGTTATCTCGGCCAGGGTAATGGGAGTGAGTCAGAACATCAATTAACAAATGCCAAGACACTCTGTTCACCAGATACGAGTAATGGGTATGTAGACTCCAACCAATTAACCACTCGTCCATTTCGTATACTGAATGGTTTGGGGAGAAATATTTTATTCTCATTTCGAATTACACTTCTTCATAACACGCCTATCAGTACCTACCGTAAAATATTACGTAAACGTACGAGTGATATTGTTTTAAATTATGTATATATCTTTGATAATCAGGTTGACCTTTAAACTTTGACTGATTAATTAATTGTAATTAGGTAAGTTCAAATGTAAATTATACGTGAATAATTGCTTGAAGCGTAACAAAATAAACAGCGCTAGTTAAACATTCTTTCTTAACATTCTTGCAGGTTTTATTGTAGGTACTTATAGCAATTGTTTCATAAATAATAGCGACATCGTGCAATCGACGTCGGGGAGAAAATAGTTAGTCATTTAAATACATTTATCTCATCTGTACCTAAACTACATATCAGCGCGATATAGTATTGACATGGTCGAGTGAAAAAAGTGCTGCCCACGTATCCACAGCGGATGTCTCATTATCTAAACGTTTGTCCTATTGATATGTCACGTCTAACGACACGCCGACATTGTGTTCCAACATTCTATTATCATATCAGCTGCTCGGGGTGCCTTGTCTACAAAACGTTTAATTGTAGCTCTTTCAGAATAATATAGAATTTTTGTAAAACAATAATTAATATAGTGTTGTTATACAATGATTATAAATAATACATACATCTTAAACGTTATACCTAAGACGTTCTAAAGTTTCTATCTTTCCAAAATTGTATTATTAATTTGGAATTATTAAAGTACATAATTTTATTATGTATGTTTAAAAATACTTACTCGTATTTACCGTATTATAACTATCCTAATAATCAACAATATTACAATAATTACACACGGTTAATATTTGTGGACTAATTAAAATCGTAGGATGTTATAAGTTATTAGAATTTAATTTACATACCCATGCATGTGTGTCCCCCGGCCGGCAAACAATAAAATTGTTCAGAAACAAAATTGGTTTCGTGTTCATCGAAAGGTTCCGCCCATCCCATCGTTTTGAATTTATGTGCAATCATGTCGCTCATCATGCCATACAATGTAAATTTTATCAACATGGCGTTACATACTCTAATAGGCAGTTATAATGACGTGGTCTCTACGATTATGATTACCTATTTGTTATAGTTTAACAAACATAACGTATTAATTGTGCTTGAAGATTAATGGGTTTAATAAGTTCTTCGATAAATCCTTGAGCCTTTCGTACTTTTAAATTGTAGGCAGTTGATATCGAGGGTGGATTCCAATTTCCGCAAATATGCGGATAGGATGGGGTGTCTGGGAGACCGGGAGCCCCTGCAAAGCGGGGAGCTAGCGCGGGGGCGGCCGGCCGGGCGCGAGGGTGGCAGGCTGGCAGCGCGCCTGCGCCGCAGCCCCCGGGGACACATGTGCGCGTCGCTAACCTCGCCCTTCCCCCGCGCCGACCGCCAGATACCCCTTCCCTTCCCACCCATGAAAAGCTCGATCATTAAGCACTCATTCATGTCGTAATACTCCATTATTGCTATAGCAACGGGCTCCGAGCTCCACGATGAAGCAGAATACTATCCGGCGTTACCTTATCAAATAATGGTTAATAAATACTGACCGTTAGCTGAGCGCGCTGCCGGTGAGGTCGCTTCCTTGCTTCTAGCGTTTTCTTTTTCCTTCCCATTGTTACCTGTAATAAAAGATATGGCTGTAGACGATTCAATCATGGCGGCTTGATGTAGCTAAGGTAACACATTTTATGGAATAGACGAATGAAACGTATCGCTCTCGTGAAGATTCCTTTGTTCAATGTAGCTTCGATAATAAATTACTAACTCGAATGCACTAACATTTCATTTAAAATCGCTTATTCTACTTATTCACTAAATTATATAAAATGTGGTAACATATTATGTATATCAATGTACCTATTGGTATGGCTATTGGTGATTTTATTAGGCAATTAAAATATAATCGCTAAAATATGGAAACGGTTACAAAATGTAATGCAAACAAGGTTAAAACTGTTGTGGTGGGTTAAACTATGGACAGAGTTTGATAAGAAAAATAGAATAGGCGTACCTATGTCATTCAACAACAATGGAAAATAAAAGAGAGTGATTTGCTTTGAACAATATATTATGACAATAATAAATGTTATCTTTAAAACTCATAAAGAGTTAAATTTCATAATTATCTTTCGATCAAGTAGGTGCAGTGAAATTAGCAAGCACGAGGCCTTATGAAAAACGCCAATGTAGGAATCTAAGAAATATCGATTTACTCGTACACCGTCGGAAGTGCTCTTAAATATTGCGCTGTTAGCTAGACGTTATTATGCAAATGGTTGCGTATATTCATGTGTAGTAAATAATCAAAGATAATAGCTGTATGGTAAGATATAACGTACCTATCTTACGTATAACACAATTATTAATAAAGTTAAAGTTTACATTCAATCTTATCTGTACATTTAATAAAAATGTAACAAATTGCTGTCTCAATATTACGAGAAAAACTATAATTGGGGGGAATAATAACGCAAAACAGTGTTTGTAATATTGTTTTCTGATTGGTTTCATAAATAAAAAAGTTATGTCAATTTAATGAGTGTGTATTAACTAATAAGGGACAGGTTTAACAATAACTAATAAGGGACAGGGTTAGGTATTAACTAATAAGGGAAAGCGAAGCGAGGGCGGGTTACCCCAAAATAAATTAGAACAAGAGATAGACTATATGTATGACTCTATAGACTCCTAGGCAGAATAATAACCGATAAAGTTGGTTTCTACTTTCTGTCTCGCTTCGGTTGCATTATCAGCCGAGGCGGAAACATTGAGCGATAGTAGGATAGTAGGAGAGCGGGACGCGAGTAGGCGACGAACGCTGCGCATTCCCGGGAGATCCTTTTTGCACCGTGGAGCTCGCTTGCCGGCCCGACCGGTTCGTATAGCGATCGTTCAACCCGCACCGAGCCTTTCGCAAATTTATACAATCGACTTTCTCTTATGTTCCAACCAAATTATGATACCGACCTGATGAGCATTCTGAACTTTATTTGCTTCTATACTTTGACTTTGATAATGATTTTTAAGGTTTAATTAACTCTAACCAATAGTATTGCTGGTGTCACTAGGAAATAACTAAATAGTAAATACTAAATATTATTAAGAGTATTGTAAAAGTCATTTAATAACTTCCCTTGACTGTCCGATTACATTCAAGAGTAATGGTATGATGCTCGCAGAAACATTACAGACGCGACTCATATTATAGGTAGGATATGAGTCGTACTCGTACATCTACATTTTTCTCATTAACGTAAATAATGCGACAAAACTGACATGAATATGATATGAGTGTTCCCACTTATGTGGCGTATATTTCAACACCTAAGGCGAAAGTATGAGAATAAAATCCTCTTAAGGCGTCGCCCGCGGTACGTGCATTTTGAAACATAAACTGCGTTTTATCTTTTACTGAATCAGATTAATTTTATAACGTCATCGTGGCTCGTTGATAAAGTTGTATGTTAGCTGTTCGATTGCATCGACTTCGAGTTGCGAGTCTTGACGTGGAGGCGGTCGGCCCGACCTTGGCAATGGCGTTGACTTGTGCGGCCTCAAATCGCGACCGTCGCGCCGTGCCACACGCCACATATGACCAGCATAGGGCTACCACCCAACGTTGTCAACGTACCACAGTTAGCTGCGACTTGTTTGTATTCTGATGATATAAAATAAGCCAGACCGCATCGATTCTTAACCTCATTGACAATTTTGATCTTTTATTTTGCACTTGCAACTAAATTGCAAAAATGGAACTACTACTTTACTATGGAATTACAAAGACCCTCCCAGGAAAAATAGGTGCGGTCGTGTTTTGATAAAATGCCTCTGTGAAACGCTAAGTATGAAAGTATTCAGTCTTAATTGAGCATTGATTAGGTATCTTTACATGCCATGCACATATTTTGTTATTTTAATCGACCAACTTGAAAGTGTCGAATTTCAAGCATTGGGCACTATAAATAAAAATAACAAGGCCTCTAAAAATGTAGGCTTTAGAGATGAAAAACGAAAGCTTATAGATGTACGTGACGACATAAGTGACAAATCGATTCCTTGTGTACTTTGTAAATTTTACATTTGGTCATCGCTAATAAAAATAAGCAGGTAACATCGTTTAAAACCTAATGAATCAGAATTATTGTGTAGGTACGTTTAACCGCTACTACCTAGTCTATCTTTAGCGGAATATAAACTTGCATTACTTTTGAAATCACTATCAATTAGCCATTACGACACTGATTATCTGCCTCTCGATGTTTTTTTTAATATTCCACTAGATATTTTCATAACTCAACTGGTTGCTATAGATTAATTATTGTCATTGTATAAACTCTAACCTCACCGTGTATTTAGGTATTTTAGGTTTTACTCGCTATATTTTCTGTAGAATTCTCCACCAGTAGTAGGTATCCAATAGACCGTTAAAATGTAGGTATATACGTAGGTACCTGCATTATAATTTACTTTAGTTTTTTATCTTCACATCACATAACTTTTTTATTTGTCATTTTTCGATCTGCGTTTTTTAATACCTACATGCCTACATGTAATTATATTATTACATAACATTTAAATTAAGTCTAACCAACACAAACATAGTTATAAGGAATTGCTTAATAACACATTAATGGAATGTTGTGTATTGTCTGAAAATAAATTATTATTAATTAACATAGAGGTAACTGTAAACAGTAATTCCATTTAAAATCTAACTAATAATGAAATTAATCTACAATGAACCTATTTAATAAACTCAATAATTAAGTTATAATTGAAAATTTTAATTTTACATACATTTTACCTGCTTAAAATGTCCCATTAAATAGTTAGGTACCTACCTACGTCAATTAGTTTGCTTTTTAAGTAGATAAAATTTAAATCAGTACTTTAATTACCGTTCCTTTAAATCACGTGTGGGTTATTATCCTCTCATAATTTCTATCAGACTGAATTAGTGATATTTTACAAAATTTTATGTCCTGTACCTACGACGATATTTATGATGATAATATATTTAAATATTCCTAATAGGCAAATTTTCCTAATTCAATAGCGCGACACCTGAGTAGGTATTACCAGTAAGTACAGGTATAGGATTCATATTGACTGAATAAAATATTAAGCTTGCAGGTATAATTAAATCTCAACCCGACGAATCATAGAAATGTTTCGTCGTTATTGTAATTTACCTAACCTATGAAGGTATTTTAGGTAAACAATAATATAACTAACGGTAAATTCGTTAAATTAAATCTATTAAAATGTCTGAGATACTCTCGATCCTTATGATCCTATTGAAACAGTAAACATGCTTTTAGTCGAGCGTGGCGCTTCGCCATATTGGATTACTACGAGGCCGTACTCGAGCGTATGATACTAAAGGATACCACTAAGGTTAAGCTTTGTAATATCGAGCTCAGAAGGTTGTAGGTGGATCCTAATCCTGTTGTTTTTATGCATTATTTTCTTTTCAAAGATACAAGTGTGAAAATAGAAAAATATACAGTGATTATTAAGGAAAATCATAATTTTAATTATGTTTTTTCAAAATAAAATTATAAAATAAATATATGCTTTACGAAGGACGGATGTTTTAATTTTACATAATTCATAATAGGTACATTACATACCTACTCAAAAATGTATCTATAATAATAATATTAAATTGTTACAATAATGACTTAAATAAGTATCACGGCAAAGATAAAGGTAACTTCCGATGTGTTAAATACTACAATAAAATAAAGTTGTAATTGTAACAGGGGTATAGTATAACATAACTCTAGTGATGAATTTTATATAGATTCTTATATCGCTTCAGAGCATCTCAGTACACATTGTAAACAAGCTTATTAGGCGGTATTGTTAGTAACCGGACCTTTTTTTGCACGAGTGTACGGTGGCATATGGTCCTGACTCCTGATGGCTGTCGGCGCACGATGCCCATAAAAACGCTTAGGTTAGCTATGTGACGTACATACGAGTAAAATGGTGTGTTGTGCTAATATCATAATATGTGCTTTTATTTTCACAGCGAAATCACCGCATACAGTATACATACTCGTATACGTATGTCCAACACGTGGCGTGACACCAAAAAATAAACGTTATTAAAAACCTGCTTAAAGTGTGACAAAAACCGTTAGATATTGTATTTGAGATCGGCGGCCATGATATGCGAGCTTTACGTTGGGCTGGTATGTCATCGACCGGATGTGGACGTAGATTCGGTCGAAGACGGATGTTCCGCCATTTACATGCGCGCCGCGTACTAGCTACAATGCGCAGAAGAGACCGCAGCCAGAATAATGAAGACGAGGGAAGCCATTTTTTAAAGTAAATTATAAGTCTTACTCACACTTAACTTTTAGCTTGGTATTATAGACAGATAACGTGTAACAATGAAAGATTTCAGGGAGTCGACATCTTAATCATGTACCTATATCTAGCGCTATCTATAGACGATCCGATCCATAATTAACAGTTATGGATGTCAAAACCTATTTACCCTGTTTATAAATACCATTTGTTAGCTGTCATCGGGTTTAAAAAAACAGATTTGTGAATTTAAACTCGGTCAATTAATTGTATTTTCCATAATTTATTTATTTGTCCTTTATGTCCATTATGGAACATGTTTCGTTTTGTTTTAACATAATATTTACTTGTAATGTCGTTGGTGGTAGATATCATTTAATTTAGCATCTAAATGTTAGCATTCATATTAATTTTATTAAGTAGTTTTATTTAAATACAATTTAAGTTCCTTGCATTTTATTTAAGTTGGATTTAGGTAAGTTGGGTGCAGTGTCAAGGCTATTTCACAAGTAATTGTAGTTACGTACTCGTACTAAACAATTTTTGCTTGAACAAACTGCAGTGGGTAAAATGGTTTTATGAAACATTTCTATGTATTATATTTTTATTTTGTGTAATTATTAATAATCTCTTCTTCTATATACATTAAGTACAAAAATAACTGTATTAAAACTATATTCATTTAAGTATCTACCAACGATATCTTGAAGTTTCATTAATGTTAAATTTAGATTATTTCCTTTAGTTAGTTAATACCAAATAAAATTTCATAACCTACATAAGGTTATAAAATATTCGAATTGGTTGGTTTCTAAACATTCAGATTATATATTGGATGATTACAAAACGTTATCGTCGGTCGTATCTATCAATTGTTATCACCATCGGGTATAAACAAAGGCGGCTGAAGGCACGTTTCTAGTGAAATTAACGCAACCACTGTCATAATCATTTTCGGAAAGAGTGGGTTTTAGCGCTGAGCGATTAGATACGGTGACTTCGTGTGTGTGGCCAGTATTTCCTTCAAACGACCGTATGCTATTTTAGTATTTTGGCTTAAATCCAAATAAAAGTTTTGGAAAATTTCGCACAAAGTTAAGTAGTTACATTTACATCTACTGGCGATTTAATTTCTACTAAGTTTGTATTACAGCCGTTACACTAGTGGCATGTTTCCTTGTGTATGTAGTAGAAATAAGAAATCCAATCACATGAGATAGCGGTTAGGTCATATTAAGTAGGGCGCCGGCGCGGCCGCGATCAACCTCAAAGCTGACCGGTTGCCATCTTTGGCAGCGACCGGTTTCCTCAGTACACGCACAGCGTGTAACAGTTTTACACTCCCTACCTTTATTTCTTCTGTATGCATTATAATTAACGATTTAAGACTAGGAAAACCCAATTGTCAGAATCGATTTTCATAGGCAAACAGTAAATGTTTTATTCAGCATAATCTAGATCCTTCCAAGTATCTATTAATCATAGAATGGGTGTATGGGCATCCTATCCTCCCTCGTTGCGTCGGCTGTGCAGTGGTGACGGTGAGTCACAGTCTCACAGTCGACATTTGAACAGGGCGAGCGATGGCGGGCGACGACTGTGAATCACTGCAACGCGCCATGCCATACTATTATGCACATATTGATGTCGCAGGTAACAGAATCGCCATTGTATGCACTATGCTATTGTGAAGCCCAAACTTTTGAGCTCCTCGTAACCAATTGTTAGCGCCCTATTGTTATTCGATGGAATATGTTGTGGGCATATTATTTAGATCGAAACACTACTGCGTTTTCATATTTGAGTGAAATGCAAGTCAGGATTCATTAATGCAAAACGAAGTATCACAAACAACGAGCGATGCCGATGGCGTGAATGGGGTCAGTACACCCAGCTTAAAGCTTAAAGAATACTCGTCAAATGAGGATGTTATTTTTATGTATGATGTTCTGATTCACTTCTTTTGGTGTAAACATCTGCAGTAAGAATTTATTGTTTGCACATGTGCAAAGTGCCTTCTAAATTTTAATGTTGGTGTTTGTTCAAAGAAATATTTTAAGTTAACATCGTATGTATTAATTAAATATAAGTTTTATGGTAAGCCTGATTATTTATTACCATAAATTGTCTTCCGAAATGATTGATAAAGTGACGGCCATGAGCAAAATATACTTAATAATATTTTTTCCAGAAAACAAATAATGTTATCTTTATCAGTACTACTGAAAAAGAAAGAAGATGGAAATTCTCATTTATTTGGAGTATTTGGCCCAAAAAGTCAGCGAGTAGGTATGCATGTATGTAGGTATGTTGAAAGACTGAATCTCAGATAAAAAATTTCAAGTCATGGTTACTTAATTATTATTTACTTATTTGCTTAAGTAAATAAAATCAAACTACACAATATCTAATTTATTAGGATAAAATTATTTTATCTTAAAACAAAAAATCAGCCTAGTAACGCCATCTGTTGGCAACTGGCGGAACCGATTATATGGAACAAAGTAAATAAATTAAATTAATTTAAATCTATAATTACGGTTTTTTGTATTTGCCAATAGATGTAATACTTAAGTACTTCACATTAAAATTTGCTTCATTTGTTTTGATAACATAATATTATACTCACAAGTACCAACGGCCTACGGTTCATCATTGACCTTATGTTGGAAATTTGTATACATGTAAAAGGAAAGAGATTAAGGCGTTGTCCACTAGGCACAAGCTAGCTAAGTGCCGCTGGCATACTTCACACGCCTTTGAGAACTTTAAGAACTATGAAGAACTGTTCAAACCACTTGACTATTCATTCTCTGCACCAATGTCACCAATGACAATGACCAAGGTCTATAAAGTGCCGAAAGTTCTAGAAAATTATGTTTAGGTATTTATTCTTTATTGTGTAACTTAAAAACTAAGCATAAAAAGAAGCGACTTGATGCCAAAAAATAAAAAAATGCCGTTCCCATAGTGTTACCCCTATGATGCTGGAGACAATTTGTTTGCAGATCAATTTCCTGGATGTTTCTTGGTAGAATATATCACAATAAATGGCGAAAAGCCGTACAATACGTCTATAAAATATACTGGAAATGTTTAATACCGTTCGGAGGAAAAATCTACAAGGGAGCTTTGCATATGTGAGATTTTTACACGGCACGGATATTCGCACGAACAAAGGGGCTTCACAGGGTCTCCTAAGAACACATCCGTGCCCAAAGAATGTTATATTTTCCATATCAAAGAACTAAATCGTTTATTACTATTCTGGTTCTTTATGTTAAACTCTTGATAACACCACTATAATTCACACGGTGAGCCGTGAGACACTTTAACAGTTTAAAGGCAAATTTGCGATTTACCATAATACAGAAATAAATTAGGAATGTTTATATGAAGTAAGTCTAATATATAGGGGAAGTGATAACACACGTGGAAAAAAATTGAAGGTGGGCGATAGTTTACCGATACGAGAGTGATGTGGGTATATTTTTGAAGCAGGTAATTTTACCACTTCCGACGTAAATGCTATTTTTACTGTAAAGATTCAACTACTTAAATATATTTGTTTACTTCGCTACGGATCGTCACCACGACAAATGGATGTAATTTCGTGAGTGCTGTTGCTGTAATATGTTAACATTTGGGTACTTCAATACATAGGGACTTCAATACTTCCGAATAACTTTGTTATTGGAATTTAATTTTAAAATTTACTTTTGTTTGTTTTTTGATCGCATGTTGATCAAAATTAGATTCACGAATGTGTTCGAAAACGAGCTTACGACGTAAAACAAGGGTCTGTTAATATTAACCGAAACGATTCTAGAAGGAGGATGGTATTTAGGGTTGGCAAAATAACTACCATCGTGTGAGTACCGTCGTTTTTAAACCGGATGACACAGAGCCCAGCGTCTTCCAACAGGGGATGAAGAAAGATGAGTTATTGAGTAAGGTACAGGATGAGCAGGATAGGATGGCTGAGGTATAGGATGGATTGAACAGGTCTCTTTACACCTCGACTTCCTCGAATTGCATCATCTGGATTTAGAACTCGTAATAACGTAACGAGCATCGACGAGTACTTTTGAAAGAGATAACAAACTGACAGAAATTCTAAATGAATCCAGTTATACAATATGATGCCGTCAGATT
Organism: Ochlodes sylvanus; assembly: GCA_905404295.2. Classification (NCBI taxonomy): domain Eukaryota; kingdom Metazoa; phylum Arthropoda; class Insecta; order Lepidoptera; family Hesperiidae; genus Ochlodes; species Ochlodes sylvanus. The sequence continues at coordinate 5,942,174 of FR990125.1, read as the reverse complement.
GGATGTTTAAAGGAAAAACGTGGCTCAAAACAACATTAATAAGCAATTAACAATTAATTACTAAATAACATAAGCTGGAGTATGATATTTATGCCATGATAATGATGAACATAATAAAATTAATCCCATTATGGGACTATTACAATACTAGTACCAGATAGGTTAACGCGGTCAATTATTAATTTCATCTGCATAAAGCAATTACAAGGTGTAAAGCCTATAGGTGAAAGAAAACATCTTGAGGAAACCTGCACACCTGAAAGTTCTCCATACTGTTCTCCGTACTCTCAAAGGTGTGTGAAGTCCGCCAATCCGCACTTGGCCAGTGTGGTGGACTATGGCATGTACCCCTCACACTGTGAGAGGAGACCCGTGCCCAGCAGTGGGACAGTTATGGGTTGCGATGAAGAGAGCCTATAGAGTTCGCCCGGGGTAGTCCAGTATAATTTATAGAGTAAAGTAAAGTATAATTTATAACGTTTAATTGTTTTAAAAACAAATTGGGTTACACTTTTATTAGAGCCGACCTCTTCATCTTAGTCCACAGGGGTAGCAACAATTGAACCGAATTAGAACGAGACTTACTATGTACTATGTAACTATCTACTATGACTTACTATGTAGGTACTAACTGGATTGATTACTAACAATAACTAACAGGACTACATAACTATCAATAACAGTCCCTGCCCCAATCCACATACGTACTAATTAACTGATCAACTAATAATTAATCCTAATAACGCTAACTGGACTAACCATCCTAATCCCGATTTGATTATTGCTCTGTGTCGGTTCAATATGCCATGGGCGATAGCGGACGGGTCCGGCCTAATCTATAAGTACCTTGCTTACCTTTACTTAGAAAGAAAGACTTTCAGTTCCTGACTTTCAGTTTCAGTTCCAGTGAATTATTTATGAGATTAATGAAGTTGATAATGTAAACCGTTATCGACATTTGAGGTACAAACTTCGCCTTCAATCCAAATAATGTGTTTAACTATGACATTCGCACCTAATCCATTAAATTGTTTATAATTCCAAGTAATTTGAAGTAATACACACTAATCAATACGTATTTCATCAGCTAAGTGGTCCATGTATATTCAGTTAATGCGAAAATTAATTTCAGTAAGTGCTTTAAAATTGTAGCACTGTTTAATTTGGTAGGTTAATGGATCCTAAAGGAAAATTTAAGTTAATTACTGGAATTAATTAATAGCAGTCCATAAAATAAAGAGTTCGTCATGAGCTCGTTACAGTTATACCACAACTATAATGGAATTTGTGTTTTCCTGAAGGACGTATTTTCCCGAGCTCTCGTAATAGCCGACTCTCAAGACTCTCTAGCGATCGTTTTGGAAGTAAATGTCCCAGGAGACTTTATACAGAAAGTATAACCCAGAACTTTTTAACCGATTCCGAAACAATTACGTATTGATTCTATAAAGTGGGTGCAGATATCCTGGCAGGTCGTGATTAAACTTTGTGCTTCAGAGCAAATGAATCCAATCGCACTTGACTCGTCTATGGATAGGAATCCTTTGCGGGGTGCAAAGGATTCCTAAATTGATGAACTTACTAGTAACATAATTACGGCACGTCTCTAAAACACCTCCATCATGTTGTTAAAGATGTAACAGACAAACATATTGTTTAACAGCTCTTTTTTGACGTAAGTATCTAATCCAAATTATTACAATTTGAGTATAATACCGGTACTAATGATTTACCTGGATTAAATACGGCGATATTTCGACTCAGATTAATAAAAACTGTTCACGGCTAAACTTACCAAACTTAGTCAATCGAAACACACACATAATTTTTGCTCTAGACGCTAGCAACACTATGAAGCTCATTTATCACATTTTGTTTAAAAATATCGAATTTGAGGTGCTTATACTAAAACTTACCTTTCCGTATTAATAAACTGGTGACCCTTCGCAGAGCCTCCCGAGGTGACTTCTGGAAGAACTTGGGCGTCAGGTTTGGCGGTAGGGTGAGTGGCTTGCGAGCTCCGGAGCCTTCCCATTGCGCAGGATGATCCGCGGCCATTTTCGATGACCCCGTTATCCTGTCCAGGTGTTCCGTTGATGCGGGCCTATATGTAACAGTTATTTGTTTATTCTTCATACATTTAAACGTATGTATGTGTAACGATAATGTGACGTTATATTACAATTTCTCCACTTTGAACTAGATGTCTAATATTTGTAAAATGTTCTTACAATCTGAGATCGCCCGCAACTATTACTCTCTATAGTTTGTGCTCATGTTATAAATCATCTACAAAGTCTTATAAATCATCTTCAATGAAGAAGACTTAGTTATGTAGTTTATTGTTTGCGGAATTTTCAGTCAAATCTTGGATCTTCAAACATGAATGGAACGTGGTTAACGCAACATCAACATTATTTTGCAGATTAAGTACATTGGGAGATTCTAGAATCCCACGCCGCTCTTTTTATATTTGGTGTTCATTTTTTATTGTAACGATAGATTTTATCTCTTTGGTTAGCCATGGATAGAACACTTGTGTCAACAGATAATTAAGCATGCCACCTGTTCGTCAACGATATCCGCATATATTAAATACTCCAATCGATACAGGCTCCGTCTAACCGAGGCTGTTCTGCATTCAAAATACTATTGGTATATAATATATTTTTATGCAAATAGCCGTCAGTCGACAAACGAGCAGACATGCTGCCCGGTCATCAGAGCCCGACATCATTAACATCAGAAGCATTACCAATGCGTTGCCGATCGAAAAAGAAGCGGCGGAACTACATTATTAGTACTCGTATTTCTAGCTCAACGACACATAAAATTACATTTCACGGTAATTTTAGAATAAGAGTCGTCGTCGAAAGTCTCGTAAGTCCCGCGGGACCGGGGGTCAGAGCATAAGTTTGACCCCGATAAAACGCGAAGGGACACATAGAAGTCCCGGGCGAGTTCTTCGGCGCGTTTTTAAAAGATCCTAGCCTAGAGTCTCTCTGTATGCCACATAGTTATCGAAGGGATTTAGTGGGAAAAAATTCTAGTTAGCCCAAAATTTTTCAGGTATCTTTACGAAGATTGCGAAGATAAATGTATTAGTAACTAGAACATAATAAGTAACTATAACATAATAACCTTAGTATGAACATTTCTGTAAAATCCAATGTTTGGTGCAATGATTACCACGCCATTGGAAGGGTCCTGGGTTCGTTTGCCAGAAAGGTAGAAGTTTGAATGAAGAGCTTTTTCTGTTCTCGGTATGGGTGTCTTTGTGTGTTGTCCATGACACCCACGACACTGGGAATCCTAGCGTTGGCTATGAGTGTGTAACGTTATTTATTATTATTTATAATGTTTACCTATGTCGTTGTCTCGGGTACCACCCGCGCGGCGGACCACCGAGCCTCAGTAGATCAGCGCCGGTGCAAACTCCGGATGTGCCCATCACGGATCCTCTGCCGTACCCTCCTAAGGTTGCACTGCTACCTGTGACCAAATAAAATTGATGTTATAGACAAACTCAAGCGTTGATTGTGTAGACAAATAAAAAATTGCCTTATGCCACCTGTAATTACAGGAATCTTAGCGTAGGGTTGTAAGTGTTTATTGGGTAATTGACTAGCCATACTATTTTTAACCTCTTAAATTAAGATATAAAGTATAACACAATAATGACGAAGATAAAATTGAAATTTCGGTATGCTTGAGCATTTTCCATTTCGGTAGCATTGGGAATACTTTGGCTTTCAACAGATTTCAGGATTCCGTGGCTCATGTTATGAAGATGCTACGAAGGAACACTGACGCAACGGTACACTGTGGCATGCCGAATGATACCACGGTATAGTTGCCGTCAATATGTGTTGACATGTAGGGTTTGTTCTACGTGTGTCAAGGCATACTACTTTGGCCTAGGACAATATATCGAATTCATGAGTGATTTATGGAATTTAGAAGGCAAACGAGCAGAACATATCCACTGCCGCCCATGACAACTGCGATCGACACAGAACAAGACTCAAATGGGGACCTGGATGGTTAGTCAGTTAGCAAACGGCGTTAGGACGTTGCTTAGTTCGTTAGTGGGTAAAACAACAAACCTATGGACTGTATGGAGTTCATGGTGTTGTTTCGGGGCGGTCCGGTGGAGTTCCGCGGCGGTGTGCGGGGCACGTCGCAGCCGCGCGCGAACACCGGCGTCTCGGGCAGGCTGGCCGACGTCTGCAGCGGGCCGCGGGCCCCGGCCGCCGCTTCGCGGCTTTGACGCTGCAGCGTGCGCCGCCGCGCGCCGTTCGTGCCCATGTCTGCGGTGTAACGTTGTGTAAATATGTGTGGATCACGTGGATAATAATTATTACATACTTACATAGTCATATCCAGCCTCTGTTCCTCATCCAGAGGGGAGCGAATCGGATTTTCGAGGCAGATTATTAAAGGCTACAACAACCGTAGGTACATCATCCGAGGTCCTACCTGGTTACGCCCATGATCATAGTACCTACTGGCTGTCAACTCGTATGCCACCATGTATTGCTACCACTACGCATTTTGCCTTTAATAACCAAGTGCTCAAAGCCCGTCGGCGTGTGTCAATTGTAAGTCATCGATCAATCAAGCATCTTGGTGTTCTTAACAAGAAAAACGCTGAATAATACTTCAATCAAGCCATCAAGCTTTCAATCCTGGTTATTTTGGTAAGATAGTCTTGTCATTAAGTCGGACTTCGCTGCAAAAGGGCGGGATATAGTCATGCGGATAGGAGTACAAGTACTTAGATGTAATAGGTTTCATATCCATTAAGAAAGAGTTTTGATAAGTTTCATTATTTACCTTCAACTGCCAAAACGACCTAGCTTATTAGAATTCAGATTTTTTGGTGTTATTGATAAAAATTAACCGTATAAGTATATGAATAGGTCATATGTTTTTTTATTGCCTAAAATACTGAGAGGCATATATTTCATTACCAAAAGACATGTTAGCGACGTTCTAGCTGACTCATTATGTTATATTGTAGAACTTCTTAGTTTTTATCATTGCACGAATGTGAGAGTAAATAAATAAAGATATTGTTTATTGTTATTATTATTATTGTTATAACTGACTGGTAGATATGTCTGAGATGGACTGAAAAAAATGTCCAAAAATGCCGTGAAACGTAGGAAAGATTAAACAAAAAACTTTATTTTAAGTTTCAGAATACTTTTTGTGTGCTGAATGTACAAGGTACAGAAGAAGCGCTCCTTGTATTTTAAAAATAGCAAATGTTCTTATAGCCTGCATCAATAATGCGAAGCAGTACAACTCCGAGTGTGATATGTGAGTATTTTTGGTAGTATAATTTATGTATATTGGACCGGAATGTCGGCAATCTATTTATTATAATAAAGGTTCGTTTGAGATGCCTCCCCAGTTTAGTTAGTAGGTACATTTGGTAACTTGCTAAATAGCCCGTAACAGCAGTGACTAAATTAATAAAGTTATTACGCTTAAAAATCTTCATATTATAACGTTCAGTGCGTGTATACTATTAACCTTAAGTGCGTGCGTAGTGCGTGTATAATATAATGTCTTTTGGATATCTCCATAATTCTCTATAGGAAATGAAAGTAAATATTTAGTGTTTTATGTCAATCAGTTCATAAATAAAGAGTTATGTCTGTATAAAAAACCACGTCACAATTTGTCAATTTTCTAGTGTGGGTACAAAGATACAGGTTTACCGAAGCGAAGCGAGAGCGGGAATAATAATAAACAATAAAAACCAATCCATATGTACCTGTAGGTAGTGTCCTGCGGTCCGTGGACCCACTCTTGAAGGTGTTACTTCTCCTGTTTTTGTTGTAGCTGGTCTCCATGGATCGCGTTTTGAGGCTGTTGGTGGTGTCGCGGTGCGGCGGCACTGGAGGCACGGGCTCTGATGGCCTGGAATGTCATATTCTGATCAGTTATGAGTTATGACCATTCGAAACCTTTTTTTATGATATATATAATATAAAAAGACAAGTTAATATAAAGTTTAATATAAGCTTACCTTCTTCTAGACTCCATAGTAGGTGTAGGTAAAGTGTCAGCTTTTTTATGATGACGTTTCTCTGTGGGCTGCATTATTTCAGTGTATTCATCTTCTACTTCTTGGACGGGCGACGGCGGAAGAGGTGGGAATTTGGGCGATTCTGGGGTCTGAGGAAGTGGACCCATTTCGTGACCCAAATTAGGTGACGGTGGTAGCTGATTGTGCCTGTATGAATGTTCCACTATTTGGACATTTAATGGGAAATCTCCTCCGCTAGATACGACGGAATCTGAAGAAGAAGGTTGGCGCATTAAGCCAACAGGAACATCTTTTGCGCTTGTCGATTTGTGCATACTGTTGGACCTTCTACCCGAAGAGCGGTCCCGTCGCTCCATCGACCGTTGATTCTGTATTTCATTATGACTCGATGACTTCTGAATGTCGTGCCGTTTCTGCTTCTCCCTAGAACTATAACGGAAACTGTTTTCTAATATTTCCTTAGATATTTCATCACAGTATTCGTCCTTATGTATATTCCAGTCTTTAGGTATATATGGGGTAAAATGTTTTTGGTCCCGACCTTGACTTAATATAGCGTTAATATTATTTTCGATTTTCCGAAGGGGCGAGGTGTCTCCACTGGAGCCGTGTTCTGCAACCTCCTGGTCTTCTTCTTCCTCAACGGTTGTGATGAGAACCTGACGACTGGCGCTATTACTATCACCTTCACCGAGAGCAGGAAGTGATATCACTCGCACCATGTTAGGTGGTACAGTCGCAAGCTCGTTTACAGTTTCATTGCATTCCGTTTGCGGAGTCTCCTCGACCTTACCTTCCTTTATTAAAGATTGTATATTATCAAACGTAGAAGAATACTTTTTGAAATCTGTGAACCTATTTTGTGGAGATAACTTATTCTGTATAACGTTTTTAGGCGTAACATTCTTATCGCTAGAATTTTTTCTACTTTTAGGACTATGGCCGAAGTAATCGGGGTTGATGTATCTATCTTGGCCATTATTGAGATCTAGGCTTAGTCTCGACTTCGGAGAGGTCATTTCCTTACTAAGTCTAGAATTCGGTGTACAGAGATCTATACTATATCTAGAATTTGGCGTATTGAGTTCCCGACTTAACCTCGAATTTAAGTCGGCGCTATACCGCGACTGAGGTAAGCTCAGATCGGAACTCGGTCTAGAATTATAGGAACCAACTGACCCGGAGCCACTTATCGATATACTGGACCCGTCTATAGACTTATCCGTGCTCCTGTTTAAGCTATGACTATGAATCATATTGCTCGTGTTATTAGTGTTCGTTTTGTTTGCATTTTTATTAAAGCTTGGTAACTGTTTTCTATTTTTTCCTTTACGTATGACGTAGGTGCCAGTAGCAAAGTCTTGGGGTCGTCGGAGTTCGGGCTCGGCGTCCGAGCCTGGTGAAGCGAGGGGTTCACATTGTGATATGGGTGGGGGAGGTGGCCAATATTCTTCACCCCAGTCGTCGTCCACGCGTTGTGGTATAGAGCTTGTGCTCGAATGAGACTGGTCACCCGATTTTCTTCTCCGTCTTCCTATCACCTGAAATAAAAAGTGTTTGTAACTTTAACAGCTTTCTAATGTTTATGTGTGTGTTTTCGTCTTCTTCTTTTCTTCTTCTTCTGAAATCCAAATTCCGGAAAAAAGCGAAAAATTACCGAAATCATGTTACTAGTAATTTTTTAAGTAGGAAGTGTCCTTCTACATTTATGAAATAATTTCTTATAACTGTGTATGGAAAACTCGAAAAGAGATGAGTGTTGTTTTTTATTTTTTAGTACTTTATAATTTTATTTGTTAAAGGTTTTAGGATTTTACTATGATACGGGTTCTAAAGATATGTATTTTGTACGTCGATGTTTCGACCCAGTTGCATGGATCGTGCTCACAACTGAACTCATCATACTCATCAACGTATCAAAGTAAAATGTGTACTCCGCGATGACTTAAGTTTAAAATCATAGGTTTTAAGATTTACATAAATATACTATTACACGTGTTCATAACCTATATGAAAACCACCTGCTGATACAAATAATATTTTAATACAATTACCTTTGTGCTTCCTGGAGTGAGTAGAGGATCGTCACCATCGAGAGACACTTCCCAAGCTATGGAATTGCGTTTCGAAGGCGTGGTCACTGCGGGCGGCGGCGGGAACGACTCCTCTAGCGAGTCGTCCGAAAAGTGATCGTCCTCGCTCTTAGATCCTCTCTTACAGCTCTCCATTACGTCCTCCGAGGATCCTCTACACACTTCTCTATGTCTCTCCATAGAACCGGCGAGAGTACGCGGAGGTAATTTACTCTTGGGCGACAACATTTCCCCGTCGGACCTGCTATCGCGTTTGGCGTGTTTAACGTTCTTGCTGTTGGAAGGTGAAATCTTTTGAACGTTGTAAGTTGGTGAATGGGATTGTTTGTTGTACTGAATGTTGGGCCCTGGGTAGATGGTAACGGGGTGTTCGTTGTAGGGTTTGTCGCTGAATTCGGTGGAAAAACCCATGAAAGGGAATACGGGTGGGGTCTCGACGCTAGGTGATTTCTTTAGGCCCGCGGGTGGGCAGTGGCGCGGCGGGAGCCAACTTGAAGACACGTCTTGCTGCGGGCGCGCGCCGTGCTGCAGTGACGAGAACTTGTAAGGAGGCATCGGCGGTTGTTGAAGTTGAAAACCATTCGTTTCGTTATCCTTTTCCCAGCCGAATGGACGCTGATGTCTCGTTTTAGGCTGAAATTATATAAAATATATTTTATATACCTATCTACTACTTTTTTATTGTTTAAATTTAAACTTAAACGATGTATAAAAATATTTAAAAGTACTGTAATGAATTCTCTATTGTGGCGGTATAACTTCTAGTGGTTATTTGGTGATTTTAGTAAAAATTACTTCACAGATTTGCTATTATTATATCTCCTATATATTAAATTCAAAGATTCCATTACTTCATAGATAAAAGTGAAACTATTTTAATTAAGAAGCAATAAGCAATGTACAGTCAATACATTACAACTATTTATATTAAGAACTAAAATATTTATTTGTTCGCAACAAATCTACTAGCCCGATCGATACTGGCCCGTTGCATCGCCGAGAATCTAACTGAGTAAACCTTAGGGCCATTAGTAGAAGCCCCATTAGGGGGCTACAGTACTGTTTGGTAATCGATAAAAACTACTTGTACTTACGAAAGTGGTTTGGGTGGCAGTGGTAATTCCGTTCACGCTAATAATGGAATCCAACCGTTCTTCGGCTTCACGTTGGTCTGCAGAAAATGTGCGTTTCGCTGAGTTCGCTGGCGACACTCTGAAAGTTTTAAACATCATTTTGTTAACAAAAAATTTGGATATTAACAAACCATAAGATAGTTATTTATTAGATATACATTTAATGCCCCCATGCCCCCATGTAAAGTGTCCGCTATTGATTTGGTAGATATGTACATCCTTGGACATTGTACCTACACATAGTACCTACATTTCGCAAGGCGGTAAGTTCTTTTTAAACTGGCTGCTACGTATTATCAGCCCACTGCTGGGCACGCGTTCACTGTTGCATAAATAAATGGAGTATCAACACGTTCTTGACCGGATTCGAAATATTAAGAACATTACCTTATTTAAAAATAAAGATCAACTTATTTAAAAACAAAGATGGAATGACTCGTTTATAAATTACTAATCTCAACACATAGTTCAGTAAATAATCATTAACGTTCAGAGAGGCCACGTGACGTTATGTGGTCACCGCCACCTACGCGTCAACCCCATACACCTTTCTTCGGTTCTCACACACATTTGGATGCTTTTGAACGAAACAAGAAGCTCTCTACAAGAAGCAATACTATGCGATACAAGATGAGGCCTAGCATTTATAGTAGAATACATAGATAGAGATGTTCTTACTCTTTCAAAACAAATGTTTGTTGTATTAATGGCAGTACCGCGTTAGCATCATCATAATGATATTACGAGCTATTAAGAATGAATAGTTACTTAGGCAGCAATGTAGAAATGATACGCTGAGCCTCCTCAGGCGGTGGCGGCGAGTGCGGCGACGGCGGGTCCGGGGGCGAAGGCTCTTCACGTTCCTCCGTCGGTCGGAATCCCAACGCGAACTTCGCTCTGAAATTAACAATATTAAAATGAAATGATATCAATAATAATAATTCGAGGCAGGTTTGGAGAGATAGCAGCATAGGTATCCATATCTGGATGAGGATGCTCTTGGTCTTCTCAGTTATGAGGAGGGACCCGTGCCCTGTAGCAGGGTATTAATGAGTGCCATGTTAAGTTTGTGGCGTTGAAGTTGATGCATGAATAGTGGGCATAATTAATACAGTTCATGGTTGACACTACGAATACGAGTAAAAGGAGGTTGGTACCAATGATGTTATCCATATAGTAAAATTTTACTTATAATGTCATTGGTAGCTATGTAGGCAACTAAGGAACCCTGGTACCTGGTACGGTCAGTGAAGTGAACATTGTCAGAGTGGATCATTGCAATTAGGTGAACAAGGCGGTAGTAAATACACCCAGCCAACTTTAATAGGAGGGAACTACATAAATGTATTTTTCTTACTACGAATACGAGTAGTTCACTACTCTATAGATCTGATTTGATTTGAATAGGAATTTATGATGAAATTAGATGCAAAATACCTGACGTTTACAGAGTACTAGAACTGAATGCCGGATAGACGGGAGCACTCTGACATCGGCGAGCTATTCTATTTTGCGGATAAATTCTAAACGTTTTGTAATGTTAAATAGATAATTGAGCTATCTTAAGAATATGACGAGAAATACGGCAAATAAATTTTCGCAAATTCCTTAGCATAGTCTCCTAGTTTATCTTAATTGGGGTACCATTACAATATTCTATAAGAGGATTCACCCATTCTCGTCCCAGCCAACATTGTCCTGCTTGTGGTGCACCCTGCTAAACGGACGTGATCACAGAACATTTAAAAAGAATAGAAAGGCGTTGTGGGCGGGGCAGACGAGACCCTAACTGGCAAAAATAGCAATACATTGCCAAGTTTACGACGCAACGAATATCTTTCCCTGTACTCGTCAGCGCAATCACGACCACTCTGACAGGAGTGTGTGACTTAGAAGTAGTATCTCAAGTATCTGAACTGACCTTCTGCCGTTCATGCTCATGTATCCATCGTCCTCCGACGTGTGTCCGGCGAGCGGCGAGTCGTCGTCGGTGGCGGGGGTGTCCGGCGTGGCGGGGGTGGCAGGCGGCGGGGCGCGCGCCTCCAGCGACCGCGGCTCGCCCTCGTCGTACTCGCTCAACACCTGGTCCAGAAGCTCCAACGAACGCTGCACGTCGTCGCAGCCGCTGGAAAACATAATACAACAATATAAATATAAATCAATCTAAATATACCTACCTATAAAAGCGTAAGGTCTCACTCATCACGAAATTTCGAAAACCGCTTGACATACATATAAAGGTACATACATACATACATACAAAGGTATACATACATACAAAAAACAATAGGCACCCAAAAACTTGTTAAGTCCAACAGGGTGGATACAATTTTGGCCATTACTCACATTACTTAATTATACTTAACTTTTGCAAAAATACATAACGTTAACAACTACCATTGATACCTACAACAGTAGGTACATTTGTCATTAATTAATTGATATTATTGATTTCGTTTAAGTTCATTCCCGCCATTTTTTTTATGTTTTTTATGTGTTCGGAAATTGATAATGTAAATCACTCACTGGAGTCACTGGTTAAATTATATTGCTCGTCAGATACATTAAAGACGTAACCAAAATACTTATAAATTAAAAATAAGTTAACAGTGTTTAAAGTACCTACTTAATTTCTTTGTAATGAAAGTTTCATTTACTACCAATTAAAATAGAAATATGTGTCGATTTGCAGCGTTGTAAATTCAAAACACTTTTAGCCATTTCTAAAAGGTTATACAATAATCGTCCGACGTTTCCGACTTGACAATTAATCCTAAGTTACACACAAAGATTAATTTAACCAAAATTAGGCGATACTAATCGGGAACTTATGGGAAATGCAAACTAATTTATCAGAAACACAAATAGAAAGTTCTGGTCGAACCGATAATAATATAATCATTCTGAAGGCGCTCCGAGAACAAACTTTATACGGAAAATTTTGATTCAATAAAATAAACAGTCCACGGACGGCAGCCTTTTTCAATAATTGAATTGTACGTTTGTGATCACAAGAATATAAAAATATTATTATATAAGTACATAATATACAAAAATATAAAAAAGTATTAATATAAAAATACTATATAAATATAATTATCTTAATTGTTGTACTTTTGTTATATTATGTATAAGACGTAGGTATGTACCTATGTTACAGAAGTAGAAGAAGAAATACATTATTTACTTATTTATGTTGTAGTTGTAGCGTACAACAATAAAGAGAAACACATTAGGAAATGATTACCTATAATAAACTCCAATACAACTGGATACAATATAAAAATACGATAAATAAAATTAATAGTAGGTAAGCTAAGTTTTTCAGTATTTCTTTAAAGAAAGTTATAAGAATAGTTTACTAACTAAGTACATTAGTATTTTATAACTTAGCAATAGTATCCATAAAACTAAATGGTTACACAATTTGGCGAAGGGTTCATTATAAGTATTTTAAAGGAAGTGTGTCCTCATTGGTGCGGAGTGGCTGTAGTGCCGGGCACAAAGCCACCCTTTCGACAGAAGAGGCCCACGCTTTCACGCCGTCTCTCGATAAGCTCTCACCGCCCGCCGCTCAGAGAAGCTGTTCTCCGTTTTTCCAATATCTATCGCACTTCTATAACTCGACTATCTCTTCTTTGAATTTGTGTCGAAACCAATGATCATCTACAAAGGGAGAGTGCCAATCAATTCTCTAAGTAGAGGCTATCCAAATGGAAGCGGCTGAAATGTCACGAACTAATTAAACTGGAGTTTAATACTTTGATATTTATGAGAAAACTTGTTAATTATGCAAATATCTAACGATAATTTTCTTGGGGATTTTGGTCAAAACTGATGACTAAAATAACGGCGCATATTGTAGGTAAAGTTTTGTTTTCGTGCTTTGAATTTATTGTTAATTTAAATTAATTTATGTTGTTAATTTGGTTATTAATGTTTACATTACATAAATACAGTAAATATATTGAGTGCTTACACACTTACAAAAATTAAAACAAACAAACAGAGGTATGTAACTGAGAACATTATGGAGAACTCTTAGATGCGCAGGTTTCCACAGGATGATTTCCTTCACCGTAGCAAGTGATAATTTATAATAAGTTCGAACGTATAAAAAAAGTTACAGGTGCTTGCAAGAGTTGTACTGTTTGGGAGTGTAACGTTCCAACCTTTCGGCTTACACTGCCTATTTTTAACCGACTTCAGAAAAGGAGGAGGTTCGACTGTATTTTTTTAAATGTAATTATGTTCACCGAATTTTCCGTCAATTAAGGACAGATTTCGATTATTATTTTTTTATTTGAAAGAACGTAGATACTTCTGAGGTAGTCCCACTGCCACCAAATCAGGATCTGATGATGCAATCCCAGGGAAATCGAGGGAAACTCTCAATTTTTTTTATTATTTGTCGATATTTAAGTCGGTTTTCGTTTAATAGTAGTTTATAAGATTAACAGACAGCACCTAACAATGGTTACACATACACTGTAAACTTGTAGGTACCTAGTTAGACAGCATTTTTTTGGCCTTTCTACACAGTCTCGTCCAATGTTCGGCAGTGGGCACCTTGCATGAGAACGACCCTTACGTTGGCTTAAACTTAAGATATTAGCCCCTCATGCCCCAAAATACTTTACACTGGAACCTTGTAAACTTGTTGACTGTTAGGTACAGAATGAGACCGCAGCGCTTCTACACGATCATCGCGATACATCGATGGCTATGGACAGGTTTCTCTTGTGATTGAGATCACACGGCACGAGCTGAGGCTCGCATCGAGAGCTTCATTAGTGATTTAGTGTACACCTAATGATTTCAGTTCGAGCGCGCCTTTCACCAAACACTTCCTGCTTGTACCTAAACAGACCAATGTATTGAAGTCAATACCCTCGACAAAATATATGTCAATCGCTGTGCTCCGTTTTATTTTAATTATGGAAATAGGCTTACTTCATGTCGTAGCCAAACGTTTAAGATAAAATCAATTTATGGTTATCGGCAATAGTTCATATACATACTAATTACACTATATTATTTTAAATCAAGCCCAATGCTATTATAATATAGCATTAAAAAGAATGTATTTTGCAAAGATTTCAGGGTTTATTAGTGGTTAAATAAAATCCCATGTCAAGCGGCCTTTATAAGTAAGCTATGAGTGTAAATAAATAAGTACCTACTGAAATTAATTTATATCTTCATTCATATTAGCATATTACCTACAACTCTAGAGGGAAATTTGTTCGGCCAAAAAATTTAAAACGAAAATATAAAGATCCTCTCCTGTTGCAGATATATGTTTGTAGATTAATTCTGATAGGTTTATCTGCAAACGAGATTCCTTGCCTTCTACAATCTTCTCTTGCTCTCTATGAGCGCCTTAAATAAATACTTCGTGTATTTCTACTGTTATAGACTACACTTTAATCCCTACATTTTCCTCCGCTAAACTGAAGCTTGACAAAACGTATAAGCATTCCGTGCGCACAGCCGATTGATTGCGAATACTTAGATCGTAAATTAGAATATTCCTATGTGTACGAATATATGCCGTGTGCGTTGAAGTTGATTTTATAATAGCGCGTGATGTATACCGACACGTGTAATAAGCTTTCCCGCGCGACTTCAGCGAGGTATAGGTGGTAGGCTCGGAGGCTACGAGCCAGTATGTATCGCGTATTGCATTGTATCGCCCGGGCTGCCACAAAGCAGAGCACTCAGCATGAGTGCCGCAGCGGGCGCGTGCCTGCCTTTGTTTTATTTCACCCACACTCCTTCGCTTTCGAAACTTTTAAGGGGGATTTAAAATTACATTTCTCTTTTTAACCTGAGCTCGCACTGATTAGTTGACATAGACCTCTATTGTTTTCTGATTAGTTAATTATTCATAAAATATTCTTCTCGTATTAACAATGTCACTGGCCCACGCGACACTTACACGGTGACTTCGGTGACTCACATAAGTTACACACCTAATTAAATACACCTAATTAAAAAGTAACAAAATGTTGCATAACAATGAGGACATGACACGGCTTGACTGTATGATCCGTAGGCCTACATCTTGATGCAGTGAGGTAAGCACTGTTTATGCGGAAATGAGTGCAGCGAGGCGGAAGTGTAAAGCGCCCCCCGGAACACCCCCGGGCGTCGACCCCCGAGCAACGCTGAGCGAATGTATGTATCGCTCTGCGACTCTGCCTTCGCGCACACACCGACACTGAATAAAGGAGCGTCTTCTTAACACGCAAGTGTTTCAAAGACTAATCAATTGACAGGCAGTCATTTATTAATCTCTGTTAAGTGAGGCTATTTATGCGAGTTCTAAAGTTCTCTACGTTTACGGAAGAGCGTAAATGCAATACGAAACGAGATTACCCGAATCCTTGAAAGTTTCTGTGTACAGAATTCAGTTCCCTTTTTTTGTAGTGCACAAAACTTTGCCAATTAAGCAGCTGGAGCTGGAGTTTTGTTGTTAGTCTGCTGTCTGGGTTAAAGATTGTAGGTTAACGTTAAGAATATCCTGTTATGAATTTCTTCGACAAACTTAAAGTGTTTCTTGTAAGGTATCATTACATTTCTTTAAGTTAACTTTTATTTGCTTCCAAAAACAAGAAACAAAGTTTAGTAGAGGGGCGAGGGTAGGTATACAAATAACAATAAAAAGCCTCCATTACTGATTTCTATAAGCTTCTTAAGCTGCGTGTAGACTCTTGCTATTTAGTAAATTAACTTCCTCAGCTTTTACTGAAATTCACCAGCAAAATAAAGAGTATGAGCGAAAACGCGAGATTGGGGTTAAGTTTATTTTTATTCAGAGTCAAAGAATGGTGTTTGGCTTAAAACATTTTACATGAAGCTCTTTACCACTAATTTTACATGTGTATCATCCATGCCGCAGAACAAAGTAGCTTGTAATACACTTAAGGTTTTCCGGCGGAAAAATTATGTATTGTTGAGCATGGATTGCAATTTTCGAATACAAAGCGGATCTACTAGATTACTAGATGCTTGCTGGATAGTCTTGTTTTTCAGGACCTACACATACACGTAGCATAAAATCAGCGACATCTCCTAATAATCTACCAGCATCCTAAGTTGGTACCTCCTAGTACTAATCTAAGCAATCTAAAGTTAGAAAGTTACACCAACTCAATATCAATATACCAATATCAATATACATATATTATGTTATATAATTATGTATATAAACAGATGTTAAGTATGAGATGTTATGTATACAGTTACACAGACAAAATAGACAAACCAACATGTAACCAGCGAGATTGGGACATTATAATAAATATTGATTTCGTGAACTTCAATTAGAGGAAAAAAAAATATTAAGTCCAATACATTTAATATAAATAGGCTTATGTCATTACGAGGAAGACACAAAACATTTCCTTTTGAATAATAAAGCTTCCGAAGACGTAACTGTGTTTCCGCATTGTTCCCAGCCGAACTTCTATGGGGTTCGTGGACGAAATGTCTTGGATAACTTCCAATAAGGAATGGGGCTGAACTGGCTGGTCGTTACATTTCCTTGTTTTGCCGAATTCTTATAGTACCTACTGAGTTAGGAAGTGTTCGTGAATTAGTTCACTTGAACTGATGTTACAGTACCTACTCGTAATCGTTTCGAAATACATAAATTGTATTAGTAAATAATGTAGGATATGACTAATATAATATTGAGGACGTACAATATTTCAGGTTTTTCTCGTGATCTATTACAATAGTAACCCTCCTAGGTACCATCAACACTGTGCTTATAGAAGTATAGATTCTATGGTACAAAAAGATATCTGCAATTACAACTTTACATTAAAATATTTTATTTAAAAGATAAAACGGGAAATCGTAACACAAAAGTAATAATATAATATCAATTCATAATATATTCGTCAATTAATTGAGATTAAATTACAGTAGGTACTAAAAAAACTATGTCAAACGTGCTTTTTGTATTTGTGTAAATTGTTGAAAATCTTGGCGGTTGTTGTGCATAATGAGCACGAAGCATTCGCCATGTTAGACATTTTGAGCAAAAGAAAACCCATTTAAATACGTGGAGACGCTGCTAAAAGGTACTAAGCTTTAATACATATGAAGCGTTTTGTGCTTGATACAGATTCATTCACTTACGACGACGGATGAATATGTAATTTGCGAAAGATAAATAGCAATTTAGAAGCCACTATATCGATCTGATGATCTTAGAAAGTCCTCTTAACGGTAAATCTTATTGGTACTTCTACTGGCGGAAGGAAACGTCGAGGACACGCCAATAAGCGCACGCCAAAACGCGGCGCGGCGCAGCGTAGCGACAACACCTCGACCCAACAACCCTGTTAGCTCGAGGAATTCCAATCCTCACCAAACTAGGTAAGGTCCACATTCCAAATGACTCCCGCTATTATCGGCGGCAACGGCTTAAAGTAATTTTCCAAGTCAATATTGAACTTTTCAATTCGCAGGGCGATGTGTTCCTTCGCAATAAATCAACTACAGATTATTTGTACAGTCTGACAACGTTACGACTAAATCATTATGAAAATCGATAAACATTTCTGCAGAAGATTACCTAGACTAGAATAACACGCCATCAGTATTCTATTTTTATTGTGTGAGTGATTCTTGATCACGTTATTATGTAATTTTAAATTGGCGTCATGTGGAGGTCTGACTACAGAGTATTAAGTAAATGTTGTCAATGTTGTCGATAAAGCCACAGATTACTTTTGAGACCTTTGAGTATTTAACCAATCAGATTACTTATTTTATGTAAGACTTTGTCACATGACATTGAAAAAATGAGGTTTCCCATGACACGAATGGAAAAATTTACTATTTTCAAAGGGGTTAATAATATTATAGTCCAAAACAAGTAGGTCTATACGTAAATATTTATAAGTGAATTTTAAATCGGATGTATAATTTCGAAAATCACTAAGCACCTACCTACCTACACACTTAAAATGCTATATTCTTTACTCTATTTAAATATGAATATAGAAGACGAAGTGTCATTTGAAAGGTAAATATTATTTAACTACAGTTTTCGTTGTTACATTTGTCACGAAGCCAAACCGCTGGCCTGCATAATACTGTCCATTGCTCGCTGAGTTGTGTGTTTAAGTTAGAAACAATAAGTAATTCTAATTACTAGTCACACTAATTAATCCTTTGATTATATCAAAGAATTAATCATTCTCAACTACGTGTCCGAACGCGAGGAGAAATGAAGCAATTAGCGCCGGTATCTTACTTCGATGTAATGGTCAGCTATTTTTCCAAGGGTCGACAACTCTTGCAACATCTAGTTTTGTTTCAATTTTTTTATACGGTTTTTAAGTGAATAGTACACAAACGAAGAGACGCGCAATCTGATGAGATAAGCAGGCACCGTCCCGCCCGTCGCCCGTCGCCCGTCGTCACTAAATAAATTATTAAAAAAAACATGAAATTGCGCTATCCAGTAAGTTATTTTTTCATTTTAAATTTCTGTAATCAGTGTGAGTAGAGTTATGTAGTGGAAAACATCTGCACATACTAAATCTTATTTGAAACTATCGAAAACTATTAGCATAATTTACATGTCAGGAATACTACATAAATATGAATGTCCGCATAACCACATTACGATCATGACTTAGCAATGTCTACGGAAATAATGTGTTACCACAGCATTGATAATAGGTATTAGGGAAGGGTTCGCTAAATGGATCTATGGCGTGGATTAGGAGGCTCTGTGGTGTAGACGTTCATATCCGGTATACACCTGTATTGTACGTACGTACGGTCACAATATTAGAGTAAGAGTAAGGTCACAGTAAGAGGATTGTGTTGGTTACATTAGTGTGTGAAGTAGAAAATTTTAGGCAAATTTAACCATACATTATACATTTACACCCAACCTAGTTTATTTTGTGAAATATGCTTTGGGGCTATGAGTGTGTAGCGTTACTGACAATACAATAATTTTAGTTTACTATTTCACTCACTCACTCACAGCTTAGGTACTTGAATTATCAGGCATGATAATGAAACTTATATTTTTACGTATCCATGTACTAACTGAACTTGCTTGTGGTGACCTGAATCATCAGATCCTTGCATTACATTACCATAACTCAGCCGCCCCTATGCTCCCATGATTGTTTAGTATCATGGTGACATTTCTTTTACTTTGCTGTGTAATTTCCCTGCATAATTTGCGTTTTCACCGTCGAGTGTGTTACATGCATGCAAATGTGATTAGCGATTGTAGCCTTTATTGCTCGCTGAATTAATTGGTGTTTACTCTGCACACGTAATTGTTATATTGATTACCTATGTATTTTGTTGACTTAGAGGTTTATATGGTAAAGGTTCGTGGACCTAATGAGGTTTGTTTATAGGCATTTTTTCCCGACTACAGACATGTCAAAAGGAGTGATATAATACAGAAATCCTAAACTTGGTATAAAATATAAAAGTACATTTATATGTAATAAAATGATAATGTACATATCTATCTATCTATTTTAAACTAAAAAAGTCTGATTTTTGAATTAAACTTATTATCAATAAGTATGTTTTGCAGCGTACCAGAGGATGCAGCGAAATATAAAATTGATGACACTTTATAGATAAAAATCTTTAAAGTAAATAGAATGAAACAAAGTAAAAAAGTAATACCGACGGAATAAACCTGTTTTATACAGTACAGCTGCAAACAGACACCAATCAGCATAAGCTACAAATAAATGCAGCATTGATTTTCAGTGGGTCCTTATACTACAGTATAATTGCTGAATTCTTGTTTCACGTCCAGATTTTAGTAACTGCTATCGATCCTAGGAAGCGGCTAGACAATGTCGCGACGATGAAAAAGCGCGCTTCGTATTGTACTCACACTTTATTGTCTTAAGGGTAGGTAAGTTTTGCTTCAACTGGTTAGCATGCACACCGTACACGTAACAACCTCATAGAGCTACTGTACGTGTATGTATGTATGTAGTGCGTGTACGCTTTAGTGTGTTATATGTATATATATTTTTATTCTTTTTTCGTTTTGGTAGCTAACAGGACGATTATTACGCGATAGTAAGTGGTCAACGTTATCCATGGATATACCAAACACCAAAGGCATTACCAATGCTAAAGGTGACAGAAGAAAGAACATAATGTTAGTGTACATAACTTAAAAAAATAATTTTATTTCATTTACGCTTTACATTTAATTTTAAGTAGTAAAGGAGGTGAACTTTTATTGAGAGCGTTAACCCTGTGATGTTTAAAAATCGAAAAAAATCTTTGAATTCATTTTCTAAAAGCGTTGTTATTGACTAATGAGCCGGGCCCTCCTTCCTGCTGCTGGCGCAGCATGGACGAGGGTGCGTCTCTCCCCGCTCCCGGATGCTGCGGCATTAGCGCCGTGATTTATATGTCTGCTTCGCTACTCGAATAGAATTGTTCCCAAACAATGCCAACACTCAGGATACCGAGTTATAAAATTTGGGAACTCAATTACTTGATTAAAATGGACAGTTGGTTATAATGAAAGTCGCCATTTTTATTGACACTGACTTTTAGTAGCTGGACTGTGCATTATATTTGATTAGTTTCGCGAAGTTACGCTAAGGATTTTGTAGGCTTCAATAAATTTTGTCGCCATATATTTTTTAGTCGCAATATTTTTTAGTCTAGACTTGTAACCCATTCTAAAGTTTGATTAATGATAAAGAATACTTTTGGCGTAGCAATTGAAATATTAAATCTCTAACCGTTTAACATTATGTTCAACTCTGCTTTCGACAAAATTGACGTAAAATAATCAGTAACTACTTACTATCTAGTGGTACCAAAAATTAGAGAAATGGTTTAATAGCTTAAATCAATATTTAACTGTAAAACGAGACATGAAAGAGGGAGAGGGAAATATACATAATTATAGTTTTAACTACATATATGCCACCTGTATTTAACTTTTGCAGAACCTCGTCATAAACTATAAATAAACTCGTCTTTTCACCAAATGTTATAAATATGCAGATCAACCTTATACGTGTCTCCTTCGGTGCTTTATCAAAGGAGATTATACTGTTGGGACTATCTTAATTTGAATGAGCAATACGAAAATATGATCGCAAACTGCTAGTTGCTAGTTTAACTTTAAGTATTCAAATTACTAACTCTGTTCATTGAAGTTGAGGATAGTGGCATTCAAATGTTATTATGGTTCAGATTTAAGTTTTTAAGGCATTGAAGTATAAAACTGTCTGAGATTTTTTATAGGGCAAGAGTCCCTCTTGAAGTGGAGACGTTTTGAAAATCAATAAAATCACGGTCGTTTACGTTGTCCCCCTTACAAATTGTACCAACCCTATCACTGCGGTGCGGTGCTAGAGTCCGTCCCCATGGCACTCTGCTCTTTAAAAAGCGGTGTACAAAATTTGATCGTGCACCCTCGTGACATGGCGTACCTATCTACAGTTAATTATCTACGTAAGGGGAAAGAAGGGGAAGACGTCGCGAATGCCAATTTCTCCCCTGTTGTGACTAGCGGACCCAAGATTTGCGCTCAGATAACCGAATGGCAAGCCTTTGTAATTAGTTTTAATTAAAGCCGATGAAAGAATAGGACGATAAAAGTAATGAATCATTGAAGCGCGATTCGATTATTCTATAGGCAATAAATATTATCGTATGAAATGGCTTTTAGGAAACAACTATAATATCTTACAATTTAATTGAATATTGTGTACGAATAAACAAATAAGAACATGCGATCAAAATATTAATATAAGAGATAATAATAGGCGATCTTATCGCTATTTATATAACTATATAGTAGGCCATGATTTGTGAGTTTGGTGTAAAAATAATAAATATGCGATAAAAGGCTTTATCCTTCATGAAGCACTAAACATTAAATGCGCCGTAAATAATTAAGCTGGGTGAGACGGCTGTAGGGTTCTAAAATAATACGACGAAACGTAGGATCCGAGAAGAATGGGCTCTTTGCCCCTCGCTTATGGGATAAGCGCCATTTTAACACCCGATGGATAAATTTGAAAATTCACCTTCGTAAATGAATGTTCTTACAAATCACTGCTGCCTCCATAATATCAATGGCATCTTTGCAAATAAATCCATGAAAACAATATGCTATTTTTTTTAAATATGACCCAACTTAAAGGTCATGTTTCGCGACTTTTATTTTTTTTAAAGTACGTGATTGTTATCAGATAACCCTTTGATACTCGTACTCCTGCGAATTCTAATGGGAATTCATAATCTTAATATATATATTTCTTGTGTTCGTGTGTATGTGACTGAACTCCTCCTAAACGGCTTGACCGATTTGGTTGAAATTTTTTGTGTGTCTTCAGGTGGATCCGAGAATGGTTTAGATTCACAATTGGACCCGGTAGGTGGCGTTGCTGTCGATATATCACTAAAACATTTTTTAATTATAAAGCGGTACGAAGTACGCTGGGACCACTAGTAATATTATAAATACATATTAATATTAGGTCAAAACAAGTAGGCACTATATTTAATCGACGAACTAAAATAATATCTTTGTAAAATGTATAAATCTATGTCAATCTAAGCGAGCTACAAATATCAAATATAAAAGGCCACACAATTCTCAATAATTAATTAATAATAGTTGACTAACGTTATTCCGTGCATTTTTCGTTTTCAAAATTGGTCATCGTAACAGAATGTTTATTGTACAAGCCTCCCAAAGACATTTTGTGGCATTCAACCACGATATTGATGTACTTGCATGAAATGTTATAATTAATCTCTATAGTCGTAACTTTCCATTATGTAATGGGAACCTTTGTAATAAACCAATGCGTACATATTTACTTAGGCGAATAATCTCTACTTTGCGCAAAAGAATGGTCGTTTCTGTTTATATGTTCGGCCTAATCTTAAAAACCACTTATCGTGCTCTTATGAGGGATGTTTGTGCTCGAGATGTCCAGGGGTGGCGATGTAAGACGACGGGTGCTTTGGTTGTTCGTCGGAGCTCAGTGCTCGACTCGAGGTTTTTTGCCTTTGCAATAAAACGAGTAAAAGACCTTATAGCAAACCGTCATAACTGCATAACGTATGCGATACAAACTCGAATCAGAATACGATTAAACAAAAAAGTACACTGTAACATTTGATGAATGTTTAAGAAACATAATTATATCGAGTGTCATGTGTGATATTAATGCAAAAAACATGTAGAAAATCTATACATTTGGATTTACTTATGGTCCCTTTGTCACTTTCGTCATTCTGTATTGAGGGTGTGAGAGAATTAATTAGCTGAACAATATGAGGCGTTTCTATTCCATGAAGCAATTAGGATTGTGGTGTTATCGTAGGTCGATTTATTTTAGTCATAATCAAGAGGAAATGTAGTAGAGCACTTTCTTATAATAAAGAAAAGTAAAGTAAAAGTAAAGATACTGCTTTGCATTTACAAAAACGAATAAATTTGAAAAAAAAACATTTCTGTATTTCAAGTCAAATAGAAATATATCCTGCGTACATAAAGTATTCGTTACTTTTAAAACGAAGAGTAAGCGATGAGCTCAAAATATTTTCTTTCCGGTTTGCAAAGAGCATCCTCAATGGAGAAGGCAAAAGGGTCAAAATATTACTATCAAATACACCTAAAATCCAAGCTTAGGTCATATACATTACATAACTTTTTATTTCACTTCAATACATGCAGTATTTCCGAAGTTATAAAGACGAGAAGTTCAAGCCCTTTTTTGAATTTCCGCGCTTACGCTATGACGTCACGACGTGGCTCGGCCGCGAGCAAGATACGGCGCAAGTATAGAAAATATGGGTCTATGCAGTTCAAAAATCTATAACTTTCTTATTTCTATAGATACAGACTTGAAATTTTGCATAGATGTAGTAGATAGTATGTGAATTATATATGTTATTTTATTATTGATAACTAAGGTTTGCTCGCGGCTTTACTTGAGTTTAAATTAACATTTCGGTCAAAAATCCCTATCAACTACGCGCGACTACTGAGAGATGACGTCATCGAGCAGTGACCGCCCGCCTGCGTTTTTAAAAAAACCAACGGCCGTAAATACGCTCTTTGATCGTTAATATCTCAGCCATTTATTGAGATATGGAAAAAGTAAAAACACAGTTTTTCTTGTAATTTTTTATAGATTTATTTGACGTGTAAAAAAAAATTCGTTTGCCTGGTCCATTGTGGCCGACATTCCTGAATGCATGAAAAGATTTTGGTCAGGAAGTAACAATGTTTACATTCTATCCGTCTCATTACAAGGAAACAAAGCGCTTACAAATCTCACAATATCATTTAGCCTGTGGGAACTGCAATAAATGAGGAGAGACTTCACTTGCGAGTCTGCTCGTTAGTGGGAGAGCTGAAATTATGCCATGACAGTATGGTGCTTTACATGCGTAACTCGCATGTAATACAACAGTCCACATTTAAGTCGAGGAGGGAATTGTTAAAGGAAACGCTAGTTTGCATAAGCTAATTAATGTACTTACAGCTTATGTAATTTTGAGCTAGTAAAGGCGTGGGCGGTTGTTAACATTTTTTCCGGTACATTAAGTAGCAGCAGGTTATTTGAATAAAGTTACGCGAAACAAGGCGGCTGAAATCAGATTACGCTGAAACTTGTAGCAGGTAGACGAGAGATAGTGAAATGATTTATGAAGTGAATATAAGGTCAAGTTAGGGTGTGGAAACTATTTAACACAAGTAAAATACTTACTATGTTTTTGTTTCCGATAATACAAACAACTAACCACAAGTTGTTAGCAATAAAAAATAATGGTGTTATAACATTATCACACACATTCATCTAAAATTGCAATTAGAACTGTCCCGTGGAGTTAAAATTTGGACACCAATATCTACTCCGTCTCATGCGGGCCGCATTCTACAGACACGGAACGGAACTTTCCGTTCTTAATTATCATTTCCTATTGCTTTTGTAAAGTTTTGGCTTTGTTTGTTTTACTTAATGAGAATTAATAATATACGCTATGTTGTTACGCAAAACATAACAATATATATCATTCCACTTTATAAATATAGAATCCGATTACAGCACCACCCACTGAACCTACCATTGCGTGAACCGTCCGTTGCTTCAAACGGAAAATAAATATATTGTGTGACAGTAACACTATAATATTAAAAAATCTTTTTATTCTACGATGTGCAGATAAGGTGATAAAAGAGGAAGTCCTGAATCCTCGCCGACGTCTGCACTGCACCCTGTTGAACAATGGACGAAGCTATTGCACCAGGTCCCTCCTCACAATTAGTCCCCAGGTTAATCCCAACGGTGTGCATAGTGGTTGTTTTTACATACGTGGTCAACTACTAGTTACTACTACCAACCCCTTCTAAAATCGAGCTTGAAATGTTTTCTTACATGTTTTCTTGGAGAGCAAAAAAAAAAGTGCGTTCCTTGCGTTCCTGGCTTCCTTTTTGGTCGGCAACGCATCAGTGATACATTTTCCTAACATCAAATAGCTCTTCATTATATTAATTACTAATTTTACGTAACTAGTCCCTACAATAATATAAATTGACCTAATTAGGTACTCAAATACGCGTTACCTTGTTCGATGTGGCGTATGGAACCCCCTTGTTCTGCATCTATCCTCATTCTGAGCATATGAGTTTGCGGTGAATGAAGTAATTTAAATAAGCGTAACAAGATAACGTACTCGTACATACAGGGACTACATCAGAATTCGCTCCGGCGTCACTTTCTCTGACGTCTGCGGTTTGGTCTGCGTCTCGGCTGTCTGGAGGGCGCGAGGGTGGCGAGCGAGGGAGAACCTTCACTTTCCGCCGCCCGACCTTCCAACGCTCAACATAGCTGATCAATATTTCTTTTCAATTCACAAAAGTATTATATTTGAGATTTTTTATAGTGGCGTTAAATGCAGCATAAATTCAATGTTGTTTCTGTTCTGTTTTTTTTAAACGGAGTCTGGATAGTTTTAGATTTTGACATAACTATTGGCAATAACATTGAAGAGAATAAACTACGTAGGTAGTAGAAATGAGAGGTTCTGTGCTAAATGTATATTCTATGCATACTTATTATTTACATATTATACATACATACAACTGTAACTGATTGATGATTTTTGAGAAAAAAGATTTATGCAATATAAAAATGATTTTTAGAATTTTAGTGTGTGCACTATTTTACGCTTCTCTCTAAAACTGCTTTGGATGCGTATTTTACTTTATTTCGCAGGGACCACATTAAAAAAACAAAATAATATAAAAATACGTCCTTAAAAGGAATCCCGTATAAACATTTATATTGCAAATAAAAAAATAAGTATCCCGAAGCGAAACGAGAGGGGGTTACTAGCTAGAGTATCTAATATACTTACATCGTGAGTGGCCTTGTACACAAAAATAATTTGACGAAATACGGCATCCTTTTATTGAGTCTATAGTGCGAAAATTAGATCCTACAAGAATGTCAAGTGACATAATTATGGTCCTAAGCAAATGTCCCAGTCTCGCAGGGACCGAACAGATTTTTGTTGCCCTTTTCGTATCCTAACTAAACATACACTATCTACCGCTTCTACATTTTCTAGTTTCTACTTACCATACCCATGTTTGCAAGGTATGAACGTACAAACAATTGATATACATAAGACGTGTCTCTATACACACGTAGGTACACAGCCACAACTACTAAAGTATGACATGAAAGCACATATTTTTATTAATTTGGTTCCACATTTTGCCGTCCAAAACAACAACGTGGAGAATACGAATCGCTCGTAACTACAACGCAGCCACTGGAGACAGACGCTGTCGCGACATACCTAATTGTGTCGCATACATTTTTTTGTGTTTACCATAATCAAGCGTCAAGGCGTCAAGACGCGACTGCTTGCCGACTTTAAGTCGTTGCGCAGTGGTACATATCTTTTTTATTGGTTAACTCAATAAAATAAACATAAAACTACTGCAAGTTTACGACAATACTTCAGTGAAAGGTTTTAAGGGTAACGACAAAATTTACTAAATACACAGGTTAACTGACAAACCAACAAAGAAACAGATAGAATGGGGTTCTTGTATTTATGAACGCAATAGGTCCCAAGTCGCATGTTAATCAATGCTCCCACTTAAAGTCTTTCTCTAAAATCTTCCATGTACAGATATCGAACAGTTACAGTTTCAGTAGATGCATATAGAAGATATAGAATAGTCAAGTAGCTATTATGCACCGCTTCTAAAGGAATGAGGGTCGTGTCAGGTATGAGAGTGGATTAAGCGGCTAGACGTAAGTGATATGGAAATTTCGTACTATCTTGTACCGATAAGCTTATTGTAGAAGAAATTATACAATAGATATTCCAGAACCGCACATAGGTATATAAATCACACTCACAATTTTTATTTCCGACATCCTGTTGCCGTATAGAAGACACTAGTTCGAATCCAGCACGCTAACTAAGCTTACATAATTATATAAAAACCGAAACGACACCTATTTATGAAGGGTCTCTAAGCGTTTTACGGCTGTTCTCAATATTTTATCCTTGCAAAATTCACAATCCAGTCAGTCAAAGGTCACAAAGTGTTAGGGTGTTATTATTTTACCTAATAACTTATAGGTACAGATAATGTATAGATGGATTACTAAAAACAGCCATTAGTGGAAGTGTTACCAGGTTAAAAAAATATTGGCGTCTAATTCTAAATTCATCATATTTCACATTTTCACATCGCGCTGCGCCAGTCCCCTGTTTTTGTTTTTCGTGTAAAGGGCTGTTAATCAAAAGAGACGTTCGCGCATTGCCCGTGATGCGGGCGCTCCGATGGAGATGACAACGCCTCATCATTTTTAATTCAATTCTCCGTATATGCAGATATACCTGCGAACTGTAGTTTCGAGTTATTGTGGCTTTTTGAAGGTATTCGAATGAAAGGAGATTGCCCAAGTGACTATGGAACTCAGTATCGCTATCAAATGTATTGTGCCATAATGTAATTGAGCTTAATTTTTAGTATGATTTTAGTACTTTTCATTACATATAAAAAAAAACTTATAATTCTCATAATTCAACAGCAATATGGTAATGAAGGACCACTAAAATTAGAATTTTCGAAATTGTTAACAAGCCGTTAAGTGCTATTTTACGTTTTTCTGAAACATTCGCTATATTAGATAATAGTTGTGAATTGGAGAAAAACGTTCCAGACCCCCTAAACAGTGGATATCAAAGAATGAAAGCCACTGAGCCTTCATATATTTTTATCCATTGAAGGTTAGTTAAGAAATGTAATTTTTATTTCATTAGTAATGCAGCAATGTATATCGAACTAATGTAGTAGCTTTCATTTAGCGATGATCACTTGAATAGGGGAACCTTCTAGGAATTGAAAATACAAAAGTAAGTATTTATCATTTTTATTCGTTTTCATAACAATATTCTTCAAATATAGAATCTAAAAACTGTGCCGGCGCTTGGATGTCGTGATCTCGTGATGCCGACCCCAGCTCAGATACCAAGTGATGGTCATCACGTGTGCACAACACCCCATTCTTCCATTAAATGTTTTGCGGCTTTATTGAAATACTCTTGGCGGAAAAATCCAAGACGCTAGTGTATTGTAGATTTCATCGTTAAGTTCTCTCAACGACTGCCAGCGCAAATATCGCAGTCGGAGGGAACAATTAATGCACCGAAGAGATGGATTTTCCATAATTACTCGCTATCACTACTTAATTAGTTTTTATTTGAAATAAACACGATAACTTAAAATAGAGTCTTTTATCTCGCGATTTCGTCTGTTGAAGTTAGACAATACTGCCACTCTCCAAAACTCTTTTGGTAAAAAAGAAAACATTGTAATTTGAATATTGAAGTAAATAGAATAGTGTGTAAATATGTATTAGAAAGATTTGTCATGAAAAATATGTTATTGAAGTAAAATAAATTTTATGTTCTTTTAAAAGTTTTTTAAGTATTTAATGATGCCACGAACCCCAAAAATTCAACAGTGGTAGCAGAGCGTGGTTCCGGCTCAAGTCTTCGTGATTATTTGTGGTATTTATAATATTTTGGAGTGTTCATATATATTAAAAACAAAATGGCATCATCGGAGCAATACAAACTAAAACCGTTTAGCGGGGACAATTTTGATACATGGCTATACAGGTTAAAGATAATATTAAACGAACAAGAATGCTTGCGAGCGATAGAAGAAGAGAATTTTGCAATTATCAAAGAAAATAAAAAACACGAAGCAAAAGCCGTAAGTGTAATTGTAAGTTCCGTGGCAGATACTCACATTGAGTATATCAAAGATGAGAAAACGGCATTTGGAATGATTAATAAACTGCAGGAGAATTTTATGAAAAAGAACACAAGAAGTAGACTCTTTATGAGACGCCAGCTTATGGATATGAAATTTAATGAGAAATATGATTTACAACCTCATTTCACAAAGTTCGAAGATATATTCACACAGCTGAAAAATTCAGGTTCTCCATTAACTGACGAAGAAAAGGTAAATTATATTTTATTAAGTATGCCTAAATCCTATGAGATGGTGATTACAAGTTTAGAAACTATGTGTGATCTGAAAGTTGATTTTGTAAAGGAAAGATTATTGGGCGAAGAAGAAAAAAGAAAGAAAGGAAAATCTGATGAATTTATAAATAATGCTTTCTTATGTTATAACTGCGGTTTACCTGGTCACAAAAAGTTCGAGTGCTCACATCAAGGGAGAGATTTTCGTGGAAGAGGCAGATATTCAACTGGCAGAGGAGGACACGTAACTGGGAGAGGACAAAGATATTATGATCAAGGACAAAATTCGAGCAATAGATTTTCAGGAACAAGGCAATATCAAGGACGCGACTATCAAGGACCAGCACCAGTATTTAACTATCGTAATCAGACTGCTAGAGGAAGTGGAGGATTTAGAGGATCATTCAAAGGACCCAATCATAAGTTTCAAGTAAGGAATCAGCAGTCATTTCTATCTACATTTGAGAATGATAATACAGATGAGGCATGTAATGAAGTTGACAATGAGGTACTAATGAGCGAAGATAAAAGTGATTTTACTACATGGTGTATTGACTCAGGATGTTCTGATCATCTTACAAATAACAAAAGTTTTTTTATGGACTATATTCAGTTAAGTAAACCTAAGATTATTGCAGCAGCTAAAAATGGTGTTATGTTACAAGCTGGTGGTATTGGCAATATTAGTGTTAAATGTTTTGTTGGTAGAAAGGAGTCACATTTTAATATTAAAAATGTATATTATGTTCCAGATTTAAGAAAGAATTTATTGTCAGTATCTAAAATTGAAAAGGCTGGTTTTAAAATAGAATTTTCTAATGGTAAGGTAAGAATTTACAAATATAATAAAATTTCCATGATAGGTAATCTAGAGGGCTCATTATATACTGTAAAATTGTTAGTAAATATGTTGGAATGTGATTACGCAAATACAGAGGATATAAATTTATGGCATAGACGTTTTGGCCATTTAGGATTAAAAAGTTTACATGTGTTAAAGCAGATGAATATGGTTGATGGATTAGGGGAGATTAAAACAAGTAATTATGATACACTTTGCGAGCAATGTTTGACCGGAAAGATGACAAGACAGCCGTTTACCAGGCAAGGACGTAGAGCAACTAGACCGTTAGAATTGGTTCATACGGATGTATGTGGACCAATTGATCCACCAACAAGAAATGGATATCGCTATTTTTTATCTTTTATCGACGATTATACACATTTTGTAGTGGTATACCTGTTAACAAATAAAGGTGAAGTTTTCGACAAGTTTAAGGAATATTATTATCAAGTAACAAATCATTTTAATCAAAATTTATTAAAACTTAGATCTGACAATGGTAGAGAATATATAACTAGAGAATTTCAAAACTTTTGTAGTAACAAAGGAATTATAATGCAATATACTGTCCCGTATAATCCAGAAATGAATGGCGTAGCAGAAAGGATGAATAGGACGCTAATGGAGAAAACGAGAACAATTCTATTGGATTCAAAATTAGAGAAAGAATTTTGGGGAGATGCACTGTTGTATTCAGTGTATGTAAGTAACAGAAGCCCATCGTCAGGAAGACAGAAAACTGCAAGTGAGATGTGGGAAGCTAGAAAACCGGATGTATCAAACATGAGAGTTTTTGGGAGTATTGCATATAATTATGTACCCAAACAGTGCAGGCAGAAGCTTGACAATACTGGACGAAAAATGATAATGTTAGAATATTCTTCAGCTGGATATATATTATTTGATCCTGAAACACATAAAACAGTTAATGGAAGAAATGTTATATTTGATGAGAAGCCAAGAATCAATCATGAATCTAAAGTATACTTACCTCGCGTGGACGGAGGACAAGAAGTTGAATTAGAACAAGGAAGAAAAGCATCTGAACAGGAAATGGACGTTGAAGTAAAGAAGATGACAGTAGAAGAGGACGAAGAAATTAAAGATATTTTTGAAGATGCAAAGGAAGAAATATTAGATAGTCAAATAGGTAAAGAGTATAGCAAGAAAGAGAGACTAAGGAGAAATATTAAAAAGCCTAGATGGCAGATGGATTATCAGTTAGATGATGAGGAAGAATCGGGAGACATATTATACGCTTTATTGACTAGTCAAATAGATACTCCGCGTAATTTTGATGAAATTCAAAACAGAGATGATAGAAAGCAATGGGAAAAAGCTGTAGCAGAAGAATTATCAGTCCTAGAGGAAAGTGAAACGTGGAAATTAGAACCAACACCGATTAATAAGAAATTAATAGATACAAAATGGATATTTACCAGGAAAGAAGTTGGAAATAAAGAAATTTGTAAAGCTAGATTAGTGGTTCGAGGATTTCAGCAACGAGAAAATTTAGAAGACATTTATTCACCTGTTTTAAAGCTACAAACATTAAGGGTATTGTTGTCAGTTGCAGCACATAGAAATTATAATATTCATCAAATGGATGTCAAAGGAGCATTTCTCTATGGAAGGATAGATGAAGATGTATATTTGAAACCCCCTCAGGGATTAAACATACCAGATGGTCAAGTATTGAAATTAAAGAAGTCACTTTATGGATTAAAGAAATCACCTAAATATTGGTATGAAAAGTTTTACGAAGTTATTACTGCATATGACTTTGAAAGATCTCAAAATGACTATTGTCTGTATTTCAAGAAGGATATATACATATTAATTTACGTAGATGATTTATTGATTTTTGGATCAGAAACGAAAGAAATAGAGAAAGTAAAGAATTATTTGGCAACACAATTTAGAATGAAAGATATGGGAAGTAATGATTTAAATTATTTGGGAATGTCTATAAGAAAAGAAGATGGACGGATTTATATTAACCAGACCAAATATTTACAAAATGTGTTAATTAAATACGGAATGGAGGATTGTAAAGGCATGGATACTCCTATGGATCCTAACATACTACTTGAAATAGAAAACAATGATATAGACATGTCGTTAGAATTATATTGCAGATCAATGATAGGATCATTGATGTATGCCATGGTAAACACAAGGCCAGACTTAACTACAGCTGTTTCGTATTTGAGTCGATTTCAGGGGAAACCTAGTGTTAAACTTATAACAGCGTTAAAGCGAGTACTTAGATATGTCAAACGAACGGTTAATTATCAGTTAATATATTTAAATAGGAATGTAAATAGTAATGATAATATTTTGTTAGGTTATGCTGATTCAGATTTTGCTAGGGACGTTGATAGGAAGTCAACTAGTGGTTATGTTTTTAAACTTTTTGGAAATACTATTTCATGGAGATCTAAAAAACAAAATGTAGTAGCATTGAGTACAACCGAAGCAGAATTAATTGCATTGTGTGAATGTTCTGTAGAGGCTTGTTGGTTAATTAAGTTATTAGGAGATGTAAATGTTAAAATTGATACTGTAACTATATTTGAAGATAATCAAAGCACAATTAAGTCTGTTAATAATCCGGATCAAAAGAGATTGAAACATATAGATGTAAAATATAATTTTATTAAAGAAAAGGTAGAACAAAGAATTATAAATGTTATTTATATTGCGACAAATGAACAATTAGCTGATGTAATAACTAAGCCTTTATCGAAAGATAAGTTCATTAAATTTGTTGGCATGTTGTGTTTAGGAGAGTGTTGTATTGAGGGAGAGTGTTGAAGTTAGACAATACTGCCACTCTCCAAAACTCTTTTTGGTAAAAAAGAAAATATGGTAATTTGAATTTTGAAGTAAATAGAATATAGTGTGTAAAAATGTATTAGAAAGATTTGTCATGAAAAATATGTTATTGAAGTAAAATAAATTTTATGTTCTTTTAAAAGTTTTTTAAGTATTTAATGATGCCACGAACCCCAAAAATTCAACATCGTCAAATAGGTATTATCACAATAACTTAACTAATGGAGTCTCTGTCTCGCTATCACTTTGGCTTTCATTTAATGGAAATTGAAAGAACAAAACGAATCAAACACGAAATAATACTTATTGAATTCAAAATGAGTTTAAAAGTAACTGTCGGGGACGGGAACTTCACTTCAGCAATAATTATTAATTGTCATTCTCATTTGTCAGCCAGGTTAGGGAAGGGATGCCAAACTGAGATTCATTTATCGAAGAATCGATTAAGCATGTGGATCTGAAATCGATCGACAGATCGATCTTGAACGCTACATCGTTTGGATGAATTCTTTTAAATCGGACTGTTTTAAGAACCGCGACAACAAGTTGTAAGTTTCATTCCATATCAATGCGTGCCGGGAATTCTCGATGGTATTCGGCACCCTTCAGTCCGCTGACTACTGCTATATTTATACCATATGAAAGCGATTCAATCGATCGCAGCGCCACTTTTGGAGGTCATTTTTTAAACATGAACACCGTTGTTCTTGTACTATGCAATCCTTAATTTATTATTAATTAATTAATTAAGAAGATTAATTAATTATTAAATCCTATTACTAATTAATTAAAGCTTTATAATTAATCGGACAACACTGTTAAAAAAGAAAATACTGACTATTGTGAGCAGTAGCTTATCTCCAATAAATCAAATAACGATATTAGTGAAATCGTATACATACAGACTAAACTTCAATCACCTATTTCTTGGTCATTTAAGAATATATTTCAAAATGTTGTCAGTGGCTTAGTAGTTGTAAACTATTATTTTTAATCCATTGCCTTAAATATAGTAATAACAGCACCATAAGAAGTCTCCATCAAAATTCTCCACTACAAGTTATTGTAATCGATTTTATCATCGATTGCTTATTCATCATATTACATGAATAATCGAATTTCACCTAAACTTATCGATTCCTTGATCCACCACTAATCGTATTTTTGTAGTGGCAATTGGCAAAGCAAATGGCGACAAAGTAAATGGTCAAGCAAGAGCAAGACAACGACTTTTATTTTGGTCAGTTTTTATCCGGAGAATTTGTTATTTTGTAATATTAACAAAAAATGTTTAAATTAATACTAGGAATTATTGATTTCATGAAGTAGTGACACAACTTAGATTTAGTGATACTGTCCGTGGGCAATCTCCTTTACTATGAAGGTTTTTCATTGAAAGTTATGAAACATGTTGTATAAAATATTTTTTCGAAAATCATCCCTTAAGGGGGTAAAAGGGGGGCGCAAAGTTAGTATGAAAGTTCTCTGATTTTATCAACTTTTATATATTTAGGGATTTTTATATATTAAGCCGCAGGAAAAAGCTAGGTATGTTTAAAATACAAAGTAAAAGTTACTTACAAGATATTTAAGTATTTAAGGTGAAAAACCAATTCGTAAATGTTGGTAATGGTCCTTAAAGATTTATAAAGGACCTGTGAGCTGATATGATTTGCAGAAATTGCGGATGACGAGCTGGGGTGTACAATTAAAAATTGTTAAATGGCATAAAATATACATTAAAATAAGCTGATTGAAGAGTAGGTACCTATGTATATAACAAGAAGAAATTATTATTTAATAACGGTCATTGGTCACGTCACCAAAGATTTGGACGATGGCTTTATTGAAAGTCGAGATTGTATAATGTGTATATTATGTAATACTTACAGTTAAAAACTAAAGCAAAATGCTTCGGTAAAGGATAACGAAATAGCCATCAGACATAGGAAATTACTCGTGTGCAATCAGCTTAATTGGAGACCGTCCGAAACGAAAACCATACATACGTAACTTGGGTGTCTCTCCAATTGACTTTGTAAATAAGTTCCGCTGACTATGTTACTGGCGAAGTACGTTAGTTAGGAAATCTATACTAATAATGAAGATATTGTAAATGGATCAAATCATGACATTTTTTTGGATATTTTATATAGTTTTCTACATGTACCTACTTATTGTGATTTATATCAAGGACGAGGATCCTTTATGACCAATAATTTTACTAGTATCGCAGAACAATTGTGCTATGGGTTTTTCATAATCGTTTCTTCATAAAGATATTCCAACTGACCATTTTTCGATTCAATCAAGTTGGTGAAAATTATGTTGAAATGTCCAATTTCATAGTTTGATTAACTTGGAATTTACCTATGTTATAATAAATATTAGTAATTATTATAAGAATGTTAGTAACATAAATAGAACAGCAAAGACAGAAAACCTCCGCCTACAAATTGTGTACGCAATTATGTTATTATAGATTCAATTTTCTACAGTGAAAACACTTCAAATGATCCTATCCTACGCAGTTCCAGTATATATTATTTCAAACAAGAAGTCAGAGTACGAGAAAACCTAGCAGCTCGACGAACACCAATGCGCGTTTCCCAGCAATAGCCCATTTAAATGCCATTTACTCGTATATCAAGGAAAGCTGCTAAGTAAGGTACACTACTTAGCCTATATTTTCATTTAGTCCGCTCGAAATGTTCGTCTGGCTTATTATGAAACTTTAAGTAACACGTTAAACGGTGTGGGGGATGGCTGTCGAAAGGGGAAGAAATGTATGTATGTACGACTGTATTCGCTTCCTTCGTAACGCTTATCTATTGAGATAAACAGTCTAGCCGTACAGACAGTAGGGTACATATCCAAGCAGCAGGTTTCCGGAAGACAAAAGGGGGGACCTTTTGAAGAGTGTGTTTCATCTTAAGTAATATCTCGCGTTCATAATGTGCTGAAATGTACATTCATTATTTGCGAACCACTAAAGTTTTTATTCAACGCTTTTCACACATGAATAATGAAAATCGGCTGAGTAACATCAAAGAACGGGTTATTTAAAAATTATGCATTAAATAAAAACTACGTTGGATGTCGATTTTATTCATTAAATTTAAGATCATTTAAGGTTAACACGTTAAATGCTGCGGATCGTATTCGTCACTTGAACTGAATCACTACTAAACATCATTATTACAACGATGACCCCGAAGCCTAGTTGGTATTGGTTGCCTTGCCTGCAAATCGAGGGGTCCCAGGTTCGATTCCCGACTGGGGCAGATATTTATGTTTGAGATAAATGTTTGTTCTCGGGTCATGGATTTTTGTTGTCCGCGACACAGGGGATCCTAGTGCGCGCTTATGAGTGTGTTAGAACACAATGTAATAATATCGTAATCATCACATAACTATCACACTGCGGGACCCAGATCTCTTCAATAATTCTGTAGCGATGTGTCACAACTCACACGTGTTATACACACGGGGGTGTGACTCAATGGCAATAATCCTGCGAAAATGTGACAAGTTAAGGTCACAGATGACAACGTATTAGCAGACTCGTATCTTTGTGACCATTAAGGAGTATTCTCACTCAAGTTTCCTAACGGTGTATTTCATGCGGTGGGCGACATTCGAACCACTAGGTTATCACTATCTACAAATTACAAATACTAGTAATCATCGACCCAAAAACAGACACTAAATTATATAATTAAATGCACACTAACACTGCTAAAAAATTCGAAGGTCTAGAAAAATGCAACAAATTAGTGTTATTTATGTTAGTTTCGCTTTCGCTGTGAATGAGGGTATAATTCGCGTTATTTACTGCACTGCAAAGAGGAACTACGGCATAGCCGTTACTCGCTGCGGCCGGGTCTCACCAGCGTGTAAGTAATGAGATGCGGACGGTAATAGGGTAAACGTTGCACATTATTTTGCACCGTCAGACCAGTACTAGCGAACGTGTATATGAATGTTACTGATCTGAACACTGAACTGAAAATGTCCACAATTTCAATTTCACAATCCGCTGACCAACCAGGGGACTGGGTGCGAGGGCTCTACGGGTCTCAAGGGCCTCCTTTTTAACCGGGCGTAACCTCAGGATAGCTAGTGTCTCCTTGGGGCGCTGTTGAGTGGGTCCTTTCGTTAACCGTAAGCATGCTGTCGGTTAGTAAAACAATTCGTTTTTCGAATATTGGAACCGGGCATTAGCAATGTGCATGTGCATGTGTACGTCATGATCTTAGAATCAGTTGCCACAAA
Organism: Ochlodes sylvanus; assembly: GCA_905404295.2. Taxonomy (NCBI): domain Eukaryota; kingdom Metazoa; phylum Arthropoda; class Insecta; order Lepidoptera; family Hesperiidae; genus Ochlodes; species Ochlodes sylvanus. The sequence goes on along the minus strand of FR990125.1, from coordinate 5,904,338 downwards.
CTAGTCTGTTTATAATGGCAGTGGATTATTACAACGTAGAATTATTTAGCATGGCACCGATACTGCTATTTTCATGTAAGCTTATATGAGCGGTGAAGTTCAGTATTGAATTTTGGATGTATACACTATTAACAATGTCGAGGTACTTACGGAAGCGATACTTGTGAATTATTGCTGTTTAAGTTGCAAAGCGCTCTAATTCAAGAGAATATCTGGGTAGATTTAGTGTGTTTAGTGTCATTGTAACACTAGTTGACTGACTAAAAATAAATAGCTAAATGGGGGTGTTAAAACATCTTAACACTAAAGAATAATGTTAAACAGTTATCCTTCAATTAAAGGGTTAAAGCTTTGTTTGAAAATCTATTTTCTTGTTTAGTTATGTACCCATTTTATTGCAATCGATTCTCAAATAAAAAAGTTATTATGTCAATGTAAAGAATCCTATGTAATTTTTTTTTGGGAAATTTCTCGAAGCCAAACAGGAGGAATTTCTTGTCGAGATTCAGAATACCTATATTAAGTACTATGTAATTGTACATATTGTTACATATTAGACTCGTGATAAACAAAAGGATATTACATGATTTGCAGAGACCCCGTTGAGGGTTGGCTTCTCATGTGAAGAACGACGACTTTGATCGGTTGCGGTAATAGGACTGGCGGACCACATTTGCGGAAACCTTCACGGGTCACTGACCCACTTCTAAAAGTTCTAAACGACCAGTAAAAGTAATCCTTAATGGGGTCTTTCTTTAAGAATCACAGTACTAATAATAGCCGCCGTAAAAGGCGTAATTGAGCACCCAACCCACACTAAAGTTGGTTCAGACACGTGTAATTTATTATTATAGCCGCATTGACAAATGTCGAATAATTAAGCTTCAATCAATCAAATAGTAACTAGATCCTAATCTAGAAATCGAGGTTAGTTCCAAAGATTTCATGGCCAACATGTCAAAATATTAACACTACGAGAGATTACGATAATTGTAGCTTACAAACAAAATAATTAATAATAATAATAATAAGATACCCAATCTTAAAATAATATTTTGGACCCTTAACATGAAGGAAGGCGTACTAATTTTACAAATTATGTACAAGTGCCTTAGAGTAGGTAAAGTAAAAAGGTACCTATATTATTATAGGTAATATAATATACTTTTATTATTATTTGTCATGAATTCCAAAATCAACGTGCATTTTATGCTGTTCAAATATTTTACTTGTAGTTTTAACGTTAATTTAATAAGTAGGTAGGTACTGTAATGTCGTGGCTATTCAACTTGTATAAATATCTTCATGATTCGGATGCCTGTATTCCATAATGAGTATGTTGATTGCAGATAGGTGATTGCAGTATGTATTGTTCGGAATACAAAGGAGTCTTATTACGCATGATATATATGTCAGTACTTAGACATACCGCATTGACCCACAATCGAGTGACGAGCGGAGGTGAGACCTTGCGCCACGTAGAGGCCGATTCAGGCTAATCAAACTTATGATCTATTTTTCCGTCGCATAAAAGCAACATATTGATTTGTTCCGGACGAGATTCATCATAAATAATACATCTAGAATAACCTCAACAATAGCTAACTCGCAACGTCGTGAATATATCGTGTGGGGGGATTACGAACGGAGCATAAAATTCAGCTTAGAATACCTTGTCTCCTGTTTCGTGCGACGCGAATATATTATTACATCACGCGTGTTATAGATGATGATATGTGCGCTTGTAGTGATATTTTCCATAAGGTATGAGGAGGCGAAGGCCCCGCGCGTGACGGATCACCGCTGTATACGAAATCAAATATCACGTTCCCCTAGGACTACTCACACACGTACGCCGATCTATAACGCTCGAGAAGATGCCGCCGGAACAACGGCTTCTCTCGCAACCTTCATTTCATATTAAAATATTTTGCTCCCAGGACAATTTAAACTATGATCTTTCACGATTCCGTAACGTTTTCCCTGGAGCACAGATATTAAGATGACGCGGGTAGCATTCGTGACACAATATAACGGTTTGCGGTAATAAATTATGCAACTGTTGTGAAAGTTAGTTACTAGACTAACAAATAAAGCTCATTTAAGTGGGAACCGAAGTTGCAGCTGACAATTTAAAGTTAGACCAGTAGGAGTGCGACGAGAGGTGAGAAAATGCAGCGAGGAGAGGTCGGGGGCGCCGGACATGACCGGCCCGAGCACTCCCAACAAGTACTAACATTGATAAAGTTGCAGCGAACCAGAAATAAGTGACTTAACCAAGCAAGAACAAACTTCGAAATAGTCTTTAATATTGCATGTTCCCCAACGTGTATTAATGTTGAGTTCGGTTCTACTGCATAAGTTGAGAGGAATTTGGGTGCTGGCAATGTGTGTTTTACATTTCTGACATTCTGGAAGTGTACCATACACTTAACTTGTTAACATCTGGTATTTCGATTTAAAATTATCTTTGGAAAAAAATAATAGGACCAGACATAATTGATGATTGATTGGTGAAGGTCTTATAAAGCGTAGGTACACGAGCTTTTTTATTTGTTTTTGCTATTTGTCTCTGTTCATTTTTGCATTTAGTTTTTTTGTAAAGTGAAATTACTACTATCTACTAAATTACTAATAATTATCTACTGTCATGTTTGATTGAAACGTCCTTATTACAGCACAGAGAGGTTCTCCTCATACCCATGTAAACTTATAGTATTGATTTGTGTTAGTTTACTGGCCAACCCAAATATAAATGATATTAAACTCCCCGAATGCGAAGGGAGTACATCTACAATTGCTACTAGTAACATTTGCAATTTAATTAGAACTATTTTGGAATTAATTCGTCGAACAACTATAACAGATTAATAAATAACACGCGCCACAAATAATTCTAGGTATATAAAGAATATAGCAGACAAAATTCACTTGGGACCTGTCTGCAAAGTTTGGCGTGTACGGCGTGTAGTGTAGCAACAAGACGGATGGTGTGCGGTAGTCTAACAGGATGTACGTACAAACAACTTACGCTTGGCGATTGATATTGTTCATTTAAGTTTCGCTGCAGCAAAGTAAATAATGTTTAGTGCAGGTATTTGCAATCGCAAGTATGTTAGAACAATCAAGGAGTTGGAGAAAAATGTGTATTGTTTTTGTTACATAATGAATAGCAAATAATACAAATATTTTGGGATTTAAGAGGCAGCATTGTTCTGTTTGTTGATAGTGGCACAGAATAAGTAATAGTACCTACTCACTAGTGGTGAGCTAGCCGACAAGGCAAAGGTTAAGAATCTGCTTTGGGATTCTTCCCTGCTGTATCCCAGCCTAATCCGAATGCAGGTATGTCAGGATTTTTTAACACGCTTTTATTAGCTTGACGTGTATGTATGTATGTTATGAAATCTCTCTGCATAATTTTCACCAATTACAAACAGTCTGGTAATTTGAAAATTTGCACAGAGGTCAAAGTCCGATGACAATGCAATTATTTCGTAGTTTCGTTCTGATGTCTTTACTAGGATCATCAGGATGAAAAGAAAGTATGTTACGTCTCTTAAGCGGTATTCTAATTAACAGGTTTTTTTCTTGTGTTAATATTGCTAACATATTTAATACTCAGTAGATACTACCAAACTTACAAAATTAAATCGTGAAAAGTTTTTCGCTTGCAGTGCTAAAGAGCAGTTAAGATACGAGTTGATTTACCGCTACTTTCTTGGCCGGCGATGCTTCTGCGATTTGATGCAGCTCGAGAAATTGTAAGGTACCTACGAGTATGTAATCACAAACGTCTACCGTTTGTGTTGAAGATGAGTATAGGCGGCGAATGAAAAGAAAATGTATTTTGAAATGTTTAAAAAATATTATTGAGTCATTGATATAATTTTATAGGTATTGTTAACATTCCGTGAAGCCAGCTTAGCTAGCTCATGCTTTTTCAGGTTTACTCAATTTCTATGCGAGCATACACGCAATATACATATATACGTGTGTATGTGTGTAACAGTCACGTGTTAAGGTCTATTCGCACATATTATTTTTTTATACTGGAAGTAGACGCTCGAGACCTTCATTATTTCAGTTGCAAGCTCTTTCGACAGAACATGCACAAGCACAACGAAAATATGATGTTAAAATAATTAAAATAAATGTACCGTGAGAATGTTATCCGAGTGCAATAGTTGTGACACGAACCTACTGAATTACGTAAAGCAATAATATATTTAACAAGCAGTTTGTTGCGCCGGATGAGTAATAGAAATTTTATAATGACAGCGAGGAAGAATCCCAGCTGGCATTGGCGAACGGCATTAAAAATATTAAAATAAGTAATTGCTATATCAATCTTGCACCTGCCCCTCATTGGGCCATGCCCTAGTGTTAGGGTTGCCAAAAGGTAGAGTTTAGTTAGGAATGTCGGGTTCAATGAGAATGGCTATAGATTTTATTTGGAACAAGCTTAAATTTAAAAATAACTTTCACGTTTAGCTGCAGCCTACATATAAATATGTAATTATAAATAATTTCATTACAGCTCTGCTTTAACAGGTAACTATGTGACCGGAGTCTTTTTTCAAAGAATTGCTTTGGCATCGATATCAATATTTTAATACACAGTTCTAAAATAATTATTTATATTTTAAATACTAAAATCACGATTTTATTGGTAGAAGGGACTGCACGAAAATTAGCCTCCTAATCACCAAATATAGTGTATGGAACTCGTCAAAATAAAACGAGCCAAAACGTCTTAACGGTTGAAAATTTCCACTGTCCACCTGATGACTTAATCTTCATTAACATCATCATAACGTAGTATTGTCACGGAATATCAATATTATGTGCAAAGTTTCAAAAGTTGTTAAGCCATGTCGGATGATGCCGCCCGAAGGCGGCATAAAAAAATCCGACACTTGGGTTGGGCACTAACCCATCCACCAATCCGCACTGGAGCAGCGTGGTGGAGTATGTTATAGGTCTCCTTAGGTATGAGGAGAGACCCGTGTTGAAGCCATTAGAAATCTTAATAGTTAGTATTATCAAACATTATCCTGATTACATTTTTCAGCTTGGTAATCCTACGCACCGTCTGCCCTTGCCGCGCCTCTCCCAAGTACTCATTTTATGCCAGGTAATCAGTCGACATCTCATTTCATACTTTCTGCAATCTAAATACATTCATCACAATTTCTTAACGTTACGAGGGAATACAACAGTATGAAAAGTTAATTTCGTACAGAAGCCTTTCGAGATCAATAGATGGCGCCATCAGTGGTTAACAATTTAAATCTCATCTGGTTTTCGGAGTTAATTATTAATAGTTGTTAATAGCCACGTTGAAAATTAGGGGGTCTTATTTATTTTTGATGCAGTGCTTGCTTTACTGGACCCCTAGGATATCTGACAATCGGTTAAGCAATTAAACACTTTCGGGTTTGGTAAAGTACCCTTTAGGTCTCTTTAGATGTAGGAGATCTGTGAATCGTGAAATTTATTATAAGAAACACTTGGCATGATAGAAAAGAGTTAATTGGAGTCAAAAATAAAAACAAAATAACGCTACACACTCATAGCCCCACACTAGGATTCCCTGTGTCGTGGGTGCTATGGACAACACACAAGACGAACACACACAAAAATACATAATATGAAAAATTAAATCGATTTCTTTTAATGGGCAGATCTAGATAAAAAACTCAGAATATAGATATGTTAACCTGGAGAGGCATTACCTACCAACGACAACATTACGCCAATTACGCTAAGTGCTAAATCGTGTGAAGTCGTCAATTTATGTGGAATATTTCACTGCGTTACGTTCTTATTCCCGGGAATATTTTCCCTGATAAAGTTAATATTAACTGCCATGTGTACTAGTCTAATTAACTGTAACCTCTTCCTAATGACCTTTTTGAAATAATTTTCATTATATTTCGTTATTTGAAAAAAAAAAAGTTGAAAAGATAAATAATCGCCACCACTTCTCAGCAACCTTCGATTTTCGTGCGTGTACTCGTATTTGTGCAAATACCAAAATTGACGCCGTACGATTAAATGCGACGACAATAAAAAGCACAAAGAAAGACGAAGATTGCCAAAAGCCATTAATATCATAGACGCACTGTAGGTTATAGTTCAAACAGCACCATTTATCCTGACTAAATACGTACTCGGCTCCATTTTTTCCTCCCCTATGCAGCATACCCGCTCGTGCCATCTCACGCCCCCGCCCTGCAAAAACACACCATACATTAACGTCGCGACGTTCACGGCTTTTTCGCATCCTTACACTAACTAAATACTCTTTAAGACTTATCTGGTATTAGTGTAACTAAACATGAAAGGGCACTGGCCAAACGGTTGAGTATTTTATCGTCGTTACGAGTATATTGCAAATGGGAAAATGTTACCACTAAATATGTTCTGATGGAAAGCTCGATTGTATGAGAAACTTGCATTATTTACATAGACTAATAAAGAGCTATTACATAAAAACCAACTATCTAATTATCAATTATCTAGTAATTATTTCTACCGACCCGCGTGGCGTGTGCAGCGTTATATGCATATTTATATATTATTTGTTATTTATATTACGTGGAATTAATGAAATATACTCCTAATAAAAAAGTACAAAAATAGATTTTTCAATTCTACAATTATTATAATGCAGCTATGTATATCCTGCAACAGATTTTACATTCTCTATCCATCCATTAGTCTTGCGAGTAAAATAATGGATATTGCTCTTACTGGGCACTAATTCAAATACCTAATTAAAAGCTGTCTACATCCAGGAAACTGCCGCGCCGGCCGCGTTGGTTTGAAATGATCATCGGACTATCAATTGTTTTAATGGCTAAGGCTTAATGAAGCTAATGAATGACAACGCAGGCTGCATTCATTATCCCTTTTGCCCGATAAGGGTTGGCGTCCAAATTTCAACTCGCATCACCGCCCGTCAACTTCAAGCCGTTGTTCAAACCTATGCTTACAACGTCATCTTCAGAATATGCTCACGTACCATAAGACAATTTATGTTTATGTCGTCATATGTTTTTTATTTTTATTCCACCTGATGGTGAGTGGTGGTGTTGTCTTGGATGGTAGAGCGCACTAACTTAGTAGCAGCCTAGCAGCCTATTCAATCTTGATTTGAAGACAACCATATATAATCGGACTATATTAGAGAATTTATTGTTTGTCTACTGATACGAATTATTTCACGTAGCAAAATGCCAAATGCCAACCATGTTTCTCGCCCATCAACAACAACAACATCAACATTTAGTCTAAAAAATAGTACCCATGCCACATCATAGATCTATATTAATTTGTTACTTGCAAAATTGTTGAACATTTCTGAACCGTATCTATATGATACACAATAAATTAATAATAATAATGAAACGAACGCCATATTTCTCCCATGTATCCAATTACAATATTATGACGGACATAGTACCTACTCGTGAACAAGTAATTTATAAATAAGACTTACTGCTACTACGATACTACTTTACAGAACGCATAGCGTTGAATTAGGTAACCATATTTACGCAAAATGTAACCACCCGAAAATGTTGTTTATTTAAATTTATTTAAACAATACTCATTTAAAAGCATTGCCTTTTTAAAAAAGAAAAAATATTGCGCATATAATATCCATATGATTTTTCCCTCGGAAATAAGTGATAATAAAAATTTATCTTTCACTCTTGTACCCGAAGCACAATTTTAGAATTTGCTTCGTCGTCAACGCAGCAATGTTTCAGACTGTGTTATAGATTTAAGACGGCGGAACTTTAAACGATAGTGAGACGGGAAACGATTGCTTCAATTTGGAACATTTCTCGTGGAAATTGAAGCAGTAATTTAACAGTCTAATCAGCAATCAATTTAGAGAGAGCTTGATAGATTGCTAAAGTTCCTCATAATTCAACGGCGACGCGCTGCACAATTTACGTTAATTGCGTTATATTAACAGCAACACAACAGATCTCTTTTTCTAAATATCAGATTATTGGGAAATATTTATAATTACTGGTCACATAGTCATTCGAATAAAATAAAAAAATGGATATTTGAAAATGGATTTTTTAGATGTTTACTACTATAAAAGGTAGACAGTGACACAGCTCCATCAATTCCAAGAGCAAAACAAAATTGAATTTGGAATGAATGAATTATGTTTTAATTTGATGACAAACCGGTATTATTTTTATAGCTAGCTGAAGAAAAATATATCCTTATAATACCCTTTTTATGAATAATGCACGCACGTAGGAGTAGCCTGATTTGGTATATTTAGTTAAAGTTAACATTTAGAAGAAATGCAGAAACCTACATTTTGTATAAACATATATGTGTTACAAGTATGGGTACATTTAATGAAGAAAAAATATCGGAGGCAGTCAAGTTAGGCAGGTCAGACAGTCAGGACTAATAAATAACTTAAAACTTTTAATGTAAGTAAGCAGACCGCTGCGCTTCGCCGTTCAGGTGCACTACGTTACATGTTGCTGGCGCGAACCCATAAGGTTTTTCCTACGAAAATCGTCTAACGCGCCTACAGAAGTTTTCACTTTAATAAAACATATTAGTATCGATGTATGTGAAGTGACCCTTTGACGAAATGAATTACGGTCGAATTTTGAACACAAAGCTGTCGTCACTACTAATATTAATAGAAAAGACAAATTTTACTTCAGTGTGGTTATTCCAACGAAGACAAGAAACACGCTAAAAATTTATCAAATACGATTTTGAAGCGGAACTTTTTGCTGTAATAAAAGCTGTAGTAAGTTTATTTATAGTCAACTGAACTATTGTTGAGTGGAATTGTGAAATGCTTTGTGAGGCCAGCTTTTGTCACGGTGCGGCGTTGGCGACACGTTTGGGAGTTCACGACAAAACTGAGAAGTTGTTGTATGTAAGTTATATAAGTTGGAATAAAACCATATGAAACTAGATTTTAATTTCGATATGATGCTAGTACATACAAATAATAATAATAGATAAATTATAAAGCTTCCGTCAGAAATCGTGTCAATGGCGGTAAAAATTGCATACACATTGCTACGTATTTATGGAGCTTATTGGTCTAATACCTAATAATTATCGGAAAAAGCACTTCTACATAATTATATGATATTTATAAGTTGATCGTTGTCTTGATATCATCATGTCAAAAATTAAAAATACTTGCAGGCAGATCTCCCGCCGCGCCGGGGGAGACGATATGTCCGGGAAGCGGCCAAGCTCCGACTGATCTCTGTCAGAACTTATATATGCCAGTGGTGTAGAAAACTTCGAAATCGTGATTCAGGCTTATCATGACGTCACCTTATGCCGTGTGTGCGATGTGTTTAATAATAACCACAGGTGTATAATAGCTTAGTAGATTAACATAAAACCTATGTTATTTAAAATTTGATCTAATTATGTCATGATTATTATCTAAGGCGTCTTACAGCGCAAATTAAAACTCAGCATTAAAATGTAAATAATACCATCAACGCAACGCATCAGCGCATACTCTAATAACACCTAGGTCAATGACAACCAGTCGACTCACATTATCACACAAAAAACCTGCGAGTTGTCGTTTTTCGCGCTAATTTAAATGAACATTAGCACAATTGTTAATCACTCTGCAATTTAGTTTACATGGAGTTAATGTACCATTTTGAGTGTGTTAGTCGTGGTATTAATCGTTGGTTTTCAGTGAGCGGTGTAATGTAGCGTAGAACGCGTGCGATAATTCGGCGAGACACGCGACGTTGCCATTATCTAGCGTTCGCTAACACGTGGCTCACACTCTCTAACAGTCTAACATTTGATTTATGTCCTCTGCTTATTATACTAAGGGGTATTCGCGCTAAGAAATTGGTAAGGCCCTGGTTTGAGAATAAACGTACTAAATTATAATTCTTGTTTTGCATATTATTTTTTCGGGTAATTATAATTTTAAGTTAAAGTTAAATGTTTTGTTTTTAATGACAACTTTGTCCAAAGATATGAACTAACCGAATTCGATTCGATTCCCGACTAAGACTTTTATATTTAACAGACATACCTATTCCTTCCTGAGACGTGGTCGTTTGTTTATTCGACCTAGCAAGTTTCGAATGTGTGAATACATGTTATGTTATTTAATTATTATCTATGAAGTTATAAATGTAGCCTTTGCGAGTACAATTACTGAAATTTCTTTCTTACATCTAAAGAAATATTCTTAACTATCGTATAGTTGATGCAATCTATATTCAGACAGTATACAAGTGAAATCATGTAAAAAGCTGCTTAGCACTAGGACTGAATCCCCTCACGTGCCAATGTGTATTTCCCTAATTTGTTAACTAATTGAAAGATGACTCGTAAAGCATTGAGAAACAGGCTATAATTCAGGTTCACACGTCGACGTTATCCGCAACAGTCGCAAACACGTGGCACGCACTCTTACAATTGATTTATGTGTCCTCTGCTTCTTATTAGCACTTTTATTGGACGAAGGGGATATTTTATTACTGTGAATGTGTGATTTTTTCACTGAAGAGCGAATAGAATGCGAGTTACTTAAAATACAAAATATAAACAATACGTTGAAGAAAAAATATAGCCTGTGTAAAAGCATAACCATCTTATAAAGTATAATCTAAAAGAAGATTTAAAAATGTAAAATGAAGAATAAATAATAGCAAAAGGTTGTAAAAAATTGCCTTTAATATGGCTGATGCTAACGATCTCAGTAATTTCCGCTTGCTTCACGTGTCCTCCGAAGCACATAAGCGTTCAGGAAATGTAGCCGCCAGCGGTCACTCAGCCAAAAACCAGTCGCGCTTTAATTAAGTTTTATGTAGGGAAGACTGGGTACGGGTGTAAGAATTTTGATTTATTCACAATTATAATTTAACAGACAATTTAACAGAAATTGCTACTGTTCCCATGCCAGTGGCGGTTATGGTAATAATAATATGCGATTTCTGTCTTAAAGCTCACAAAAAGAGTGCAGATAAAATAAAAATATACATTGTTCGATAAAAAAGGTCATAAAAGCCTAAACACATAATTTATATGCGAAATAACCGACGAAGATGTGCCAGAGATATCACCGTCTCGAAAATATACAACATCCGTGTTTGTTGTGCCTTCCTCGTATCAAACCCTGTTGCCATGGCAACGTGTATAATAATATTGCGGGAAATCACCGTATTTACGACAATGTTTGTTTGACATATATTTTCTTTTCGTTTGAATTTCGAACACGTTATCAATACTAGTATTGTAAATTCATTAACGGATTTACTTAATAAAAATGCAAATGTTTCAAAGATGCTTAGATGCGGTTTTCGCTATCATTTAGATCATTTCTTCCGGATGGTTACGGGTATAATTGAATGTTGTATTTTACAGTTGTGTTGTATAGAAATATAAAATATATATACACCGACAAAGAGCAGACGAGCCACCTGTTGGTCGCAGTCGCCAGGATGTCAGTAATACCAAAGGTATCATCAATGCTTTGCCGGCCGAGAAATAGGAAAGAAAGAAATGTGTTAAGGCGGCATAAAAATTTCGACACTTGCTTTGACCACTGACCCTTCCACCAATGTGCATTGTATATCAGCTTGGTGGGGTCGCTCTAGGCCTCCTTAATGATGAGAAGTGATTGTAGTGGAAAACCAATGAGTACATAATGATTTAAAGGTTACCTGGACGTTACAGTCGTCCGGTCCGGTGGTCGGTAGTGAGGAATGTTAATTTGGTTCATTCCAGATATCTGAAACAATAAAAGTTTGAATTAATATTGTATATTTTTGAATATTGATGAACCCAAATTAAGAATAGTAACTTTTTTTGGCATCCTAAAAACAACTAAGGTCACTGAATCAACGAATCCATTGACAATAAAGTGAAATGTTGATTGGATTCTCTCTATTCGACTTGTCGGGCCCCCCAAGTTTCACTCCATCATGTTTTGGGGTTAACTAAATGGTTTTCAATCTCGCACCTGCATAGATTATCACGCACTGTTGGATTTGCGTCGGTGCCGTCGGTGCGGTGTGCGCAGCTGTCGTCGCAGTGCGTTGATGCGTCCGTAAAATCCACGGATCGTGTGATGCCACCTTTAGAAGGATTTTTGTCTACAACTCGTTCCAAAAGCTGGATTGACAATTTTGTGTCGTATTTTCTGTATCATAACGAATCTGTATTATGATGAATCTGTATCATTATATCATCGATTATTGTGATTTGTCATGAAAATTTCGAAATCTACCAACTTGAGATTTTTTTATGTTGTTGTGGTAACCGTCGCCCATAGACATCGGCAATACGAATGGCGTCATAAATGCGTTGCAGGCCGAGAAAGAGAAAAGAAGAGGAACAAAAGAAATCACTGGCTTTAATGCTCCCAGCTGCAGCTGGACAAGTCGTTTAGCGGTTGACGAAGAGGGTGGTGGCTAGAGTGAGGGGAGAGCCGGGCTTCAGACCCTAGTCTGTCGGCACGGGATTGGGGGCATTTTAGTTTGTATTCGATTCCATACCATTACCTGTACAACTGTTGATGGTGAACGAGAAACGACTAAGGGTGAAAGCGATGATGGAATCATTTGTAGTAAGTACTTATATTTGTAGTATGCAGCGATTTTGAAATGTAGCTCAGAACATCATGAACTTTTTTAAACATCTGAGTAGTAAGGTTAAATTTGTTTACTTTTTTCACAAACATAATAAACTATTTGAAGTAGACAAAGATATATTATGTAGGTATATTTTACTTATTTTGCTCCACTTCATTCAAAAAAGTTAAAATGCTTTTACTTTGGTTTCAAAGGGTTGTTAATTAAGTATAATAGGTAATTAAAGCCTTAGTAAGCTTTGCAGCTGCAGACAAATACTGCAGTTTTAATATTGCATTCACTTTTCATGCGAATGAATGCTCTGTTCCATATTTAATAAACTACTGAAGTCTGATTTGGACTCCAGTGATGCAGTGTTTCATTGGGTTTTCATGCATGATTTACTCATGCATGGTGGTGGGTTATTTTATCCGCAGTATTGGGATTATACTAAGCACCGACCACACAGCCACTAGACTCCTAATGATTGATTTTCCGTATGGAGAACATTCAGACTACTAGCTGAGGTAAGACGAGCGGGGGGGACTGGCTAATTCAACGCTGTGATTGGCTAATTCAAGGTCACACGAAACGTTGGAAAGAAATAGATTAATTTAAGCAACGGGATAGAATGAGACGGCACGAATTTATATCGGTACTATAATACTGATGTGTTGTTTGAAACCATTCGCCTGTTATTAGGAGTCTAGTGGCTGTGTGGTCGGTGATACTAAGTCATACAGAACCCAACAACTTCCAACAGGAGGGACGTCATGGCCTCGTCTGATATTCAGCAGGATGCATCACGAGCAGAGAGGTAGTTCTAAGTTTAAGGATGGATAGAGCCCCCACACTCCTAAGCGGACTGTGACGCACCGAGACTACACTTCTAAAAAGAGAATCCAAAGTTTGTTCAAATTGATTCAAATTTGTTCAAATTGATATAAATTTAAAATAAATAATATAAACGTTAAAGTTTCTTTTTAAAGAACGAAATGATGGTTATTCCAAAACTATTATGATCGCTAAATGTTGATTTAGTGTCGCAAATGTAAAGGAGGGTGAAGTTCAGCCATTCTCCACAATCTCTTTGTACCATGAATGTCAGCAAGGCATTCCCACGGTGGCGACTATTCCTCTGCGCACAGATTTTCGGAAATATGTTGTAAGTATTTCATTTATGAGGAGTATGATGATGAGTAGGTATGAGTAGGTACTATAGTATTGGTGACCCATAAAATTCAAAATTTATTTCATTTTTGCTTTGTAACTGAACTAAGTAACATTCGTGCATTCGAAGCTAGACAAATAGATATGTGTATTGATGATTATTTTATTCAGTAAATATATCTTTATATATCTTTATAGTCATTGATTTCGTGACAATCGACATAGGGCATAAAATTGGTTCAATTTGTGCAAAACAAAACATAATTTCGTGCTGTAAATTGAAGGAATTATAATCATTGTAACTAGATCATGATAAGTATGAAATCTCCGCAAAAAATCGTTTAGAGATATAGTACCTACATCTTAATATATATAATTCGAGTGTGAGTGTGTATGTCACTGAACTCCTCCTAAACGGCTTGACCGATTTGGTTGAAATTTTTTGTGTGTCTTCAGGTGGATCCGAGAATGGTTTAGATTCACAATTGGACCCGGTAGGTGGCGTCGCTGTCGATATATCACCAAACATTTTTTAATTATAAAGCGGTACGAAGTACGCCGGGACAACTAGTAATTATATATTTATCGTTTTTTACTATATTATTCCGTTCACACATTATAATAGCTGATTGAACAAAAATGTTTGTTTTTCTAAGGTTTTCGAAGATCATTATCTTTTGAAAGTTTGATAGTTTTAGTTAAGAATCTAAAAATAATATTGAAATTACCTACTTACAATGGAGAAAAACTTTATTAAATTTGTTAAGATAACCGAGTTCTTTCTAACCTGGTCCGCTAAATAACAAAATTAAGGTTATATTAGTAGATATATTCCACTTATAAATATTGTCAGAGTTTCCCACGGTAGCAGCCGCTATCTCCCGGTAACATGAGCTCCGATGACCCAAATGGACGGCGACCTGTTTTCTGATCACCTGGCGCACTCCTTCATGCATTTCTCACGAATTCGCTAACTACTTCATATATTAAGCCTTTTCTAATTTAATAATTTCATTTATTTAATAGACATAATTGACTAACGTAATCAGTTAATAGAAGCTATTTAGCATCAAATCCGCCTATTGTAACATAAGTTGTTTAATCAAGAACGAATAAATAAATGTCTAATTGATTTGGCCTAGACCTTCGCGTGCGAAATACGATTGTGAACACAATATTTTTAGAAGGGTTAAACACGGGGGCGGTAAATAAAATAAAAATAGAACTTAATTGATAACCTGGTAAGAAGGATCATATAATGAGTAGAGATTGTAACCGATGAGCATACATGATTGATAAATACATAAATGGGTGAGAAAACCTGACATTTAAGCGAGCAGACCAGCATGGTTAGTAGACACTTCCGCCCATGGACATAAATAAAAAGTCACATAATGGAAAAGTTTCAATGAAAAGGGTATTCTCCTATTAATTAAAATTATTATTTACTAATAAATAAATGTTTAAAATTGCCATTTCATTTATTATAATTAGTGAGTCAATCTATCTATTTCAACGTTAGCGCATGCCAAGGAATATAAACATTATTCCGCGAGCTACCCAGCTAATCAGTAGCTTGTCAAAACAAACTTTTGACACTCATGTGAAACTTCCGCGGCGACCGCAGTCACTTCAAAATTTCCAACTGAGGGTAAAGACCCTTATCGACCTGTCGATGGACCGCCGTCACTTTACTTTCTGCCAGTCGACGTTTTCAGCTCAGTTGGCTCACCGCATAAGAGCTCCTTTACGATCACTCAGGACCAAAGATTTTCATACCGCACCTGCGACTGACATAAAATATTTTATAGCCTACAAAGTGTGCTACACGAAGCTTTGAGCGGTTTAGTTTTCCGGCAACATATCGTTTAATTTTTAGGTTGAATACATCGTTACATTGGTTTATTGAACCTTTATTGCAAATGCCGTGGAAATAAACCAGAACGTTAAGAAATGTAATGAAAAACCCAATATTATTAGGTCTCGTGACGCTTGTGAAATGTCGCTGTTATGGAAATAAGTACAGGTAATGTTTATGGAAATATGAATACTTTAAAACAAGCAGCTTTTTTAAGAAATAAAATAGTAATATTATTAACATTTTAGATCCCTTCTTTAGTCTGGTTGCATGATACGAGTTACATTGTTTTAAGGGTGTTACATATTCAAAACTTCGGATATCGTCTTATACATAATCTTCCTACTTAACCAAGCCGATAGACTTGGCACTTTAGTAAAGTTGGCACTCTCCCACTGTCCGCAGACATAAGAAAGCCAATAAAGGTTTCTATATTCCAGCCAGGTCTGCGAGGTTTAAGAGGGATTCGGAATTGCAATAACGTTCAATAGTGATGTAGCCAGACCGTTCATTGATACGAGTACCATTGAACAAATATAGCAGCACATCTGCACATCCGGACTGTACGCAAATAGTTTGTATTTAGAACGCGCTCCGGACGTAGGACGGAGCTAACATTTGTAGGTGGTCAGCAGTTTTACGTCCGCCAACACGGCGAATCAATACAGAGTTATGAAGGAGAGCAGGAATGTAGATAATGATTTAGAGCGGTAGTGGAATAAAGGCAGTCCCGGCACGCGACCTACTTCCTGCTTTCCCATACAGTAAACATATTGCGAGTTCAAATAAAAGTAATTTAATACTTTGTTATTGGTTATTGCTAGTATTAAAGAGGTTATGTGGATTAATGCAAATAATAGCGTCATAACTCATAATAATGGCATCGTCGGACTATTTGATTATTGTTTAACAATGTAATTTAAATAATAGATACAACCCACACTGGCGACATGACGGTATTTTTATATAAATAGATGACCAAACATGATGAGCCACTTGATAGTAAGCCATGGACATAAGTAAAACCAAAGGCATTGCCGGCAAAGAAAGGAGATATAAGGGTTATTGGTAAGTGGGTACCAATATTTTATAGGTGGCAGGGCAGTAAAAGATGTTAATAAGGTGCTAGTCGCGTAGCATCGGTAAACTGGGTAGCCCAGCCATTTTATACAAGAGGGTTCTACCGTCATTAGCTGCTTCGGTGATCGGCAGGATACTTCACACGATATTGTGATCTTAGGAAAATTATACAATATTATTTTTCAACAATAAGTACTAAAAGATCGAGCTTGGCATGGGAGTGTATTTTAAAATATTTAATCATCACTTTATCTATTATTTATCCTTATTAATGACTATAGAACATAGACAAAAAAATCCTCGCGATGTACTGACATACAAAAATTTCCTCACCGTTCGATCGAAAGCTTCCGTTGATAACAATTTTGACAACTAGATATACTAAATATACGCCTGTACATACCTCAGTTACAGTTTTATTGTTACTAGAAACGTGCATATATTAGAGGTATTCATAAATAATAATGAAACACACACCTTCCATGCAGTATTAATTTTCTAGTTCATTCAGCATCCTGTATGTTCGCGGCCCAGTTAGTCCACAATGACTAGTTGTGCTGAATTAGTGACTTAATGCTCCGAGTCCCCTAGGGCGGACTGGCACTTCCAAATTAATACACTTTACTAGTGTGGGTAGTGTGTTGTTCAGTTCATACTCCATTAATCCGCGAGGTGCACAAGTGATTTAGTTTTTTAAATTGACGACTAACTTGAACATCTTACATTGCATCATCTAAGACATTAAGACATTGCCGACCTAGATGGAAACAGGGTTTTATTCGTGTCTGCTAGAGAGCGCCTTTACTGTCTCCTATCTCCAGCTGCTGAATATAACTATACTTTTATTTAATTATTACATTGTCACAAAGTTCGATCAGCTTTGTTATTATAGGTAAACTTACTATGTCCACGACTTCATTCGAGTTTTTCCCGCGTAAATCATACACAATACAGTCTGCTGTAATGTATACATTTGTCGCTTTATGACTGTATAAAGAAAAGCAATAAAATACATATTTTATTATATCTTTATCTGTAATACCATATTCATTGTTATGACGTTCCCGTTGGAGAATAAAATTAAAGGAACCAAAACCCCATAACTCCCAGCGTTCGTCCTATATCCCCAGCCAACGCCGCCTGCATAACAATAGCTGTTATGAATCCGCCATGTGGGGACCAATTTAGTTCCTGTTACCGCATATACCTGGTAGAAATAAAAGTAAAGGGAATTGGTTATAGCTCGCGGCGTTTTGTCCTATATCCAAAGCCCCAGTTGCCTGCTAACAATAACAATGCTATTACAATCGTCCATGTGTGGCTACATTCAGCCAGTTTCCCTTGATAGCTGCAACCAACTGAAAAACAAAACCGATTGAAATATGCACCAGGTGGTGATTGAAATGTGATATTCGGTGAAACTAAGTCACAATGCTGTGAATGTAGTAGGTAGGTATGTATTTAGTTTAGGTAACGTTCAGTGAAGATACAATACAACAAACCATATAATTTATCCCTGGTATGGTACCTTAAAAAATATATAATTACGATTAATAATTAAATATTATTAACAAATAGCAATAGACAACGTTGTATCACGGTATGTGTTTAAAATCGTTACATACTTTACTGTCAATTACAGCAAGTGTGTCAAATCGTTTATCCCTCACCGCCTGCTTGCGGATGTTACTAATAAAAATTATGACGATTGGTCCATTAGATTGTTATTATAGAAAGTATGATTGGCGGAAAAACATAATGGAAGTTTCTCATATTCACATGAAAAAATATTAATTAATTATGTCAATAATTACAGTGTCACTTTACGAACGTAATTTTTATCACCTCTGTAGCATCTCTGTCTTTTCGACCATCATTCCCGAAAGCTGTTACTGAACCCATGATGACAGTTAATTTCTTATTGAAACAACAAGTGTCACAGAATAAGACCAAAGGCAAATATATAACAGCCATTTGTATCCTGTCAGTGATGCACAAGGTGGATGTTATTGTGGAATATAATAACGGAAACGGTGTTTAAAAGCAGTGAAGTTGAGCTCCTTATCGGAAGCCTGCAGCGCCCGCAATCTGATTTGTGGGCGGCTGTCTCTCGTGCACTGCCTCCTAGTTAAGTTTTAGTTAAGAATTCCTCGAAAATTATGCTTACATTTTCATCGGGAAGTTTTTTTAAATGGAAAATTCATTTAGGATGCAAGGCTTCAGAAGGAGCGATTCTCAAATACATTTGCTGTAGGTACTTTGAAATACGACTTATATATAATATAATACACATTTAGGTATTTCAAACATAACTTACAATCATAATATCTTAATTAATATTAAAAAGTATCATACAAAGTATCCTGTTAAGAAATATATCTAAGTATTTATAATTATTTATAGGTACATAGATAAATATTTATGTTTTCCTTGATGAATTGTACTCAAAATACCCGGCGGTATTGCTAAGATAGGTATACCTACTTAATTAACA
The DNA here is from genome assembly GCA_905404295.2 of Ochlodes sylvanus. Classification (NCBI taxonomy): domain Eukaryota; kingdom Metazoa; phylum Arthropoda; class Insecta; order Lepidoptera; family Hesperiidae; genus Ochlodes; species Ochlodes sylvanus. The sequence continues at coordinate 5,885,107 of FR990125.1, read as the reverse complement.
ACTTAAAATCTTTAAGTTTTCATTAAACACGAAAATAAGATCTCAGGGAAGAAAAATCAAAATCTTTTAACGACTTGGTATAACGATAACTTTAATCAATTTAACGCAGTTGAATACTTTCACGGCAAGAAGCGTTCAGTGGTGCACTGAACACAAAAAGCTACAGCTGTTACCAGTGTTACCTCCAAGTATTTAACTCTCCTTACCACTGGCATTTTAATACCGTAAAGGTAAAAGAAATTTAATTAAAGTAACGCGATTCGATAAACTTCTTAGTATGGTAACTTTTTTAATGGAGCGATCCGTTGTATTACACAGGATTTATTTGCGGGGAATCTTGTTGATTCGACATAAAATCGTGAGAATAAATACTTTGTTTTATTTAATGCACGACGTTTTTTTTATGTAAATATTTGAGTCGAGTATATCACTTCATTGAAATACGAAATGGGTATCGGTTTTGTAATCGACATCGACAATCGACAATCGATCGACAAACTACCGGAAACTATCTACTAAGAGAGTTCCTTAATCAAATTCACTATAATAATATCATGACGCTATCGCCTCGACAAATTTATTCATATTTCCATTTTCACCTAAAATTAAAAGTTTACACACTATTCACAGATTTGTTATGATTTTCATTACGTTTCTTTTGAGAATACATGATCTTAATGTCGTAAAACTGGACATTTATCTGAAAGTCGGCACGTTAAATGAGATAGTAAAAGTTTTTATGGGTATCTCAGTCGGAACTCGCAATGTAGGAGCGGGGCTGGAACTAGTTAACGACCGAAACAGTAAACCTACTTGAACCTCGTAGACGCACGGCATCGTACCTGCCTACGTGGTAGATCATTTATATATTTAAAATTATCTATTGAGGTTCAAAGTAACCCAACTTTGTTATTCTGAGTACAGCACCGACGCGTTGCTGCTCAAAGCTGAGGTGGTGACCCTCATCTTTTTTTATCACACCAGTCTATTTTTATAGAGATATTTTTAGAGATTTTGTTGGCGACTCATTGTAATATTCATAAGAATTCGTTTCTAATTTAGGTAGGTACTTTTTAATATTTATTTAGTTTTTGAAGAGGCTCTTCAAAGCTTTTATTTCCTTTTATGTGCCAAAGGTGTGCTTTGACTGTGGAAATTCGTATTATACAGTGAGACTAATATTTTGGAAATCAAAGGCTATTCTGGATTGGAAAAGTGGCATTATGCCAAGTGCAAAGTAGACTTCAAAAGACGTACTTAAATTAAAGATGAGTGTTGCTACATACAGGAAAGGGCGTCAAGGAGGGTGCCATACGAGGGTTTGGTAATACTGGCTGGAATTTTGTACTTGCATCATTCTTGCAAATACAGGGAAGAGCACTTATTGTCCTCGTCTTTTTTCGTAATAAGGAGTGAAATAGTTAATACGGAGTTAATATAATGGAAGTATACGGGTGATAAAAAAGACATCAGAAAATCAGATTTAAAAAGTTTTAATTTGTATGACGTAAAACTTAAAAAATTTGAATTTCTATTTATATTTTTCCATGCTTCTCACCAATCCCACCATACTCGTATCTTTCATATACAGTAGGTGTATTTTTAATTGAATATGGTCTCGATACAAAGCGGAATAAATTACGCCGTAAATGCGTGCCGTTTCAACACCTTTTAAGGGAATGAACCTTAAATGGAATCTTATTAGAATTAATGAAAACAGGATTTAGTGGAAATGGCCACATAAATTAACGGACGTGATGGATAGTACTAGTTGAGCGTCAAGAAACTTAAAAGAAAATACAATTGAGTATCTGCAAATCTGTATGGGTTTAATATTATGTTATAGAAATGCCTTTGTAAGTTCAGCACAGCGCGGTTTAGAACTTTAGAACGGCTCTGCTCTGCTAATAAATATTCGATGTTTGCTCCGTATAAACATATGGTTTAAAATGGTTTAGTAGTAGGTACTTGTAGTAATTATTTTTTTATTCGGATTGTTAGTTATTTTTTTTAGTAAACCAGTTCCAAAATCTATATACCTAAATATTATTTGATTCAAATATATATAAATATTACAATATTATTTTATCTTATTGTTTAAATTGTAAAATATGAATTTGGATTTTCGTTAGTTCATAAGACGAAATAAACAATTTTTTATTTTGAATTCACGTACCTACTAAAAAAATGTTCCACATATTTGTAGGAAGCATTTGAATAATCTTAGTTTCTCAAAATCTATAAATACCGATCCCTGTAAGTAACATTTCGTGGTTAACAAGCATTTTTTGTGTTAGCAACAAAACATTTTTAATAAAACAAGTATCACAATAATTATGGTGGTAAGAAGTGTGTTTTGGTTTATTGAAACTGCTTTCATCGAGGGCGCTTTCAAATTAGACGGTTGGTGCGAGTTAGAACGGTTATAGAAAACCGCTTCCCGTTACATTCTAAACGACCATTATTGACTTTAAATTAATAACGTACCTATAAAGCAAATTGTCTAAACTTATAGACAACTAAATAACGTCATAAATTTTAATAAATAAATTAATAAACGAAGGAGTAAAGTCGAATCTTATAGAGGTAAGAAATGCAGAATGCTTGCAAGATTTTTGTACCTAAACAAGTAATGACGAAATTTGCAATGAATTGTGACGCTAGTGTACATGGTATATGTGTGAGATCCCATTAGAATATTATAATTGGATGTTCTTGCCGCGCACGTAAATTTAATACGAATGGCGCAGGGGAGTATTTTCTCCACACTAACAATGTTGCATGTAGACGACAACCGGCAAGCTTGAAATGTTGTTAGTCATTTATTAATTAAATTCTTTTCGTTAAAGCGTCTACGTCTGATCTAATACTGTATGAGCAACAACTTTGCATTAAGTATTAAAAGGTGGAAACGTTTTAATACTAAATATTTTAAAGATTATTTATTTTTCATCAAAGACGTCGTAAATTATTGTAGGTAAACTAGTAAACCCGCCCTCGCTTCGCTTCGAGAAAACCAATTTACACAAAACTTTAATATATTATACCTACATAATTACAAACTTTCCTGTTGAATCATTATATCTATTAAAAAAACCGCATCAAAATCCGTTGCGTAGTTTTAAAGATCTAAGCATACAAACGCTTAGTAGTTTTGGTTTGATATAGGTTAATATTCTTATAATTATATTGTAGATTTGGCAAAGCTCGACGACTTGTGTCGGTCGTAGGTGATTGACCGTGTTAAGCAAGTGATTATATGCTCAGTGGTGTTAAGCGTTTGGGAGATAAGTGGGTAGGTGACTAGATATAAAATTTTTGAACCCCTCTGTGCTTCGATGGACACGGTTGGTCTGTTTTCGGTGTTATTACTAAAAAATAGTCGTTAGGGCATGTCGTAGAGCTTCTAAAGGTATAAAAACATAAAAATCTGGAGTTGGTTTCTCTCCACCACCAAGCCGTATTGGCGCAGCGTGGGCAGCGTGGCTGACCATTCTAAATGCCGCCTATGGGTTGATGCCGTTGATGGTATGTCTTGTAGCATAAGGTGATATCTCAAGTCTTCCTAGTGAATTGTAAATATTAAGCAAGCATTTTGAATTGTCAACTCAGAGAAGGTAAACTCCGTTAATGTAGTTGCTGTTGAATTGTGGAAACTGGTCAGAAGTAAAATGAAAACAAAGGTAGCCGATACAGATCAAGTTATTTCAAAACGTAAACGAAAGTTTCGTTGCACCATGGGAACGAGCGCTGTGCTGTGTAAATAAATTGTACCTTGGAAACAATGCTCGTATTGTATAGGTACTTGTAAATCGAAGTAATAGTTTTGCATAAAGCTTTGCAACAATGAAAGTAACAATATACAATAAACCGACCTGAAGTTATTCATTGGAAGATCAATGTCCCAATTATGATCTTAGAATTATATTTACTAAACAACAATTGCGTACGAACCGGGTTTTATAGGATGTTTGTTGGTGGTCATACTACTCATAGGTACTAGCACGTCATACTAATATGACCAGTAAGAATCGTTTGTATTGGTGAATATACTACCCGTGATAACTTTAAAATAATATGACCCGTATCTGCGTATCATATCTAGGTTTAGATCGTTGAATAAGAAATAATGCTAGAATGTAGTTGTAGATCCCTAAATCACAGCAGCAACTTCAAAATCTTAAAGATGAATTGGCGCCGCATGATCGTGAAACTCACTAAGCTTCTGTACCTAGTAAATTAAACTATGTAGAATATAATGTTGAATTATTTATACGAGTACAAAGTGGCGTCAAATAAACACACATCGATTTAACAATAGCGGGCTGAACCCGACCATGCCAGCCTGAGCGACCCAGATATGCTGCACAGGTGACCTACCACCAAAGCGGCTAATGTTATGTTATCAGACAAATCCTCCAACTAAGCCATTGTTGATTTGTGAATAAGACTCGGGCTTTTCATAAGCTTCGTACTAGTTGTGTGACAGTAAGATAAACAACAAAGCGGAGTTTATTCTGTATAAATTATAGCACTTACTCGGTTTATACTATCCTATAACATAAGTGAGTTACTTAGTATAGTTACAATTTGGTAATGTTGATACTGAAATTAAAGTCATAAAGAGGTCTATCATTTTTTTGGTTTATCCGGTTGTCTGTGTGCATTTCAGCTGTAAATCAATAAACCTAAATAAATAATTATTGAGATACTTTTAATGTTCCCACGAGATAAATTCCTAATTTCGATTTAATTTATTCAATGGTTTTCGCGTGACAAGCAGATAAAAATTCATAAATAAAGGAGAGACCCAATTTCCGGCCAAGACTTGACACGTATCAATTATATACCAAAAAATTGTCTTATTTACTTACTTTACGTAAATAAATATTAGCTTTATTGTCAGTGGCCAAATGGAGATATTAATTTTTTCTTTTTTTATTATTTATCACTGTCTCCGTAAATATCTGACACTATGACTCTATAAGTTTTTAATCGTATTATTAAAGGCTATCTCTGTAAATGTGTATCATAGTACGCAAATAGGGCTTGCCCGTACGTAGACATGGGAACTCTTAACGTTACATTATTTTAACTATCGAGTTAATAATCGATTGTTGGGTGTCGTTCCCACGGTTACACGTCTTTATTCAAATGAATTATGTTTAAAATGTATGTTGATATTATCCATAATATACAAATAAACTACTATTCTTTTATTGAGGTGGTTTGATGTCTAGAAGAAAACAAAAATCGATACTGAGTACTTCAATGAATCGATTTAAAAATGTCGTCCATTTTGTCAAATGTCAATCACTACATATGTCAAAATGTCAATGTCACTAAGATTAGAGTTCTGTTTAATCTGTTTTCCTGTTTCCTGTTCTATTCGCTTTCGTACTCTTGCGCTGGTGAATGTGTTTTCGTTGTTTTTGTTTTTGCGATTTATATATCTGTACTACAACTTCTGCTTGAATACTGGACTTCGAGATCGACTGCTTCCTGACTGACCTTTGCCTGAACACTGAATTACGTATCCTCCAATCTCTATTGACATTGGCTAGAACACCGGTTAAACTGAATCCTGCTTTCTTGTATAACCACTATTTCTTGTATTTACAGGTTTGCTTGAAATTAACATGAATCTGTGTATTAATTGTGGAATAGCAACCAATCGCTGTAATGCTATTGGAAGAAGATCATTGGACGATGACGCGATACTTGCCATTGTACGGGAATGGATCGCTCCTCGAGTTGTAAGTACTTAGTTATTCTATAATCTCTAAACTGCTACTGCTACTATTAATAGATTTTTATACATACCCATGTAATTCATTTGAGACCCCTGACTATAAGCATACTTAATATTAATGAAACTAAATATTTTCTCAGGTCCATTCTAATGATTTTGTCTGCCAAGCTTGTTGGAATGTCGCCAGCAGTGAATTAAATGTTGAAAACAGACCAGAGGTGTCATCTATGGGGCACCGTCGAGTTTGCATTCTCTGTGGACGGTCTCTTTTAAGAAGAATACGGTTTCACCATTTATGTACTGCCCCTGAGCAAGAACGCAGAATAAGGGATGTTATAAAGGAATGGATCTTACCAAGAACGGTGTGTAGTTTTATAGCGTTTATCTATACTTATTACGTACATTGAATATATTTGCCAAAAAAATATTGAGGGGGGTTAAAAAACAGTAATAGAACACTATTGACGTGTGCAGCAGGGTTACTTAAATCTCGAATGAGATTTTGAATTGTTCATCTCTGGGCTATCACCACCAAGGCAATAAAGTCTATTCTAAAGTCTAGAATGCAAAGTGAGCATTCTCATGTTTGATTCCTGGTGGGCTGATATTTATTTGGTCCTGGGTGTTAGTGATATTATTTGTATTGTCCATGCCACCTGCAATACAAGAAATGCTTCTGCGAGGGTACGAGTGTGTAAGCATTAATTACTAAACAACACACATCTTTAAAAAAATATTAAATAGAAATTGTATTTCTATCAGTCTGAAGCATTTTCAAACTTGCTATTTATTTTTAGGTTGGTGCTTCAAGTGTTGTATGTCACTCTTGTTGGCAAAGAGCAAAAACAGCATCTCGACACTTCCATTCGGGTCCCTCAACATCAGCTTCATCTTCATCAACGGTCAATGAGCCTGTTTCGTAAGTAGAAGGAAATAATTGGCAAGAACCATCACAACCAGCACAACAACCTCAAGCGGTTGAAAGGATAATCCCTACTGGCCCTGTAGCCTCCATAATATTGCCCGATTATTTTAGACCAAGTGTAACAGAGAGCAGATGTTTTATTGAAGGGTGTCAGAGAAGAGAACGAAATAATGTTCCCCTTAATAAGCGTCAATTTTTGCTAAAAATGTACAATTATTATGTACCACCTAATAACCGCTTGTGTGATTTTCATTTATCATGCACATCATGGGATTTCCTAAATGGAATTACTGAAAATATAAATAACACGTTTACAGCAAACCAAATACAAGACATGTTGACCCTAAAAGATGTGGAATCTAAATTGCTGGACTTTGAAAATATTAACAGCATTGATGACCATATTTTTTACCACTGGGTAGGTTTTAATAAAGTACAGTTTCAACAGATTCTGAGTAGGCTACCTCAGTTGTTAAATAATAAAAGGGGGTCAACTTCATTAGCTGCTTATTTAATAAAGCTAAGAACTGGAGACTCTGATGAACGATTATAATCGTCACTGTTAAAAATACCAAAAAGTACTCTAGGTACACTTATAAATAAAGCTAGAAAAAACGTAATGGATAATTTTGTGCCTCATCATATGGGAATAAATAATATTACCAGAGAACAAATAATAGATAGAAATCTTTTAATTCCTAATGGATTGTTTGGTGACTACAACGGTGATATAAAACCAATAGTTATTTTAGATGGCACATATATTTATGTGCAAAAAAGCAGTAACTACTCATATCAAAAAAAAACTTACAGCCTCCACAAGTACCAAAATCTAGTAAAACCGTTTTTGATTGTGTGTACAGATGGATACATAGTAGAAGTGCTGGGTCCCTATCCCGCTACTACCTCTGATGCAGAAATTATGAAAAATGAATTTAAAGATAATTCTGCATTAAGACAATACTTTCAACCTGGTGACGCCTTTATTTTAGATAGGGGGTTTCGCGATGCACTACCATATCTTAATGATTATGGCTACAGGACATATGTTCCAGGTTCATTACAGACGGGTGAATCCCAACTTCCAACTTTAGCAGCGAACAAATCCAGGGCAGTTACAATATGTAGGTGGGTAGTAGAGGTAGTCAACGGGCGTTTTAAGCGCGACTTTAAACTGCTTAGGCAGGATTATTTTAACACAGCCTCTAAAAACCTAATGGTTGATTTTGTAGTAGCAGCCGCTCTAATTAATGCTTTTCACCCCCCCATAACAAACCGCGATGACGCTCAGGAAATTCTCCAGAAGATTCATCAATATATGTATGTAGAAAACCGACTAAGTTATTACATCATTAATAATAACGTAAATAGACGTAGGGCTGAATATCAACCCATTGATGTTGACCGAGATAATTTAAGAGAATTTCCTGAGCTATCATTTAGTGAGCTTATACTCATCTCACTTGGTACATACCAATTAAAACAGGCTCGGTCATATTATGGGGAGCATATAAGAGCAAATGGCAGGTATACGATTGAAGTATGCAGAGAGGTCGACAGCTATCTACTACAAGAGCTGTCGGTATCGGAGACCACGTGGTTGTTAAGAGGCCGAATACAGTCTAGGCACATAAGTTCAAAAACTTATTTTGTATATATTTTGATTGATAGTACAAAAAGCGGGAGGGATGCCATAGTTCAATATTATTGCAACTGCGTGGTGGGGAAAAGGACTGTGGGTTGCTGTGCTCATACTATGAGCATTATATGGTACCTTGGTTGGGCAAGGTACCAAGAGAATATAGCGCCTCCTGCACAATCCTTGGACAATGTATTAATATATTATAATGAAGATGATAATGATTAAACATCTTAAAAAAGAAACTGTTTTTAATTTGAATTCCCCTTCGAAGACTACTTACATATAGCTGCCTAATATTGGTTTAGCTAATAAATTGTCATATTGATAATAGTAAAAGCAGTGTTTTTTGTTTTAAAGGAACTGCCTTTTAATATTGTACTAGCTACAAATGCACGTACTTTCCTATAGGTTTACAGATCATCGCAATTAATTAATAGATACCTAATGATAACTGATAAGTATGTAGGTACTATGAACGTAGTACGTACGGGTATTTTCAAACTCAAACTCAAACTCAAATCATTTATTTCATGTAGGTATGATGCATACATTTATGAACGTCAAAGAATTGAAGTCAAGAAATATGAATTTACAATTAGTATATTATTATTAAAGATAATTATACAAAACTTGACTTAAGTACCATTATCATTTATTGATATTTCCTTCAATAAACAGGTAACACTCAAAGTGACACTCAATACCTACTTTGCGAAAATTATAACCTATAAACCTTATGTTTATCCTACGATTACTTTAAATGGCCATTGCTGGCAGCCCTGAAAATTGTGTCACTTATACATTATATTATGTTCTAATTGATGGCAAATTTTCAGTTTTGTCAAGTCATGGCCTGAGGTTGTATGGGAATTGGGGTTGTCCTTTAGCCTCTAGATATTCAAAATTATCATTACTTTTTGGTTTGTTATTCATATAAATATTGACTTACACCTTGTATACATTTTAAAACAATAAGATGAGTCTGTTACCACAAATAATCATTTATAATTTATCCCTTCAGTATTTTAAATATACTGCCTTCACAACGTTCATAAGGGTATCTTAAACACATACAAGCCATCAAAACAAAATGTAGGGCAAGCAAAATAGTAGGGACAAACAATATGCTGATAAATGGTTTTAGGAATACTGCCCTGGTTGTTGAAAGATTATCATAAATAAACAAGCGAGCCAAAATTTTGTTCAGAAAAAGGCACCAAAGGGTAACGGCAAGGCCATATTGAGTGTTCGGGTTCAAATTAGCATTTCAGAGACGTGTGACAACAATACCTGCGCTCCGTCGACTTAATGAACGAAGAACATCGTCATTAAACTGCTTTACGGATATGTATGTAGCTATCTACACCAAACGTGGATACCGAGGGAAGTGAGCCGTCGCCTAAATTTAGCGATTAGGGGGTGCACTCCAGATATATTGATTAAGACAAGCTGGCAATCACCCATCCTGTCGTTTCAGGGATAACGTCGGCTCCCGTAATCCATTTATTGAAGGCAGTTTATGTTTCCTTGAGTTAAGTCTCGTCGGCTCGTAGCTCATTTAAATTTTAATGAAGGGTTCTGATTTACGATTTACAGTAAACTTTTGATTCTTTATTGGTTTTATAATGCAAAATAGGTAATATTAAAGAACTTCAAACAAAGTTTTTTAATTGTACTAAGTACTAATAAATTCAGAATTTGTAATTCTGGGGATAAATGGATATGCGATATACATACCTTTAAATACAAAGACAGATAATGTGGATAAGAGTAGTAATTTGACAGTTTTATCATCTTGATATTATTGCATGTTCCAGTTTTTCTTCGGGTGTGAATCTCAGGCATACAGGCGGTATCTAGGCTGATCGGTAAACTAACGCGTGTTTTGGACAGAAGATATTTATGGGCAGCCGTTGGAGCATCCATCAAAGTCAAAGACTTCAGCACGTTCTCCCTTAGCGATACCAAAGCTCTCTTAGTTTATGTTTATATTGTCTTTACTTGTTTATTTAAAGTTGATAGATCAACGTTAATGTTCCCTAAACGAGTTTATGTTCCAAAGTATATTTTGTTTGTCGATTATGCGTAATTTCTTTGTGTTTCGGAACTTATACTACTGAGCACGGGTCTCTCCGTATAATTGAGAAGGCTAGAGCATACTCCACCATGGCGCTCCAGTACGGATTGGTGGAAAGGGGATCGACGCTACTGTCGGGCTATGAGCGCAATCTTGGCGTGGCCTACTCAAAAACGAGAAGCAATTTAAGAAAGCCACCATTAGATATATAAAGTAATAAAATTTTGTAATAAAAATGGTCACAAATTGTTAAAGTTGAGCATAGAAAATCATTCGCGGGAGTGAAGTTTGAAAGGTTATTTCAGAGTTTTACTTGGCACTTCGCAACTCAAGGATCGCTAACTCCCGCTCCATAAAAACTAATGGCGACTCGTTTAACAATCCACCCTGAGTGGGCGGAGTTAACATTTTCTGGGTAATTGTGCACTTCACCCCGTTCTTTAAGACGACTTGTTACACTAAATCTCAAAATCGGTTCTAAACTAAATATAATTTACACTTTAAAAGTAAGGTCTGCAAAAAAGAAAAGCACTAATTTTATATTGTTACGTACTTATGGGCGTGTTTTTAATATACCTACGGTCGTATTATATAAAAAGCTGTAGAACGTAAAATATAAATCTTTTGTGTATATTGTCAGTGTATTTTATATACTTACCTACAATAGTAACCTATATATTATACTGTTTCTCAATGTCTTGAGTGCGACCTTTTTACATTTAAATATCTTTAAACAGAAAAAAAAAATCTATAAATGTATCTATTGGCAGATGAAGAAAAATATGAGCATAATAATGTTCGCAATTATAATTAATAAAGCGTATAAGTAGAACTTAGTTACGTTGGTATTTGCAATTTTTACATTCATATAAATGTACGTTGACTTTATATAATTATGTCAATGTTCATATATAATCATACATTAATCACTGTTTAAAAAAGGTACTTAGAAGACATCCAAAGGTTACCGATAATTCACCGCGAGACCGCGATATCCTATATAACACTATGTGATCCCACAAGACTGTAAATCTGGTGTGAATTTGTATCACGTCTCCATTACTCTACGTTTGAACTGTCTTTCGATTGGCAATTAGCCAGGTATATACTCGTACGTGCGCAATATCCAATTAAATTACTTCATCTCGATCGCGGTTCTTCGGTAAATTACCACAAATACAGCTAAATATTACCAGAACATTTTAATCTCCCTGTATTATGGTTAGCTTTAATGCTGCTTGGGGAATTACTTAAAACAAACTTTGGATGAATATTCCTACTCGTAAGTTTAACGGCCAAATATAGGTATCACCAATTTATAAATTATGATATCGGTTTACTCATGACACGCAATGCAGAGGGTTATAATTTTACCACTCTTTTAGTGTACCTACTTACTTACTTTTTATCCACGAATATGAATCTTCAATGTGACCAATGTCTTATTAAAGTATGTATTAATATACGCGTCTGTTTCTTAACCCTATTTCTTGGTCAAATCAAATTCCTAAGGCGTCTTCTACAAGCCTTAACTGTACAAATCCCACAACGTAGTCAAAAAATATAGCTTGGTCGTTTCATAGAACTATTAACCGTAAGTACATGAGAATATCTGTTCAATCCGCGAAACGGTCAAGCCATACGTTTGGGCCAAAATGGTTGCGTTTGTAGAATTAGAGCTTGAAGAGTGAGACTTTAATGATAAATGATAATTTATTTGCAAAAATGCGGTACTGTATTGAGGATAGGTACTTTGTAAAATTAGGGCTGGGATCTTCACGAGATCTGATAACTTCTTAACAGCAAAGGCGGTGTAAGTTAATAAATATTGCTAACTTATGTTGCATGGAATGTTTTTGGTGAGGCTTAATATTGAGCTACGCCGATATAGAAGCTGTATCAAAAATCGTAAAATATATACCTGCTTTTATTTAAATAGTATACCTATATCTTTAATTATTTTAAAAACTATATCAAGTCTACGAAAGAAACGGTATCACACCAGTCTGTCGTCATGCCAGGATGGCCTTCCGATTGGCGGGCAGCCAACTTCCCGCGCCAAGGCGACTCGGCACGCCGCTTGGGAAAATCACCGCAACTGCAATAACAACCATCACAAACAATTTATGTGCTACATTGACATTGATGTCCAAAACGCTGACCAAATAAAGTAGCTTGCGTATGATCTGAGGTCATCAAGTTAAAGTAGTCGTATAATATTTTCTTTGAACATTTCTTTTGTTAAAATGTAACGTCATTATTCATCATCATCATCCATAAATGTTCCATTGCTGGGCACGGGTCTCCTCTCACAATGTGACAGGTACAGAATAGCCTGTGGACTATAGAGTTTGCTACTAATTTGAACGTAAACAATACTTGTTTATCAATGATTAATCAAAGGTTATTACTGTCAACAATGGAATATTGTAATCGTTCCTTCCTTGATACCTTCCCAAGTCAGTAAACTTGGGAAGGTATGTAAATATGTTAAAGAATACTTATATGTTAATATTTCTAGGGCCTTCTCGAAAGGCTTTTAGACGTCCTGTGGAAGTTTCAAGCGTATTCAATGACCCTACGGTAGGATTTTCCGCCGTGTCAGAACGGCGATAAGTAGAGTAAATGTTGAAGAGCTTCGGAAGTTTAAACCGCTATCAAGACCGTATTACATTGTAATTATAGTAAAATAAGGATATCTACATATTTTTTTCACATTTTATTTTAGGCTTTATGTATAACAAAGAAACATTTTTAAACTTTTCCAAAGTGGACATTATAGATGAAACATTACAAATACTCACGATCACTACAAATATTTAAACTGTCGTAATTAATTTATGCACCGTCCAGGAATCGAACCTAGGACTTCTTGTTTAGTAGACAGTCACTCGTATCATCTGAAGGGTCTACTCATTTAGAAGAACAAAGAAAATTAAGAAGACTTAATAAAATATAATGTCAACAAAATAAATTGAGAGACAAATTGCATGTAACAGTGACTTAGCGTTACGAAAATATACTGTATGCAGGAGACAAGCAACCCGTGCATGAAACAGCCGTGGGAACAGCGCTACAGTATTAAATTACTCCTTGTTATTTGTTAACACTGGCACATAAAAAAAGTTCACATTTAAGATGAAGATAATATTTTACACGAGTACGCATAAGTAAAATGCAGTGTTTATATGGCAATACTCAAGTCTACAATATTTATTAAGTAATTCCAAGTGGAACCAATTTCTTACGAGACATCAATAATCGTTAATGAACAATAGTTTAGGTACCAATGAATTCTAAAGATGAGTTAGCAATAATGGTGAACTGTCGACCTTATATTTTCTGGTAGCGAAAGTTTCGACATGGACGCTACTCGGAATAGCAATGAACGCCGAACGGACATGTCAGTTCTTATTTACTTTCGCGCTAATGGTCCAAAATAAAGCAAAAGCTCCGGACCGCTTACATTATAGACCGTGGGGTACCGTGGGGTCTGTTCCATTGGCTTTCATTGTTCAAATATTTGAAACTAGCTTGGAAAACAAATGAAAGAAGTAAAATAACCACTATTCCTCTAGTGAATAAAGAACCCTCTTTTTACCTTTTTTATATGCAATCAGATTGGTGCCACGATGTAGCCATTTTACTCTCTAGCAATCAGTAAAAAAGTACAACACTCTAAAAATCTTTAAGCATGAGTGAGATAAGTTAATCTTATTTATTCACCAACAGTTTTAACATGAAAAATGGACTTATCACTAGCATAACGTTTTAAGCTACATGAAAAACAAATAAGAGGTAAACATACACCAATTAAATTGTGAAATTTGCCTTACTCATGCGAGTGTCAATCATAGAAAGCGATCGACAAAGTTAAGCATCATTGGACGCTGACGCCCGCGCCCTGGGGAATTTTATTATCTAACTCACCGTTAGTGGTAAAGTTTTTGATTACTTTCATGACTCGGAGGACACTGGGCAGTTAGGCTAAGAGCCTTATTTCTAGACTAGTAACAACCCTTGCTTCGCTTGGATAACCTGTGCCTTAGTACCCACACTCCAAAAAAATGTTTAGGCGATTATATTTTTTACATATTCGGGAATCGTTTGAAATAAAACAAAATGTGAATGTTACCCACAGCTTACTAATACATAGGCGAATACATCATGTCAATCGCTTAAGTCGTTAGTTACGTAAATAAATACTCCGATAACAGTTTTTTAGTAGATAAACTCTTTATTGCTTATACACCAAAGAACATTAAATAAAGAAATAAAAATAAAACAAGAAGCTCAAAAGAATAGGCGGCCTTATCGCTGGATAGCAATTTCTTCCAGGCAACCCATCAAAGGATACGCAATTACGCATACAAATATAGCACTTAAGGGTAGCCGCGTACATAAAGTTAACAAAGACAAAAGATAGAGCAAGTTATAAAAAAAACCCTTATAAACATACCTTTACAACAGCAGTGAGAGGCAAATAAGGTATGTGATTGAGATTGGAAGCAGCGTAGAAGAAAAATAAAATTATTGAGGATAGAGTGTTAAGATGCATTGTTAAGATTTTTAACCAATGCTTTAAATTTATTAATATTTTGTCCATAATATTTTTTTTCAAATATTGTCTATGTTCCTAAAGACATTGTTCATGTACAGTTTATTATAATTATGTATGTTCATGGTTATTGTCGTTATTGGTGTCTTTATAGTCGTGAGGTATAAAACTAAACGATGGCAACCATGTTATCGTGACGTCACTGATAAAACAGTAGCACACAGCTGGGCTGGGAATGTGCCGCCCTCGCTCTAGCGGCCGCCCGCCCCCATCACGCTCAACGTCGCCAATTATCACAAACTTGACTCACTTTTTAACCTACATCGCTAACACTTCACCACACTTTTACCTCACGCCTTTGTCAAGTGCACTTAGCCTACAAATTAGATAATTTTAGAATTATTCAAAAGCAAAACATTTACTCGTATTCAACACATACCCCTAACTGTGTGTGGAGAGCCTTCTATTCATTTCGCAGCTTGAGGTTATAATACTTAACAAGAAGTAAGTATGTCATTTTTAATATAATTCTTTACGGAAATAACAAAAAAATATTATTTTAACTAATTACAGTGATCATTAATATGTTGTTAATTATATTATGGAATGTATTCCTGAATTGTGTATTTAATATATAAGTGAACGTATTCAAGTCTTATAATTACTTACTCGTATAATTGCTTTCACTTATTTTACTTTTCTTTCGCATCGCTTGTTAGCAAATGACAGGTAATATAATTAGTTTGAACATTTATTTGCATGCCAGCATTTATTTCATATGAATTAGAAAGTCCTTACTGAAATTCGTTTTCTTTACATTGAGCGTAAATTATTATGAGTTCATTTCGTCATAATATGATAATTTATCTTGGGTTTTGTGTAATATATTATTACAATTACGTGAAGTAAGTATAAGTACTCGTAATATCGTCTGTATGAACAGGTCATTAGACGAAGTGCGCTAACGGCTTGCGTCTTCCGTACCACACCGAGGACAGACGACGGTAATTGATTGACAAACTTCAGGTGACTCCCGAAGTGGCTTAGAGTTTCATAGGTAACTAACAACAGGCCACTATTAGTAGTCGGTTGTAGTTATCGTAATAGAAATCTTAATAAAGACAATAATAGACTAAAATATATATTTTGACTATCAACACTAAATCCTACCTACGTTAAAATTTCCAAAAATATCAAATGAACTTACAGATTCAAACCACGTTTTATTATTATTATCTGGAGATTTTTGTACAGTTTTAGACTCGTGGTCGTTATTATTAACAAATATATATGTAAATACTTTTTTTTCATATGATAAAGATGGCTTGATTTTAGCAAGGATTGAGTTCAATCCATCACCGCGGATCATTGCAGTTAGGTACATTTGTTTACTCTTTTTATCTCAACAACGCTAGGAAATTAATTGGCTCGTTTATAGAGCACGCACGCATGAGGTTTTATAGCTGAGTAATATTTTAGTACACGTTTTTCATTCCAATCCTCACTTTATGCAAGTAGAAAAAGTATTAAATAGGTTAGGAGTTTATTATACACGTATTGCCTGCCTTTTCAAACGATATGCAAGGCTGAAAAATGCAAATGTATATGTATATTACTAGTGAATATTCTCTATCATTTATTTTTTATCACAAGTAAATAACAGATGAGGATATATATTCCTTATAACGGATCTTAGACCATAGTAATCTGCTCTCGCTTCGTTTCGCAACATATAATCGTGACGTTTACCCGTAACAAAACATTATAATTCATTTTGATCAGGCGCCCTATGTTTATTTACCCCGTCTGTGTGTGTATGTGTGTGTGTTTTAGGTGTGGATTTCTATAATTAAGAGGTTTCAATTATGCAATCAATACAAATACTCAAAAATGTATTATCATGTAATTATTAGCTATGTGAACTGACCCTGTCAGTTTTATTAAAGTGATGCTCCATTAAAGCATACTGGAGCAACGAAGTGGAGTGTGCTTCATGTCCATTCTTGTGGGCAGTTTATCGTTGATATTAAGCAGTATCCTAACCTAAAGCCAATTAAAAGCCATGTGATACTTCTAAGGAACCACGCAGTAACCAACAACAAACATTACATGAATTTTAATGAACTTGTCCTGTTCATAACGAACTGAAAAGGAAATTCACAAATGAAAGTATGTAACACTTTAAATAGAGTTCGTTAGCCTGAGAAGCTAGCACCGAAAGCATAGTTGATTCACAATGGAGAAGGCAAAAGGGTCAAAATATTACTATCAAATACACCTAAAATCCAAGCTTAGGTCATATACATTACATAACTTTTTATTTCACTTCAATACATGCAGTATTTCCGAAGTTATAAAGACGAGAAGTTCAAGCCCTTTTTTGAATTTCCGCGCTTACGCTATGACGTCACGACGTGGCTCGGCCTCGAGCATGATACGGCGCAAGTATAGAAAATATGGGTCTATGCAGTTCAAAAATCTATAACTTTCTTATTTCTATAGATACAGACTTGAAAGTTTGCATAGATGTAGTAGATAGTATGTGAATTATATATGTTATTTTATTATTGATAACTAAGGTTTGCTCGCGGCTTTACTTGAGTTTAAATTAACATTTCGGTCAAAAATCCCTATCAACTACGCGCGACTACTGAGAGATGACGTCATCGAGTAGTGAGCGCCCGCCTGCGTTTTTAAAAAAACCAACGGCCGTAAATACGCACTTTGATCGTTAATATCTCAGCCATTTATTGAGATATGGAAAAAGTAAAAACACAGTTTTTCTTGTAATTTTTTATAGATTTATTTGACGTGAAAAAAAAAATTCGTTTGCCTGGTCCATTGACTAGACGCGAGCAATAGGCGTAGTGATGTTGTGTCTTGTGGTTCTAATATAAACAGCATAAATGGTACCTATACAAATGTGCGCAAACGTAATATGCTCATGTATCAGGTCGATCAAATAGGAGATGGTATTGTTATGAATATCGTCTATATTGTATTTCCACACGCTTCATCTCTGACAACGCAACTTGGAATTCTGGTTCTAACTAAATTTATTAGCGTTCACATTGGAAACTTTGCAAGTGTATGTGATTTAGTTGAGTACATATTTTGGTATTAGAGAAGTACCTACTGACATCAAGAAACCAGGATGTAGAAATATTCAGTAAAATGACTGTCAGTATCGAGTAGGTACTTTTTGCATTACTAGATGCAATATTTTACTTGATGTAATTATTAAGTGTAAGAAAAAAGTAACTTTACACGACTACATAAAGCATCACAACGAACACGAACGGATTGAAATCTTACATTTCTTAAATCAATACAGATCGGTCCGTTACCAATAAGAACTTGTGGATTCAATTCACTTTGTCAAAAGCGGAGTTGAGACCGGAACGCGTTTAAAGACAAAAGCTTTGCAATCGATGTCTTCAAAGCTCTTGAAAGTTTACTTCAATTTCTATCATCCGATATCAGATGAAAGTGAAAACAAATTTCAATGAATTTATTTGCGAGAAACGCTAAAAATCAAATGTCATGCGTTTAGTGAAAGCGCGCAATAAAATTTAGCTTTGATTTCTAAATTGCAACCGAGCAATCACTCGTAAGTCGTTTGTGAATCATGATTAAATTTTAATGCATTTAATATGTCATTTTGCAATGGCTGCTGTCACCGCAAATATCGACTTTCATTTGCCAAATGTTTATATTACAAATGTTCCTTTGTAATAAACTACAAACAAATCAGTCATAATATACATTAATTACATAAATTAAAAATGAAAGAAAAAGATTTTCAAATATATTTCCGAAATTGGCAATCTGGGAGTTTACTGTAACGTTTTAATTATATTTGTTTATTTTAAACAAACACAAAGAGGGTCTGAGAAATGGGTAATATAAAACATTTACCTATGTACCTTTTCTAATTGTTTCTATCTGTTCTTTGTTACCCGTTATGGGTGGACATAAATAACCAAACAGGTGCCTACGTATACAACATCTACTTAGAATAAAGAACTTATTTTCAATTGTAACTATACCTACTTACACACACACATTTGTTGTCTACGTATGTATATTTTAATTATTTAAAACATTTACATAGAATATTACGGATACTGTACCTAACATTATAACTATTTTTTTTTCATTTAGTACCTAACCTATGGAAGTGAACATACGTCGCTTGCCGTGAGTGAATCTCGCATGCACACGTGATCTCCCCAAGCCACTTGTCTCTGATGGCAGGCACTCATGCCGGCGTCGGCACTTACGGTCACAAGAGGACACATGGCTCCCAACTCGACTTCGATCGAAAATCATACCTTAGTCGCATTATCATCTGCATTCTTCATTCTTGAGTCGGATCAGTTGGTGGATAAATCGGGAAGAAATCGCAACGCGTCTGGCCCACGCTACACTCCGCTACTGTGGTTGTAGGACCAGTCTAGCGCGGCAGTCGCGTCTAGACGGCGCGTCGGATCCCTATCGGTCTCAGTAAAATTATGTGACGTGGGCGGTAACGTACCTACCACACAAAGATATCCTACTGCTCTATCTATTTTCGGGAGCTTTTCGACCTTTCAATGTGTCAATGTATCTGTTACGCTCCGAGGATCGGAGTCGAAATCGAACTGAAGTGCATTATTACAAAGCTCAAGTTTTCTTGGATGTAAACATAGCTTGTAATAAATAATGCGCTTGTCTGAAAAACTTGTTGGGAATGCTCATACGTTACGTTATAATATTTCAGTAGGTATCTATCTGTCTGCAGTAATCAACAACGCAGCGATTTATTAGCGCAAAGCTCGAAAACGGCCACTCAATAAAAATTGCGGGTTTGTTATAATGAAATTATAATTATGACATAATGACGACAGTAATACTTTCTCATTAGAAACAAATAATAAATAATTTATGAAATTGAAAATTACTGTATGAAATGAAACTGGTTTCTATTAGATCTTTCTCAGGAACACTGGCACCTAATTATACTCGTAATAAAAAGATATACGCACCGAAATTTTACACGTAGGTACCTATATGTATGTAAATCCTTTTACTTATGGTTTGAAATCAATTGTATTTATTAAGATCTCCATTTCAACTGAAGACCTTAGGCGATTGGTCCATACGCCAACAACTCTTATACAAATTCAATCATCGTACAGAAACAACAAAAAAACGATATATGTGAGCAAACACAATTTGGAAACGAACAATGGATCCGCGTAGGCTGGTAAGAAACATTTTACAATCGGCAACAAAGAAATCTAGATCAAACGGACAATGCGTTCTTTACGAAACTCGTTAGTAATTTGTGAGGCGTTAGCATCTTTTCTCTGCGGTGAGAGTGCGCTAAGTGGCGAAACCGGCGTCCACAATGGAGCAAGGCTCGCTATCGGCAAGCCGTTCGCCTATCTGTCGTGGGTCATCGCGCGGCAACCTTTCACCGACAGCGCGTCGGCTCCACTCGGCTATCGGCGCTAACTGCAATCCGGTCGTGCGTTAACCGCAAACGCATTACGAATACAATAAATATTAGTTGAAACCGCTCACTCATCCATAGCAAAGCAGTAGCTGACTGAGTAGTTTACTGAGTGGCATAGACATAATACGACTCGCAAACTTCCACTTTGATCACTGAACATTTTTCTGTCACGTAAATTGAGGAAGACTTAAATTGAAGTTGGATCCCTATCTGGACAGACAGGGTCACTAATCAAATAAGCTACAGGGTTGTATCTACTAAAACTAATCAACTTATCTGACGATGGCCGAGACGAACAATAAGTAAAGTCATAAAGAAATATTTATAAAAAACGTTAGATTACATCTGTCCCAAAAAACCGCTGTAATCGCGAACACATGTATACATATATGACACAACACATTTATATTTTTTTTGATGCGAATCGCTGATATTTCATATAACGTCCATATATCGTCATAGTCGTTTCATATATGTCCTAGTCACACACTAGGTTATGGGGAAGGATTTCTGAGCCATAGATGGCCATCATTCTGTCGAAGCATATTTCTAGGCTTGGGGACTTTATATAAACTCGCCAGTACTCTTTAGTACTCTTCAGTTGGTATTATACCAATGAATACATCAACATTTGAAATAATTGCTGGAGAAAAGCGAGAAGGCTTGGAAAAATTACCATGGTGACAAATATTAAACGAAGCATCTCCATCGACCGTTTAGTAACGCCACTCAACCTGTATTATAGTTAAGATGTCGAGCATCAATTAGTTACGTCAATTTATTGCGTCTGCGAGTGACGACACAACTTGCCATCAGTCAATATTGTCACGTCATTGTAAGCAGCTGCGAAACAATTTATTACCTCCATTATTATACTCTTAAGACGTGACGCCAAATTATTGTTTAGTAATCTATGCCGTGGTATAATTCTGAAAATCTTTCACCATGCAACCGTGTAATTAAAGGAATTAATTTATTTGCATTTATTATGTTGAAGGACCACGAGTTACGGTAATTTTAATCAATTCACGCACTGTCGCATGAGTGGGGTTAGAGGGTCGCCAGCTTAAATTTGCATATGGGGGAATCCGAAATAAACTACATTTTTGTGGAGAAGCTACATGTTGTTACAAATAGATTTACATTTTGAATATATTTTTTAGTTTAAATACCTTTACGTCAATGTATATCTTACTTTGATTTTTTATCGGTAATTGATGGTTAGATAGGTTATATTTAAATATGTACAATGCTTGCTTAGAGTAGGTACGGTACTTACTTTTATCCGCTTAGTAGCTCCTCTGTTAGAAAAGACGCGAATTTTTAATCCAGAGTCAAATCCCATTAATAATGCTTCAGCATTTTAATAATTCAATTAATCTAAACATTTATGCATATTCCTCGCCTTAAACAGGATCAGAACAAAAGCGTTTCCATTTTACTCGCTCCATCCCTTAATTATAGAGGCTCAGAGTACCCGAGACGTTCTGAGACTCCGCCAAGTCTGTATCGATCGTTAATTTCTTTTGGCTTAAGCCACTTCCGGGCGTTCAAACTGCATTGTGAACTACATACTGTTGTGCGGAGCTAAGCATTTTTGGAGCGTTTAAGCGAATATGAAGATTCTCATGGGTTGCTTAAAGTTCGATTTAGAGCATGGTTGAGAGCTGTGAATTATAGAGCTTTTTGAACGTAACACTTCTAAAAATTCAGTTCACTGTAAAGTTTTTTATTACACACGATTGGTAGTTAATAGAGCAGTAGCAATTTTTAGTGTATCGTATCTAATTGTCGCAACAATGTCCTGTTTGTATGTGGTGGTTGATGGCGGATGTTTCCTATTAATTTCTATGTATGTATGTGTATGTATTAGCGGTTGTTTTGTCGTAAGATAGTCTATTTAAAAAAAGATAACGATTTACGCAAAGTACCTGCACCATATATGCACCATGCATTAAGTACCTATTATGTATGTAATCTATTAACGTTTACGGTTATGGTTATTATAAATAGTAGTTATGTTTAGTTAATGTTTGTCCTATCGTGTTGTGTAATGTCTTGATGTTAGGTAAATACATTTCAATACTACTTGACGACCCATTTATTATTTGTTAAAATACAACAAATATTCTTACCGGAAATATATTTCGGTGAAACGTTATTTTATATATACAAACGAGATTAACATAATAATATATTCTAAAGACCGCCGGTATGTTGCCACCCCTGAAATTCCGTTTTAATCTCGCCCGTAATTACAGTGGTTCCGTTACCCTTCAAATTTGATCACACCAATTCGTACCCAGTAATTTGGTAACAGGTAGGTAAAAGGTAAATGTAGCTAAGCTGACGGCGATACTGGATTCATACTTTGTTACATACTTATGTTCATCATCGCATCCCATACCTTGTGCCACTGCTAGGCTCCACCACGCTGTTCCAATGCGGATTGGTGGAATTATTATACACGTATTGGGGAATATGCTACACGTACGTATATAAAGAAGCAAGATATATGTTGAATTCTGTGTTTGCGATTTCACTGAGAGGCAATAATAATAACAAAATCTCACGGTTGTTACATTCTGATTGATTCGCATAATTAATTACACGTAACTCACCGTACTGTTCGAACGACACGATTCGAAAGTCTTCAAAAAGATATGGAGAGTTCTAAAATTATCAATTGTTCACTAACGATTTTGTTTATAGTAAGTAGATCGTTTATTTCTAAAAGGTACTTAGCATTTTTGGAATTAAATTAAGTATTTAATTTAAATAATTACAAAAGCTGTACTTAATTTCTTAGTGAAGTTAACTGTGTAGTGTCAAGGATTTTCGATAAGTCGATTTCCAAAATTAAATTTTCGCTGTATTGTGCTCGACACAATCTTACCAGTTAATTCGCTTACAGATTTTCTCACAATTCTCA
Source organism: Ochlodes sylvanus (assembly GCA_905404295.2). Taxonomy (NCBI): domain Eukaryota; kingdom Metazoa; phylum Arthropoda; class Insecta; order Lepidoptera; family Hesperiidae; genus Ochlodes; species Ochlodes sylvanus. The sequence continues at coordinate 5,861,721 of FR990125.1, read as the reverse complement.
TATTTATTATCTGCATCAAGTAAGTGTGACTTAAGTTTTGAGTGTTTAATTAGTTTTTACTTTTACTTTCATTATGTTTCATCATAAAACATCAAAATACAAGAAAATACCATTATCCTGTGTAACTCATAATTTACGAGTGGTATAATTTAAGTGCAGTAAGTAAATTATTATAAACCAATGAAAATAATTAATTTAGTTTGTTTGTTTAGTAAGTAGGTACGCTCAATCAAAATAAATTAACGATAATAACCGAAAATTTATGCCACCATTCCAAAATCCGAATATGCTCAAAGGGTACAATTTGGTATGAATCGTTAGGACAGACCCGGAAGCGAGAATATCTACAAGGTTTGCTTAAGATAGTGATACTCTTTACGGTCCGCTATATTAGCCGAGAACTGTTCTGCCAACTCGTGTAGACTTGAATAAAAATGATATCAAAACGCTTCACGAAAACTACTTGTGTTCTTTACAATAAACAAGTTTTTATTTCTTTCTTACTTTCGTTCTTTCTTCTGTCTTCTTTCTTGGCCGACATCGCACCGGTGATTTTGAAGATGTTACTAATGTCCAGGTCGGTGACCAGTGACCACTTATCATCAGATGGCTCATGTGCTCTTTTGTCGGCAATTTACATAAAAAATTACAATTTTTAGTTTAGTTATGGATAAATATGTACTTAACATAAATTGGTTTATTTAGTTAATAAACTTGTCAAACTATGATATTAATAAAAACATTTATAGAAGTCGTACAAGGTGCTTAGATCTTTAAATAACAGTGTTATGTTACAGATTCTGAGAGATCTTTGAAGACCGGTAAGAAATACTTGCTGTTATAAATAATTTTTCTAATAAACAAATCATAATGAAAATCAATGAACAAAGTAGTACTACTCAAAACACATCTTCAAACCTACTAACGTCCCCCAAATAATTTATTTTTGTTCGTAGGTGATACGTTTACCCCTGGAGAGTTGTTACCAGTCGCATTGAAGTTAATGGAAAAAAGTAACTTAAATAAACTCATATTATAATAGCACCTTGGTTATTAATTTGCTTGGAAATTTTCTTAATTTTTCTTATTCTAGCGCTCTACAAACGCTGGATACTATTCGCTTATTTTACGCAAGCTAATTTAAGATTATGTAAAAAATACTTACTTGAAATAAAACTGTGTCAAACATGTTTACAGTCGAAAACCCTGGAAGTAAGTATCCATAATTTATTTTAATTATACTACAACATTTATAACAACACCAATATTATTCGTGCCACTTGTATGAATCATGGTCAAAATGTGTACAATCTGTTTGCTATAAGTAACTACTAAGCTAAGCTAAGCTAAAATATTTTGTTTACCATATACATAAAACGCACATTTAGGTGTATTTGATGTTGTTTAAAATGTATTGTCAATATTTTACTTTGTTTGTAGCGGGGAAAGGCATCATTAGTATCTCAAAGAACGCCGAAGACCTTGCAGACAGACTTTTTGAATCATTCTGTACGTATGAATAGAGTCGAGAGGTAAAATTCAATATGTTTTATCGTATGCGCGTGTCGAATCACGTAAAGAGTCGCATGTTATGGATACCAGACGTATGCTATGCAATTATGCGTGTGTACGGATATGAAGCGACCGCGGTACCGACTTATGTACCTAATATTTTTTTTTATTTTTTTATTTTAATGCATAGTTCAATTTTATATTGTGTTCTTTGGTAGTTAGCGGTACAAATCGCAACGGATTACTTTACTACGTATAATGTTATTCAAATATAAAATTGAACTGTTATTTCTATATTTATATAAAATTTTGGAGGTTACATAATATATTATTTAATAGTTCGGATTTATTATTAAATGTAGGTATGTGTTGCAACGTCGAATACACTAGTATGTTAAAAAAAGTAAATATTGATCAAAAGTTGTTTGTATTTTACTAGGTTTACTAGGATATTGAAAAGGTTAACGTACATAATTATGTTTATTACATTTATTTGAATAAAAATTCACAAAATAAAATATCTGCTTAAGACATTGTCATAAGCAGATATTTTGTTTTGTGCTTTGCGGTAATAATATACGCAACTACATTTATTGCAGTTATGACTACAAAGAGATTTGTTACTTTAACAGGTAATATTTGGAAACTACAGCAATAATTTCTTATGTCAATTAATTAATTTAACATTGAAGTTCAAATATAAAAAAAAACTTTCAGAATTTGATATAAAAGGATTAGATGCTCTCCAAGCGCTGGCACTCAGTGGCGATGGTAAGTAAAATGTTTTTTGAAAAAATATGTAGGTAAGTACGAAAATGCTCCAATTCTTCAATTTGACGATCCCGTAGCCCAGTTGGTAGTAGCCGTGTCGGCGGATCGAGGGGTCCCCGGTTCGATTCCGAGCCGAGGCAGACATTTCTGTGATAGATAAATGTCTGTTCTCGGGTCGTGGGTGTAACTAATGGGTTACGCATATGTGTTCTCCATGCCACCCGCGACACAGGGATCCTATTGCATTATATTGGGTTATGAGTGTGTAAGCGTTTATTTATTTAGTTGCTATCTGTGTTTGCAGATATTAATACTGGTCGGCTGACAGAATCTGTGACAGAGGATCCTGTGCCACAAAATGCAGAAATTATGATAAAAGGTAATCGTTCACCTATCTATCTATCTAACTATCTATAGCCCTACTGTAGGTACGTATTTTAACTTCAGCCCAATGTGGGCCATACAGGGCACGGATTTCTCTACCACGGTTCTACAGTGCGGTTGGTGGTCTAGTGGTGAAGGTAGTTAGTGGCCAACCACTGTTGGTAGTTCTTATGCTGCCCGAAGGACTTTTAGATAGTTAACGATATCACTTAAAGTTACGTAACTCAAAGCCAATCCGCAATCGGTTAGTTTGAACTGCATAATATAGCATAATAAGAATATTGCATACTACTAGTACATACTAGTAGTGTGTAGTGTGTACCTACCTACATAGGTACATACAGTTAGTCACATAAATTGATACACAGTCATGTTTAATTTTATATTATTGTGATTCTACATATTCCAGGACAAATTGTCACAGTGAACACGGAAGTACCCAAATGCAAATATAAGCGTAAGTTTACATGTAATTGTTAAATGTTTTTAATTTTAGTTATTAAAATATACCTACGTTGGCAAAATTTAGCAATAACATTATTTTCCTTATAAATTTGTTATATCTTATGCATTTTTCGAATATACTATAGAGATTGTAGATTGTACTACATTCAAATCTCCTGCAGTGTGTTAAATTTTATTTATCTTTGATTTTGTTACAGTTTTAACCAAACATGTTAACAATAAAATAGACGTAAAACGACGAGGTAATATAATTAATATATTTTTTACAAATTTGTGTTTTTATTTTGTTATTCTAAGTATGTGTTGTAAGACTAATTTAATGTTTGGAAACCAAAATGTCATAATCATTTTCATACCTCTATAAAATAGCCTTTTATGTAAATATATAAAAGTAAAATATGTTGCAGGAATAGCACTTGCAAAAAAATTAAGTAAGAAAAGGCACTTAATCGTGAAAAGCCGAAGAAACAATGCAGGTAAACTGGCTGAAGCGGCAACTTTATTATAAAAGTTGAGCGTATTTAAAAAATACTAAGAAACAAAATATCAGTTAGGGTCGAAAAACAATTATTTCTCGCTACGCTATAATAAAAATAATATTATGTAACATGATCACCTCAATTCTAGGGCATGAATCACATAATTTATTCAGTCATTTACCTACTAATGTACCTATTTAGGATATTTCTTTGAGTGATTAATTAAATAGAAAACAAAATGGAACAGAATTAATCAAATTATTAAGTGAATAGAAATATTAATGCCTTCGTAAGTGATAATTAATGCAAGCCCTTACGAATAGGAGTACGATATTTGACGTAGTTAATGTTTACATGGAGAAAAGTTTGGATTTTTTTATGAGTTGTTACAAATACTTTTGGTAAGAAAAATAATACATTCATTCATTAATCAATGCGAGGCAACCTTGTGATAAATTGGGTAACGGTCGAATGTAGACCGCAGAACGAGTCTCCTAATTCGAATTAACGTTACAATTATTAATTAAAGAGTAGTAATTAATTTTGTTCGAAAACGAAACGGAAGAGAAACCAATGGAGTCGCGATGCCGTTGGAGATACGAATGCAGTAATCCAGGAGACCTCGATTCCTGTCAACTGCACTCACAGTGTGGCTTTAATGAAACGAAGACCACTGCGAGTTGTAAGTCAACATCATCATAAGCATTAAAACCTATTGTTCCACTACTCTCGGGTCTCCTCTGATTAGTTTTTGCACGCTGGCAACGTACAGCTTAGTAGACCTCACTAGAACATGGAGAAGTCTCAGGTATGCTGGTTTCAACACGATGTTTTCTTCACCGAAGCAAGTGATTTGTTACCTAAAATATGTTTTGTAAAATAATTTTCATTGTAATATTCAAATAAAAAAGTGTGCAGGTGATAGTGTACATGTACATGTGTAACATGAATCTTCTTTAATTCCAACTCACATTTCAAGTCGATGTACAAGTTTCACTTCAAAAAGCTAACTACGAGTATGTCATGTCAATCAAACTTTGTAGATATTGGGGCGCAAAAAAACGTCGACCGCAAGGAATTGGAATATTTGAATAACTTTCGTAAAATGAGTAAGTTAACTCTTTCGTAACCACTTATCCACTTAGTTAATAATAGTTCACATACTTAGTCACATTCAAGCGTTGTTTATAGAGGCCTGTTCAAGTATGACGCGGCATCCGCTGCCGCCATGGGTAGCGATAGCGACTAGCAACATTCGGTATTTCTTGTTTTCAGACACTATAATAGTATCATATATTAAAGTGGTTCAGATTCAAGCGAATATTGCCACCGCTATGAGTACCTAACGAAACTTGTTGATCTTCTGATACGCGTGTGATAGACGCGTAGATATATCAATAGGCCCTTTATAAGCATACATTTTAATTTAGAATAATTTGCAGTTGGAATGACTGCCGTGGACGAAGAAGTAGAAAAAATATGTAAGTAAGAACATTACACATTACATTAAATTTTAACAGTACCTACATCAAAAACTGTCAATTGAAGACAAAGATATTGAAATCGGATCGGTCTTATTTAATTCAAAATCTTTGTTAATTACTTTCAGTGGAAACTAGATTTTTATACATAAAACCAAATAAAGTGGGTAAGTAAAGGAATAAATTTATTATTAGGAAGTCTATTGTATAAGACTCTGTCGCTTATTTGGCTAAGGCCTGCTGAAAGTAGGGTTTTGAGTTCGATTCCGGATCTGGACAGACATTTATGTTGTGTTCTTCATTCATCAGCGTCTGTGATTTATCATTTGTTTTTGTCCATACCACCTGTGACACAAATAATCCTAGTGTGGAGGTGTGTGTTATTATTATATTATGTTTTAACCTAAACTTTTTTATGTAGAGGCAAACGATCGAGTTGAGAGTCTCACCGAATACTTCAATAAAATTATATTGGCGCAGGCGGTCGTTGGTATGTAATAAAATACGTTTACGTAATTGTGATCGAAACATTTGGCTGCTTTAATTTGAATTGCTGAAATCTAGTTATGTTACGTACGACTATACATAATGACTACTACATACATACATTGATAAGAAAACTGAAATCATATTTTTATAAGTAAATTGTGATTTATAGTTTTCAGCCAACTATAAGTTCGTTTGTTGTGATAATTTCTTCAGCGGCTTTTAGCGGCTCAGCTCTAGTGCGAGATTTTTTTATGGAATTAAGGCAGCACAATAGCATACAGCACCACCCTGCTGCCGCCGCTGACCAACTAAAGTGTCGTTCTAATGCTGCCTGAAGACCTCAGACGTGGCTAAGCGATTGTTATCTAACGATAAAAACCGGGACCAAAAAGTTCACGTGCCCTTTGAAGTATTTACGGAGGTTTAGTCACTAGTTTTAATCCATCCAAATTTTGCCCCGGTTACTTAACTCGGTAAATTGCGATCCAAACTATATATTTAACTATGCTGGTAACAGGTAATAATCATAGCTGAAAACACGCATTTTCGTCAAAAGTCGGCTGATGTATTTCCAGTGTTCAGGAATTCCTATTGGAATACCTTTTCGTAAATATGTATTAACTGATGTTTACCTTCACGCTTAACCATAGCGAGAGTAATACCTGTAATTCAATATTCTGAGCGTAAGTATATTATATCTGGCACAAAATATTCACAGCCAATAATGTTTAATATAATTTAAATTAACAGAATCTACAACAGCCGTCGTCAATAATGGGAACGCTCAGCCAGAAGGAAGTAATGAGCCAACCGAAAGCGTAATTAACAGCGAAAATTCACAAAACGTAAGCCTTATTAAATGTAAAAATACTAAGGTAGTATTAAAAATTTAAACTCCTGCCAAATTAAAAATAATGTAACATTTTACGACCAGGTGATGAACGATGATTTTAAATGTGATGTTATATTATTTTCGTAAACAAATTTGGGGTTGTCTGGGATAAATGTTTAATGTTTATTTTGCAATCTTCTTTCTGAAATAATGTTAATTAAATGATCTTCTTCATAAGTAAACAATCAATTGTTTACGGAATATGATATTTGTATTTTTAATACTATTTCCAGGAGGATAATGCCAGTATTGCCAGTTCTCAAGACATCAAAGAAGGAAAAAGAATGTCGAAAAAAAAGCGACAATTCTGAGTTGAAGCAATGAACACAAATCAGATATGGCCGTAAAAGTTATTCAATATTAAATAAGTATTGACCATAATTTTTATGGTATAATTTGCTGCCTCATCTCCTGTTGTCTCCAGAATTGCTGGAACTTAAAAGGTAATAAAAATCAATCACGCGCGTTCTATTGACTTATTGCCCATAACTTCCTACTGGCTAATCGAGTTTACTCATAAAATGAGAGGTTATAGTCATAATCAACGGTGATTTCAATCACCCGCATATTAAAAGTTGTTAATTATCAAGGACACAATAAACAGATTTTAAGATATCACAAACAGAAAAGGAAGTTCTATTTCAAACCATTCAATCGCAAAAGAAAACAAAAGAAATAAATCAAAAAGAAAAAAACAAACAAAAAAATTAATCAAAGTGAAAGTTTTGTGAAAAAGATTCAAAGCCTTTACAACACATTACGCTTTTTAACTATCAAGTGTATCTATTTTTTTTATACTCTGTAGAAACTAATAGGTATAATGTCAGCAAACATTATTTATATTGACATTTATTTTGATTGAAACGAAAAATGTGCAATAACGACGAAGTCGTCGTATAGCGTGATGGTAACCATACTTAGCCGCCGTTCGAAGGGTCCGGGGTACGATTCCCAGCGAGGCGGTGAATGATGAAATTAAATTTCTGTTCTCGGTCTTGGTGTGTGTGTGTGTGTGTGTGTGTGTGTGTGTGTGTGTGTGTGTTTGTTGTCCATTCTATGGCACCCATGGTATCGATATCGATACCGCTACCTACATGGCTACACAGACACACACACTACTACGATATTTGAATCGTAAAAATCCTAAAGCGATAAAATAAGATAAACAGGCGTAGGTTTACCGAAGCGAAGCGAGAGCTAGTTACTAGGTATAATATGTTACTAGGTATAAGTGAACAATGTTAACATTCTTAATATAAAACTTTCAGTTTAATGTAGGTCTTGCAGAGGTAAAAGCACAGGTAAAAGGTTACACGCGCCGCTCTCCCGCTCTTATTCTAGCATGTGCCGATCGAATGTCGGACAAGGCCATCGATGGCAGCCTCCAGACGTCCCGGTATCAAATGACGTAGTCCGCTATTCTTTCACTTTATGCAGGCCGATTCCCTTTGTCTGTAACTGTTCTAGTTTCAAGGTTTAGCTGATATCATACAGGAACTTTGTTGACATTGAAACTCAGTAACGTAGGCCTTTGTGTTCTATATTTAACTGTAAGCCTTATTTCGTGAAGTTTATGGAATATGTTCTCGTACGTAAATGATGTCATAAACATCTTCACAACGAACAAATTAACTAAACGTTTACTCAAATTTAATTAAAGTTCCGTTCGTCATAACTGCAAATCGAAAAATTACCAAAACATTATAAATTTTGTACATTACATCAAGATTCAAAATGAAAAACGTCTTACAATTGTTTTATAGAAAGCAAAAACGCACACTTACTTCACGAGCTAAATGTAGCGTAAATAAATCGATTTGGACGGAAGATTATAGCTTTGAGAGTGAAATTGCTCCCAAAGATGAAAGGATGCTAAATGTCCATCTAATCTACTCTGTACATGATACGTATAATAAAACTGCAGCTGATCGATGTCTGTACGTCCATCGATACAAAATATATTATAAAAAGTAACACTGTTTGTCTGTTAAGTTTACGCTTAATCCGACACAAAATACAACAGATTCAGATGTCGTATGATGGAGGAAGTTTGAGTATTTAGGAAGAGACGGGATAGTTTTTATCCTGATGATTGTAACAGCTTTTTATCGTTTTTCGACGTCTACGTGTGTGAAGCCGCGGGCAGAAATTAGTGGAAGACTCCGAGAAAAAACATTAGCTATGACTCATTACTTACACTCAAAGGCTTCTGTAGTAACAGCCGACAATCAGCCAGATGCCAATGCGTTGCCAGCCAAGACAGAGAGGGTAAAGTTAAACGTCAATTTGGACTATGTTTACGAGTATATTGCCACCCCATAGCCCATAACGTAGTAGTGCCCCTGCCTGGATAGCAAGGGGGTCCTTAGTTCACTCCGTGGCGAACAATGTTTGCTCTCGGGGTTTGTTGTCATGGGTTTTAGTGATGTGTTTTGTGTGAAAATAATGTTCGTTATCAAAAGTAGATATTGTTTCCATTAATTTATCCGTTGATTAAACTATTCTCTCCGAGTGATCAATCACTGAAAACATCGATAGATCAAGCGAATGATACACAACCCATGTTATGAAACACGTTTGAACGACAAAGGAATTTAGTACGAGATACGGCGATCCACATGGAGTACATTTAATCAACCGAGATGCATATTAGTATTGAATGGATGCCCACGATTTTCGGACACTATTATATTTTAGTTAATATTATCAACTTTCAGGGGTTAGGCTACAGCCACCCGGTAACCCCGACCACGATCAGGCTTAAACCTATTAATGGCCGACTACGGGGCCAAGGGACTTTCCTCATAACTGAGCTGGCCTAGAACATACTCCACCGCGCTGCTCTATCTATGCATTAATAACTAATTAATATCTACTATTGAAAATGTTATCATTTTTTATTTCATTCTTCTTGTGTGAACCAAGTCTCCACTCATCATTACGTTGCAGTAACCCGCAGCTTAGAAATTACTTATGACCTACCAAAAGCGTCGGCGTCGAGCAATGAGCGCATTATAAATCACATTCTTTGTTAGCTGTAAATTGATTAAATCACTGTGTCGAAAGCAGTCTTTGACCCTTTCGTAACTCCGTATTTTTATGGAGATACACAAACGTAAGTATATATTCAAAACTGCTAAAGATTTAAACGAATGTTAAAGTTCAAAACATATTCTCGAAGTTTTAAAAATAGAGACAGCAATAGTCTTACGGCCTTTGATTTATCATTTTGCTTCTGGGGTTAATGACACGTTTTTTACTTTTCCTTACTCGGAGCGATAGATCAATTGCAAAAGGTAAAAGGGTAAAAATGTTGGTAAAATTTTGGTTTAAATATTTTTTATTTCTCAAAAGACATGCATAAAAGACATAGATACATATTATGTAATTAAAATAAGAAAAAAATGTTTGATTTTTCGGTAAAGTTATCAATGCTGTGCGTGTGTGCGTGTGAGTATGTTTTAATACATATTAGATTACATTACACTAAGCATGTAATTTACGTTGGCAATGCCGTCTGACTAGTTGTTTGTCTAATAATACCTACACAAAAAGCGGTTACTGCTACTATCATGATAATTATCTCCAATATTCGTCTCATCTGTAGTAAAAGCATCGATACTGCGGTCACAGCTCGATAATATTGATATTTGCAACACAGTAAAGGGCATCTTTAGAAGTAGAAACTATTAAACTTTCAACGATGTTAAACAGCGGTGCACTGTTGCAGTGTTAATGAATTTCAGTCCACTTTGCTGTAAGCCTTCTGGTGCACAAATCCTGATGAATGAATCGTTCGCTAGCAGAAGCAAGCTGCACAGTAAATAATTTTGATAGAATGACGTTTCAATTTGACTTCGTACCGCTCGGTTTGCTCGACACAGTAGTTAGTTTTGTTTAAATGAAATATGCAGGTGACAGCTCCAGGCAGGCACGCAGTCCACGAAATTTACCGCAGTTTATTTATTAGCTGGAATTATTTATATCGGGTTTAAAATAGTTCATGATTATTGATTCGTAACACAATCTATGCAAATAAAGCTTACTTTAACTATTTGACATTTAACAATGACAATATTTATCTGATTATAATTATTAAGGACGTAAAATTAAGCATACCCAGCTATAAAAACTTTACCATATTCACTAAGAATTATTTTCAGATATTTTTGAAATTCTCAAAAAATAGGGAACAAAGAGGATAGTTTTCGTGTTTACGTTGTTAAATACCTAGGTACCTACTTTAAATATATTGATATATTTATAAAGATTATTGAATAAGTAGCGTTGTCGCGCATAGCGATGCGGCTCTATGATCCAATCACAATGTTTTTGGAACGAAGTTCCTTACGGCAGGCTTGGAGGGGATAGGTTTTGCTACGGCGACCGAACTGAAAAATATATGATGATAGTAAAACCGTAAGAAAAAAAATGCGTGGAATAAAAGCGTTGAATGAGACGTGCGCATGCGCGACAGTCGCATACACAAGCGAGTAGTGTATAATACCTTTTTTTTAAGCTATTGCATAGCTTTTAACGCGGGCCTTGAGCGTGGGGACCGAATCCAGAAATTCCATAACGAAATAATGAAATAAATAAAATAAATAAATGAATAATTTTTCATTTTTTCATGGTTTTCGAGGGTACTAAAGCCGATAATTCCGTCAAAATAGATATCCAAGATGGCGGCTGCGCGAAATTATCAACTTTTCGTCATGGGTATCGTTTTCATGGTTTTCGAGGGTGGTGAAGCCGATAGTGCTGTCAAAATAGAAATCCAAGATGGCGGCTGCGCGAAATTATCAACTTTTCGTCATGGGTATCGTTTTCATGGTTTTCGAGGGTGTTGAAGCCGATAGTGCTGTCAAAATAGAAATCCAAGATGGCGGCTGCGCGAAATTATCAACTTTTCGTCATGGGTATCGTTTTCATGGTTTTCGAGGGTGGTGAAGCCGATAGTGCTGTCAAAATAGAAATCCAAGATGGCGGCTGCGCGAAATTAACAACTTTTCGTCATGGGTATCGTTTTCATGGTTTTCGAGGGTGTTGAAGCCGATAGTGCTGTCAAAATAGAAATCCAAGATGGCGGCTGCGCGAAATTATCAACTTTTCGTCATGGGCATCGTTTTCATGGTTTTCGAGGGTGGTGAAGCCGATAGTGCTGTCAAAATAGAAATCCAAGATGGCGGCTGCGCGAAATTATCAACTTTTCGTCATGGGTATCGTTTTCATGGTTTTCGAGGGTGGTGAAGCCGATAGTGCTGTCAAAATAGAAATCCAAGATGGCGGCTGCGCGAAATTATCAACTTTTCGTCATGGGTATCGTTTTCATGGTTTTCGAGGGTTTTTAAGTCGATGGTGCTGTCAAAATAGAAATCCAAGATGGCGGCAATCCAAGATTTATTCATCTAATTTTTATAATTGCATAGGTTGATAAAAAATGCTAGGCAATAGCTTTACCGCGGCAGTCACCGAGTGCCACATTTAATTTTTATTTTTTTATCCCTCTTTCTTTTCGTTCGCCGTTGCCTTCATTAGCCGAAGGAACTTCGTTCCTACCTGGTGTTCCACGACACCACATTTCTATTTTTTGTTTTCACTAATCGGTCATTACAAATAAGCTTTAATAAAATAGAACTAAACCAATTAAGCTTCATATTATAGCCATTTTCATATAAAACAATAGTAAAAGTTTAGTATATAGGAACATACTTAAAAGAATGGGTATTTAAATGCTAAAATTTTCGTATTACGGACAATATTTAACTCACTAGATTTTATTTACCTTCGTAATACAAAATACTTGGTGAATAATTCAGTAAGGGTCAGCACGAAATCTCCTAAACTACTTACAAAGCCTATTAACTTGAGATTTAGAGGATACGTCTTTATTCCAGCAAACCAAACGGCGGATAAACGAAGATTTTTCGAACCCAGTCATTTTAAAAGCTATAAGGGCTGAGTTTATGAAAGGCTTTGAATTTAAAATTATTATTTTTATAAATACAAAAAATAATTCTACGTTATACAATATTTAATGAAAGTAGATTAGTATTTGTTTTGTGAACTATCTTTACTATCCATGGCTTGTGTCTCTCTCAATTAAACGGGTCGCAGTAAAACGTACTAACTAAATCCAAACCACATTTGTAATCTTACATGTTACCAACGTATTACTCGACTTCACCACCGTAATCAGAAAATTCCAAATATTATTCCTAGGTCCGCCTCAGGCCTATGGAGCGGACACCCCTCGTGCAATCGTGCGTCGTTTAGCGTAGATAGATACGACCTTGTTAGCTGACTAAATCTAAATATACGGTACTCTCGGCAACTCTGTTTAGTGTTTTGACTGACGTCGTACTTACGTATATCAAAATGCGAAGTTTCCCAAAAGATTTTAAAATGAAAATTATTCGCACGTACTACATACAAGAATATCGCTCTTTTTAATCCTTTTCCAGTCCCTAATGCCTTTACTAGCAATTTAATTAATGAAGGAACAAATTTGCCAAATTAAGATTTTCAACTTCTATATGTATTAGTCTTGATGCGTCTATTACTCTATGTGTATTCATTCAGTCAGTTTACGACCAGTTATATTATAGAGCTAAAGATATACAAAAATACTAATAATGCACACAATTTTTTTTTACTTCTTAAAAGGTAGTGCTTGAAATAATAATAATAATAATATAATACTGTCATTATAAAACATGCTAAATATTAAAGACGAAATTCCTTTAACATAATAGTAACGATTGAATTCATTTGAATTTTTACGGATTTCCAACGACATGATTACAATAATCAAAGCTCTAATATAAAATATATACCCTATTCGAGTACATAGTTAATTTGTGCTGTGCAAAATACTTGGTTTTTGATTAAATATTTATGTACCTACATAATTAATTCAGCACATATAGAAATGCGAGTGTAAAACACAAGTAAAAACATACTTTAGTATTTAATATCCGCGCATTCCTCGAGTTAAGCGTGCTCAACTTAAAATCCAACATAATTATAAGCCTCACTCTCGTTACTCACTTGACCTGATGCTATGAACTGCTTTAAATTAAGGGAAAAAGTGTCAGCGAAACGAAAAAATGTACACATACCTTCCATAAAACTCCCATTTTGAAAGTCCTCAGTTCTCACTTCTCAGTAAATATAGTTCTTGGTCTCGTGTTTGTATTTAATTAAAAATGGTTTAAGCTGTCGCTTTTTGCGTTGTTTGTAACTTGGAGTTCAATAACGTCCATCCATGTATCTGCTAACACTGTAATTTGCCTTCGGGGTTCACTCAATTTGAAGTAACCGAAGCAAGTCACACTCAATTAGCACCTTCTGATTTTTTTTGTGCAACCCAGAATTTTAACGAGTAGGTGCCTACTTCAAAAATCTAAAAATACTCGCAAACCAATTAGGTAGTTTATCCAATGAATGAAAAATAGTCTACTTTATGTAATTTTTTTTTGTAATTGGCATACTTTTTAAATTTTACAATGTGTTATTGAAAAAAAAACCTAAACTTTCTTTCCACTTTCCTATACTTCGTCTTGAGAAATATAGATAATCATATTAACTGAACGATTAACAAAGCTGTCTATAAATTGGATTATCCAGTTACAAAGTTTTAATTCGCGCAATTGGATAGCCATAAGCGGCTTACGAAATAGTAGAATGGGAGAGTCAACAGGCTTTGACTAACACTGTAGTGAAGTGGTGATGAATGTGGTGACTTGTTTATTTTATAATCGGCCACAGCCGCAGGTGAGTACACCCAATTACGTTTCGATCAAGCCGGTGGCGTGCCGGCAGCGCGTGCGGTCGCCCTAACAGGATTATTGGCCGTCGGCGGGGTGAGGCGGCGACCGGTGCGACGACCTGCAACCACCTCGCTCATAATTTGATACAGATTCATCAGCAACCACTTCCTAGACCGCTCATGTTATTAGCTCCGGTCTTAACTTTATTTAATAGAAATACACACTTGGTCACTCGATATAGATAGGTATTTTTATTACTGCATGACAATTGCTCTTTGGTTTCCATAACGAAGTTTCTTTATTATTCTTTTTATACTTAGTTGTTTGTAAGCTATTGGTTTTAGGGTTTTAGAATACAGTGTTGGGCTTCAACCCAAAGAAACTCTCCTATTAATTGTGTATGTGTAGTGTGTGTGCGCCTAGTGTGAATACTCCTTAGAATTTTCACTAGGATTTTAACTGAGGTACCTACTGCTTTTCGTATGCAAATGTCGACAAACGTGCAAACGAGCCATCTGATGGTAGTTAGTTACTGCTATCCAGAAATCATTATCACCGAGAGCTTGGATACGATTCCGGCCATGAAGAAAGAAGCGGGCCTACTTATTTTTTTGACGTGACAACGTCTTATAATTCGATAGAGCCGGTGGCACGCATGAAAAAACATGACTCATGCGTCGTTACCGTCGTTACCGTAACGGCGTAGCAATCGGCCTTTGCGTTCGGCAGCGTTCGGCAGCGTTCGGCAGCGTCCGACATCCGTCTCTCTCCTACTTGAGTGAGCGATGCGTCTGCGTGGACAGCTGCTATACTATAGTACATTTATATGTTTTGATCGAGTATCAAGTGCAGTGAAAAGTGAATGTGGTGTCAATTGTTTATAGCAACGATAATTACAGCGATAAAGGTAATGATTCTTTCGATATTAATTATATATTCAGTGACATATTGTCCAATAGGTATTCGTGCTTTCATCATTAAAATGAATAGCATCGGTCCGCTAGTGCAGCGATTGTAGGTTATGCTATAATTGACATTGACAAATCTATTAAACAAATGAAATTAAAATTTTCTTTTGAAAAATGCTACCATTCCATCAGTATTTTCTTAAGACGTTGTCACGTTCAACTATCGTCAGTAAACCGACTTTACAGACAACCAATTTTTTTTATAGCCAGAAGGGCTGACGTAAAAGCAGACGTGACGGTACGTGGTCATCGTCACCTATGGACACGAGCAACACCAGGGGAACTGCCAGTGCAACGCCGGCCCTGAAGGAGAACTCTTTTTACAACTTTTTTGAAGAACCCCATGTCATAGCGCTCCGGGAATACCTCAGAAGGTAGTTATTACTGATTCACCGACATTACAAGCAAATAGGATAATTAATCTTATCTTCATCAAACGAAAAGCTAATATTGCCAATCACTGCGCAACGAACAGCATAAAGAACAGATGTAAGTACTAGCTTGTTGCAGCCTCGTTTATAATGACAAAAAATAACAAATGGTAGCGTCGATGCGGAAATTCTGATAGCAAGCAAACAAACATTGCAAATGTAATGTTTCTTTGTTACATTTTGCGTCGAAAGACAGGAAACAAACAAAATAAACCAATGTTTGCATTGAAATAAAAAATGTTGTCGCAATAGCAGTATTGGAAAATACATAATTTAAATGTGTTCCAGTTATTCAATATTGTGAATGGGTAATTGCTCCTATTTCGTTCTTTATTTTAGTTAACATAAAATGAAAGTTTGTATGGATGTATGAATGTTTGTGGCTCTTTCACGGAAAAACTACCGAATGGATTTTGCTGAAACTATACAATAATATAGCTTACACATCAGAATAACACATAGGCTATAAATTATGAATATATAGTGTGAATTATCCAACTATAACTAAATCTTTGCAAACCGAAGGAATAAGTTTCCCGAAGCGAAGCGAGGGCGGGTCGCTAGTATAAAATAATTTTCGCTTAGGTAAGTACCTATCAAGTATCTTTTTCTTCTTAAATAGATTTCATAATTAATTGTGAACACCAAAAATCAAATAAAACCTGCTGTCATATTTTAAAAACATCATATTTTTTTATAAAGCGGCATTTGTAAGTTACATCTAAAACTAAGTATTCAATCAATTCAATGAAAAACGATAAGGTTCATTCATTTGCCAAGTTTTAATAAAGAATTTTTCATGCTTCATTTTCGATTTAGTTCATAGAGTTCAAAGCTGATAACGTTCGCGTTCGCGTATCTCGAATTCGCGTGTCTGCAATATCTGGGCCGGTAGTTCGACGGATCGAGGTGGATAACGAAACAACGTTAATTAAAATCTGGATTGCAGATAAAGTGCAAACTCTATTCTGCTGAATGTAGAAAATCCGTCCCTACATTATGAATGGCGATCCGGTTATTTACTTAACCCGTTTCACAGGGAGACAAAGCCCGTACTTATTCGCCGTTGATACCTAGTGGGGCATGGCATGGCGCACACAAAGTGAATAAATGAATCGTTGCCGCGGGAAATGAAGAACTGACCGATTGCACAGCGAACTTCCTGTATTGTACGCTACGATTTGCTTTTTACTATTTATATTAAGTAAATACAACTTTCAAAAACATTTTGTTCTGATTTCGAAATCGCGTTTAACCGCTGACGTGTGCTACTTGGCAGTTGTATAAAGGGACGCATCTTATGGAAGTTGTCGTATATAGTTGTAAAATATTCAGATCTCTGGGGTGAGTTCCCCGTGCTGCCATAAAATGCAAAACAAGGAAAGTTTCCCCTTAAATCAGCAAAGCGCCTCCCCCCAGCCGAGGACAAACATGCCCGGACAACAAACAAACTTTCTTTTAGCTGTCAGTTCACTCCCCGCATTAGTGTGCAAAAAGTACTTGTGTTAATGATTTGAGTATTGAAGTGCGCTAAAGAATTCGTAATGAGACATTCATTGTTCCATTGATCACAAGTTTAAAAAGAAAGTCTTCAGTTTGAATCAATTTATCTCGTCTCAACTAATTACAATTTGAAAAGAAAAGTTAAACTCGTTAAAAGTGCTTTAACATTTTTGAAAAATGAATTATTTATAGTAAACAAGTGCTAATCTCAATTAAATATTTTCCTTGACTTAATGTTGAATGTACCTACTTAATCGTCAAGAAGAAGGCTTTTGTCGATCATAAGTAATCGAAGTGATCAGAAATTAAATTGATAGTTAATGCAGCCATTAACGCATTAATGCATCCAACTCTCCATCGAGGGTTACCAAACAAAATTTCAAGACATCGTCCTTACTTTGGAG
The DNA here is from genome assembly GCA_905404295.2 of Ochlodes sylvanus. Classification (NCBI taxonomy): domain Eukaryota; kingdom Metazoa; phylum Arthropoda; class Insecta; order Lepidoptera; family Hesperiidae; genus Ochlodes; species Ochlodes sylvanus. The sequence goes on along the minus strand of FR990125.1, from coordinate 5,844,170 downwards.
GGCACGTAAGCCACCAAACTCGGTAGTTATCTTCAGACAGTCTTGTCTTCGCCATCCTCGCCACCCATAACTGTCCCACTGCTGGGCTCGTGGGCTCGTGTCTCCTGTCACAGTGTGACGGGTACTGGCCATAGCACATCACGCTGACCAACAGTGTGGTTGGCAGACTTCACATTTGAGAACATTATTGACAACTCTGAGATGTACAGGTATCCTCACGATGTTTTCTTTCATCGCAGCAAATAATAATATTTCTAATACGCACATAAAAACACAAACCACCCTGTTCGGGAGGGCAAGGTTGGCTACCACTGCTGTTCCATCAAACAGTAGATCAGTTAAACTATGCTAAAAGTCTATAGGTTATTTATACATGCGCTTTAGACATTTTCGTTAAAACACTAACCCAAAATCTATCTATATATATACCTACTCCTCAAAATAGAAGAGACTAATCAAATATCCAGTAAGTGTATCTATTTGTCACCGAACTGTGGCGTGTAATGGAATATGCGACAATCGTCCAACCTCTGACCGCACAGGGTAATACTAGTAATAGTGTGTTTACCACAGCTCGCCACTATTTACTGATATATTTGGACCAAACAAATGCGTTCAACGTACCGTATGATGACATTGTCATTCTTGTGACTTGAAATTTACACATTCATTTTCATTATTTATTGTACAAAGCTTACAAATAAAGCGACAGATTGAATAGATCTCTATCTGATCCGTGGTGATTACCGTGTAAACAATAAAATTATCCATTCATTAACAATTAGACGTCAGTTCCGCTTCATTTTGTAGACATTTTACTAATTTCAATAACGCTTACCATAAAATGAATCTACTTAAGCACAACGTCATCTCATCACTTTTTCGAAATATGCGAGATTCTTAATTATAATATTGTTTTATTAAGTAGAAGTCATATATACTTGTTGTAGGAAAAACGTCTCGAAATAAGTAACTCAAGTACTAAACATCAAATTTACATAAAGGTAGCTCATTATTTTGATACGAAACGACATCACAACAAATTAAATAGGGCTCGTCTATCCCGCGCTCAAACTCCTAACTAATCGCCCACTGTTCCGTTACAGTTTATTTGCTTTGTGGCTGGAAAACCGAGTAAATCGTAAAGGCAATAACAACGGCTTGGTTCGCAAAAAAGGATTCAGGTATTAACTTAAAGCGGGTTTTCTATAGCGGGCGTAGAAGATAATGCAAACAACAATGAGGTAAATAGGCGAGACGGGTAACTATTATCTCACTATAACCTAGTTTAGCGCAGTGCTAAATTGTCGACGAGTCTATTTACAAATAAACCACACTCCGCAAAACTATAGCACCTCAGTTCGGAAAACCTGATGCCGTAATATGACGTGTTTTGAAATAGGAATGCTACTTTGAGCATAATAATATTTTGAAATCACAGTAAAATCGTTGCATTGAAATCAAACCACCTACGAATATGGTCGTATGTCTAAATATGAAATTTTACATTTAAGTTTCATTTAAGTTTAAGTTTAAGTTTCATCAATGAATTATGCATTTTTTGTAAATATAGTCAAAAATAAAAATTTAGTAATTATTACTTCTTTGCCAGCAGATTGTATTTTTTTATATTAAAAAGAACGCTGCATATATTATCGGTCGGGCACTCTCATCAAAAAAAAATTACATCTTAAGACATATCGGAACAATGCCGTGATAGTGCGTGTCTTGCACTACAGTACAACGCAAATCGTAGTAATGCGTCAACAAGAAATAAACAAATGATAGACTTATCAGCGACTAGCGATCTCGTTCATGAATGACCTTTTCAGGACATTCATGTATACATTATATGAAATATTAAATGATATAATATAACTTAGATCATTTTCTTTAAAGAATCCTCACGACCTTTTGCATGGGAGTTGTTAAGTAATAATTAACAACTGAACTTATTAAATTAAAAGTTACTTTATTACATTTAATTTAAATAGATTTATTACATTTAATTAAATTTAAATTACATACATGATATCCTCAAGAAGCAACATAAAATTATTACCGCAATCGGCTCTTCAAATGCAGTGTAGATTAAGTACCTGAAATCAATGAAAATATGTTATAAAGGTATAAAAATTAAGTCTACCAACAAGTGGATCCATTAATTATTTCCATATATTTTGTCCAAATTTATTTCCATATATTTTGTTCAACTCAAGGGGAATGCAGTTTTATTCGCAATAATTATAGTTAGAAAGTATCCAATTTAAATAATGAGCTGTCTAGAAATAATCAACGAAAATTATGTACAAAAAATAAAACTATAATTTTAAATTTCGAAAAATAGCTTTTAATTTAATGGAAAGTTTTAAGCTTTTTGAAAGGATGCGCCACTAATTTAAACTATTCTAGTAATTGAACTACACAGGAGCTTAATCTGTAGATTAATTTGTTATTAATTTTAATGTCACCAGACTTCGTTTTTATTTTATATACAGGACCAAAAATATTTCTAAAATTTTTTTTACTTTACTGTTTGAAAATTGAATGTCTATTTTACCAAATGTTATGTCTAATCTGGTGAAATTATTATTTATAACCTGGTGTTATTATTTATACTCATTGTCTTATTTCTTACTTTATATTTTTTAAATATTAAGAAGCTTGTAGCTTATAAATCGCCGTTATATATACAACACGTCGTTCGCGCGTGTATTAATTTTATCATGTCGGTAAATGTTGAAATTTCAACCCTAACCAAAAGTGTTTCAATGGCTTCTTGCGTGCTGAATCGGAGTAGAGTTGGAGGTTGGAATCGAGTTGTACACGGATCTTATACAGTATAGTTAGGGCCCGTGGTCGGTGATGTTGCGGTAGTTGCGGTGTGCCGACTTGTTCATGCACAATAATTTTATTATTCAGCAATAGAAACCCACTGCGCTACTTCGTGAAATAAAGTCCATCCATCCCAAATAGTAACCTTACCTGGAACAACCGTAACGTTAATCATTTTTATCAATCGTTCTATAAATATTTGATGTTTACTATATTACCTACAGTAATTATATTTCACTAGCTGACCCGATACACGTTGTCCTGTCTTAAATATATATATTTATATATTCTTAACTATGTGCACTAAGAAATTCAGTTTTTTACATCCTTTTTGACCATATTTGCAGCACGCATTCTGTCAATGTTATGTCTAACTCCATAAGGTTACATTAAAAAAGTTTATATTAATATTATTGTAATCCCTCAATTTTTTTATTAGGTACCTACTTGTCGATTTTGAAGTGGGTTTTTGTATTGCTAAATTGTATAGTATGCAGTAATTAGATGCGCTATATAATTACTGGAAATATTCTAACTACGTTGGACAAAACAACACAAACCGAAGAGTCACGTTAAGTCATTACGGTGAACTTTAACCAATATCCTCGTTGTAGGAAAACCAATATAGTTGTTCAATGCCCGCTAATTCGGTCATATTATATCCACATCGTCTTTATCCCGTGACATAAATAAAACTCCCTGGCTATTATGGCCCGACCCTGGAGCCAAGCGAGCCCTTACAAAATATTACAAGGGAACCTCCGAGAGCAACACCCAAGACCATCAATATCTGTCATCGGGCACAGGACCTAAATAAAGTTATTATGAATAGCCGGATAGACGCGTGACGTAAGGATCCTGTATTCTGCTAATACCAGTGACCTAAATCGTTAATAAATTTTCACTGAAACTATGATCTATTGGGCAGCTGGTTACGGCTATTTATATTTTGATGGCTTGTTATAAGTATTGTTAGATGCTATATTTAGCAGTTACGCTAAGCACCAACACAAGGTCGCTTAGGTGTTATGACTAAAGTATTCATTTCCATAACATTACGTGACTGGCCAGACGATTTACTCATATTACCGACGAAATTAAAAATATTCTCGGTATAATAAAATACATTAGAAGATAATTATAGTTCCGTTTTGAGTATTACATAAACAGGTGATATAATATCCAATAAAAGAAATTTGATAGTGAATGAGGAATTTAAATAACATTACGAAAAAAAATATAAATAAATGAAATTCGTTTTAGAAAATCATTCTGCAACTAGTAAGCCGGTCTTGCTTTGTTTCTGGATAGTTACCTACTTATTATTTTTTTCCAATATAAACATGTTAAGATGGGATTTAAATTGACTTTACACAGGAAATGGGATTAAGACTCTTTATCTTTTTTTGTAAGCTAATGATTATGGATAAACATTAAATGCTACCCCACAATAATACATGTGTGAAAACCGCATCCAAATCGGTGAAGCCGTTTACAAACGCACAAACAGACAAAAAACGTTGCATGTTAGTATTATTTTTGCAACAAATAATGTAAACTCTAAGAATTATGAAAATGTTTACCATATTGTGGTAAGTTTTAAGTGTTAGCATTAGCACGGAAATGTCATAATACAAAGTGGACTTGGCAGGCAGAATTGATAAGTTCTGTCATTGGTATGTGTACGACATTCCCACATACACATGTGCGACAGCGGCATAATGTCTTGGCAGCCAATTAATTGGCGCGTACGTGTAATCATTAAAACATTAATCACATGGATTAAATAGAATAATGTTATAATTACTCATATAGCACAGATATAATTTTACGAGTGGCACGGTGCCAGCGGTATCAGTGAGCTGAATTGAAGCGACGCGAGGCACATGGCTCTTTTATCGGTCGGTTTATATGCCGACGTTTAATTATGAAAACCGGCGCTTCAGACGCTCAATATAGAAACAGAGGTAGCTGTTGCAGTCATTCATGAATACAACCATATCGAGTATCAAAAGTGCACAGCGGCAACACGGAAGCGATTAAAAATATTATCACTATTGATTTCTGTTGCTCAGCAATGTTACTTTTAGATCTTAAGCATCTAGCTTGGACGCTAAGCAAAACCTTTATGTAGAGTAGAAAGGCATGTTTATCGGGTATTAATTGTACAATAATTTTATTAAAACCTTCGCTGCGTAATGTGAACAAAATTTCCAGTTTCTCCGATACAAAATTTTACTCAAGTATTTAAAAATTTTCTTAGTTCTTAATTCAATATAACAGAGAATAGATATATATATATATCTAAATTCAACGTAGCAAATTGTACGCGGTCGGTACTGAGTAGGTAGTAGGGTATGTAATGTAGTAGGTAACTAACATGTTCACCCTCGTAAAAGAGTCTCCATTGTAAAGTTCGTTGACCTTGTTCAATGAATTAGTGATTTGGTGTCCAGAGATTGGTAGTTTCCACATCTTTTGCTGCGTTTCACAGGGGAGCAGGTTACTTAGTTAAGTAAGTGGGTAGATAATTAAAATAAGACAAGTGTATACTTATTTTAATGAAACTACCGAAAAATAGAAAAAAATACTGTTTACGATCTAATTTACAGTCATAATTAGGTATTAACAGTACTAAACCTTTCCTTTCCAATAAATTAATTGGGCATTCGTAGCAGTGGTTGTGCAATTAGGGGAATGCCACAAGTATTGCCTGTAATACCACGTGGCGCCACAGGGTTCGGTCAATGACCTCTAATTTCACGACACCGTTAATCACTTTCGCGCGGGAAGAACTATACTATACACGCAACTCGAAATGGCTACATCGACCTCGATTTAAACTTCAAAATTTATATGGATGTATCCACTTTAGGCGTAATACATGCGCATACTAACAGACATAATGTATCGTGTGTCACATACTTGTTACAGGTAAGTACAACATTTGACGTGATAAACTGCAAAAATACATTGACGAACTGTCGATAAACAATAATCATAAAATACAGTCACGACTTACTGCAAACTCATAAATAACGATTAGTGCGGGTTAATTGAGCACGCGCTCTTTTTGTCGCGCACTTTCCTTGGGTTCTCTGAACTATTTGTAGATAGCAGCTAGATAGAAAATCGCTCAAGGTTTACACTTGCATCAAATATGAGTTGAATGTGGTGTCAAACAGTAGGGTGACAAGGAGGCGGGTCGGACGTGGTCTGCGGTTCTCTGGCAACCCTCATCGTAAAACTGGTCACGTTTGAACGTCTCTTCTTTCTCAACCAGGGTATCTTTAAGAGCGCCCGAAATAAATTCTCAAGCTGCCTACATTAGGTATTTATGACATTCACAATTTAAAGGATCTCCTCAATTTTCAGATAACCTCGTCAACACATCGCACCCTTAATAATATAATGGCCTAATGCAAAACAGTAGTTTTTTGGGAGCTCAAGTTTAAAAGATTCTGGACATTCTTACACATCAGAATAACACATAGGCTATGTGTTATTCTGATGTGTAAGCTATAATATTGTTAAGTTTCAGCAAAATCCATTCGGTAGTTATTGCGTGAAAGAGCCACAAACATTCATACATCCATACAAACATTCGCATTTATAATATTAATAGGACGAAAAATATGCTGAAATGTCTCGTCCACATTTTTTAAACTTGAGCTCCCAAAAAACTACTGTTTTGAATTAGGCCACATATTACTAAGGGTGCGAGTCATGTACCGGTACACCCACACACAACACTACGACTTGTAGTATCTGTACGTTTTCCGCAGTGACAATAATTTATTCAAATATATTAAAATTAGATCTTTCAACAGTTGATTTGATACATATTAATATGAACCCCAATACCAAATAGAACGGCTTAGACCTTGGTTTTTATCTATCATCTTGGTTAAATAAAATTATCCAAATGTAAATATTTTGTTTCACAGAATTGGATTATCAATCTCGTAATCAACATTCTAACAATTTTGTTTGAGAACAAAACAAGATCTAGTCACAATTTACAATAAATGCCATACAAATCGTATAGAAAATAGGTACGCAGTTAAGTGCGTCTGCTATAATTTGTGTGTAGAACATTCAGGAAGGAGTAACAGGCACAGTGATACGAGCTCATGAGTGGGATATACTCGTAAATCTCGTAAGTTACAGGGGCGGACTCCGTCGCGAGACCCGACGCCTCGGATACTGCGCAATGTTACGTTGCAAACACTGGTGCCAGAAATAAGTTATTCATTCAAACTATATAATATATTCAAAATGTATATTAACCAAGAGAATACTTTGAAGTAAAAATTACCAAGTTTTTCCAAATTTTCCAACTAACTTCGATGACGTGATTCAGAAAATGAAGTAGGTATAGCTTTTCTATCTCTTTCAGGAATACCCGCCAAATATATTAAAATATAAACAAAAGCCGACTTGCTGCTTTTTATCTATGGTATTTTTATATAGGTTTAGGTATACAAAAATATGTTATTCTAAGAAGAAGAAAGAAAGAAAAATGTTAGCTTCTCCGATAGATCAATCCGCTTGTAGCCATGGGTACAGAATCATCAATATAATTATTGTGTTCTGCCTTATAACCACAACAGGAAATTAACGAGAAAAATAAATTGTTTTGTTTAATGTCAAAATATCATATGACAGCGAAAGTAAATGTTATTATAACACGAAATAGAATAAAAAACCTCTATTGTTCCCTTAATTTTATGGGACTGTTAAATTTCAGCATCTTACAACCAAAGAGGAAGTCAACTTTTAAATTTGGGTACTCTTGAGAACGAACATTAATGACCTGAGCCGCCATTTTGAAGGGCTCCTTTTAAGGAAAAATCCCCATTCGCTATTCGAAGGGGAAGTAATGCATTTTCCTTTATCACCGCGCGGACAGTTTGCGCACTTCTCGACAAGGGATCCCCTCTTTTTACGATTATTGTGTTCACATCGCTACATGCCTCGTGCTGAAAGAACGCGCCGCCGTATACACCCTTAAGCTATAAACGGCAGACGCAACGATATTATACACATAAATAAACAATGGACGGTTCAATTCTCAATTTATTCTGCAAATTGTCTCATAAGGTACAAAATGTAAGCAAAAAGGATTAAATAAACTCTCTTCCTAATTAAAATAGGTGCTTGATCCATTTCCGATGCCCTATTCTCAGACGTAATTGTTTAGAAGTTAATTAAATTGCACGGGAATGATCACTATTTATTCCCGGACCTCATCAACATATTCATTCAAGCAAAAACGGATCACGCAAATCACTCACTATCGCGAAAAATCAGTAGGTAAGCATAAATCCAAAAAACAATCGACCAGATATAAGACTCATCTTTTTTAAGTCAAGATTATACCTTCCATAATCTCTAATTAATCTAATTTTTTCATAGTATCAAAGAAGGTTAGTACCTATACACATACACATAGTAAGAATGTTGTTACTTATAATGTGATTGGGTTAAACTATAAAACTTTGCTAGATAGAAATGCTAAAATACAGATGTCATTCGCACCACTCTATGGCAAATGAGGTATAACTTCAAAAGTATTCGTTCAAAAGCTTCTTGTCAACGGTTGACGACGTGGTTATCGTCTCTTTGATGATGATGAACGGAAGAAAAAGTCCATCGCTCCCTTACGATGTTTCCGGTTTAGACAAAATACTTCTTACGTAAGAAATAATAAGGTTTTTATTCATACATAGACATATTTAAATCGTCAGTTCTAGTTGAATTGAGCGTCACATTAAAGGTAAGTTCAAATTGCAACATGCGTCATAAGCGCGGCATTTCAAAAGTGATGTCGTAAGTTAGTCTCCGTGAACTAAAAATGTCAAAATCGTGGGTAGACTGTAACAATATTACAAGGGCAAGCTGCATCGGGAAACGGCCGACCGCGTGGAGCGTTAAACAATTCACCACATGTTGAATAACATCGGTAATTAATTGCATTGGGGGAAAGCGCGAGTGCTCTCATGCGAGTTGGTTGCAAAAACCCAACACATTAGATAATGCAAAGGAACGAGTAAAAGTAATTGTTCAGTAACTACGTCGGGCCGGCTCGCGGGATCCGGATTCGACCTCCGAGCCACATGACTGCGTATCGGATGCATGCGATATGCATGCTCTTTTACCGCTAAGAATTCTCAGCCACGTTTCTGATACCATCACATGTCATGTCAGATGCCAAAAAATAAAAGGATAAAAGTAATCGTTCTGGCTTCTCACGTCGCGGCGTCGCACAGATCATTGAACTACATTCGTACACGTGGTTAATGTAGCAAGTGAATGCTACATTGAATTTAATAGACGCTTCTGGAAAAATTGTTGTGGAAATTATATTGACATTATTATTTTAACACAAAATAAAAAGTAAATGTTGTAATTTGAAAATGTTAAAATAATATTTAAAATAAAGTTAGTACTACTCTCGTTGATATGCAGATTAATTTTATTGATTAGAAGAAAATTATTATAACTAAAGTTTATTGAAAGTTAGAATTGTCTCAGTTTCATAGCTGCAAAATAGGACAATCGTGTCGGAGAAAGTCTGCAAGCGCAGTCGTGACTGCAGGGACGTGCTTACATTCAAAATCGACGGCCGCCATCGACACCCGCTGCATTCAATAGGCAAGTGAAATTAACTTTGATTAGAGACTATATCCAGGTATATAATTAATAAATTTTCGCTCTTAAATTTAGTTACTTGGAGCTTAGTTGTTAGTCAGGATAGCCAGAATCCTAACTAAATGCTCTTTACCTTGATTCCATGGATGGATACCCATTTATGAGTTTAAAATAAATGTTAGTTCTTGGGTTTCCTTTTTTTTTGATGTATCAGCTATGTAACAACTGTGTAATCTACTTGTAATGTTTCATCTTCCTACCTCCCTAGGTAGGAAGATGAAACATTTATTGAAATAATATATTATATAGCTACACCCCAAGTTCTTTTGCATTTAAACATGGAAGTATGAATATTAGAAAGATTTATGAACCCGCCCGCTGCCGTAGCTGGCAGCTGGTTGAATGATATGCACGGACACGTCGGGGCGCAGCGGCAAATCCTTGGGACTTCTCCATAAAGCTTATTACGACACCAGACACCGCCGTTGCCGGTAATCTTTAGGGAAATCTTATGACTGCAAACGGATTTTTTTGTAATGCTGCACACCTTCAGCGATCAGCTCAGATTGCTGAGGTACTGCCATTGGGCAGTACATAGATGTCCTACTACGAAGGTCTGGATCTTTTCCACAAAGTTGCAGGGCGGATTGGAGAGATATTATAGTATTCTAAATGACCCAGCCCGTTTAGTAGCTCTACCGATTCTATCGGTCCAGAGTTCGATTCTTGACTTGGTCAATCTAAAGCACTATATCGCGCATGACATTTTTACTACTAACTTTACTTAAATCTCAACAGTTGCAGGTCTTATTGTCTTCTTCGTCGGTCTTAATGGTCTTATTGTTTGGTTAAATGACACAAAATATCTGTGTTATACACATGAACATACTTAATCTTTTTTAATAATTATACGATTAAAACTACATGAAAATGGTATATATTCCAATCAATAAATACAATTATTTATATTGGAGAATTCCCTTCTCTTATTCGAAATAAATTGCTTTTAAAAAGACAACATCATTTGCAATTGCTAATATAATATCTACATATAACTGATGTTGTAACAAATAAATTAATACGACAAAGTAGATCCACGCACTCAATTCATCTCGATGTTCCCCTGGCACAGGATATAAATACGATGACGACCAAATAGGACGGAATAGAAACATCCGGTGGAGAAGGCAATAAACAATCGAAACGTAGTCCTGTCGTTGCAACAGGATAATTACCGGCTGGGTATTTTTTCTCATTTTCTACATGTGGATTAAGTAAGCAAATGCGTCTCTAGTCTCTAACACATCCAATAGATATGCGTTGATAAACGATTCTTGTTTTGGTAGTTGACCACACACACGATCATTATTGGTTAAATCTTGAAAACGTAGGCATATTTCAAAAGTTGGATTGCCATAAGGCAGCCTTTTATGTTGTATGTTTCACTGTTTTTATGCATACATATTTTGGTGTACAGTCAATAAAGTGAATAAACTTGTACTTATTTATTTAAATAAACAAAAACTTTGGTCAATATTTGGTGAAGACTTTTAAGTCCCAAATGTCTTATTTCCTAGTGGATTTTTGGGCTTTTGGATACTTTATGTTAAACTCTATTTTAATTTTACAATAGCAGAAAATTCCTCAAAAATCTTTTTTTAAAGAAGGTGCTATTACTACGACAAAGAACTTTTTTTTAACGAAATAAAATATGTTTGATTTTCACAGTAACGCATCTGGTCTACGGAACCATTCTCTATGGATCCGACACACACTTTACCGTTCTTTAAGACTTGAAAATATTATCTTCACAATCTTTACTTTGAAATTACAGATCTTCGGACCGGATATACTTGTATCATTGGCTGGGTTAGAAAGCAAGTTGGAACGATGCCATTGGTGATACATTTTTTTTATTCTAAATTACTTTCTCTTTACACTTCGACATCGTAACATTACAGTGACACTAATTATGATTCCATTAGATCTGATTTAGCACGAGGTAATTATAGACATGCTTATTATAGCACGCTAAACCTGGCTACGACAGCACCACTTTATTATGTTGTATTCATTAATAGCTGGCAGTGGATTAGTCGTTGAAAATTTAATCAGAATATCTCCGTAAAACTTTCAATTAACACGCATAACTTCTGTAACACCGATTGCTTGAATTTCAATAACGTTTTAAAACATTTTTCGCCTAGGCATGGTTCTTTAGAGGTTGCGTGAAAGACATACTTTTTGCTAGTGACACCGGTTTTCATATAACTCGTGAGCAACATAAAAACACTGGATAGCCTATAAAAAGACTATTATTAACCCCCGACGCAAATAGAGGGGTGTTATAAGTTTGACGTCGATCGCTGTTTGTTTTGGCTAATCTCTGGAACGGTTAGACCGATTTTGACGGGATTTTCACTGACTAATGTAATAAGGAGATAGCTGATGTAATAAGGAGTAACTTAGGCTATATATTCCATGCGGACGAAGGCGCGGGCACACCTAGTAAAATATATAAAAGGCGCCGATCCAAACTGTACATTTGTAACCATTGGCTTCAAACAAGACATTCAAATGCTCCGAGTAGTTATTGTGTATTCATTCATTCGGACTGCCATCAGCTGCCAACCTGCCACCCATGCAGTAGCGTAGACGTGACCACCGCTCACTCTACTCAACTCTTTTATTATGCACACAGCGATGTTCTCCTTGTGTGTGCAATTTGTATATCATATTGAATAAACATTTGAACATGACCAAAACGAAAAAATAGGGATATGATACCAAAGTATGCTCCAAGCATGTAATATGCAAATTGCAGTACCTGTAGCTAATTTAAACTGACGTCTTAGAAATTATTCCTGACCGTTTTGTTACATGCTGTAAGATTACTTACATATACCTATCTATGAAGAATCACATTTTTATGGCAATCGAAGGTTTTGCAGTGTTGTATTTCGCTTTTTATTCAAAAGTCTATTGATCAAACTTAATTCGAATCAGTTCCAAAAAATCGCAAACGCAACAATAAAAGACAATTCAACAAAAGATATCGAACGTGAAGGAAGGCATAAAGAACGCAATAATATTTCTGAACTGAATGTTTTAGAGTTCATTTCATCGCATAGTTAAGTACTATAAAATTTATCGATATTCACATCACTTCAAATGCTACTCGTAGAAATACACATCGCAACCGATGTAAAAACATTTCGTGTTACAAAATGCAATTCAAGTTAAAATTCGATTTTACTGCGACATCGTTCGCATTCATATTTATAATGTTTGCATGAAAAACTTTTTACAAAATATTTCTTTTTACGTCAATAGCCGATAATCGATCGGGCCATATTATGGTGGTTTCTGTTCATCGCCATTCATAACGCCAAAGGCATAAAGGTTCATTTCAACATCATTGCAACCCATAGCTGCTGCTGTGTTCCACTCCTGGGTTCGGGTCTCCTCTCACAATATGAGGGGTCATAGACCACCACGCTGGCCAGATGCGGATTACCTCAATTCACACACCTTTGAAAACCTTATGGAGAACTCTCAGGTGTGCAGGTTTCCTCGCGATGTTTCTTCACGGAAGCAAGTGGTAATTAATTTGTTACCAGCGAACGAAGAAGACATTTTAAAGCTCTGCGGTAACAAATGAACATACATACATACATACGGACTGAAATCGTAAACTTCCTTTTGGTTTCGACGTAGTATCACTGTAATAGATATTATATTATTTTATTGCAATATCTAGAACAACTTTCAAGTTATAAATCTGGTACGTTTAATATAATACCTAGTAATAATTTAATTTTGTTCTCACTTTAGTTAACAGTATACATATAAAAGTGAAATCTTCCATCCTATAACTTCGCTCCAGCTATGCCAGTAACGCATTTAATAGTGGCGTACTAGCCGCCTCAGCATTTCGTTTGGTAAAATAAACGATTCGTATAGATTTATCAGGCACTCAAACATCTGTCGGATGGCCCGTGATGGGCTATTAATAGCCACAAATATATGTATAACCGAATTTTTACATCGAACCAAACGTACATCAGATAAGAAGATAGCGAAGAAAACCATTAGTCATCTCATTACGATCTAACTGAGACGGCGAGTTCCGCCGTACATACGATATTACATGCATTAGCGATATAATATGTAATTATTTGATCATTATCCGCGATTTACATCCAATTTACTTAATCTATTATAATTTGTAGTAGCCTAACTCGCTTATTACGTAAACTTGATACAAAATACAAAATGATGATTGATATAAAATACAAAATGAAAAATCAACCGCGTCGCTATAGCTTTTTACGGCTTTTTGTTTAACTTGTTCCAACTGAGGCCAGGAAGGGAAGTAGCCGTAATTAGTATGATAATAAAAAAATCTTAACTGTTACAATTTTATTCTAAATTCCTACTATAATATATCCTATCTTGATTCTTTTAAATTTTAAAGCATTATGTAAATTACGTTAGTTTTTGATATTTCTCAAAATTTACGTATTGCTCAGGAATTACCAATAGTGTTTAATAGTAATAGACTCTTTAACGGCCATCTATTAGACCTTCGCTCAATCTTAGAGTTCTAAGTTCAGACTATTGAGGTATAATTATATTCATAATGAGGTAATATTATACTTCTCTGGTAAGAATTTGTACATAATGAAACGTTCATTAACAATACAACCAGATCTAGCACCGAGTTTTTAGTCGTTACAGCGAAGCCTGGAATTGAATGGTACAATCATAAAATTTTGCCACTTACAAGTAGCCCAATGCCGTATAAGTAACAGGATATACGAGCATATAAGTTTTACTAATAGTTTTTATTGCATTTTTTGCTCGAGCAGCGAATGGAAACGTAAAATATCACGTCAAATCACGGTACCGACGTTAGCTTGCACTCGATCGAAACGAAAACTAAATCTGTGGCTCGAGTGTGAGTTTCAAACATAAAACAGCCAAACGCAACTAACGCGTTAATCGAGAAAACTCATACATTTTAGTACACGTTTAATGTGCGAGTGTAAGTTCCATAAACGTCAACGAAAAAGTTAATCGTTTGCTCACTTCGTTAAAAGTATGTTGTGTTCCTCATGTTGCCAACTTGAGCGAAAGGTCAGATATCGTCCCTACAACTCAACCTATTTTAAAAGTTCACTATTTCTAAGCATCCACTTAGACTAATGGTGAAACTTATTTTAAGCGCATTATATTTTTTATGAATGAGCTATCGCTGTTCCGCTTTTACCTATAAGAACAAATGAGATAAAACTATAGCATCATGTTGCTATGACGCCAAGCAAACATTTGATTTGACGCTTGTCGCCATTGATAGGTATCCTAATTCCTATTAATATGATAAATGCGAAAGTTTGTATGGATGTATGAATGTTTGTTACTCTTTCATGCAAAAACTACCGAATGGATTTTGCTGAATCTTTACAATAATATAGCTTACACATCAGAATAACACATCATCATCATCACAACCCATAACTGTCCCACTGCTGGGCACGGGTTTCCCCTCACAGTGTGAGAGGTATAGGCCATAGTCCCCCACGCTGGCCAAGTGCGGATTGGTGGACTTCACACACCTTTGAGAACATTATGGAGAACTCCCAGGTGTGCAGGTTTCCTCACGATGTTTTCCTTCATCGAAGCAAGTGATAATTAAATATCAGAACACTTTCTCCGGTCTGATGAAGAGTGGAGAAAGTTTCTGATAAAGAAACATGACGACGAGTGCAGGATAAGGGAGATGGAATTGCAGACAGAGCAAAGATGGCAGGATATTTCTATGCTGGCTGTGGATGCAATTCAAGAAGTAGTCAACAAATTTTGTAAAGATTAATATGTATTACAATATCATTTTATTCTATAAAGCAATAAATAAGTTTTTTGTATTGTATGTTGTAATATTTTTATTATATTGTTAGATTATTTAGTAAACAAAGAGTTTGTTGTCAGAAAAGAAAGAACGCATAAGCAACGCCAACGATTTTTGAGTCTCCCAAAAGTATTTTCAATAAGGACCCTTGCTGTACTATGTTTCTTAATAAAAAATACTTCGGGAGAGTTATCATTGATATTTAAAAATGGTGTCTTCAGCCACGGACGCAGTGGATATCCAGAGTCCCCTGTAATAAAAGAAAAAAATAAATGGTCAATCTATAGGATATTATTTTTCATATTATACTTAATTGATTACTATCAATGATATGAAGTGGATGTCACATTGATTTAATATTTATGGAATATGAGTACCACCGTACCATTTGGACATTTATTGAATGATAATGTTTCCTACAGTAGTAGAGGTGTTCCTCATCACTTGGTGGTCCAAATATGCGAAAATGGCTACCACCAATACAACCAAATGATCAATATACAAAACAATGTTATTTAATACTTGCCTTTGTTTGAACACCAATGCGCTGCGTAGGCTTTAAATTACTCAATTGTTCAAGCTCTTCACATAAAGATATGAAAGCTTCCTTGCTCAGGCGATATCTATTTCAGTTTCACTTAAGTCATCTATTGCATTAAAAGAGGCTCGGAATATAGCCCGTTGTTTCCGCTGATGGTTGCGCATATCTTCAGCCTGGGCTTCCGCCATCATCCTCCAAGCAAAGTAATTACGCGCTGCTCCATGCCACATACTTACTGCATGCTCAATTTTTACGTAATAAGAATAACAACAAATAAACTAATAACTAAAATGCGTTTCACATGTCAAACATCAAGTGAGTCACTCTACTACTGCGTTTGCGTAAGTTTTCAATAGTTAACTACAAAATGGCAACTTACACTCGCGCACACGTCAAAAATGTCAAAATACTTCCACTCGAACGTTAAATTACATTCAAGGTTGACGAAAAAGTTAACGTAAACGATATTTTGAAACTTACACTCGCAGTATTAGTTGTCTTAACCATCCGCTAGAGGCGCTGACAATAACTCTATACATTTTGATAGTTTAAACGCAAACGCGTTGGTGAAGTAAATCCTTGCAAAAACTCACACTCGAGCTACTGCACATGGAAAATAAACGTATCCGCACTCTTCCGTGTATTGGAAATACGACGAGCGGTTTCGTATTTTTATTACAAATCAGCAATGCCGCTATATATGAAACAATGTGTGTTTTTTACTACCAGTAAGTGTATTTTTTCTATGGCTTCGATCACGTTTTTTGGTGACAAAATATTAATAATTTAATAATAGCAGTGTTCAGCTTCTAAAAATATGGATTTAAACAATTATAGCTATTTTATAACTTAAAAATATCGAGAATTAATGTTTGATTTCCTTGTCATCGTACAACTTCTAGAGTACTTGACCAGGAAACCCAGATATATTGGACCAGAGACGATGGCTGGCAAATTTGATAGGTGGTGTTGTTAACTACTTTCTCGTATTATCACCAAATTTCACTTTTAAACATCCAATTATTCATGCTCATTAAAATATGTTACAGGAAAACTTTTTCCAGTAAGTGTTGATAACCCAGATAAACAATAATTTATTGTTTGCACTTTTTATCACTAAGCAGGGTATTTTACAGAAAACATTTTAAACGTAGAATGAAAACTTTACTATAGATAACTTTATTATAGATGGCAGGGGCCCAAGAATTTATTGCGTCGTGTCGAAAAAGTTCGTGCATCGTGTCGGAATAGTTTGACACATTTCGTACATCAAATCTGTCAAAATATATTCCGTCGCGTCGTCGTCATCGTGTCGGAATAGTTTGACACATTTCGTAAATCAAATATGTCAAACTATTCCGACACCACGCAATTGAAGCTTTTATACACTTGGGCCCAAGAAGGACTGTGCGATAAATACGGCACAGCGAAGCAGTCTGTAAATATTAGGTACAAGGAAACAATGAATTAGATATATCGCGATCAATTTGTATATCTGTGTGTTCAAGCTGACTGTTCGTGTAAATGTAACATTACATTTGTGGACGTGACCAACATACCGATTTTCTAGCCCTAGTTTTGAAAGCAGTACGCAATTTGAAAGGACTAAAGAAAACAGAAATGCCACACGTGTCTTAAGCTTGGGCCCGACCTCATTTATGAAAGCGAAACAGCTGTATCGTAGTATGTTGGTCGATATACAACGTGTGCATGGTTTGTATCTCGTCTTGCTCGTATAGATCTGTGCAATGTTGTCATTTTGAAGCGCTGAATTCGTAGGCATCACGAAATTTTTTGTGGATAATTATGCATCTTCTTTGTCTTGGTCTTTTAATTGTTAATCATAGAATTTAATACACGGTCTCTGGGTTATTATGTATGTTGCTGATATCCTAAAATAATGTGTGGGAGCGATGTAACTTGCTATAAAATTAATTAAAAATGTGTCAGGTAAAAACCTGGATTCATAATTATGAAAAAACGTAAAAAGTGGTATTTAATTCGAATTTTAAGATTTCTATCACAAATACAAATAAATTACACTGCAAACAATTTTCAAGTTAACAATTTAAAAAGAAAACAGTTTCCACTTATTTATTTTCTCCTTTCGCTCTTGACTCTCTCTTTAATGTATATATATGTCCTATAAATATTAAATCCTCCTTCATTTCATGTACACCTTACCTCACTGTATTAATACTGTTCTTTGCTCCATGTGTTAAGGTTGTCTGGAAGAGATCGCTATGTAGCGATAAGACCGCCTTTTGTACTCTATAAATGTCTATTTATATAATTGTTAATTTCCTGTTCTTGGTGTACAATAAAGAGTTATAAATAAATAAATAAACAGTCGACTAAACATTACTTAGTCTGTAGATATTTAAAGGCATTTTTGACATCTACGAGTATACCGATAAATTAAATTGGACGCTACAAGCCCTTAAACATAATGAGGTATCGACTCAAATTAATCTCGCAATGCGAAAATAATGCGATTGGGAATAAATGTCGTGAAGTATAAAACCGGACAGGGTCGGGTCGCGGCACTCGCGGCTTAATCAGTGTTGGCGGCGGCGCGGGCGTGGCGCGGGGTTCCATCACGCGGGGATAAACGGCAATTTGTCAATCACCGTGAATGCCTTACAAAAGCTTTCAATAAATGCCTGTGCCTAGCTGCCGCAGGATGTCATTGCCAAAACCATTTATAATGTAGCAAACATTGCGAACCCGATTTTATTACTCATTCCCAATCTCGATATGAAAGCGAATGAACGTAACAATGTCGCCGCTCGGAAAATGTTGATTCAGTCGAATTTCATAATACACTATTTTTCTCCTCCACATACAATCTCATATTGACTCTACTAAATAAATATTTATGGCAAAATATCATGCATCCGTAATTCGATATAGTTTCTGAGCTATTTTTATTTTGTCCCATTTCATCAACGTTTATATCCAGTGAACAGAGACAGACTGATGTTCCGTTTATGATATTAGCTATATATAAAGCTTGAGAAACGTTATTATTTCCAGAGTTCTGCATCTAAATTGCTAAATATTAAACCTTTTCCAGCTTTGTTTGTGGCAGTTTGATTGTGTTTCAACTTTTCTTCACCTCCTTCAATTTATAGCTCCTCATTATGATGTCGCTAAAAAAATAAAACATCAAATAAAGGTGATGATTTTAACTTTTAACATCTTTAAAAAGTTCCATTCATATTATTCATTAAATATTATTTTCGATCGAATTGTTTCTACAAGTATAACCCGTCCATAAAATATAAGTAAGTACTTATGTGTAATTTATTGTTGTGTTTGTTGTTACCGGTCTATTTACGCAGCCTTAAGGTTTGGTTTGTACTGAGTGGTATTATTATGTTAAAAATACATTTATAAAACATTAAATAATGTCAATGTAAAGAAGAACTTTGACAAAATGAATAGCGGTATAGCGGTAAATTTTCGACCAGCACATTTAATGCCCGTATTAAATGTGTCATATCTTTGCTACTATGATAACCTTTCGTTGTGCAACTTCGAAAGGGATACACCCGTACTATTTGTGACATCAACTTCATACCGATATATGTATAAGACCTAAAAAACAACTTATTTATTGAAGTAAACTTAAATAATATACACAAAACCTAAAACTAAAAAGTTAAAAAATAACATAATAACTAAAAAATATTATTAAAAGGAGTCCCTTTAGGCAAGGTTCCGAAGATACTGGCAGCGTTCCCCCTTTGAATAGCTAGGCTAATTCTTTGTCCGAGGTAGCTGCCAGCTCTTCGGTCTCCTGTGATGACCTAATAATATATGTTATATAGTATTGTCATAATATACTCATCACTTCACATGGATTCATCAACCCGACCATGATGTCATTGTTGAATACGAGGTCCATTTGCATATTACTCGAGGACCTACGCGAATTTTTATGATAGTCTTTAGATATGTAAATGTGTCTGCAGAGTGTTTATCTTGCATGCTGATCAGTGCTCATTCTGATATACATCTTACAGTAAGTTAACAGATTTTGTAAGAATTAATTATCTTTAAATGTGAACAACAAATACATTGACTTATAACAAATTTATGTATAATATATCGTTGGTGCATTTGTTAACGATTGTGTAACGTCTGATCGACAAAGCGGGTTGAGAATTCACAGAATATATTTGTTTTATTAAGATGACGGTTATTAACCTACTAAATAGAAATATTAAAAAACATTTTATATTATACTTACAACCATGACTAAAGACCAATAACATTTTTATTGGTTCATTATAAACATACTCCTGATAATTTCTCTCTTTATGGAATGAAACAGAAAATGCTAGTGCAGACACACAAGTGTGTCAACGTTGTTTTCTAAAATGAATTCTAATCAGTCTGATAGGACTTGATATCGGATATCAAACAATCGATTCCAATTAAAAGACCAAACAATACTGCTATTCCCAGCAGCGAAACGAGGCAACCACCGCGAGCCCGAAACTAAATTGACTCTCCGTTGTCTGTACGTGGCATTCACCGAAACCAACATTCGCCGTGTCGGACCTTTTCAGGGTTCATATTAATTTAAATTATTTATGAACAATTGTGCGAACAACTACTACTAATATTTTTACATTTCAAAGCCCCGATGTTACTAAGAATGCCTATTCAACATCGCCATCACAGCCCTTAACTGTCCCACAGTTCCTCGGGACTTCTCATGATGTTTTGCGTCCCCAAAGAAAGTGATCATGAAACATTATAGCCGTGCATGAGAATTCTTATAATATTATTATCTTAACATCCATACTAATATTATAATTATGAAAATGTGTTTCTTTGTATTTTCACGTCTAAACTAGCAACGAATCGATGATTTTTGGTATGGAGATAGAAGGGCTGGAAAGGGACTTGTGATTCTGAATAGGTAATAAATCTTTACAAACGTAAATAATAACTTTACCGAAGCCAAGCGAGGACGAGTTTACTAGTAAAATAATAATAAAATAGTTACCGATTGCCCCACGCCATGTAGCCGTACGTGTTATAGAAATAGTCAGTTAGATGAAGTGAAGTTTAATAGCGTTACAGTCACGATATGCTTAGAATACATTACCTCACCTCACTTCTTATGCCGTTAGTTCGACGACCTAAATCACGTAGGTACTGTAAGAACACGATCGATAATAATGAATGGACTCAATGGCTTAACTACCTTTCCGCGTTTCCCTTTCACAATAAAATATTTTTGTGTGAGAAAATTGTGGGTAGTATTATTTTATCGAATACCCTGTGATACTATCATACAATTTCTGAATCAGACTGTATTATGTAGTTTGTAAAATACGTATTTCTTTTGCGCACGTGCTACTTCCTACAGTAAACCGTGGTAGAGTATGAGATGAGATTTAACAGTGACAGTTTATTATGAAGGAGAGCAGGAAGCTATTGCTCATAATATATATTATTATATATTTATTATAAAAATAATTATGAAATTAAATTTATTCACTGATTACTTAAGTAAGTATGCTCTTAATAATAATAAAAGGTTAATGTTCAATGGATCACGGACGAATCTCATCCACAATGACATCACGACTATTAAAACACATTAAAATATTAATGATTTCACTGAGAATATGACTTTAAACAATGCTAATTATATTATTTACGAGTTTAAAACTGTTAGTTTGTGGTGTTGACTGAAATTGGAGGTCTGTCTAATGCTAATAGTTTGTATTATAATAACATTAAACAAAATAGATCTTCTATCAACAGTCGAGTATTTAGGTATATAAATAAGGTATATATACCTACATAATTATAAATATGTAGAATGAGTTGTATACTAAATGGAAATTAAGGAGCATATAAATTTCTGTTGCCATATTAGGCAGAAGAAACAGGTTGAACATGAAGTTGAAATGTTGAAAAATGAAACTGATGTAATACATAAATTGCCCGAACGATTTCTGCGATGCCCGGGAGGAATTATTCAGTGAAAAGCCGGAGACTTCAAATGGCAACCCGTAGGTTATTGAACCGCTAATATCGCGATAATCGTCACAATTGTTCGACGTTAATGTGTTCAGTTCTTCTCGCGTGACTGTAATGACGGAAAGTTAATTTGCTCGACATTTCTCACGGTACCTATTTCACAAATGACGCCAGTTACGTCACTTGTTAAGCCAATGGTAATGGTTTTCATCGGATCAGGCATTCAGGCTTGAGGTAGGCGTGTGATAGTAGGTCCTTAACTTGCTAGAGGTGATTGTGGTATGTAGTGTTTCTAGAACCGTTCTGAGCGGTAGTAGAATCAAGAAATGACGTGCTTACGTCTAGTATACATGCTCGTTGTTGACGTCGTAAATATGTATGTCGATATGATTAACGAAATGAAAATTTCTTCTGGATACAAACAATTTTTCGACGTATAAAATACCATCTTCAGATATTTTGCTCAAAAACTAATTGAATTTTACCTATCCAGACCTATACACCAGATGGGAAATATTGGCAAAAGGTTAGTGATATAGTGCAATAACATAATTAATAAATTAAGGCTAAAAATTTGTAAAAATTATCAGTTTTAATAGAATATTAGAAGAGTTAAAATACCACCTTGTGAATCCCGATGCTTACTGTGTTGCAGGCAGAGTGCGATTTGGTAGGGGTATTTTACACCGTGAGAACGAATTATCACTTGTTCCAAACAGGTTTTAAAGAAAAAACATTAGCTGTACACGCGCTATTAAATATGTTAATAGTTTCTACACAACACTATATACAGAAAATTATACACATAAAATGCTATTTAAAACCTATTAGAAGTCACTTCCTTTGATTAAATAATGTTTTAACACAGACGTTTGACAGCGTGTTTGATTTAAAAATTATTGGCAAATAGTAGACAAAAACCAAATACTGTTTATATCTTGCTTCCTGAAACGACTAGAGCAATTGGGTGAATGTAAATCAGATATTAGCAACAATAGAGAGTTTGTAGGCAAATCGGTGTAATACGGTGACACCTACTCAGTGTGACTCAGACTCAGAGCACATCTGGCGTTGTGTTAACTTGGAAACGTCACCCATTCGCCTAGTTGCTACTGTTTACTAGTGATGTGCTGTAGAATAAACGACGGATATCACAATAATAGATTGAAAAAAGAAAAACACGCTTTTACATTTGTTAGTGAATGGTAGATGCAAAACAATAACTTAATCACTGTGTTAATTATTGAGGAGTTCCTATGTCTGAAACCAATTCTGAGCGTAGAAATGCTTGTCACTGCTCTAAAAAAAGTAATCTGTTACTAGTAGTTTATAAAATTGACAAACTTTTCGGACCGTCAATAGCCTAAACGTACTTAAAAAAATACTGCTATAGCTTTGTAGAAATTCACTATCATTTCATTATTTTTCAGTATAATAATTAGAATAGATATTATATATCAACGTATTATAATAATTATATACGTCTATTATATAATTATATTTCAACGTAAACGTACAACGTACGTATGACGTATATTATATAGTCAATTATTAGGTATATTTAGGTATTTACGTTGCAGATTTTTTATTTAAAAGCAAGGCGTGGTAATACATTCAAAAATGATAAATTAACTTCCCATTTCTGAAAACGAATTCCACTATTATCGCTATATTTTAAAACATTATACGCACTGAAAAAACATCATAGAAAATCATTTAAAAGTGAATGTTGTTTTGAAGTCATATAAAAAAGAAACGGCTAAGAATATGGCATTGATTCAATCATTTCCAGATACATTATGATAATACAGATAATTACATAATGGTGTCCAGTACAAACGTGGGTGGACTGTGCCACGAGCCCACGACAACCCACACTTGGTCAACATGGCCCGATATCGCATCGTAATTAAAACTTTCAAAATGTGTATTTGGATTTTGATTAGTCGTCTAGATTTCTCATACGATATTCTATATGCCCATAAGCTCGCAGATGTGTTTAATGTATCAAGAACGACTGTCATTGTCATACTTAGAATAATGACATATAGAATGACAGTCTTCATACAAGCGCTCTTTAAAAAGTGAAGCACAAATTTTCTTTTTTCTTTTTTTTTATACATGTTTAATGGTTGCCAGGGGAAGTGCAGTTTCCCGACAGTGGGGAATGATTCGGCCGCTGATAAGAATTTGTTTTTAGCAATAATACCTGCCTAATAATAGCTATGTGTGATAAAGTATGGGTATGGTTATGTAAAATTGTTAGATTAAGAGAATGTTTATTTAAATATGAAACGAATACAAGACAATATTAACACCAATTTTTTTTACTATTTATTTTTTTACATATCTTTTACGTATATGAACATAAGCATGAACACAGGAACTTATTATATTTTAATAACAGCATTGAGTAAAAAAGTTTTGTTCCAATATTAAATATACTCTGTGGAAAAACATAAAACAATGGGCTTTGTTGATTTACTACTCTATGGACTATATTATATCTGTGAACTATTGTATCTGTGAAAACAACAATAAAATTAAGATGAAAATGACATTGACAATAGGCATGATATAATAATAATAATTAAAATAATAATGAATAACAACTTCAATAATTATACCTTAACAGGGACAGTATTTTCACGCAATATACACGATCCACCCTGTGTAATGTACTTATCTTCATTATTAAAATGTTTTGAACATATTCGTGTATTTTTGGTTGGCTTCCAATATACTTCTCCACGACTAAGCCTTATATCACTCGTCACTTAAAATGGGAAAATTTATTTTCACAATTGGGCAACACTGAGTATTGAAACAAAACGTTTTTATTTAAACCTAATTATATACAAGATATTATGAAATATTGAAAGATTACCTGTGAAAAGTGATGTTATTACACTTCTTTTGTTTTTCAAATGTGTTGTGACAAAATTTAACCGCACAAATCGACATAATTTTTTTTTTTCCGCGAGATGCGTTTGCCGCGCATTGTTAATGAACACTACGGACTGGCCGGCGTTTGGTGACATAAACTACTCACATTTGTAGTTGTCAAAGTAGCCGCGCGGACTTCGTTTCTATATGTCATTATTCTAAGTTGTCATAAATGTAAACGATCGTAGTTTCAGATTCAGCTACTCGTGTAACAACTGTATTAATATAATGTATCATTTCGACATGTATCAGTTTTTACTAATGACAGCTATTTATT
Source organism: Ochlodes sylvanus (assembly GCA_905404295.2). Taxonomy (NCBI): domain Eukaryota; kingdom Metazoa; phylum Arthropoda; class Insecta; order Lepidoptera; family Hesperiidae; genus Ochlodes; species Ochlodes sylvanus. The sequence continues at coordinate 5,819,000 of FR990125.1, read as the reverse complement.
TTATTCTTTCATTCGTTTTATTGCTGAAAACCATATTCAAATTATACAGAAGTTATATAAATTTATCATTCTCATCATTACATAATCTGGTTTCAACAAAATCGTCTATTTTTGGGCAACAACAATAACGCATGGATGGGTTGTTACCGCAAGCTGTAGCACAGCCAATTTTGATTAATGAGATGTACGAAAATTTATTCCGTTAATCCCGCTGACACTCTGCAGTATAGGTTTGATAATATTGAGCGCCGTAGGGAATACGATTAATTGAATTAAATTCTTGCGACCGGAAATAACATTTTGCTTTTGCGACGGATTCAGGAAATTTGAATGCTCAAATTGAAAAACCATTAGATTATTTTTCTATACAATTCTATAAGAAAGTAATATCGATTTTTCTATGGTTTAATTTTTCATAAAATATCTTAAAATACCTTGACTTTTGACATTTCTTTAAGTTTTAAATGATTAACCGTAAAATATTTGAAATTGTATAAAATCGTAAAACACCGTCGCATTGTACACGGTTCGGTGCGGGCGGTGTTTCGGTGTAGAGCGTGAAATGTGGAGCGACGTCGTCGAGTTGTTCACCAGCAGGCCTAGCGTGATTGGCACGACAACACGACGTCTTATCTTGCTCTTATGTCATTTTCTCACGAAATGTCAGATGTACCTATTGTTAAATGTAATCGGTACCTTCCCATCTTTATTCGTTTTTTGAATCATTCGATAATCTTATTTATTCTTCATTCGATCAGCTTACACCGACATAGGCCAGGAGTTGAGAACTCGAATTTATAACCGTTAAAGTTTGGAAACGTATTTTTGGAAATTCCTGTAATTTACCTGTAAGTAGTTGAAATACTTAATTCAAAAACTTACTTAAGTAATGCAAAGAAAATATAGCTAAATATGTTTAATATGTATCCCTGATAGTGCCTGGTACGGAATTTTAATAAGCATTATTATTAAAACAACAAAAATCTAGCCTTTAAACTCTCCACTACGATAGGATAAAGGATTCTCGAGGAGGAGTGCATTCATAAAATAGTAAGTTATTCTCTGAACCTCTAGGTATTAAAGTTAGTGCGTACGTGATATCTAAAAATTGTTTAATTTTATCATAAGCATGTGTCAATGTTTTTAACCTGGCACAAACCAGAACTAACATGAAAATACTTTCGAAATTATGTTTCAGTCGCATGTTAGGTTAGCATTTCCTCAAAAATTACGCCAAACCAAATTAATAACGTAATGCTGGAGATTAGAAACATTGTTATTTTTTCGTTAGTTGTGCAGAGAAATCGTAGTGCAATCGACAGTAGTCACGCGATAGTTGACTAAAATACGTTGTAACATTTTCCTTTAGAATAAATTCCCGTGGATTTCGTCTTAGATTTAGGTTGATAATTTGGTACCAACTTTCTTGTTCTTAATAATCTTTGAAAATCTTTATTGTTCGTCTTAAAGGAATTCCAGTCACTTTTGAATTATTGGTCCAAATTATTAATAATTTAAACTGGGCTAACAATCGACAAAGCCAAAACCTACTCCTAAAATTTTACTAGAAACCCTCAGCAATCATCAATCGAACTTAGCCCTACAGTATTAACGGAAGGGAAGAAAAACATTAAATATACACACACCAGTTAGTACGAATCATCATCTATCTAAATCCGATACAATTGAGTGATCACTTAAGAAGATTCCGTTGATGAGCCATGACAGACTCATTCTATTTTCCATAATAAATAGTTACATTGAGGAACTAAGACCGTTATTTGTCACGGTTCGTTTGAGTCGCAATTTCAAATACGACAAGAATCACATAAAGGTTTTATCTATCAGCACGATATTTTCGTGTTATTATGATACACTTCCTTTTTCCTTTTCAAATTCAAATATCGACTTACCGACGTATCACAATTGCTTATGTAACATTAGTAACCGCCATCGGTTCACACCAGGAAACATGATCTTTTCGTTCACAAGTAGGAAATATACCCGAAGCAAATGTAAGTAAGTTACACGTTTTTATCAGGCGTTGCATAATTTTTCTTATCTAACCAATTTTTTTCTTTTCTTACCCTAGTCTACAATTACTGTCTTCACGCAAAACCGCATGAAACCGCAAATCTTTACTGCGTTTTTTGAAATGATCCCGTACAGTAATACTGAGATTTTTTTATATTAAGCAATTCTTATCTTCTTTGAATTATAAAATATTTTAAACACAAGGTTTTTTCCCTGTGTGGCAATTATTGTTGCGGCTAGTTTGACAAAAGATGTATATATTTAATAAAATTATAAAATATGTTAAGCAGCTGAAAGCGTAAAGGTTTTTGAATGTAATGAATTAATTATGCAATCGCAGAAACAAGGGGCGATTCATAGTTTAAAGATGCAGCCAGATTAAACTTTATAAATATATTCACAAAAAAATATTCAACACAAGGTTTCAATGCACCAGGATAATCTGGGAGTTAAAGGTTATTTATTAAATGGATAAAATTGCGTCAAAATTGCTAACAAATTTATAATATTTATAAGACTGTGGATCTTCAATATATTATTGTATCAGACTTAATTCCAGTTACCTTCACATTTCCGCAAGATATGCCCTGTCACAACTTATTCCTCTACTTTTATTCCAGTGACTTATTTTCGTTACTTTCCACATTTATCCCATCCGGTCCTGACCCAAGTTACGTCCTGCCCCATCTCATTTCGTATACTTTAAGAGGTATATGTCCGATAACTTTCCTATTGGATGCTTACGGTATTCAAGGAGCCTTTGTGCAGAGTACAATATATAGCATGCATACAATATAACAATAAAACGCAGCAAATTACAACAAAACCGCCGAAAATGACGTGGCGAAGTTTTGTTCTATCAACTTCTAATAGATTTATTTCTGATATTATTTTTCATTGTAGTTATGAAGGCGTGTGCGACCTTGAGCATGTCTCGGTTAGCTGCACTCGCTAGTTCCGGTCTATCTCTGTATAAACACATAAAGAATTAGAGATGCGCTATTGCGCTCTAACTCAGGCAATCGTGTTCTATGATGATCTAGAAACGGGCGAGACGTTATTACACTTATTAATTCAAATGTCAATACATTGCGGTCTGTTCTACGACTTTTCGCAAGAGAAAACATAAAGTGCAGTAATAAAGCAATTTTCATTCATTCAGATCACATTACAGCAACATAACACTTAAGCCAATCCACCTCCGCGTCGGGTCCAGCTAAGTCATGCATTAATGAAAGTAATCAGTCTAGCCTCGACCTCGTTTGGATAGAGAAACCTGGTATTAAGAGAATGAAGTCGCGTGAAAACTAATTAATCTTTGACCTATTCTCATTAACGTCGTAACTAATACCCAAGAGCAAGTAATATGCACTGAACGTGAACTGCTCAAACGTATTTATAGTACCTGAGATCTTTGCATGTGTTTGTTAAGAAAATTAGTAGGTATGTTTAGAGTACAAAGGATGCTATTTTGATCAAATGATTATATAAAATACGGTTAAGTGATTAATTTAAAAACAATCCTTTGGAAATTAATCTTCGTTTAATTAATCTTCGTTTATTGTGTTTGTATATTTTGTGTTATAAATAAAAATAGTTTAGAACATGTCATTTAACAAAAAAATTGAAAATAAAAAACGTTTACACCATAAAAACTTAGGCACTTACAAAGTATAACAACACTGCAAAATAAAGCTCGCAAACGATTTTCCAGCCAAAGGATGCAGACATGGCTGCCTTAATGCTCCGACTTTCAGTTGAACCTATAGCATAGAATGTCAGCGGTTTAAACGAAGTACTGCAGTTGCAACGCAAAGTTTTTGCTTATTGTGTCTAACGTGGCACCGGCTCCTTCGCTACAAAGAAGCATAAAGCAAAAAGTTAATTTAAACATCGTAAACGAATCAAAACAACAACAACGACAGTGTTTTATTTGTTTGTGCAACAAGAAGAACTATATTAGACTAAATAACATTCTTTGAAAAAAAAAACGTAGATAAATAAATACATAAATTAATGCTTACACACTCATACCCACACTAGGATCCCCCGAGTCGCGGGTGGCACAGACAACACAAATAACACATCACTAACACCCACTACTCAAGAACAAACATTTATCTGCCACACAACAGTTTGCCCCAGCCGGGAATCGATTCCGGGACCCTTCCCTTCGTAAGCAGGGTCGTCAAACAAGTGATAAATCAAATCGGTAGGTACAGTGATTTCTTAAAATGTGATAATAACGGGTATCATGTATATGCGTCGAAAACAATATTTTCAGCGTAAATTAATTACTTAGTTAAGTAATATTATTACGTTAATTCCTACTGTCCCCAATTTATCCGATTAGGTATTTATCCCAAAAGTAAAATTAATTAACAATTTAACATGTTTTATCCCGTTTCTGAAAATCTTTGTCAATATGCATGAGAACATAATGAACTATGCTGCAGATATGAATATTGTTAGCGTTTGTTAGGTCAATTTTCAATATTTAAACTTGGCAACGAACCAATTATTTTGATGTGAACTCTGTAAAATGTACATTATGCAAATACTATCATTTTTCAAACGAAATTAAATTTCAATAAAAATTGCAGACGGAAATGTCGAAACTAACAGCACAGCTAACAGTGTACCCGTTATTTGTCACCAGGCTACAGAACCCTAATAAAACATAATTAAATTGAATAACGAAATTACGAAGTAAAATTGAAACAAAGCTGTAGGTATGTAAAACTTAGTGCTGTCGTAATTCAAAAAGTTTTGAAATGCTCACGTACCTACGATGGATGGAGCAGCAGGAAGTAGGGCCATCTCTAGAGAGCAGTATTGCGAGACGTAAGTAGTTTTAACATTCAACGCACATTAGCAAGGATACTGCTAATAAAGCGAAGGGAAGCTCTTTGAAGTTACTTCGCGAATTGCTCACCAGGAAGTAATATTAAAACGCGACAATTTTGGTGTTCAATCATAAAAGAATTCTTCGAAAAACCGCGTTTTCAAACTCAAATGCGCACATTGTGAAGATAGTCCGCGTCGTAACTATTCGTGTGATTAACTGATGGCATCACTCTGACTCATAGCCCGATGTAACGAGGACGTAACAGTGTCTTCGTCTGGGTTTGTTTACAAATAAAGCTTTGCTCTCCACTACTACAGTGAGCTACTGCTTGTAAACGAGTTTAATCACTCACACTCCCGTAAACATGATGTCGATGATGTAATCCTATGATCACTTCTTGCAAACACATAAATTTAACTATTAAGTATATGTTCACATTAATGTACACCTCATTCTACAGAAGATGAAATACGTAATGTGGAAAATACATATTATGTAGTAACATAGATAAACGTAATTCATTCTAATTTCCCCTGGGCGCAGTAACGGTATCTTCGAAAACTGTTTCAGTTCTTGAAACTGTAGCGAGGTATCCAGAGACAGATTTTCGTATAATTTCTGTCTTATGAATAGAATATAATACAATAATATTAAAACAAATGATTACAAATTCAGTGTTAGATGACAAGTTATGCTAATAGCATCAAGGATAATCTAATTATCACAAAACGTGTTCGTGCTTTGTATCAAGTCCAAAGTAAAAAATATGTAGGTACATGTATTCGAAAAGCTAAAAGCTATGCCTGTCTGACGACCTCATCGCGACGACATTGTAACTCAGACCGGTACTCATGAAATATGAATGCGTTCCCTGAAAGAACGGCCGGTCCCTTCAACAGCTTAGTCTACGTGTATTTTCAAACAACCCTTCAATATTGACATTAATGTATCAGGGTGTTTTAAAAGCATAAATGAATAGATACGTTACAATAGATAGCCCTTTCTTAAGTTTGATCCTTCATAAGAACATGTGTTATTCGTGCAAACCTGTTTTATTGTACCGTGTTCCCATAACAAAACCAGTTAATTTACCCGTTGGTTGGGTAATGTAGTTCGTGCCTTTCAAGTCTCTCAAACCTGCAATTTATTTTGCACCGGGAAAATAAGATATTCTTATACAATAGTTGATGATTTGTATTACAGTAATGATGTCGGCATAGATTGTGCCTCGTTTTTAAAGAAAAAACTTACACATGCATTTATTTATTTCCTTTTATTTAAAAACATCAATATCAGGTTCCTATGTTGAACCTAAAATTCTATCGATACAAAGAAATTTAAACATTTTACTGCAAGTTGTTCCTCAGACGTACAAAACTCTTGACGTTGTCTCAAGAGGCCTCATCTAATTCTTAATCCAGCAAAGATAATATTCTAAACCCTGGCGTAATATTCTAAATCTTCTAGTAGAGATTAATAAGACGTCAGGCTTTTAGACAAGAAGACTTCTTGTCTAGCTTACAATGTATTGTAATCATAAGATACTTCTCCTTGAACTTGTAAAACGTTTCCTATTGTAGTGTGATTGTTATTTTCTTTAAAACACTAGACAAAATAATAATCTATCTACCACACAAGCCATTAATAAGAATAATTATCCAAAGCAACCACTCTCTACTAGGAAGCAAAATTGTCTATAAACGAAAGCAAACTAGGACTAACAAAATAAAAGCAAAATTTTAAAATTAAAATTTTCACGTAGGCAGGATACGTTCAATCGTAAATTATCTCAACTCACCTATATTTATTTGTGTCTCTGATAATATTGACGTCGAAGGGTCACAAACGGCATGTATCACATCGGTCAGTCAACACAGTGCATATTCCCAAGGTAAACAAAGATTACGTAAACGCAATCCCACGCACGCACGTCACCCGATCGATTTTCAAACTTTCGAATACGCCCACTTAGAATTTACAAAAGCAACTAAACTAGAATAAGTCGGATAGCCCAACAACACTACTATCAAAACACCACAATAACAGTCTCTCGCCCTTGAAGTCGTACAGGTTATATTATCGATAAAGCACAACACGCGCACTGACAGTTTGGACAACAATCACAGGTCAAGTTCGGTGACAATCTCCGAAAAGAAGAAAGAAAGTCGTTGTGATGATTTCATTTTCGGTATGTAAAGGTCACATGGTCATCATGTACCCAAAACGAATCTGTATACATCAGGTTAATGAAGCGAGAATCGCGGGTCTGTCGCGTAACAACACACATCCCCTTACGGCCAGGCAGTGACTGAGCGGCCAGGGCGCCGCTGAGCGTATGCCGACGAGTGGCGTCGAGTGGCGGAGCGGAGACCCCTCACCTCCTGCCGCTGCCGCCCCGTGCGCGCGCCTCTCCACGCATATCGCATCAAACAAAAATATTATTGGGATAGCGACTAGTTACTTTAATCAGCCACAATCTAACAAAATTCATTTAAATATATAAATAATCTAAAGTGTAAGTAGTAATAGTCGATTCCGTCTTACGAGAAATACCATACGAGAATTACCATCAGCTTATGCTTGCAGAAATATCTATAATACTCGTAGCAGTATTGACCACTTATGGAGAGATGTAATACATAAGAGCAACGTAAGCATATCCCTAAAGTTGACCAAGAGTGGGTCAGCAAACTTTTGGGAAAATATTGGAGAGCTCTCCATCCAAATTTCCTAGGACTGAATGAAATTCGAGACATCAAACTCTTAAGTTATGGGGTTTTGAGATATTTCATCATATAAATAAATATTTGCATTTTGTAATTAGATATCTTAAAGATTGCTTTCATTTTGAGCTTGAGGACGAGGTATTGCACTTTATTATACCTTGCACAATCGCCATTTTAGCATATCTAAATATTTAGTGGACTCCAGTTACCCAGAAAACAAGATCATCTAATACAAACTTTGCAGTACGGTCAATAGTAATTGTTTTTGGTGAAAGTTAATTGATAACTGTAAGTCAGCCTCGCCGCAGTTCAATAACGCACTACCTTTACTATTTCTACTATACTTCATAGCCAACGTAAACCTCTTTTATACCGCAATAAAATATAACAATATTTTATTTTTGTTTACTTACCCTTACTATAGCAATTCGAATAACATCGATGAAATAATCATAAAAGTACTTGATGTCTATAGAATACATTCTTAATGATACATAATTATGATCAGAATATAATAAGATGAATATAATATAATAAGGACTTTTACACTGTTTAAAAGTCACATTCATAAATTATATTACTTGTACAGGGGGAGGAAGTGGGTTTACAAAGCGTGACATCATGTGATAGGGGGGAGGGTCATAATATTCATGGCATAAGCAAAAACTTTGTACGGTAACGGTGGTCAAGCATTAACTTATAATTAATAAAAAAAAGTATGAAATTTGGCACACTTTTAGTTTTTAGAGAGAAGTGCAGAATGCTAATATTTTTAAAAAAGAATGCATATAAAATACACTAACTGAGTTAATAAAACATTACATAAACTAATATAAGTTACTCTATTCATACTTCCATATGTTTGACACGACGTTTGAAATGTGTTATAATGGTGATCGTTCATAGAGTCAAGGTTAAGTCACCCTTTGACAGAATGAATTACGGTCGAATTTCGACCGCAGAGCGGGTAAATAGTAAATCTAAATGCTTTATCTCTGAATTTGTTGACTCTATTAACTTTGAGTCTGAAGACTATTAAATTGCAAACTTACAAAGTATTTCCAACTTTTTTAAAACAGTCAACCTAACAGTAGAAATACAATAACTTGTTTGTTGACTTCTTATAAATCTCAATATTGGCAAAGTCAACAACCAGGAACATTCTTAAGTTGAACTAGGATTCCATTTCACGTTTATGTTTTTTAATGGGATAATAATTAGTATTTTTTTCATATCTCTCACGTAAAACACCGATCATGTACAATTCTATTATATGTATAATTATTTATAGAAAATTAATTAATTAACACATTCGACCAAAACTTATTGATATTCAAAACATTATTAGGCGCGCTTTGAACAATTTCTGTTAAAAATTTCAGTCTATTGTGGCTTATCTGCGTCAGGACACCCCTTGAATAAATAATGATAAACTTTATTTATTCATCATATTTTATCATTCGAGGACACCCAACTGTCACAAAAAGCTGTCATGAAAGGAATTACGTCTTTGTTGAGCCGTCAAAAAGCCAAGGGTAGATACCTAGACAGAGACAGTATCGCTTGCCTGATAATTTAAAGTAAAGTTTTCTAATCGAAAACTTCGGAACTCGATAACGGTGGGAAAATCCTTACTTAAATCAAAGTCGAGGTAAACTTACGATAATGTGCACTTATAACTATCCATTTTGTATCATTATACCACTCTTGCGTAATGATAAAACGATACATAACACCAAATTTAGAATAAAAACTTTCTACTTGATACAAAACAAATAAGTTACATGTTTTAAGACATTCTTGAAGAAAGGAGTTCGTATCAGGTAGGTAGGGAAGAGGCAGCCGGCAGGTAGAAAACCCCCTCAAGTCTTTTCTTAATTACTTACCAGGAATATCGGGTTTGTACCTGCAACCATTGATTCGCTGGTGTGTTCATGGTCTTTAATAGGTGCAGCAAATTTATACAGGACTTATGGGAATCATCATTAGTTGTGAAATATGTATTTAAAAAATAATTAACAAAAACAAAATGTTAAATACATAAACGACTAAGTATGTGAAAATCTATTGACTCTGTGTTTTCAAACCTTGTTTACAAGACTCAGAATAAAAAAAACAATTATTATAATGTAACTACATAATTATTTCCAGTCAACGAAGTTGTAATTTTATTGCAAGCATTCAAGACTAGAAAATATTCATAGTCTGACTGTGAGTGTGACTGAGATGACTATGTCCAGGTAAAAACAGTAGGTCTTACAATGCGTAAACGTCAATGTAAATAAATAAAATTAGTTTTTATATTTATTCTTCTATTCATTTTGTATCCCCTAATTTCCCTATTAAATAATTTATTATATGCCTACTTACATAAAAAACACGCCACTGTATTTCATTCGTTGTTTTAATTAAATAAATCTTAAAACATACCAACACTTTAGGTACATCAGTAATATCTTCCAGAGAGCTAATTACATCAATGTAATTCTTATTGCAGAAACCCATTTATATTGTTTGAGCCAACTATTATAATAACATAACATGAGTGTATTTCTAATAGTCATACACATTTTGCCTCACCCAAGGCGTTCTACCTGTTTCCTTTAATTTATGGTATTTGGCATCCTCCATTAGTGGCTAAAGTGGGTTACGGGAACCGCTTTGTTTTATGGGATGATAGCAGGTTTATGTCCTCCCGTTATTGGATGCAGGTAATTTAAAGACATTACCAGATGAAATGAAATATTTTGCTTCGAAATTAGATGTAATTTGGCGCGTATGTTTAAGCAAAAGTTGTAAAAATACTTAGAACGATTTACTTAAAACACCCACGGAAATTTTAAATAATCTTTTCTGCAAATTATAATTAGTTTCTTAATCGTTTAATCAAAAGCTTTAATTAAACTAATCTAATGACTACTAAATCTCTGTTGCGTCACATGTTTATTTAAGTAACACTCTTATTTTCTAACTTTAGCATTATTAGTTTCTTGTACTTATGCAGGAAATGAAGCAATACTAAGTGAGGTGTCGTCGACAGTTTAACAACACGTTAATTCAGTTACACTACCCGGTAAATTACACAACTCCACTTTCTACCACAGTCAGTTTTGCAGTCATAGCAATATGTCTTTGGAATCTCTAAATCCATGTAGAGCTCGGAATTTAACATATTTCAGAAATTAATAAAAATACATCGTTACTCTCGTATTTTTCTGTTTTAACTTTTTATTAATTTGACAGTTTATTGTTTTAGATGTGACATTACTCTTCTCAACAAATGATAGGATAATTAAGTACTTAAGCAGCTCTAAAATATCATGTAAGCAATACCAAAAAATGTCCCTAATTTACTTAATTCTACATCATTTTTATCTTTACGTTACTTTATGTGTAACTGATGTGGTTCTATCTTAGATCCTTAGGTTCTTTTTAATGGTTCTTATTCAAATAACAAAATATAGGTACTATTAAAGAAACATACAAACTGGCATCTCTGCACTAGAATACCCGGTGTCGTGTGTGACACGGATCGACTTTCTCACAATTAAGAAATTACGAACATCCGAGACACTATAATGTCTGCACTGAAGGTTTGCGCCGTAACATTGATCAAATCCTCGCGGTGTTCCTCGCTCGGAAGATATAGCTAAATATACACGCTCTTCGGTATGTTAAATGTCACGCAAAATTAGATCAAATTATATTTTTAAATCATTTGGAGTTGTTTAACGTCAATATCACACTTGTACAATATTTGGTGACACTTATAAAAACAAATGTTAGTCGATTATAAGACAATGATTTAGTTTGGCCCTGCCTGTGAAGCAAGGAGTCCCTGTTTCGATTCCCGGATCGGGTACAAGTTTATGTGACCGGTATATTTTTTCGGTAATGGGTATTATTAAAGTATTATTTGTTGCTCTCCATGCCACCCGCGATAAATCGAATCCTAGTGTGGGGGTATAAGTGTTAGCATCAAAAAAATCACGAGAAACGTCATTTTCATAATATATGATGTTGAATACTCAAATGTATTCAGAACCCAAGTAAACTATAATTTTAAGTAACAAGCAACGCCTGTGCTCAGGTGAAATATAACTGCATAGGCGAGAGCATTCTATTGTGAAGGGTGGGTACACTTGACACTTTTGGGGTAAAAGTAGTCGAGCATACTTCAGTGCCAGTCATGTGAATGAAAGCAAATGACTTGCATAACATGCGAGTGAAGTTGCTTCCACTTTGGATTTTCCGCTGTTGCTTCGATTTTTACATATTGATTTCCATCTGGATGGTTAAAAGCAGATTTAAATACTTTTCAACGATAACATTGTTTGCGTTTAAGCGGTTGTAATTAAAGTCGCTTCCACTGGCAACAACATTCCACCATAACTAATCTTTGTTATTATACCCACCGCCACTCCTATGAAGTAATCGTCCTATAAGCTTAAACCAATTGAAAACTGGAGCTATAGTTTGGTCGGATATTATGAGATCGGATATATCATTACGTGTAACTGATTTATTCGTCAGTATAATTATAATGTTAGGTAGAATGTATCTCTTTTTAGGCCGGATTGTTGGCAGATGTCACATGACTCGTATAATATGAAGAATGTCCTGTGTGCAGCGAAAATCTGTGTCCGTCAAATCAATACGCGTGACTGGCGTGACGAATAATACTTAATCGTTTATTTGTAATATTTTTTTTATTTACTGCCATTTGTTTTTGAAAATTTGGTTCTATGTACTCGTATAAGTATATGGCTAATGTATATGACTAATTTTATCATACATGCAGCATCCTTCATATTTCTGATATTACTTAGAAACGTTCAGCATAATTCACTACGATGTAAATAGCAATAAATACATTCGATAAATTACGTTTGATTCGTCGCACATCGACCGAACGTCGGTCGCTTCCAACGTCACAACTCATCTACAGGCCATTTCCGGTTCAGACGGTGTTCAGACCAGTTCCGTATCTTCCAATCCATATATCAATTATCATGTTATCTATACTTATTGGAACATGTGATATTCTGATGAGGACGGTAAGTTCTTTACTAACTAATACTTGTTTAATAATAGCATGATAATCATGTCCAAGTTCTGGAGACAGGTGACTATAAATGCTATATCTGATTAAATCTTAAAGTATCGATATCGAATTATAGCAGGAATAACGCACACTAGTATCATATTATCATCGAATATTTAATTAAATTATGACAACACATTTGCTCAATACATATTTGATTATTCGATTTATCGATTAACCACGTAACTGTTCGTTTTAATTGCACATAGATGAATTGTCTTTACATATTTCAACATACATGTCATATTATTATATGATATGATCATGACTTTATCATTCTGCGTTCTGCGTACGCCGATAATTACATAATTATTGACGTACGCAGAACCACAATGAAATTTTCAAAATACAGCAAATATGATAAAGATATCAATCACGTTTTTCGTTGGAATCATAAACAACAAACGCGACAGAGCCGACGTAACCGTCCGTAAACATGCGTAGTGAGTGATGCAGTTAAAATGCGGAATGTTCTAAGTTTGCTCAGAGAAATAAGTTGTGTCTAAACTGTTGTGAGCACGCAGCTTTCATTCATCTTAAACCTTTTCAGATGCGGGACTTAATTCACGCCGAGACGCACGGTATCTACTTACACAGTGCGCTGGCGCCGTACCGCGCTTCGAGACAAAAATGTTCATTTACATTGGTGCTCCCATTGCGGACCCGGTATTTATCCAGTGTTAAGGTACCGCATAATAAGAGTACGCCGCTTTGACTGACGCAGACTTCTGAAATCTGAGTCGCTTTAAAACTATAATCTTTCAAAAAAGACAAAATATGTTTAAAGGGAGCCATTTAATTAGCTAACCATATTTGCTGTTCCTTCTTGGTTTACGATTGGCTTATGGTTTACACTTGAAGAATACTATATAAATAGTTAGGTACCTATTTAAGTTGCTTTGAAATGATAATTAAATGTAAGAAAAAAATGCGTAAAAATTAAAAATGATATATATTTTGTAAAGCCGCCATTCTTGTTGAACTAATTTCAACAAATAATTTCTATCGAAATAGAGTAATTCTACTGAGATGCGAAAATACAGAAATTTTCTATAAACAGGTCGTTATGTAAATACTAAAATGGCGGAGCTCAACAAGGAAGGCACTAGTATTCAAGAGGCCTATCACGCACTTCGGAACTTCAATGTGGAATGGTGGCGGAATTAGTAGACATTCCAAATCAGAACCTCTGAAGCACGGTCTCCGACAAAAATTAACGACTACTATTTAAGGATCTCATCCAGCACCAGTGGCATGTAATGTAACCTTCGTAAAACAAAAGCGCTCTTATCTCAGTCGACCACTTACGAAAACAACAGCTGTAAGCGCTTAAAGATATTTTATATCTATCATTACATACCAAAAAATCCTTAACCCAAGATAAGTATATCGAGGCTGTTTCGTTTGCGTCCTCTGTCCCTTCCCTCCGCCTAAGCCAAGGTACGTAACATAACAAACTGTAATAACAACTTATCTTCATCGCCTCTTTCATTTCCGTGTCCAATGTATCGCCTGCTCTCAGCCAACTCCCCCGTTTGATCAGCCCATCGGGATACATGTTGCCTAGCTACACGGTACATAAATTACCTGATGTAATGCCCGCTTCACGTTATTCCAGTTTCAACACGGCCTGTCCTGAAATGGATTGTTTTGGTTATTGTTTGGATGGCCAAGTGCCAGGTCCCTGTAGTTAGTTAGGCAGGTCTAGTATGGATCAGTATCAAAATGAAGTAATTTTTGGATATAAATAGATAGTCACAATCACAATATTGCAATGGAATCGATGTTTTAGAGCGGAGTATAATTTGCTAAAATATATAAAATGAGTTCTTTTCATTTAAAGTCCTGTTCATTTTTATAGAAAGAATACGCAAAATCTTACTTTAACGAACAATGTAACAGTAATAAGGTAACAGTGATTTGAAAATAGTCAAATTTTGAAGACAGGATGATAAATATTGATAATACTTACTAGGATTTATTGTAATTTTTATCCTGTGTATCCATGTTCATAATGCGATCATTATATTATCCAATCTAAGGGCACTAGGTAAGCTAGTGCGAGCTGAGAGAGCGTACAATGGATCGGACAGCTAGTAATCCAACATTCAATGCAGAGTTCTGGATTTGAATAATGTAATGAGCTCTTAACTCTTAACTCAACAGTATAATACGCTTTCCAGTTACCCTAATCCTATGTCCTGGGACTTAGAACTGATACGCAGAATTATTTATATGTGAAGTAAAAATAATCGTACTTCAGTGCGTTCAGGAATTCGAAGTAACTTTTCATGTGTCTGGCACATGGGAATTGGAATTAAATTCACCCGAGCCTTGCTCAATCGGAATCAATCTCCCTTTATTGTTGTTTATAGCCCATACTAAAACTTCCATCCATTTGATCATTATAAAAGTCGTTTTATTTAATTTTAACTCTATTAAATTATAGATGAATCAATGTGATAAAATACAATTAGTGTAACGCCAATGCTTGGTCAAATCTTTGATTAGAATTATCTTGAATAAATTCTCATATTTTTCTATAATACCTCTCGTTTCGGCTTCGGTGTTAGTGGTTCAAATCACCTACAATCTAAGCTAACATCTCAAGCTTGTGGTGCACTCTGATGAACAATGGACGAGGCTATACCACCACGTCGCTCCGGTTGGTGGTCTGGCCACTGGGCTCTATAGCAACCCGATTAATCCCAACGGTACTTATCATGCAAGGTACTTATCTATGCTCTCCTTCCTAAAATTGATTAGGTGTTTCGATCGTAGTGTCGTATAACCAGAAATAATGCGGGGGACCCGCATTTTTCAGTGGCAACGCGTCATTGACGCTGTTAGTGATAACATGGTAACAACAAATATGTGTTGTTACCATGTTATATATCACAGACACATATGATTTGTATATGCATGGGCAACGAAGGCCACTTACCATCAGGTCGGTTATTTACATATACATACATGTATATTATATTAAACGGAAATCCATGCGATCATACTAATGCATGTGTTTACATTATTTCATATAAACTATCGGAGCATGAAAGAAAAAGAGCACAATAAAATTATCCCTGATATTTTTATCTTCAGCGGCCAAAAAAAACCTGAAAGGGATCCGACGTGAATAATAAAATGCTTTAACTGAAACGGGCTCGTGGAAAAACGCACAAGTGAATTTCATTTTCGAGGTAGATGGAAAATCTGACTGTTTCTGGACCGACCCGCGTCAGGTCAAAAGGTTTCCCTAATAGCACACCCAAACGCCAATTACAACAATTAAAGTATTCAAGCTCACGTCATTATGTTCTTTTTTATTTTGGTAAATTTTGTTGCCACGCGTCGAAATGTTATTCTTGTATATTGTACCTACGTAGGATATAATGAAGTACATAATACGTTGACTGCGCCTACTACCTACTGTGTCATATATAATATACTGTATCGGCAGTGAAACAGTTCCTTACTTTTAAATTTAATTATGTGCAGAAAAAGTACCGCTTTCATTGTTCTCTGAAAATATCTAAAGGTCAACTGAGAAGGAACGCTTTAAGGACATCTTTAGTAGGTAGGTACTATTTTTAGGCCTTTACGCCTAACTAAATTATAAACTACACGATATCACATGCGAGCTCCAAACACATATATACAAGTGCACGGACACACACAAATAATTATTATTAAGAGGAAATACCACGCGAACCCTTTTTCAAATTTGGGATTTTTTCACTCAATATCTCTGTCGCGCTTGCGAGCGGCGTGTATGTCAGTGCGATAGGGACAACTGCAGCTCCGTGTAAAAACCCGAGGCAAAAATCATCAAAATCGAGGTTCCGTTCTCGACTAATCCCCCCACCAAAACTAAAGCAATCTTAACGAAATTTTGGAAATTGAATGGGAAGGAGATATTCTGTGTCAGACCGTTTAGCTTTTTGTGCTAATTATTATACAATTTGTGTACTAGGCGTTTGTTTGCGGCATATTTGTTTGGCCGTTTTAAGCGCTGTTTAAAGTAGCCTAAAACTTTTGAAAACAAAAATATCAAAAAAATCAAAACGTACCGACATAGATAATGATGATATTATTCTTGTGTGAAAAAATTATTGATCTAGAGTCAAAAACCAGCGAGGGATTAGTCGAGAACGTTTGTATGGAAAAATGACCCGTAGCATTTCCTCTTAAACCTATTAATTCTGCGTTAAAAGTAAGTAACTTTAATCAACCTTGTGTTCAAAGTTCTACTTACATTTCCTTTCAGTCCACAACTGAGGAAACATATCAACGTTTGACGTGAAAGAGGGCAATAATCCTGTTTGCGGTTGGTTACAGAAATGTCCAGTTAGGTACTTTTGTTTACGGGTGGACTATCGTTCACTTCTTCGTTGACAAAAAAATAAAAGACTGGTGACTTCGTGGTCTCATGATACATAAAAGATCTTAAGCAGTACAATTATATTCTTAAAATTAAAGCAAAGAGCTATAGACTATAACGTGAGCTCCGGAAAGGCCGGTTAAAGTATTTAATTACTGAGATATTCTCGACCGTCCGCTTCGGCGCCAGCTCTTATTATAGGTAGGTATATTTTTAGTATATTTCTAAAACCAGAAAGCATAAGCTTGAGTGCACATATAAAAATGTTATTTTCTTTATTAAACATTGATAGACAAACATTTCGACATTGTAAATATGGTAACATAAACAATGATTAAGAATAAACGTGTACTAAGGTACTTACTTTATTTTTCGTAAATTTCCTAAAATATATTTCTTGCAATTGTCTCAAAAATACTATTTTTTTAAGTACAAATTCACTTATAAATCGACTTTATAATAGAAGCACTGATGAGGTTATGCTGGGTGCCTGTGACAGCAGTCTTACAAAAGGCACTTATCAACTGATTAACAAATAAACCAGAATTATTTACCATTCTTCAATCACAATTAATATAATTACTCGCGTACCATTCTTCATTCATAATAATGTGTCAAGTCGGAAGACGTGTTGTCAGCACTAACCCATGCATTGCTTAAGTGATGGATTACTCCTAGGTGGGTACTCAAAAATCCATCTAAGCTTTCGATTTTACGAGTATAAAGCTAAATGATTGATCTTTTTCCGCATTATGGCTTAATACTTCAGTACTTAGTCAGTTTTAAAGAAACATTAAGATCTAGAAATAATATTCCCGTTAATAAAATACATAAATTTTATCTGTTATCTTCACTCTGTGACAATAATTTATCACTTCTTTCAAAATATATTTGGAATCAAAACGTTGGTTGACAGTGGCTAGCGCAAACACAGCATTAATTTTTCGAGTTGAACATGCAGTGCTTATGCCACCACTATAAAAAACATATTTTATCATCAAATTAGACATAAGTAAACGTACTTAACTGAAACGAAATTATAAACAACACAAATGTTGTAATTTAAATTTAGATTCCAGTTTGGAATAAAAAACGCCAGGTAGGTACCTATATAAATTTTGCCAGTATCAAAATCATAAACTGTGACGACTATAAATATTAATAAATTTTCACAACGTATTTCCTCTTATAAATATACACTTAAAAGCTGAAAAACTCTTGTCATTGGAAACTTTGGTATAAATATTAAGCATGTTGGAAGTTTTAAGTGAAGCCGAACGACCATTAATCTCCGTATACGATATTTTGCAGAAATAACAATATACGTACGGGCTACATAAGAGTAGTAATCTTGGATTAATTTAGGTTACTCGGTTACCTGGTAAACCGTTATACATCGAGCTAATCTCTGATGCTCCTTTTTCCTGATTTTATAATGATCTCATTAGATACATTGAGTATTGCAATCAATGTCAGTGCGGTGATAATTAACTGACGGAAAGGGTAAATTATGTGTATAAAATAAATTGCGGCTTACGCTACACGGCTTACAATAGCTTACTATAGCAAAAAGTGTCGTTACAACTTTTCAGTACTGAGTTTTCGTATGAATTTTTCGTTACAACTTTTCGTATGAATTCCGTCTAGCCCCCTTTCGCAACGGGCGATAAGGAACTTCGTTCCAATGAGTGGAATCGGTAATATAATAAAATCATTTATTTATAGCCTTGGTTAAATAAAATATTGTTTTTAATTAAATATGAAAACATGTACTCATCCTTATCGAAACCCATAACTTTCCAACTGGGCGTGGGTCTCCTCTCAGAATGTGAGGGGTACAGGCCATGTAGTCCATCATGCTGGCCAATTGCGGATTGACAGACTTCACACACCTTTGACAACAATATGAAGAACTCTCAACGCTCAGATGTGTAGGGTTCTTCATGATGTTTTCCTTCACCGAAGCAAGTGATATAATTAACGTTCAAACCACTCGGTAATTACTGCTTTACTGGCCGTGATCATCTAGTAGTCAGGACCCTTCGTTGTGGCACAGTAATAGTATTATACAGTATTGTGACTCGGCCCTGTCCTTGAAATGAATGCCTACAGCCCCGCGCGCTAGGGCCGTCTCTTTCTAGTTGTAATGAATGTACGTGGGTAGGTAATACACACGCTTCCTGATTACAAACCCACACGTTCGATCGTCCCTATGGCGCTTCTGTGGCTGTTGTGTACTTAATATGTACTAAACCACGGTATATGATACTATTACCGACCGTTTGTATGAAGATGGAATATTGTATGATACTATACCGTGTGTGGTATGAGTACTTACTTCATCGAAGTGGAAATATTTGACGAAGTAAATAATTCTGATGATCAACCAGATCAAACTGCAAAATACTGTGTGTGTTGAGAACACTAGGTGCAAAAGACATGGAATTTCTTTTAGTTTTTTCAATGAAGCGTTAATTTTGTGCCATAGAGCATACGTGAAAATGAATATATTTAATGTAATGAGCAAAGTAAATTACATATGGTTGGAAATCACGCTCGCTCGTCCGCTGAATGTCGTATGATTGGGCCTTCTCATTGCTTTGTTCCTTAAATTATGTACGTACAATAATATGATGAAATACATATATTTTACAACCGAACTGAAATCTACATAAAAAGACTTTTTCTTTTTATGTAGATTTTCAGTGATGTGTAAATTGTGATGAGATGCATGTTTTTAAAATAAGAAAATAGAAGACAAAAAGGGTTTTTGTTTTTACATAACAATTTTAATTTACAATAAACGCTCACGTAAATTCTTGTATTCAAATTTAAAACTACCTCTAGACTTTAAGAATAATAGTTGAAATAATGAACGAAATAGCCTCCGTTATTACCCAACATTTTTCAGCTCTTTCATGAAAAATGCGACATTTATCATTTTGTAAATTAATTTCGTAGTCGAGGAAAAACATTTCATAAGATTGCATTTTTACACTACTTATTAATACAACAAATTATTCACAGAATAGTAGGTAATAAGAAGTGATTTTTTTCCCCTTGAAAGGTATATCTCTACGATATTATTAAAATTTCTAATTTAATTTAATCCTTAGACCTTAATTTAGGTGCCACTGGCTTCGTAATGAAGCCCTACTTGAATTAGCTGTCTGCTGTCTGCGGTTTTGGGATGTCTCTTCATTCTCCCTACATGTACATTACGTAGGTACTTATTATATTTATATTATTATTATTGAAATTAGATTTCTAATTTAAATTTAAATTAGATTAATTAAAATTTCTAAATTAGTTATGTTTTTGAAACGGTATAAGTAACTACTCGCATTCTGCTATATATCAGTTATACATCAACGTGTCAACACATGTTGTTGTACAATGCAGTTGTAAGAAAGCACGGACAAGATTACACATGAGATTGCAAAAGCAAAACAATGGTAGTGTATTCAGTATGGCGACGACGAAGCACATTTTGTGTGCGCCCCGTCGGACGCATGGTGTCCGAGAAGAAAAATGTGGGGCGGGAGCCAGGATAGAACGGGGTCGACGACCTTTCAGGCGCCGTCTCTAGCGCCTTCTTAAATCTTGTAATACTTAACACAAGTATTAGCTCCATGAATTTATTATCATGACGACTCTGCGGGGAGAGGATAGGTCTATGTCAAGTTTTATGAGCAATTCAAGCAATGTAAGGGATGTAAGTAATGATCTACTGTTTAGATCAAATGATATGAAAATTACACCGTAATAAACAAACGTAAACAAAAATCCAATCCAAATGCAATTATAGTGTAGATAAAAACTATGACACGAAATAAATGAATTGGCCACATATTTATCAAAATACAATTATATTTAAAAGACGATGATTGTAATTCGAGATGGTACAGATTAAATGGTTTTTGTTACTACATTATCAAGTTTCGACTGCAGTTACAAGGACAATAATATTACCACTGTGAGTACCTACTGGTAGTAGGGCAAGTAGTAACACGGACAATAAACGATTTAATAAGCTTACCTATCAATCACCAACTGATTTAAATATAATTTTATTACAAATTATTATTTTAAAAATGTAAGTAGGTACATACATACATTTACATAGAAATACTTATTCTGTCGTTGGCAATTTTACTGTATTTGTATACCCATTGTAACAAGAAGTTATTTAGTCGCAATTGAGTGTACTTCGCTAACAACAAAATAAGAGATATAATATAATAATATGATGTATTATTTACCTCAGGAAAGAAAAAAGACAAGTTGCTTCGTTGGGACCGATCATAAATCTATATGGACTTCTTGCCTGAACTCTATCTCTATATTTCAGACGGACCACCATTTTAGGTGTATGACAAATGATACACAGGCAACGAGATAAAGAAAAATGTCAAAAACAGAACAAAGTTTAGTTCACCCGTTTTTAGATAACTAATACCATAACTACTTACATTATATTTTTTTTATTTTTAGACTTATACATATTGTATGGTACCCATTTAAAAAAGATATAAAATAGATATTACTGAGAAAAATCAATGAAAGTTACATTGCATTACAAAATTACTTACCAAACTACCAAAATTAAATGTGAACTTTTATTAACGAGGTTTCAAACAATATTTTTTTTTTGTTTTTTAAATAAAAGTTGCACTCACAGCCCACGCTGAAATTATCTGTATCGTTAGTGCCATGCAAATTGAACAATTACAACACACCCAGACCTTCAAAGAACGAATTGATCGCGCGTAACCGCTTGTGGCATTTATTATTCCACGAAGGCATTCAACATCTCAAGTTGTTTCAGTTACCACGGCTTGAAAAATTAGTTCTTATCCTGGTTGAACTATGTAAATATCGACACTGCAGCATGGTATGGATTATATTCAGCAAGTACTTAGTATAATACAGTTTAAAATAAATGTCTCTACGAGAACGCTCTTTATGCTTTAACTCAACTCTTTAACTTTAAGCTCTCTGGGCTCTCCGTAAAACCATTGCGTAACATTTTACTACGTAAAGTTTGGCAGCTGTCACTTGGCCGTGTCGCGCTGAATGGGTTATGAAAGCCTTAACGCTTTTACAAATAATCCAACAATAAAGTCACAGACGACCCTACAATTAAGAGAGTGAAATTCGATAAGCCGACAGAAACAAACAAGGTTTTAGTGAAGAAGCTCTTAATACTTACAGTAATTGGAATACATAGTAAGAAGATACGAGAGATATAAATTTAATTTTTGGATTGACGTTTTATTAGGTGCCTATGTAGTTTATTGAATCAATACCTTCAACATTGTTTATATTAGATATAATGTTATAAAAATACAAATTATTTTAATTTGTCAGCATAAAGTGTAGGACAACGACAAGTCATCTTAAATCTTCATTTGCCGAAATACATCTAGAAAAAGACAATGTAATTGATAAATGAAAAGTAGTAATTCCGCACATCCAATCCGTATATAGAGCGTGATAATCTACCACGTGGATGTGTTGTTAAAGGCTCGTATCGGACGTTAATAAAATTCTCTTCCAGTCTCATTAGTATATTTCACATCATACATCAATATTGATCATGTCTCAAGGGTTTTTTTAAATTAATATAATTTACCGCTTGACTACGATCCCACCTGATGGTAAATGGCAACGTAGTCCGTAGATGGTAAATGGATGTTAGATAATTAGGTAAAAATTTGTCTTAGCGGTCCACCGCTAGGGGGCGATACTATACATATTTCACTTTGCGCGCAGTTCGGGGTACTCATCATAAAAAAAAAATAACCTTGAACCTATTTTTCACTTTGCGCGCAGTTCGGGGTACTCATCATAAAAAAAAAATAACCTTGAACCTATTTTTCACTTTGCGCGCAGTTCGGGGTACTCATCATAAAAAAAAAATAACCTTGAACCTATTTTTCACTTTGCGCGCAGTTCGGGGTACTCATCATAAAAAAAAATAACCTTGAACCTATTTTTCACTTTGCGCGCAGTTCGGGGTACTCATCATAAAAAAAAATAACCTTGAACCTATTTTTCACTTTGCGCGCAGTTCGGGGTACTCATCATAAAAAAAAAATAACCTTGAACCTATTTTTCACTTTGCGCGCAGTTCGGGGTACTCATCATAAAAAAAAAATAACCTTGAACCTATTTTTCACTTTGCGCGCAGTTCGGGGTACTCATCATAAAAAAAAAGAAAAATCAATACAAAAAGTACGTCCAAACGCAATGAATGCTAACAGACGACTGAAGTAAGTCTAGCGTCGCTTCGCTCAAATAGCGATTTCGACGAAAAAAGCACAGAATACAATTGCGCATGCGTTGGGAGGAGTGGCTGAGCATGCGCTGACATGAGAAACCGATGAAACATGCGCCATCTATCGAGAAAACCGTTTTCTAGCAACTTTTTTATTTGACCTTTCCGGACGCTGAAGGTCATGCCGATCGACTCAGAATCAAAAGTTGAGTCGATTGATATATAGCATCGCCACCTAGCGGTGGACCGGTAAGACCAATTTAAGCCGATAATTATGTTATTTAGATGATAATAATTATTATTATTATTTAGATTTGTTATTTAGATGGGTGTTCAATATGGACCAACAAATAGTCAGCCAACGTGACGATCATGATTCCTGTAGCATTGTAAAAAACAACACACGGACACGGACTCTTACTTGCGGACTAGAAGCGTATCTCTGACCGGGAACTTGGATTTTATTAGCGAAGAAGACGCAAACTGCAACTTTTATGTATGATGCATGAACAGCATTTTATGAAACAATATGGGGAAGGCACTAAATAAAAAAAATTGGTTGTCTGTAAAGTCGGTTTACTGACGATAGTTGAACGTGACAACGTCTTAAAAAAATAATTTCCTTTGAATGAGTAGGCAAGCACAATAAAAGAACACTTTTTCAATACAAGTTAAGTCATTTATTAAAAATTAAAGCTGGATACTTATACATCCTACATCGTGATTCAGAATTATAGCGCCCCACTACTCAACGCCATATAGTGTACTGCGAGTGAACTACCAGCTCAGCCAGCCTTCCTCCATCGATAAATGGACCCAATCGAACTTAATGAATAATTGTTCACTGCACAATACATAGATGGCGCTGGTATAATAATTCACCAACGGTAACGACGGTAACGCATGAGTCATGTTTTTTCATGCGTGCCACCGAATTATAAGACGTTGTCACGTCAAAAATCTTTTCATCTTGTTCCTCCATCCATCCTACATCCTTGCATTGTAGGTATACACAAAATTTTGGTATTCGACGTTTTTACTCGATACTACGGTACGAGTACAACTGTATACAGACTTCCACGTTGTGTCGCGTTCTGTAAAAACAATCGACAGTGACACACTCCAATAGAAGCAGTGTCGCTGGTAACGGCAACATGGTGTCACTGTCGCGGGTGACATTTACGAGTACCTCGTGATTGGCCTCGTCCCTGCGAATTGTCGCCGTCTATGTATTCGGAATGGTATCTTTAGGGTTATGTAATCTGATTGGTAAACCCCTTAAAATTTCGTCCCGTTAATTTGTCTTAATATCATACTATTTTATTCATACTATTTTACTATTCAAAGAACTTCTGTCGTCAACACTGTACGAAAATAGCGACATTATTAGGTAGGTATTTCATTTTTTACTTCAATTTATTTGACCAATTAGTAAATAAAAGCAATACAACAACAAGCACTAGGATTCCGTATGTCGCGAGTGGCAACGACAACACAAATAACACATCACTTACACTCACGACTTTAGAAGAAACATCTATGTCACATAAATATCTCCCCGGCGGAGAATTGAACCCGAGACCCCTCGCATAGCAGGCAGAGCATCTAAAACTAGGCTACGGGGTCATCGTTAAATATATAAAACCTAAGTGATCCCCTTTCTACAAAAAGCTGCCTTGGATAAACTGATATACTTAAGTGACTTTATAATACCTTAAGTAAACAGACTGTTCAACGGAATAAAATTAAACAATCTAACTTGGAAATCTTTCTTAATTATACTGTTCGAAGTCAATCGACGTCTGACCTAAATCTACATTTGAATAAAGACCCGGCTCAGTCCTCAGATAACTTTAGCACAATCGCAGTGCCATCTTAATAATTCCAATCTCGCAGACTCAATGTAAACAGGTCTGCAGTGTAAGGCTTAAGTGATTTTACGAACTATCCGAGCTCGGTGCGAAGCTCCAACGCCAGTGGCTCCGACATCATCGAGCCTTTCAATTATCACGGCTAACGAATGTGAATCTGGGACGAGAGAAAAAATAAAACCGCATCTATCCTAACTTCACAAAGAGAATAACATCGTATCAAACAGAGTAATTTCTGTAACTGGATTGTGACGGAACTAGCTTTCAGTTGGGAACAGTTGAATTTAATTGTTCGGCTTAACTACTTATGTAGTATGTGCTGTACGTTTACGTAATGAATCAATTTGTGCCTAACGTGATTTCTTCGGAATTGTTCAAAATTCAAATAGCCTTAATTTTATTTACTGTCTGACTGTAGGTATATATTATATTATGGCAGTGATAGTAAATTGACTTTATCGTGCACCCATGCACACCTAAGCGTAATTTTCTTAGAGGTGTGTGAAGTGTGCCAATCCGCAATTGGTCAACTTGATGGACTAGCATGTACCTGTACCCAAGCCCAGCATTGGGACGCGAACAAGAATAATTATTATTATCATCAAATCCATCCTATATGTCAATTATATTTTCCTAGTTTATTTTTCTGGATAATTTATTTTCATCAAAACAACATAATTCCCACGAATGTTTATTGAAAGCAGCTTATCTTGAATGAAATTTCGACCGATTGATAAATTTCTCAGATTAAAGTAGTTAAAATTGTAAGGTTAGGTTAGGTGGGTTTGTGAGTGGTTTGTTTTACCTAAACCATCTTCATGACTACCTTAGGCAAGGGGTTTCTAAAGTTTAAAATATTATTTCAGGACGTATTAATGAAAAGCCGCCTTAAATCCTTTAGGTACATCAATATTAGTGGGTCAGTCAGACATAATTATATTATAATCTTTAAAGGTACAGTAAAGTATACAAAATACACCGTAATATGATTTTCAATCTAATTTTCAAATGTCAGATAGCCAATAATGCATTCTGGACCAATCTATCATGTCCGACGCATAAAACCTTTCCGAGCAAGAAACGGCGGATTGAGTTTCCCAAATTTTCTATCAATAACATTTTTGTTTAACTTTACCCAATTTCATATCGATATTTGTTTATAATTAATGTTCACTTTCTTCTTGAACTGAGTAAACAGGTTGTTACTTTTACAATTATTTATAAGCTTTGTGCGGGGCAGGTATAATTTTGGAAATTAAAAGCGGTTTAGTTCGACAATACGTGTACTGAAGAATTAACAGAACGACAGTAAAAAAAAACAGGGTAGGCGGCAATAAATAAAAATAAAAACCGCGCGCTCGCGGCGCGAAGGTTTAAATCTTCAACATGCCCCCGCGCGTTGAAAGCATCTCTTTCAACCACCGATCTTCCTTTCCTGGGCTTCCGATAGCAAAGGGACAATCTTGCTAAAGGATCTTCGTATAACACCATTAGCTGTTCGAATGTCAGCGACTCGACTTATACCATCTGAAGAACCCGGATTCACGGAGACGATGCGCCCAAGTTTCCACTTTAGAGGTGGAGTGTGGTCTTCTTTTATCACAACGAGAGTGTTAGGTTTTAGTTTTTTTAATCTGCTGATAGGGTATTCTTCAGGGTATGTCTTCATGGGTAAGGCAGTTAGAGACCGGCCAACAAGAAAATGACCAGGCGTGAGCGGCGTCAAGTCGTCTGGGTCCGATGACAGCGGAGTTAGTGGCCGAGAGTTAAGAATCGCCTCGATTTGCACTAAAGTCGTGTTAAGCTCCTCGAATGTCAAATTACAATTTCCCAGCACTCTATTTAAATGATATTTGATCGACCTAACACCTGCCTCCCAGAGACCACCGAAATGCGGACTATATGCAGGAATAAAATGGAACTGAACGTTCTCCAAGGCGAATTCCTCAGCCAGAGAATCACAATTCGATTTTAAAAACTTTGACAATTCATTACATGCGCCAACGAACGAGGTACCATTATCTGAATAAATATGAGATGGTTTTCCCCTGCGCGATATAAATCGGCGTAATGCTAAAATATAATTATTGCTGGTTAAGTCGCTCACTAACTCTAGATGGACTGCCTTAGTTGTAAAGCACACAAATATAGCTATGTATGATTTAATAAGTTTACAACCACGACCAGGGCGGCTAGCGCAAGTGACCGGGCCTGCATAATCTACACCTGCACACTCAAACGGGTAGCCTCCTGGCACGACTCGCTGCTGTGGTAAATTACCCATTAATGGAGCAAGCACCTTGCCCTTGATCCGAGTGCAGCGGACACACTGCCGAAAGCATTTTTTTGCCAAGTTGCGACCACCGATAGGCCAATACCTTTCACGAATGCTAGCTAGCAGGAGTTGAGGTCCAGCATGCATTAACCGTTTATGCTCTGATTCAAATAATAATTGTGTAACACGATGAGTGGACTGTAAAATTATTGGATGTTTTTTCTCAAATGTAAAGTTAGAATTATCCAATCGACCTCCAACGCGAATTAAGTTGTCATTATCCATATAAACATTAAATTTAATAAGCGGACTTTTAATAGGCAGATTTTGTTTTTTAATTAATAAATTATATTCAGGAATTGAATCAATTTGTGACAAGCGTAGAATTAATTTTAATGCATTATCTAATTCATTTGTATTTAAATATTTAGTTGTAACTTTATTTTTTGTTTTTAAATTATTTATAAACCGTAATAAATAGGCTACAGTACGTTGAAGCTTAGACAACTTAGAAAAACGATTAAAATCAATAAGTTCACGTGGAGGATTATACGCAATGTGCAATGAAACTTCAGGTAATACTTCAGCCGAACTTGGGGTGGTGGGCCAGTGTGATTCATCACATGTCAAGAAACTTGGTCCATTCCACCATAAATCATGTGACTGAAGTGAACTTGCACTGATACCTCGAGAAATAAGGTCTGCGGGATTACTGTCAGTCGGAACATGTCTCCAAGTGCAACTTCCAGTTTTTTCCAATATTTCGGCAACGCGATTACGTACAAATGGTTGTAGCTTAGATGGCAACATTCTAAGCCAACCTAAAACTATAGTGGAGTCCGTCCAGCAGGTAACTTGAGTGATCTTTGCTCTTAACGCGTTGATCGCCTTCTCAAGTAAACGTGCGCCGATCAGGGCACCGTTGATCTCGAGACGGGGGATGGTCAAAGGCTTGATCGGGGCTACTCTGCTTTTAGCAAGCAATAGCCTTATTAAAACTTGACCGTTACAGTCTATACTACGGACATAAATGCAAGCCCCATACGCACGCTCCGACGCATCTGTAAACACGTGTAACTCTAAGCGGGAATATGAGTCACAGATGACACGCCGCGGTACACGTATGTTGCGGAGGTCCGGTAAACTGCTGACCATTGCGGTCCAAGCCCGACTTATGTCTGGTGGCAATTCTTGGTTCCACGACAGTCGTTGTAGCCATAACTTCTGTAAAAGAATTTTCATTAGGATAACAAAAGGTGATAATAGTCCCAAAGGGTCAAATATTTGAGCTATAACCGAGAGAATATCACGTTTTGTGTTACCATTGGTTATGGATGGGGAGATAGGAAAATAAAATTGATCTGATGACGAATGCCACCCGAGACCTAACGTCTTACTGGATTCGCTATCACCGATATTTAAATTCAGTGATGACTGATCTGGTGCTGGCAACACCAAAGGTTCATTGGACTTCCACTTTCTAAGAGGCATACAGGCCGAGGCGAGCTCAGCCGTCACCTGCTCACGTATGTGTTGTACGTGACTGATCTCATCACCTCCTGTCAATAAATCATCGACGTAGAAGTCGTGAATAATAATTTGTGATATGCTAGGGTCCTTACAGTTTAAACCAATCTCTTTAAGGCACCGCGTAGCAAGGTAGGGAGCGCTAGCGGTCCCGTAACTTACTCTATTCAACTCATAGAATGTGATGGGATCTGATTCATGTTCACGCCAAAGTATTTGTTGCAACGGTCTGTCTTCTGGATGAACTACGATCTGTCGATACATTTTCTCTACGTCGGCCACTAAAACGTACCTGTGCTGCCGGAAACGTAATAGTATCGACAGTAGGTCATCCTGCACCGTGGGTCCGATCATCTGGATGTTATTGAACGAAACACCTGATGAAGTAGGGGTACTCGCATTAAATACGACCCTTAACTTGGTAGTACTACTACTTTCACGTAGGACTCCATGATGCGGTATAAAATAATGAGGCACCTTGGTATTAGGCTTGCACTCTGACATGTGACCTAGTGCTTTGTATTCGGACATGAACTCCTTGTATAATTTACAAAAAGATTCGTTACCTTTAAGCCTACGCTCTAAAGACGTAAGACAATGTTTAGCTCGCTGATAAGAATCTCCTAACACGCCTGGTGTTTGTTTTAACGGGATTCTCACGCAGAACCGTCCGTCTGCGAGGCGAGTTGTATACTTCACAAAGTGTTCTTCACACAGCTTTTCTTCAGGAAAATACTGAGATGACTGAGGGCCGACTTCTTCGAGCTGCCAAAAACGCATTAATTGGTTTTGAATGACGTCATCAGAACAATTAGAAGATACAGAATCAATATGAGTAAAATTACAATTAATATTTTGCGGGACAGTCGATACGCGGTCGCCATTAACCGGACCGGAAACTATCCATCCAAGTCTAGTCTCATAAAGTATCGGTTGTCCATTTCCTAATTTAATATTTTGCGAACCTAAGATGTCCCAAAAAACATCAGCGCCTATGATTATATCAACGGCGGCGGGCGAATGAAAATAAGGGTCCGCTAAACAAATATCGGATGGGATGTGTAAATTTTTAACATCTATTTGACATCCAGGTATCTTATCAGTTATAGATGGTAGCACAAAACAACATACATTTGTAGAAAAATCTTCACTTAACGATTTCACTGACAAGCGACACATTAGACTAATATGCGATATTATACTATTTATACCCATAATTGATCTATCAGTGTGATCAGCTGGTATGTTTAATTTCTTAAATAATCTTTCGGTCATGAGACACGAAGAGCTACCACTGTCCAGTATAGCACGGGCGATGACCTCACGATTATCCCTATCGTACAGTTTTATTAACGCAGTAGATAATAAAACATTGCATTGATTCGTTCTCTTGCGTATATCAATGCTACCGGTGAGTGTGACATTAGAATCGTTTGTAACAGAAGGATGTAAACATTGATTCATATTGCTACTGTTATCGCTAGCTGTAGGTATAGATGTATTGTGCGACAGCTGTTTTACCCCAATGTCATTAACATGAACTAACGTGTGATGCTTACGCTTGCAAACCTTACAACCGGTTTTCTTACATGAATTGGCGTAATGTCCACTACGAAAGCAATTAAAACATACTTTGTACGCAGGTAATAATTTGTATCGCGCTTCAGGACTTAGAGCTAAAAATTTAGGGCAATTATTAAGATGATGTTGGTCACTACAATTAGGGCATGGCTTCATATTATTAAACGATGTATTTAATTGTGTATTATTATTATTAATGTGACCATTTTGTACGGAAACCATAGCTTTAATTTTAGTCGCATTTTTGTTACTGGTCATTATCTTATTATGTGACAATTCAATTGTCTCAAGCAAATCGGCACGATTACGCATAAACGTAAGAAATGAGTCAAGGTCAATTGGCTTATCCTTGGGTAAGTTACCTTTAACTTGTTCCCACTCACGGTATGTTTTTGCATCCAACTTGTGTGTGACAATATAAATTAATAACGTGTCCCAGTGATTAACGGGTTCACCCAGCGATTCTAAAGCACGTAAATTCTTATTTAATGTGTCAATTACGCGTTTTAGGATGACAGAAGATTCCTTAGTGACCGGTTCGATGTTAAATAAAGCAGAAACATGATTTTGTATCAACAAACGTTTGTTGTCAAACCGTTCACACAGGAGCCCCCATGCCACAGAATAATTAGCTGCAGAGAACTCGATCGCTTGTATTACCACAGCAGCCGAACCGTGTAAGGAAGCCCTCAAGTAATGAAACTTGTTTATTTCATCAATCTCGTCGTTATTATGGATCAAGCTTGAGAATGTATCATGAAATTCTAACCAACATTCGTATGCACCTCCAAACTTCGGCAATTGAATAGTGGGCAACTTAACAAGCCTATGATTTGAGCGAGAATTTGATGCACAGTCAACATTTACGTGACCCTTATTAAAGTTTTCTAACAACCCCTGAGCGTCCGCAAGTAACCGATAATAGTGCTGTTCAAAGTCATTTCTCTCACCTAGCTGTGAGTCAATGTTCTCAGCAATACACTCTAATTTTAATTGTACCTCGTCGTATTGATCATATAAGGATTCGATCTTACCGATGCGCAATTGTAACTCCCTGGCGTCCGAGGAACTCATCTTGGTATCACTTACTGATGTTAAATGATTCGCGAATGCAGTTATACGACCTTTAATGCTGCCGCGTTTTTTAATTAATTCCCTTTCCTCGGTCATTCTGGGAGACTGGCACGGTTGACCTGAAATTGATATAGGTAACATATGTTTACTTATGTACTTAGCACTATTCTACAAAGTACTTAGAAACTAATCACAAAATTAAATAGGATTTAGTTACCTATGCGTAAAAGTCAATACATTAAGAGATATGTAGGTACTTTGATACACTATGAATTTAATATTTAACTGAGAAACACTATTTACACTTACTTAATTATGATTCTACAACTGACTTATATTTTTTAAGATACGTAATAAATTGACAAAACAAAGAATTTAACAACTGTACTAACGTAAAAGGCCTAACTTACATAATGTGTACTACTACCTACTTATTTACAATATTACAACACAAAATGTCGAAAACTAATGATAAATCGGTTTGAATTTAATGTTAGTTAAATTATATTACACTTCACTGTTACATATATCAAATTTATGATGAATTTAACTAA
This sequence comes from Ochlodes sylvanus, assembly GCA_905404295.2. Lineage (NCBI taxonomy): Eukaryota > Metazoa > Arthropoda > Insecta > Lepidoptera > Hesperiidae > Ochlodes > Ochlodes sylvanus. Next base: position 5,786,745 of record FR990125.1, on the reverse strand, counting down.
CTGATTTATCTGACATTTAATTTATAGTAGGCTGATATAGTCATTTACAACAATGATTTGTAACAAGGTTATATAATACAAATATAATGTTACTGACCTTTTTAACTGTCGAATTATATCCTAATTATACCTGTTTAGAGTGTTGGGTTTTAATATATAACGTAGATTTCACACGAAACGACAAATCTTGCACCGATGAACTTTGAACTCTCGACCACTCCAACGAAGCACAATTCCGTTGCATTAATTTGCACTGCTCAGCTTCAATATCACTTCCCCAATATTTCCACACTTTACTTATCAGCTGATATTTGAATCCGGCGTAGATATAGGACCATATGTGCGGGGCAGGTATAATTTTGGAAATTAAAAGCGGTTTAGTTCGACAATACGTGTACTGAAGAATTAACAGAACGACAGTAAAAAAAAACAGGGTAGGCGGCAATAAATAAAAATAAAAACCGCGCGCTCGCGGCGCGAAGGTTTAAATCTTCAACAAGCTTGACTAAACTCATACCAGCTGGTAAGTGGTGATATAGTCTTGGGTGGTAAACTGCACTTAGGAGAAGCACGCTATTCACTCTTGATTTAATTTTGATCATTAACTTCAAACAGCTTAGCTAATAAACCAATGTTTGGTAAAATAATATTAAATTATTAAGATAGTCGTCCAAAATTTGTCGTCCAAGTTTGGACTAGGAACTATTTTAAAAAGCAGCAGCAAGATTGATGATGTACTAGGTCGAGACCATCTATGGACTTGTTAGCTCAAACGCAGTAAATTAAAAAATAATACCACTACTGTTTGAGTAATTTCATTTTTAAAAATCTTCGAAACGAACTAAATGCGAGAAATGTTCAGGAATTTAGCTTTCAATTCCGCCAACTCGTTAACCTTATTACGGGGGTTGGGTCCCACCCTCCAGTGAATACAAATAGGATCAACTCCCAACAACCGTATAAGACAATTAGAGATTTTCCAAATAACTTTTACCACGCTGTTCTTCTGATACTTGGGAAACAAATATTCAGTGATTACTTTCATTTTGACTAACTGTGCCCACGACTTTGTTCGCATGGATTTCGGATAATAACATTGTCATTATTGAAATTGTAGTACTTACTTATTTCAAAAATTTTGATCGAGTAGTTCGATGTTAATGAAATAAAGTATAAATTTAGTTCAAGATACGAACTATGAATATGTATATCAACAATCCCTTGAATTAAATTCATTAGTTTTTACTTGATGCGATTTTAATCACAGACAAATAGACATACAAAAATTATAAAAAAGAATGTTTTATTACTCGATACTCATTCTCCCAAATTATTTTGTAAACTTTTTTTATGGAATCAAGGTAGCAAACGAGCATGCAGCACCCCTACACACTTCCGGTGCCGCCCATGATAACTGTGACCGACCTAGACCAAGACTCAAATGGGGACTAGGATGGTGAGTCCGGTTAGGAGACGGTGTACCAAGTAGCTAATTAGCCTTATTTTTTCATTAATATAATTTGCATTGTAATTTGTCATCAGTACCTACTGTTGTGCGAAGTTTATCTTTGTTTGGATATAAATAAATGAAGTACTTTCCGAACGATAATAAATGTTTACCTTAGACTAACCTCTAAGTTTTTACCGATCTATCTAGAGAGCAAATTACATCGCACGCTTAATAAAAAAAAGATGTAACTCAAAATTTGTGAATTTGGAGATATTCTGATAAAACGCCTTTAAAACGAGTAAAGATTATGTACAATTTGACAGCCGTGCCGTTACGGCAAAAATGAGCGAGATGCGCGATCGGTCTTCTCTTTTCAATCAACAGGAATGGACAAGTCGATTCTAATAAAGTGGCGTGATTTAGTGATGCACCGACAGTCATCAAAGGTGGAAGTGCTACAGTTTGGTGTAACACAAGATTATTCTGTTTTGTAGTAAAAGGTAAGGTCCAAACATTACATTATTTAAAAATAAAAAGCATGATTTTTGTGATACTTCGATTTCATAGAAAACGAACTAATAACGATAGGAATTAATTCTTTTTTGTTTAAAAAGTGTAGTACTAAATAAAAATTATTGCCCAATACATCAGTTTTCTTTTAAAAATTATGTTTTAGTAAGTGGAGTAACTGAGTATGCATCGCTTTATTATAAAAATGAAACGTTATATCAAAATGTCATTCTGATTTACTTCTTTTTATTATTTAGACTAACAGAAAAATTCATGAATATTTTCAATGTTACTTCCTTTTCTTTGAAAATCGCGTGTTAAAAACAAATTTAATTTTGTTTTCATATTTTTATATTATTATTATAGCTTATCATAATGACATCTTGGAGATCGAGACAAATCCTGGATTTGATTCTCCAAACTGAAAATGAAGAACCCAGGCGTTTTGAACGTAGAAGTAACGAAGAAGTAGTAGAAGTAAGTACTTATATAATTATCTAATATAACAGAGTTATGCTTAAAATCGTGCTTACGAGTGATTTGTGTGTTTGCATGTGCATTTACGAGCGTTTGTATATGTGTGAGTGTTATAGGCTTCACAATGATCTACATTATATTTTTGTTATTTCAGACCGGTAGAGTTGTGGAGGTTTTAGAAGAAAAGGAAAACCAAGAAAATCTGTCCCCAGAGCCGAAAATAGTCGCTGAAGTACCAAATATGGCAATAAAAAAACCAGTAAGACTTGTTGACTATACGAGTAGCAGTGGCTCCAGCGAGAATGAAACACAGTCATGTTATGAAAATGACAAGTTTTCTGAACCAGCCACTAAAACTCTTCACCGTTCACCGTCTTCATCTAGCACCTCTTCTAGCTCATCAACTTCTAGCTCATCAACATCTAGCTCATCAACTTCTAGCTCATCGAATTCGCCAAAAAATTGTGAAAGACAACATGATCTGCTAAGAGAGTGTCGAAATGCCAATAGGGTAACTACTTACAATATTTCTCCTATATACACTGACCAAAGTGATGTTGATCTCAGTGATGACGATCCCACTATAGATTTTAATACGATTTGTGGCAGGCAATCCCAAAGGATTAACTTTCTATTTAATGAATCATATTCCTCTGACTCAGACTGCAATACCGAATCAAATAATCGTAGAGGTCGTAAACGGTTAAGAAATGTTGAAAAATGGCAGCAAATTAAATCAAAACGGCTCAGAAACAAAGGCGAATCATATGTTTCGATGTCAAAAACTCGTAAAACGATTCCAGCTCGTTTTATAAAAGATACATGTACCGAAAAATGTAAATTAAAATGTGCAGTAAATGTCAATACTGAGAGTAGATACAAGTTATTTAGTAGCTTTTGGGGTCTAGGTAACTTAGTTGCACAAAGAGCTTACATACGCACATGCTTAGAAGACGTAGCCCCAAAATATAAATATACTAATTCCGAACGTCCCAGGCGGCCGAACAAAGCCTTTTATTTTATTTTAAATGATCAAAGAATTAGAGTATGCAAGACTTTTTTTAAAAATACACTGTCTATTTCTGAACGAATGGTTTATACGGTACAATCTAAGATGAAGGATGGTTTTGTGCTTAATGAATTAAGAGGAAAACATAAAAATCATAAGAAACTTAACCCACAATTATTGGATGACATCAGAAAACATATTGGTAAAATCCCAAAAATTGAATCACATTATGTAAGAGCTACTACTTCAAAACAGTATATTGGAGGTGATAAAACAATAAAAGATTTATACAATGACTTTCTTGCTGAGCAAACTGAAGCTAATAGGGATAAAGGTAATTACATGGCATATTATAAAATTTTTAGTAATGAATTTAACTTAGGATTTTACCAGCCAAAAAAAGATCAGTGCGATCTATGTGTGTCGTACAATAATTCAAATAATGAGCAAAAACAACTATTGGAAGATAATTATTTGAAACATTTGGAGGAGAAGACTTTAAGTCGTTCTGAAAAATTTACTGATCGTCAGAATATAACCAAAGATAGGAAAGTCATCATTTATGATTTAGAAGCTGTATTACAATGTCCAAGAGGCGACACTTCGGCATTTTATTATAGATCCAAATTAAACAGTTATAATTTGACCTTAACCGAGTTATTAAGTGGAGAAAAAAAAGCTTATGACAATGTACACTGTTACTTTTGGACAGAGGTAGATGCTAAACGAGGTGCAACTGAAATAGGATCATGTATATGGCAATATTTAAAAAATCTGTGTGCAGAAGATGTAGAGCCGAAGGAAATTATATTTTATTCGGATAACTGCTGTGGGCAGAACAAAAATAAATATATTGCTACTTTGTATTTGTATGCTGTAACTCATTTAAACATAACCAGTATAACTCATAAGTTTTTGATTAGGGGGCATACACAAAATGAAGCTGACAGTGTGCATAGTCTCATAGAAAGAGAAGTAAAGAAAAACCTAAAATCAGGTCCAATTTATAGTCCGGTTCAGTATGTTACCCTTATCAAAAACGCCAAAAAATCTAAACCTCCTATTAGCGTTCATGAATTGACATTCGAATCTTTTGTGCACTTAAAATCTCTTCAAGAGGAGTGGGGTTACAACTATAATGTTGACACGGACGGGAAAACTGTAAATTGGAATGACATTAAAGTATTACGAATGGTAAAATCGGATTCATTGAGCTTTTATTATAAGACTTCTTACCGTGATACTACTTTTAAACAAATTAATGTAAGAAATAAAAGGAAGAAGATGAACCAAATATCACAAATATCTTTAAGTAAAGCTTACAGCCAAAGACAAGAATTGAGTACAAATAAAAAAAAAGATTTAAAAGAATTATTAACAAATAAATTGATTCCTTCTTTCTATGCAAATTTTTATAATTCAATAATTTAGGTAGTTTTGATTGTTGTTATAATGTTATAATGTTATAATGTTATAATGTTATAATATTATGGATAAGAATATTTTTTAAGGGTGTACCTGTTTTAAATAATTAATTGTTTTATTTCCTTTTCAATTTACTTTTTATTTTTTATTAATAACAATTACTGTGATTTTATTGCGATACAATTCTCATGAGAGATTAAAAGACTGATTGTTGATTTTTGATACAAAGTTTAGATATTTACTTACCCACATATTTTTGTACTAATGCAAAATTTTACGAGGTAGGTACTGAGACTGATTGTTATAATAATTTAGTTTTTTAGCTTATAAACATTTTTTTAACTTCTAAGAAATTTACTTTTTTTTTTTTAATAACAATTACTGTGTTTGTTATATTTTGATAATTAGTTTCAAACAATTCTCAATTATGAGACTGATTGTTATTTTGATACAATGTTTACTTTATTTTTGTTTAAATTTAACTTAAATTTAACTTTGTTTAAATTTAAATTTTACGAGGTAGGTAAAGGAGACTGATTGTTAGTACTTAATTTAGTTTATTAGAAGGATTTTAAATTTTTTGTTGTTCCAAATGGAAATTTTCGTAGATTTATATGAAACAAATTTAATAAAAATGGCAGATTATTCAAAAAGGTTTTGTTTCATTTTAGAAAATTAGATGAATTTCCGTTTTATTTTTAATGAATAACGATGTAATAGTACTTAAAATGACATTATCATATTTTGAATAATTATATAATGAATTATTGTGGGATAGTTCAAAAGTATTTCTTTCGTTTTAAAACTAAAGAGAATATTTTCGACTTGCTACGTGAAAAATTGTACATCCAACAATGTTTTTTTTTGCATAAACTGATTTAAGTAAAAACTTTTTTTTGCATCAATTTTTTTAAAGTATAATAGATATTAGGACACTATTTTCAACTATTTTTGAAATCTCTGTACCTTTAGCATACAATATCAACAGTTAAAATAATGAAAAGCATAGTAATTATTTTACAATCTTGAATCAAACACAAGTCGGAAGAAGTCTAAAACTTTAATCGCTAATTCCCACAAGTTGTTATTTTTGAGTTACATCTTTTTATTTCTAAGCGTGCGACATGTCATCATTCAATTAACTGCGTAGCGTTGGACTGGTCGAGTAGTGCCCAGAACACCGTGATCAATCACTTTCTGCAGCTCACCAAACAAGGCAAGTATATTTATATATCCACACATCTTGGTAGACGATCTAATCTACCGAGAAAATGTTACCAATAAATCTTATTTAGAAACTCTTAATAAGAAAGGCAAGCGATGTCTGCAACCTTTCTTCTACTAGTTGTACTAGGAATTTCTTGGTAAGCCGTGCGTATTTAAAATCTTGCTAACTGATCTATGTTACATATTGCGCGACATACAAAAACTCGCAGCCTACTCTGTAGCCTGTTTTTCACACAAGTATTTTCATTCCAAATGTAATTGGAAAACTCGCTACAATACAAGTCAGGGGTGACGCGAGACGATTTGCCGGCACGGTATTATGTCGCAAACCCAGTTCATATTATCTTTTTGAAGATACCCATTTCGGCTTCGTTTTAGCTGATCGTGCATATTATTACCCGGAAGTTTTAATATAAAAAGTTTTTGTTATCCTTTATACAGCGGAACCGACAGAGCTTGCTATAAGTAGGTAGGTATAACTAAGTAACCAACATTTTAATTTTTTCAACAGTGTACCTAAGTAGTGTTGTGTAATTCAGTAGTAGTTATTTTTTGAAATCATACACCCCAAGACCATCTACAATAAAAAGTTATGAACTTAATATTCTTTTAGAAACTAGCAATCCTGGTAATAAATAGTAATAAATTGAATTTTTGCATGGCGCTAAAAACTATGTGAATAAAGGTTGGAGCGCGTATAAAAGTCGGAACGCTCGTAGGTAAAATACTGACAGGCTTTATATGAAAAATTGGAAATACCGCGAGTGAGTGCCACGCCGCCACGCGTGACTGACTTGTAGTAGATTTCAAGCCAACAGGATTCGCGATTGAAGACAAATAAATTAAAACTATTTTAGATTTTAAAGTTGATTACCTACTAATTTAACTCTAGGTTTTAAAAGATAAAATCCGATGACTAAAGGTGATAAATGGATGATGAGAAGTGAGCAACTGCAACTACCTATAGACAATAGTAACATCGAAGGCCCCACCAAATGATGTCGACCAATAACGAAGTCCGTATACTATAAGTAACCAGTTGTAATATCTATAAGTCACTTAATAATATTAATAAAAATATTAGTTTTGGTGATATTGACTCCCATTTGCAACGGTGGCCACTAATTGCTAGAGCCAGGCTGCTCGTTTGCCGCGTATACACATAAAAAATCATTATTTTCTAGGTGTACCGAGAGAATTAATGTTCTTCCATATTTTTTTCATTGAAATCGACATGCATCATTATAAAAATACTCGTACTCGTACGTTACCTAAGTATGTAGATTGTTGTATTATAATTGTAGTAAAAATTAACAACATATTTTTATTATTTATTTGTACCTACTTCGGTTGCCAAAAAATTCTCGATACTCGGATTCCCACTAATCCACCAAACCGCACTGGAGGTGCGTGGTGGAGTTGTTCTAGGCCTTCACAGTCATGAAGATAGACCTGTACTCTGTTGGCCAGTGATAGGTTAAAGCCATTTATTTGGTTTTACTGTTTGGTTATTTCCGAAAATTCCCAGCAGGCAAATAATGGAAACCTATCGAATTCCCGTTCGATCTGGCACACATCAGTCGTTACCAAACGTAAAAGTCATCCTCAGCATGATAAATTGTTTTCCTGACCCGCTTACAAATACACATCGAATAACATGTTGATAGAAATATTAAATATGGACCCTGGAGAGCCGGAAGCTACAAACTAAACAACATACATGCTAAGCCAACTATATTTTACCAGGTTTGTATGAGAGTGATGCGATAGGCATGATATCATAACTGCCGTCCGATAGATTTTTATATTGTAACGCGTTATTATATCATTAAATTTAACTAATAAAATTTCTAATTGGAAATGTATTTTCTGGCTATATAGGTAATTGTTCTTTATAACAACAACAAGCCAAACCTCGCCTAAATCCCGAACAAAATATAATAATTGGCAGTGTGGCGTTCTTGAACGAGCAGTGGACTATAAGAATATTATAAGTCTTTAGCGTCTTAACCGAGTACCCATTTGCATTAAAATGTTAAAGCAAGTGAATATCCAACCTTGAATTTGATGTACAGAAGTATTCCATTATTTATTTATTTATTTAAACTCTTTATTGATTGCACACTGTAGGTATCTCCATATAAGTATGTATGGATAAGTATGACCTATTATGTACCTTTCTACATTGCGTGTTACCTTAGAAGAAACGTTTACCTAACAAAAATTGAGCTTGCTATTACAATTTTAATGTAATTTTATTCGTTAGAGCGGATCCACACCGTCATTTGATTTGAAAGTATCAATTAAATTACACGATTGCCGGCATCTTGTTTTCGAGCAGATTGCACTGACGAATGTAATCATAATAAATTTTACTTTTTACACAGCTCGTTGAACCAGCATTTGCTCTATGACTAAACCCTTACCCATTAATTGCTTACAACAATCTTATTAAGTCTATTTCGTAATTAGTATAAGAGATAATGTTGTTATAATTATAATTATATAGTGATTTAAAATATTTATGTCTCAGTAACACTGGTAAAATCCAAACCCCATCGGGAGTCCAAAGTATATTTGTTAGGTTTAAAAACACACACATACTCGTAATTAGCAAACACGGAAAGACATGTAGGAAAATGTAGGTAATACCAGACTACATAAAGTAATAAGACGGCCTTTACATGTACGACTTAAGTCCAAATATCTCCTTGGGGAGCCACAGAGCCATTAAAAGTTTAACATACTACCGTGATACTACCGCTGTTGTACTTTGTTTTCCATGAGATAATTCATCCTATGTTGTACCTACACACAAAGTTTCCGTTTATATGACATGTCTGAACTAATGACATTTTAAGTAAAAATCTATATAAACTTAATCATTGTTACCATTAACTATTCGATTTTTCTTTAACTTTTTACCATTTTATATAGATTTATTAGCGATGAAGATTCACCTGAACTTACCACTCTACTCTTTACGAACTATAAATAAGAAAAATGTATAAGAAGTAACACCATGTTAGAGTGCGCTTATCTATTTGTGATCTTTGGACCAAGTTATCCGAGACGAAGCAAACGGAATGATTATGCAATAATATGTATAATGCATAGCGAAAAGCCCTAGCAGAACTCTACTGGTAAAGCAGGCAAATTACATTGGCTGTATAACTGTATAACTGCATTTACAGAATCCAAATATATAGAACACTCTACTCACTACTGGGTGTGTTAATCTCTATGTTGGATAAATAATCTAATTCCCCTCCTCCAAGATAGTGAACACACTCATTTTATCGAAGAACTCAGAGGGAAATTTGTTTATATCCAACAATCAATCCCATTAAAAACGTTTCATGTGAAATAAGCTTAGACATTATTCTACAAAGCATGATTCTACTAGCCTTCAATCCACAAACCCTACGTCCTGGGCCAAATGTAAAGATGGGCTTTTTCGCAGCCATCACTCAGAGTATCTCATGTCATGAGCATATGATAAGAAATTGTCTCACGTGGGTCACGTGTCATGCAATAGCTCTATAAAACGGAAAAACCGTAAATTTGCCCTTTTACGAGGGTTGGAGGGAAGTTACTGATTTCTTAATTTTACTTCAGATTCTTAGTTTTCATACAAAATGTCAGCTTTCTAGGACTATAAAAAGTACCCCAGGAATTTTAATAAGTGAATAATTGAGTAGTAGTTATAGTCAATAGTTGAAAGCTTGCAGTGAAACGGAGTGTGTTTTATTAGTATGCTAACTACATCTGGTTCTGAAAATTTGATCTCCAGATCATTATCCAGAGTGCCGCCTTGGCAGGGGAAATCCCGCGCCCCCAGATACCTAAATTTAATTATTCCTTCCGCACGGTATATTTGTATTATTTACGTTCGTATGTGATAGATAGAATCCTGTTTTATACAAATAAATGAACGGTTCCTCAAAGGATATTATCTCCACGCACATGAAATTAAACATGAGTTGTACGTACATTCTCGTACCCTCTACATAACATCTATAAGTACACGGCTAATTTTCATTTAAGGCAGGGAGTTAGGGATGAAATAGAATTTTTCCGGTGTAAAGTTGCAAGTAAAGAGGTGTGAGCCGTACAAGTGGAATGAAACAACGGAATACAGTGGGTACGGCGGCTAGGGCGCTGACAATGAGTGCACTGCGCGCGTCCTTAGACGGCCCTCCGTCGCCATGAGGGAGTTACCAGTATTGTGATGGAATCGCTGCCTACATGAGTAGGTATTAGTACACGAATAGGTTGTAAATCCTTTCGATTTTATTTTAGCTTTTATTAACTTATAATCAATTTAAGAACATAACAAACACTAATGAGTTAAAGCCCGGCTGGATCGACATGACATGACAATAATTTTTAAACTGTAGCTAGACACGATAAAACACGATGAACATAAACAATTTAGCAACGTAACCCGTAAGCTTAAGTAGACTTGGACTGGACTACAACATTATAATGCTAATTTTAGTCTTCTAATATTACCGTCTATCTCTATAACATGGTCTCCCCTCTCTACGGAGAAACTTAGTCCACTACAATTTCCAAGATTGTTGTAGTTCGATGGAACGTGTTGAAAATTCAAAACGCTCAAAGATCTCTTTTTAGATATTACTTGCTATCTTACGATAACATTCGGTAAAACATAGCTTCCCTTCGATGCTATGCGATGTCGCATTAACGATAACCTTCCGATCTCTACCGCCCGCGTCCTTCATTGCTCAACTTAACTCAATCACTTCCCAAGCTCGAGGGATATAAATTCTTAATTTCAACTACATATGAACATAATCTAAATGTTATGTGGTTTTCATTTGGCAGCTGAAATTTAAGAAGCAAGAAGTTTCTAACGGTCGCTATCTTTCATAACGTACTATAGGTAGATAGATACATTTAGTTATATTTTTGTGGTGTAACACTCTTAGCAATATAAATCAGTCTTAGCTGTCTGTGCATCCTGCTAAACAATGGATTAGGCCATAGCACCAGGCCTTTTGAGATCGTTTTGCAATCTTATGGAGAAAATCATATTAATGTGATTAAAGTGTGGTGAAAGGCGGGGGCCAATGTAACATTGGTGGTGATAATGCCAAAGACCAATAAGACCCGATTATACAAATTATACAGCAAACTTGTAACTACAATATCTATCATTATTTTCAAATCTTTCCAATTTTCTCTTAATAAGTACCTTAAGTACCTAATTCCCAATTATACAACGAAGTCATATAATCCAATACTATTGTTTCCCAAATAAACCCCAACGTTTACCTGTTCACTGTTACCTCGCTATATTAATCTTATTATCGAATGTTCTAGACGTCTGACGTAAGATCTAAGGCAACAAGGAGGCTGTATCTAAATTGGGAGCCGACGTTCTTAATCAGACAGGGAGCGTGCTCGAGGGGTTTAAACAAGTATCGCTACTTTATCCTAAGAGTGCACAGTCCATATTTGTACCGTTGTGCCGCTAGACTATTTCTATCTCTATCCAAATAGAAAGAATAAATATAAGTATGTACCTAAGAGGAAAAGCAGTGTGATAAAAATGCGACAGAACCGTGGCAAGTAACACTACTTATAAAAATCTGTAGAACAGTTTAATGTCACTGATTGCTAATGTTTTAAATACTTAGCACATTATCGAACTTTATATTAGGAATTAGAACATGGCAAACGAAATTTCATTAAAAATAAATATTTAAAATTGCATTCAAAATGCGTCAGACTATTTATCTGACCAGGGGTCATCAATCGATGGATACTAACGAATCCACCGCTACAACTGCAAATCTATTTTGGGCGTTATTTTGTATGCAATAAAGTTAGTTTCGCAGGCACTGTCAGACTCTTCGGAGTTCAGACAAATTATTCATGTACCTATATTTCTTGTTCGTCTATCTTATCAATTTCAGCCAATTGTGCTTATCTATGTACGACTGTACGTATCTATTTTCATACTAGTAATGATTGATATGACCACAAGGCATTGATCATTGCGCACAGAACGGACATTTAAAATAGAGAGGTTAATAATACTAAATCTCTTCACTTCATGCTCTTATTTCTTTTCTTTATCTTTTCATTGGTGATCTTTTTGGTATTACTAAGTGATAATCGTGAGCGACGGTGAGACCACTTACGTTGAGGTGGTCACTCTGATCGTTTGCGGGCTATTTTAATAGATTAACCTGTATGTCGGACAGCAAGTGAGCCTTGGCAAACACCTAAGAACAAACTTATCTGTAACAAAATACGGAAATGAAATGTAAAACAAGAATCGAATCTAGAACCTCTCACTTGGCAGTTTGTGCACCGAAGTAGACACGACGAACTAGACATAGATATTCATTATTTTCTAATCCGATATTAAGCGATTAAATTCAAGGCCTTAACATCATATCCAAAAAATATGTACTCTTATCACGGATGCCTTCTTGGGTCTGTTTGAGAAAGGATCAGAGAAGCCATTTCACGCGCGATCGCACTCAATCATACTCGTATCATCACGAGGAATACTTACTGGATAAATTTATGGGGTAAAATGTTATTTATCTATGTGATGCACTAAATTTAATGTTACTATGTAACGTTGACATTTACTAATGAACTTACCCATGAATCGTGGTATTATATTATCCATGAGGTTTTCATGAACAAAAATAAGTTTATCATTTAGATACGTAACTTCATTGTAAATCTTTAAGTGCTTACAGTGAGTACGAATCTAGAAACATGTTGGCGGAAATTCATAAATCACACGTCGTAATATTTAAATTGTCATATATGATTGCGGCAAGCAACGTCTCCGGAAAAAATAATCCATTTCTCCCGCAAAATTGCCAAGAATCAAATTTTCAGAGAAAATTCGTTACGTCGTTCTATTCCTTAATGTATGTAAATATACGCATATGCTGTGAGGAAATTTAAACGATAACCGACAACAGGGAAGATGGAATTTTAATTTTGTAGAGCATTTTGGCTTGTATTATAGATATTGGCTTTGTCCTATATGCCATAATATAGGAAAAAGCGCTATAGTAGGTATATGTATGGTATGATACCTATACTTACTGATTAGTATTATATAGAAAAGGAAAACCGTACCCTAGCCTCGTCCGTTGTTCAGCAGGATCCACTATGAGCAGAGGATGTTGACTTGATCTCAGGTGGATGAACCCCTTATACACCAAAATATACAATAGTACATATACATACAATTCCTTGTTTCCTAGTAAAATTATAAGAAAAACGGTTCCGGACTTACATTAGGGGTTTTACAATAATTAACGTGAAAAAGAATAGGAAAATTAAAAAGGGAAATTGAAAAATAAAAACGAGAATAAAACCTATTTAATTTATCACAGTTTGTGGCAGAAGCGCGTATTTAATATCCTTGTTATGTTACGTCCCCGATAGACTACCTGTACCGCATTCTCAATAGGAAATAATCTCGCTACCACCGCAAACTATTCGAAATAGGGAATTGCAAAGCAGTAAACTGGCTCTGTTTATGATGTTTCAATATTATTTTCATAAGAGATTTGTTCACTTTGTTGTGCGAATAGCTGAAGGATAAAAGATTACATTCGTATTCAATTTACCTACTCAATAAAATACAGGCATCTACAATACTTTTTGTGGATATTGGCTTTTTCCACAGTTTCAACTGTTTCTTTCTTTCTGCCGTTTTATTCCGAGCCCTGTAAACTAAACTTTTTTTTTATAAAACCTTCGATCAAAAATTTTAACTACAGGTATATTATCCTTACAGTGTTTTTCTTAAGGCCAAATAAGTACTGACCATAAAACGACTACGTTCACTGTACAATACTTATCTATTACAACAAGCATCAACAACATAATCTAACTTACTCGTATACAAATAAAAAAAAGGCACTCGGAGACTGCCGCGGTAAAGCTATTGCATAGCATTTTTTATCAACTTATGCAATTATAATTATTAGAAGTTATATAGTTATATCAGAACAGCGCCATCTAGTTTGTAGAAAACATACGTACCATACCTTAGTATTAAGGTACTAGATGGCGCTGATTAGGGGTGTGTATGCGTAAATAAAACGTTTAATTTTCTTCATAAAATGTAATCCGAATAGTAGTTTTACAAAATATGTTGATTTGATGATGTAATTCGATGACAGAAGGATATTTAAATTATTACGGCACTGTTTCACAGTTCACGAGATGATAAAAAAAACGAGAGGTCTCCTGAACACTCAATTGTCAAAGTTTTTTAAATGGCGCGCGCGGCTCGGCAATTGTCGGCAGCCGTCGGTTGCTGTCGTCGATTACGCGCGTACAGGGGGTGTTAGGTTTTTTTCGTTACGGAATTTCTGGATTCGGTCCCCACGCTCAAGGCCTGCGATAAAAGCTATGCAATAGCTTAATAAAAGTAAAGACGTATACAAATAAAAAAAAAGAAGTTCTTTAATTTTATCACTGTCATCAACGAGCTATTTTTCGCTGACTGTGGCATTCACCCATCATCAAAATTATAGGTAAGGCAACTACCTACTTCTAGCAGGTCTACAAACTTCACATTTGAAGTATAATTACCGTAATAGTTTTAATAGTAATAAAAAAAAATAGTACACATAGCACAGCACACTGCTGTACTGCGTGAGTGACAGCTATTTCTTTCATTTCATTTCATTTGGTTAACGGTGATACTCCTCAAAAAATACGGTAGATTCTAGGAAATTACGGTAATAGGCCTAGGAAAAAAACGGTGTTAATTACGGTGTAATTACTTTAAAGAAAACAATGATTTTAGAAGTCAAATTAAGTATTGGAACGAAGTTCCTTACCTTATCGCGCGTTGCGAAAGGGGGCCAGACGGAAAAATGAATGAATGAATTAATTAATTAAGACGAAAAAAATTGTAACGACAATTTTTCGTCGCGATGCAAGGGGAATTCCCCAACAAGAATGTAAAGGTAGTGTGTAGGAAATCGCGTAGGATGCATTCGTAAACAAAAATGTTACGTGTCATTTGCGAATATCAAGAAATTTATTTTTCCTATGAAATAAAATATAAATTTCTTGACAAATGCAAATTACGGTAGATTTTGTCACCGTTGTTATGCTCTAATGGTAGGTGGTAGACTCTTTCTGAGTACGGTGCATTTACCGTAATTACGGTGCACATGGCAACACTGCCAATTGTCCACATTTCGTCCGTCAGAAAATACGTGGTGGCCCTGGGATCTTGCAACAAAGGGGAAATATAGGGAAAATTGGTATAATTAATTTGTAATAAGTAATTATGTATTTAGTGATCCTATAATATTTTCATGTAGTATTTTAGCGACTTGCTATATTATACACATCGATAATATTAAAATTCTTGAAATCGACTCACTTGCGTCGAGGTAACAACACTATTTTTGAGATGTTTTAAACGGTATTACTGGAAATGGAAATGTCAGTTTACTGCGTACTGGATGCTCTCAATTGCTCTCGAACTAAAAAGGTATTAATTTCTCTGAATTGTAAAAAAATATTAATCTATGTGAGAGGAGTTGAGGAGTCTAAGGATATTGCAGGCATAATGTTTTATATATCTGACTTCGTCCAGGTTAGGTATTTCTATTCATATTATATTTTGCTCCATGCTAATAATACTTACAACACAAGACTGTCTACTGCGCAATTTAACTAATCTGAACGCGTCGCAACAAGTAAAAATAAGAATGAACGTATCGAAACACTCTCGTCGAACGAAACGAGATTTTGACATTTCGCAGCTGTGTCTGTGCACAGATCACTTAAACTATTGCTGTCTGTGTTTGCCGTAAAATAGTTATTCTAGAAACAGAAACGTAAAACAAAAAATTAAGTATAGCCTTTAGCAAACATATCATTGATTAAATTTCAACAAATATCTTGTATCCAAAGGTTTTATGTGAATAAATCCTTGAAAACAAAATATCATAATGACTCGGGTAAGTAATTCTGTTTGTTACTTTAGAGACAACTTACCCGAACAAATATTTCGAGATAATGTAGGTATTACTATTATATACCAGATTTAGTTATTGTAAATTAAATATGGCATTTATTTAAATCTTTTAAATCAATAATATAACCTGTTGAAATTATCCAATATGGCTTACTTCTTTACGTTTCTAAATTTCTATCGCACTTTGTATTTATTACCACTACAAGAACTGCAAGTGGTACTGCATAATGTAGTCAGGTTAGATTGTGTAGTTGCAGTGTTATTCTTAGCAATGCTCCACTACTGCTTTGACTTGTTTGTGTCACCTTATTATCTGTGTTGGTTATTATTTTTCCTCTCAATTTTTCGATCTTTCTCTGTATATTCTAAAATATTAATGTATTTTCTTGCAGATAAACATTTTTCGTTATGTTCTGTCTATCACATACTAGTAAGGTAAACATTTATGTATATTATCGCTTGTTAATCTTATTTTTTTTAGATTACAGTCCATTATTTACATATTCAATATCCTATTACTGAAACAATATAGCTAATTGAGCAGTATCATTTAGCTTCCTGGGTATTATGATAATGTTCTGTAAATATTTATTTTCAATTAAATAATAAATGAGACCATTAAAATAAAGAAATAGAAGAGAAAACTGTAATGTTATTTACAACTTCTAGGGTTATGGATTCCATAGAGAGTGAGTGGCTTGGCTGTAAAAAGGATCCAATTGAGATACCAAAGAACAATGTGGGCAACATTGCTCGGAGCTGGCAGTGGCGGGAGAGGGGAGTAGATCCCCCTAATTATGCAAGCAACAAAACAGTATTAGAAAATGTTGCTGAAGATATCCTTGTACAGAAACCACTGAAAATAAGGGTGAGAGAGCTGGTACAGAAACCTTACCCATATCATTGACCACAATAATGTATCAGCGGAGATTTGGTTAACTAGAATTTGCTACAGATTTGTTTTCACAAAAACTACACGATGATCAATTTGACAATAAATAATTTGTATATTTACTATGTATTACTTCAACTTTTGTTACTTCAAATAAAGTACTTTTAAATTAAATTAAATTTGATTAATTGTGGAATTAAATGTTTGAAGAATTTGAATGATTGATGATTTAAATGAAAACTTTAAAATTAAATTAATCAAAAAATTCTTATTTGTTGAAGATTTATTATTTTTCACCAAATATTTAATTATAAAACTAATTTGAAAAAAATAAAAAAATGCCTAGTTAATTAGATCTTTGCTGCACATGTAAACCATTATTCTTTGGACATAAATGGCATTATCTTTAATAAATTTCCTTTAATTTTCAGTGTTGTGACTTGCCAGGATCTCCCAGATCTACTTTTCTAATGGTGTTCAGTCCGGATGGGTTAGCTATTCTTTATTTATGTTGTGTAGTTTTGTATCATCTAAAAACTTATCTAAATACACAAAATTATGACACTTTATAGCTAGGATGCTTCAGATTTTAAGCATTTGGTTCTCTGTAGCACCTTCTGAACAAGAATTTGAAATCATAGTGAATCAATTATTTGTCTTATTTATTTATTTTTTATTTATCCAATAACTTGTATTATAACATGACAGACTTAATGTTAAACAACAGTCTCTAACATTTATGAGCATAGAACTATGTAGGCTGTACTGCAGACGACAAAATTATGAAGATAAATAAGAAATATTAAGAGAAGTTTGATATATTGTGGATAAAATAGAAAGTACATATACATTCATAGACAAGTGAGCATAAACTCTTAAAGTAAGTATTGAGTGGAGTTTTTGTGTTTGTCAATATACAATAGAAACCAAAGCGGTGCAAGGGGAAAGCTTCTCTGTAGAACAAAGGCGCCTATCATGGAAGTCACTGAGATACTAGAATTTGCTTTGCAGGTGATTTGGATTAAATAATACAGTAAAGAGTGAACTATGCAAATGTAGCTGTTAACATTCACAAATCTGGATCTATTTGAGTTGGTGACAATATAAGGAAATGTAGTAAAATTGACATGACAGACATTAAGAAAACAGAAGATGAAACATATTGACTAATTATTGGGATGATCTAATTTATTAAGAAGATATTAACTAATGTCAGAGTAACACAAATTGGCATAGCCTTGGAAAGTACCTGGGGTTCAATGAGATACTGTTTTGTTATGTACAGGTAAGAAATTCCAGAACATATCCAAGGAAGGCAATAATGCAAACGTCAACTGACTGTTAATTATGCGTGTAATGGAATATAAGTGGTATCCAACATGAATAGTCAAAAGTTTATTTAATTAGTTGTCATAAGAGTCAAGAAAACAAATGATGACATTGATGAAAATGGTCTAAAGTAATGGGCCATCTGGGCATAGCTCAGACCATTTGGAAACCATACGGTTTTCAACAACTTGATGTAGTCCGGAAAGGTAATTGGAAAACAGATCCAGGATTGTGATCAAGATTTTGTTGTAAATCAGGGCAGCAAGGAGAATGTGGTTTATATTCAAAACAATTGAAAAGTGATTAATGACTAAAATTATGTCCAGTCCATTCTGGATGTCATTTTGTATATCTTCAGTAACTTTGAGTGGAGTTAAAATTGTGCTATCACCCAGTCGGAGCCCTTACAAAAATGGGAATAAAAGTTTATTGCAGAAGAAGAATGACAATAATGAGTTGTGTCTTGAAATTGACCGTAAGACATGTACTAGATGGCTAAGAAGATAATATACCTGCAGATGCTGAAGAAAATCTAAAATGAATCAATGTAGCGTTGTGCTAAGGAATACAATTTAGTTGTTCTGACTTAACTAGGGGACAAGGAGAAAGAGCAGAGAAAAAATGCATGTTGAATCTTTAAAAGAAACAGAATAATATCTTAAATCTTGTGTGTTGGTGAAATAATACTACTAGCAAGACAATGACGAAACTACCAAATTTTCGCTGAAGAAGAATAAGAAATATTACAATAGATGTACTAAACTGTTGTTGTAATCTGTGAATAGCAAACGGTATATGACTCAAAGAACAGTTGTGGTACCTCCAAAACAGCATCAAGGATAATGTACTTCATAAATATATAGCAACACCTACTGCGTTTTTTTATTCTTTTTTTTATTTTATCATAATATGCATATTGAGTTCCTCGCAATAAGTAAATACAAAAGTGTAGGCATCCCTTATATGCACCTATACAAAGTTTGGAATTATAGTACTATCCTCGCTTCATAAACTTAGGTTATTAACAATATTAAGCAAAGATTAGAAAGTAGTGTCAATGTCATCTGACCTAGTAGAAGTATAATTTTTTATTTAATATAAACAATGACATGTAGGAAATTACATATTATATGTATATATATGCTTTGTTTATCTTAAAAATTTTACTTTTTTATTTTAGGACAAAAGTGGCTTCGACCCATGGTAACCACAATGTCTATGTGTCCGAACTGGCGAGTGGTAAGCATGTGAGAGTGCTGCAAGGCCATCCACGTACACCATGGTGTATCGCATTCCATCCATCTCACACACAATTGATAGGTTCAGGATGTCTTGGGGGACAAGTTAGGGTCTGGGATATTTGTAGTGTAAGTATGGAAATTTCATCATAATCGCATAAATAATGATTTTACTGTACATTTGTGTTTATCAGTACAATAAATATGTTATGTAAAATTTTGATTATAATTTTGGTTTTATGGTTTCAGGGTGGCAGCGAAGTGTGGTATGTCCCAAATCAGACTGTGATAAGTTCAATTGCATTTCATCCAAGAGTGCAACTATTAGTAATTGCGACTTACAATGAATTATACTTTTGGGATTGGAGCAAAGCGGCACCCTTCACTAAAGTATCCACAAATAATCTGAATGAAAAAGTAAGGTATGTTGATCCAAAATTCATTGGCTGTTAACCTAGAACTTCATGAGCTATACTTAGAAATTTTTTGTTTTTTACTGAAATATGTGTGTATGTAATATCCTATTATTAATCTGACTAAAGCACCATCTATCTAGATTTGTCTCTAGGACAACCAGATTTTACTAAATCATACGAAATTCTTTATAAAAAATTATGAGCTTAACTTGACAGGACCATTATTGTGTGAAAACTAGCCACTAGCTTTACTCATAGTTGTTTATTCAAGAATCAAGTTAAAAAATCACATCAAATCTAAAATTATTTTAATATGGATTTTATTAAATTCCAGATACGTTGCATTTGATGCTCTGGGGTACAAACTAATAACGGGAATATCATCTTGGAACACTTCAGTCCCAACCATACCACCACTGTTCGAACAGACCCCTCCAGCGAGGAGCCCTCAACTATTCACCTTCAGGCACGCCAGGCGGGACGAACCCGATGATAGCCCGAGTCCTAACGGACAAGAATACCCCCTTCCAGGATCAACACAGGAAGTTATTGTCAACTCATACCATAGTCTAGTTCAAAGATACGACAGCTTAGTGAGGAGTTACCAACGATTGTTTATGTTCCGTCACAGGATGTCAGTTACCCCGCCACCGCCAGCCACGGTATTTAAACAGTTTTATATCGACGACGAGATATTATAAACAATGCGAATGGAAGGGTTGTAAATAGTTGTTGAGTCAAGTTACCGTTTAGTATTTATAGATACACAATGTCTTTTAAATGGTATTGTACGAAAATAAGATGTTACCATTCCGACATTTGTTTCTTGGGAAAAATTGTTTAAATAAAACATGTTTCGTTATAGGTTTAGTTTATGATTATATAATATAACCCTACTTAATTTTTGTTAAAAGTGTATTTTCCTATAATTCGCACAGGTATATTGGGTAACTAATACGAAAATTGATACATATAATTAAATATTTGAAAAGCTTACGTCGTCTACTATGTCTAGTAATTATTCGTACACATTGTGTTTGTGTAAGATTAGTAGGTTGAGTTCTCGAGTACGCAGATATTTGTTGATACATATTTGTAATCTGCAAGTTAACTATAACGTTCAAAAAATTACGTCTAAGTTACGAACTCTCTAGGTGACTAAAATTGTGCAATTCCCCTGTACTCATAATAAATTAAATCTATGTGTTTTTTATTCTAAAGTCTCATTAAATAGAGCAAGAGTTTTTTCCGGTGCCGGGTTTTTTTTAACATATAGATAAGTTTTGTAAAGCGAAGTGAGGGCGAGTTACTAGTAGCCATCTAAAATTTATTTGTTGTAATGTTAGTAATTCTATTAAAGTTATAAAATTGTTTTGTTTTAGACTGACCGAGGTACCGATCCCATGGAGACAGATCCGTCGCCAGAGACTAGTACCGTGACCCGCACTGCTCGTAGTCAACCTTCGAGTGCGCAGAATAGCGGAGGTAAGTTATAGAGGCATTTTGCTGACGATACTACTGCTAATTATATAGGTTTGTCAAATGTCGTTATATGTATTGTAATAAGATGTCCATCAATATATCTCATCCATCAAAATAAGCGTATCGTATAAACAAGTATTTATTATGCAGTATTTTATTATGTCAATTTAAAAATATTCCTCAGATATTACAAATAACAATATATTTAAACGATCATCAAGGCATAAATTGTTTACTGTTATCACACAGATAATCCTACCCCGGGTACCTCTCGCCGTCAAGATGAGAATGAAGCAGACGGAAGCAACAGTCGACTGCTTAATCTCGATGTGTTGTCATTCAACAGTAATTCAAATACGTAAGTGTAACTAAAAACTTTTCTCAAATATGATTATTAAGTTCATTATTAAAATACATCTTCATTAATTATATCATTAATATTATATATTTACTATTAACTGTATATTTTAAATATGTCTTAATTTCCAGAAACCACAATTTATCACAACACTATTCAACATTTGGATCGAGACCTTCGGCATTCCAACCGTTAAATGAACCCACAGAGAGGACATTTAGAACGGTAGATCAAAGCGAACGTTCATCAAGACTTCTGCCTAACCCATTCTCTTCTACGAGTGGAACTACCCGTCCTAGTAGACTATCGTTTGGTAGTCCTGTAATTCAAAGAAATACAGAAAATTCGTCATCAAATACGTCTAGAACAAGTATTTTTCCTGGGTACAGGACAGATTCCTTAGTTGATTTATCTCCCCGCAGACGAAGACTTATACCTTTAAGATTGCAAATGTCATTTACAAATACACAAGGTGAAAGAAACGGCTCTTCAACTTCAAATAACGAAAGAAACTCTTCTACCACGAACCCAAGTACTAGTCAGTCGGGAAATCCTCCCCGTAGTAACGATGGACCAACAAATTCATCTCAAGGTGGATCTCCAAGATTTTCAGCATTTGATTTGCTCACTGCGCCCGAAGATTCTCAGACCATAAACGAAAGTCTTGACTTAATTCGTGATATCCTAAGAGATTCAGGCTCAAGGCTAGTCGACCTTATCACTCGCGTGTCTTTATCGACCTTAGTTGGTGTGGGTAGGGAAGAAAACTTGCCCAATAACTCGGATGACAGTGATTTAGAAGATACTCAACAACCAGGACGTAGAACTTTATTATCTAGTAGTTCTGATTCGGACAGTGACCATTCCCTCGAGGTTAATATATTTAGAACGCCAAATTCTACATTCAGAGAAGAAGATGTAAGAAACGACGAACCTTCGAGTCAGTCGGAAAATTCAAATGCAACTAATTCATCAGAAAGGCCAAGACATCCTACTGATAGAATAGTAATTGGCGTAAATAATGAACTCCGAGGTGAAGGACCATCCATAGAATTAGGAGGATTTATTGTGCCATCTGAAAATCCATGGTTTTTTATGCACCATGACTGTAATTCAGCAGCGCCGTATGCAAGTGCTTCTGCAGATGACAGAAGAAATAATGAGGGCAACTCTTCAGGTGACAGGAGAAATAGTATGGGTACTTCTTCAGGTGACAGGAGTAGTAATGTGGGTATTTCCTCAGCTGATAGGAGAAATAATGTGGGTACTTCCTCAGATGTTAGGAGAAATAATGTGGGTACTTCTTCAGGCGACAGGGAAATTAATGTAGGTACATCCTCAGGTGACAGGAGAAATAATGTGGGTACTTCTTCAGGCGATAGAGGAATTAATGTAGGTACTTCCTCAGGTGACAGGAGAAATAATGTTAGCACTCCCTCAGGTGACAAAAGAAATAATTTGAGTACTTCCTCAGTCGGTAAGAGAAATAATGTGGGTACTTCCTCAGGCGACAGGGGAAGTAATGTAGGTACTTCCTTAGGAGAAGGAAACAATACAGGTAATCCTTCAGGTGACAGAAATACTGCAGGTAGTTCTTCAAGCGATAAAAATACTGCAAGTAGTTCTTCGTCCGATAGAAATAATGCGGGTTGTTCGTCAGCTAAAAGACATCATGCGGGCGATTCTTCTGCTGACAAAATTAATTCGAGTAGTTCTCCGAGTGATAGAAATAATGCGGATAACTCTCCGAGTGACAGTAGAAGAACTTCAGAATCGCAACCAACGAATAATTCTGACTTTAACCCAAATAGACCTTCAACAAGCAGAGAAAATGTTTGGTCTAGAAATCATGGAACGGCATCAGAAGAGGTATATAGGAAAGTGAGGGCTGGTGTAATTGCACTGCAAAAGCACACTACTCAATTAACTGACATGTGGCTTCATGGCAACACTATATCCTTGAGAGAACTTCGTATTATGTGGGAGAACTTACGAAGACGTATACTTACGATTCATAGAGAAAGTAACAGACAGGAAACCCCAAGCTATTACACAAGGTCGCTACTCGAAAGGTGTAGGACATTGAACGAGATGACCGAAGTTTCTAGTCGAACATCTGGACGAAATCCAAGGAGAATGGAAGAACGTTCTAGAAATTCTGGAACAAGACAAAATGCAGCCAATGATTTAAATGAAGGTACCACTTCCAATGAAAATAGATCAAATGATCGTGATGACAGACGAAGTCAAACAAGATCGCCGTTGCGGCGATCGCCCAGTGTACGATCTCCCCCATTTCGAAGAAGACTTTTACCTACAGGCGCTCTCTTCAGGTGGCGCCCCGAGGACGATCTTAGAAGGCGATCTCGAATAGCTACTCCGAATAGATTATCACAAAGATATTCAAATAGATCGCGCAGAGAATATGCTAGAGCTATAGAAATTGCTGCAACGAGGCACGAAATACGCATGAGGGCTATGCAAGTGTTGTCTGTAATGTTTAACTCAATGATGATGTGCTTGGAGGAACGTGGTCTAAGCCAAGTGATAATTAACATGCTTCGCCTGCTGAAAAAAGCATTGGCATTAACATGTTTAATGCTTATGACGACTAGAGAATCAGCGCGTGCGGGTAGAGATTCATCAAATCAAAATCAACGTGTGGATTCTCTAAACGTGATTCGAATACAAAATATTGACCACACTGGGCCCGTTAATGTAGACGGTCCAGAGGATACGAGCAATAATTCAACATCCAGTGATGCTAAAGTAGATCGTTCGACACAAGACACTGAAGATAGAACTGCAATGGAACAGGAAATATCTCACTATGACCAACCTTCCACGTCCGCAGGAAAAACTACAAGTACGTACGACCCGCCTTTATTGTCGCCTTCTACTTCTCAGAGGTGGAGCAATCGTCTCGCAGTCCAAATCGCAGCGGCTAATAGAAATACTTCTGTAACTGCGAGAAATAGAAGGGATTTGTATGTGGAAAGTAGAAGACTGAAAGCGTTACACAGAACGAATCCTATTGCTCATCCACTTAAAAAGAGGGTTTTACCTCCAGTCACTACTCACAGAATTCCGGCATTACGCTTGCCAAACACTTCCTTTTTTAATAAATACGCGCTACCAAGAACCCAGCCGTCTCGTAACACGGAATCTAATACAGAATCCACCAGCCAGTCCGCAACTAATGAAAACTCTCAACAGTCGTCTTCAAGGTTACCTCCCGATGTTTTAGATGAGTTTGAACAAAGAATCAATTTAATTAGGCTAGCGCATATGCAAGCAGTACGGCTAAGGAACGCCGCTAGGAATAGGTTCAGGCGTCTTCAAACAATAAGACTGTATACCCCATCGTCTGTTCGCGAAATGTTTACGTTGCAGCATCCAAACAATCCGGAGAATCAACAAGAAAATAGACCTTCAAATCAAAATGAGTCGGAACAGAGTAACAGTAATAGCCGAAGAGGATCGTTTGGAACGTTCGACTTCCGAACTAGAGTAATCAGAGATCGATTATTCCCAAGGTCGGCTGACGAAGCACAATTTCACACCGTTTTCAACAACGTCGCTATGCCCCTGATGCATGTGAACGATTTGCCGACGAATGAAGTAGAAGGCCCACAGCCACAGAGACCGCCGAGAATACACGAATATTTACAACCAATAATACTAGCTCAGGTAACTATCATTTGTGCGTGAAATGTGATATTGATTAAAGATTCAGTCTAATAATGATCGTGAAACGTTTGTAGAACGCTATGGTGGTAGATGAAGATGGAAACGGTGACGGTGAGCTGGAGCGTGGTAACAACGGCCAGGGGGCGGGGGACGTCGGCCAGCGCAGGATAAACAGTATAGCGAACCTGCTCGATGCCGGCATCTTATCGGAAGGACTCCCCGCGCCCTCACACCGCATACAGGCTTGGGACTTCACCACCGGTGACACGCCTGACATTTCTAATAGTATGTCAACTTTTATTACTCCTATTGTATGACTTTACTTGGCTTCAATCTATCAGGGGCCATGGAGGCCATCCATAAATCAAACATTTGTGACCCTTGTTACTTTTATTTATAAGATTCAGTTAAACGATGTAGTATACCCATTATGTTTTATGATTCGTAATAAAATAGATCTTCATTACATATTTAATTTCAATAATTGTCAGGCACGAAGAACGTTGTTGTCGCCAAATGCAGAATCCACAATGACGCCAGCATCGACATATCGAAAGACGGAAGAATTCTAGTCGCGCTGCATCCTGTTCCGCGGCTGAGAACCAATAATCATTGGCTAGGTAAGTGACATCGTCTTGCTCGTGTCTATTTTTAGGTCTAACTATCTGTCTGTCTGTCATCTGTAGTTTCCGATCGGATTAAGTGGAAAATATGTATTAGGCGACTTGTTGGCGGTAGCGAGTACAACTTTAGCTTTAGAACAGACTTCAAAAACGGAGTAGGTTATCAATTCTAGTTTTAGTAGTTGTTGAGCGTTATTAATGCGTATTTAATTTATTCACTTCGTCTACGTTGATGATGGTCTCATTCTATTATTTGTCGATGTTAAATGAACAAAAAACTAGTTTTAAAGTCGTTTTTTTATAATTATTACACAATTCGGTTGTTAAATTGGGTCATTAAAATAAGTTACGTAAGGGTCATTAAAATAAGGCGTAATTCAAGATTATTGGTTTCATAATTTATTATAGTACGTCACTGAATCCCCAATAATTGGAATTGAATAGACATAAATATAATTGTTTAGTGTAGACAGAAGCGTTTATCTTAAGTGCCGCATACAGTGGAAATGTCATTCACACTCAATGGAGAAGGCAAAAGGGTCAAAATATTACTATCAAATACACCTAAAATCCGAGCTTAGGTCATATACATTACATAACTTTTTATTTCACTTCAATACATGCAGTATTTCCGAAGTTATAAAGACGAGAAGTTCAAGCCCTTTTTTGAATTTCCGCGCTTACGCTATGACGTCACGACGTGGCTCGGCCGCGAGCGCGATACGCCGCAAGTATAGAAAATATGGGTCTATGCAGTTCAAAAATCTATAACTTTCTTATTTCTATAGATACAGACTTGAAATTTTGCATAGATGTAGTAGATAGTATGTGAATTATATTATGTTATTTTATTATTGATAACTAAGGTTTGCTCGCGGCTTTACTTGAGTTTAAATTAACATTTCGGTCAAAAATCCCTATCAACTACGCGCGACTACCGAGAGATGACGTCATCGAGCAGAGACCGCCCGCCTGCGTTTTTAAAAAAACCAACGGCCGTAAATACGCACTTTGATCGTTAATATCTCAGCCATTTATTGAGATATGGAAAAAGTAAAAACACAGTTTTTCTTGTAATTTTTTATAGATTTATTTGACGTGTAAAAAAAAATTCGTTTGCCTGGTCCATTGTTGTTTTTATCTATGTACTTGGGTCATTGACTTATTATTACTAACTTGGGTTTATGTTATGGTCATACAAACCGCGGTTTTGAGTATGAGTGCTATGACATACACAAATAAGTAACACATCACATTATCCCAAAACCCGAGAATAGCCATAATATGTACTGTTAAAATATTGATGTATCATAAATAAAATGTTTCATAATAAATTATATTTATTATTATTTGTTTATGACATCCGTATATAGGTAACTTTTACATAAATATGTTAATGTAGATTTTCATCGCGTCGTCAAGTTCATCAGTCGCATCGTGTTGTCAAGAAATAACTGCGCTTTTTAAAGCACGCTCAAAAATCAAAATATCAACCATTTTGAACTGACATCCTGTCCTGTTTTCTTACACCTACGCATTCAAAATCATATTGAACGCTAAAATGCCATAAACAATAATCAAGCCCACATTTAAAATACCATTGTAATTTCAACGATTAACTGTACGACTTAAATGTACTAATTTTAATTTTATTAAATTCAATAATTTATATACCTACATGTAATGTTATATAATAATTATGTAAATTTGCACACCCAATAAGGTAAATTACAGAGACACGAGCTCAAGTATGTACACCATCTTAAACTAGCTGTAATAATGCAATAAATGAATTTGATAAAGTCTGTGAGTGTACTGTAAAGGCGTGTACTCGCTGGAGTGGCCGCGGCTGGGGCAGTGCCTGCACACGGCGGCGCTGGAGCAGAGCGCGGTGTCGGTGGCGCTGTCGCCGACGGCGCGCCACCTGGCCGTGGGGCTCGGCAGCCGCCGGTTCAGCTCCGCGCCGCACGCGCCGCACGCGCGGAACGTGTTCGCGCTGCTCTACCGGCTGGACCCCGCAGGTGCTGTTACGTTTACATCACATTACACCACGGTTACACTTTTTTTGCGGTGACCATCCCGGTCCTCAAGTAATATGTATACCATACTACAAATACTGTCTATCTCCCTTTTCACGCTAAACCCGCTGAACCTATTTAGACGAAATTTGGTACGGAGATAGTTGGAGACCCCGAAAACATAAGTAGTAATTACCCCGAAAATTCGTTCCCTTGTGATGATTTTACCGGTATTCAGTCGTTTTCCGACTCCAATCGATGTTTATAATTGTTTATAAACAAATGTCATTGCTACAGATACTACGAGCCGGGCGGGTTTATCTCCAATCAAGGCGTTGGAACAGAACTGGGAGCACGGGTTCCGCAGCCTGAACTGCCTGCGCTGGGCGCCGCAGCCCGGCCAGGGCTTCGTGTACGCCAACAACACGGGACAATTGTTGATTATGAGCTAAGTGCATGCATTTGTATCGATGAAAAATTTGTAAAATTATGGCCAATCAACTAGGAGCCGATTAAGATTCAGTGTTCCGAATTATCGTATAGGATATTAAATTGTGCAATTTTCCACTTTGTAACTAACGTCGTTTGGCCTCTCTTTGGATATTGTGCATTTCTATTGTCATTTTTTATAGAAATAAATGCAATAAATTAGATATGCTGTGGTGGCCAAAGGTACATACTATGTTGTCATAATATATTATTACGGTCAATGATTACATTGGTGAAAATATCCCCATATTGTACATACATAATAATAAATTTGAAGTACTGCCTACTTATGTAATAGTGATACGTTGACATTAAAAATGTTGCATTGGCTGTAATGTTGCTGCGATTTTTATGTCGTTTATTAAATTTGTAATTCAAAATACTGATCTCCTTATTTTAACCGTAAATGTAATCTTCGTAAAATACTTCTGTATTAGTTATTTAACTAAATTAATGTCAATGTAAATCATAATTAGGCATATCCGCAGTAGGGTAAGTTGGAATCAGGCTCGGCTCTAGCGCCCGGCTGTAGCGCCCGGGTGCAACCAATACCCTGGCGCCCTTTTGTATCAAAATACGCGGTCGAAATGGAATAGGTACCTACTCACGAGACGCTCTCGACACCCGAGTGCACCGCGCCCCCTGCTATATAAGAAAAGCCACCTCTGATTGACATCGACAGAACTTAACACTGCTCTTAACGCTCATGTTATTTAGTGTTACAGTATCATGTAAGGTTATGTCGCTCCCGTATATATTGCGTCGAATGTTATACAAAAATTTGCAAAAACACTTCAAATCACACCATTCATCGCTCACTTATATTACCCTAGTGACGTCTTTCAATTATTTGTATATCAATGTCGATAAGTCCGATCAACCGTTCAACGTCGATGACTTAACGCACAATTCATATTGAGTTATGCTGATGTTTTGATGTGATGTGGGTGTTGAGTACAACAGTAAAATATGGTGATTAATTAAATACCTACTGTTTACATGGCCATAATTAGATATGTAAGTGCTACGCCCCACAATTCATACTTTAGTGAATGTCTTAAATATCCTTCAAATAGCACATAATAAATTATTTGTAAAGATATAATTATCGATACTAACAAACGAGCTGAGTCGCCTTAATTTCTATTCTTCTTTAGACTTGTTATTAATGTATTGTTTGTGTATCGTTCTTCCATGAGTTAAGATGTAATATATTTAGTAATTAGCATGTAGTATCCTATTTATAGATATCAAATCGGAGTCTCCAAATTTGATGAATTTGAACAGGTAGGTACAAGATAAAACCAAGTTTGACTATTATTTATGTAGATTTTATCATAGGATTCATTTTATTATTAAGTCGAAATAAAATATATCCAATTGTGTATCACTGCCGGTAACATAAAAACGTTAAATATGTAAGATTATAATAATCATGTCAAGAATATTAAGCATGTTTGAGCTTTTACCGCTTCTTATTATACCAGTATGTGATTTATATTTTGGATTTAACAGTGTAAAGAAAATTGCTGTATGTAGAAATATTAAAGTATCTGCTACCCAATAAATATGACTAATATTTACCTTAGATTGCCTTTTATTACGACGCTGCGGCCCCGATGTTATTGGACATTTTTTGGCGAAAGTCTTAGAAAAATAATTATTGGAAAGAAAAAGAAGTTGTAAACAAGACAACAAAAATAAAAGTGAAGATCCCAAGTATTATTGGTAGTAGAGACTAGAGCCTAGAGGTAGGGCTCTAAATAACGTTAAAAATGAGATATCCTTACTTTCATCATTCGATGTTAACGTTATGCATGGTAACGATACTTTTACCGTTAAACTACGTTCACGTTATCGAAGATTTTATCGGTAAATGGTAACGTTACCAATGTGTAAGTAAGGGGGAGGGGTAAGAGATTTGCTTACTTTTGCTGACGAGGGGGACGGGTTAAAGATTGCAAAAAATCTGCTTACGTAATACTTGAACAGCCCGTTTGTTCAGTGCCAACAACGCAGTAGGTAGCGATAAAATTACCAATACTTTTAACGTTAATTGTTAACGTTACTTGTGTGTACGTTACCGTTAAAATTTTATGAAAATACGATACTTATTGTGTGAATTTGGTATCGTTACAAAGCCCTGGCCTAGAGTTCACCCGGGGTAGTACTTGTACTACCGGCCGCCACGGTACTTAGTACCATTTCTACCGTGTAATAATTGTTTTAACAACAATTGTGTTCCGGATAGAAAGGTGTGGAGCCGGTTACACTTTTTAGAGGCGACCATCTCAGTCCTCAGGGGTAGCAACGCTTCCGTATCGGAATTCAGTCATGTACCTAACATTAAACTGACCAGACTCTTATTTACGAATTGGTACTTACATCATTTTACCTTATGATCCAATAAAATAAAATATTCATATAAATAGCTTACTTTATTCAGTTTCCATAAAAATGTAATTGCATTAAATGATGATAAAATAAAAACAATATAATTTTAAAAGTGTCTCAATCATTTTTTATAATCTGGATACATGACATGACAAAATATTTGTAAAATAAATTACACAATAAAACATCTGGTAATTACTAAGCAAATTGCAACTAAATAGTTTCAGTGAATAGTAACAATAATAATATAATTTATATAGTAAACACCTACATTGAGACATACTTGGGTTAACAATCTATAAATATGATGTAAGGGGAAAATTAAAAAACCAAAAAATTTCGATTTACAAATCTCGTGTATATCCCAAACACCATCTGTTTTAGTCCAAATTATACAATAGCTCATTGTGATTTACAATAATCGCTAATTCACTTGTGACTTAGGAATTGTCACTAAACATGTCATATGAATTAAAATGGTTCTGCACAACTTACAAAAGAATACGTGAAACCATTAAAATAAATCTAACCCTACAAATTTTTAATAAAAATGTTAATTTGCTCGTAGCACAAATATACTTTCTTTCCTGACTCATCACAGACCGAATGTAAAATCCATTAGAATTCCAACGTTTATTACGGTGCCTAGTGTACCCACTGGTCGACACCCTCTGGTGACTTAGAAGCGCTTTAAATATAATAGCATCTATATCTAACTTCTTTCCGTGGTGGAAGTGGCGATAATAAAATGCAATAAACGTTAGTGTTCTAAGGGTTTCAGCTCTTTGATTTGCTTTATAAGGTAAGCTTTCTCATCGTTGAATTGCTCGTCCTCCGAGCGGTCCGTGTGAAACTTCGTAAGGAAATCTACCAATTTATCTTGATTCCTTAAAAGGATGTCCAAAATTGGTTTTGGTTTATTCGGATTTGCTACAAACACCTGCAATTATAAAAATATTTCATGCTCAAGTAACAATAATACAGTGGAAAGAGACAACACACAGTGATGCAGCACAGGCTTGCCTTGAGGTAGAGCTTGATGAGGGGCTCTAAGCGCTAGGTGGCACGGGGCGCAAGTGCCAACAGTGACTTCCCCTAGGAAGGTGCATCGACATCGGCAACCTTTTTATATTGATATCTCGAAAAATACAATTTACGTTACTTGAAAGCATCAACCACAAGGCGGTAAAAATCAAATCTCTTTCTACCCTAATAAAGGACTAGAGCCAGTGCTGATACAAGAGTAATAAGATAATAAATGATTGAATCTTTCGTATGGAACGCAACTACATAACTACAACCATTGTACTTACAATGAACTTACAATAATCGACTGCGTTTGATGCCAAGATAAGCTATGACAATATTTATGTAGGGTTATCAATCATCTCAATAAAATTATTACGAATATTTTTAAATTACATTATATGAATGTGATGTGATATCACGGTGATCTGATACACAGTTGGTAAGTTGGCACATCTTTGATTATGTTATTATGCCAACCATTGTATGGTACCATTAATTCTTAATCTTACCTTAAAAACATGGAAAGCTTCAAACTGGATATTGCGCGATTTCTCTTTAAGCATATTCATCATAAGCTTAAGGTTGTCGGGGTTTGTGATGTAACGAGTCATTATGGAGAAGTTATGCCGATCTAACAATAGTTCTCCAAGCAACTTAAGGCTCTGCCGTCGGGTGACATAGTTCTCTGAATTCAATAACCGTTGATAATGACTAAAAACCTTATCATAGTTAGCTTCTAAAAACTCGGCACACACTATTTTGTGTCTCGTAAGTAACTCCTGAAATAAAATCCAATGGTTTGTGTATGAAATGTGATACTTTCAATCCATTTAAATCAAATCTAACATACTAATTTAATTTTTATTAAATAATATTTTTTTTCCAGACAATTTGTTGAAAATAATTTGTATAAATAACCAAATGTAAAGTATCACAATGGTATTTCTTGTATTTTACAATTTTTATGACTTATAGCGAAAACTAGAATGTAAGTTAGCATAGTGTAATATAAACTAAGCATTTGCAATGGGATTGCAAAGGCACCCAATCACCACCAACTATTAAAACCAGTATAATCATGTTATCAGTATTAAATGCTACCAACCTTAAAAGTAGAGAAGGCATCCGAGGCAATATCAAAAGTTGACACTTCAACATAACGGAAGAAATTGTAAAAATCATCTGAATACAACATTATTTTTGCTAAAGCCTCATATCTAGCACATTCCCGCAACATAGTGCCGCAGTTAGATGCTATTTCTTGGTGTTCATATCTGTAATTGTTCATAACAATCATGTTATTTTGACATAATTTGATAACAATTCTTTAAGAAAAACATATTAATCTATATTGATAGATGAAAAATGAAAATGAAAAAGTTGTGAGAATGAAAAATGAAAATGAAAATGAAGAAAATGTTTATTAATTTTGAATTTAGCATAAATTCCCCATCTTATTTGTCATTTTTATGTTTAATATAATCATTTGTGATGTAACATAAACAACATAAAAAGGGACTGCATGAAAATAGACAATTCTGTCCCAATATGGTAACATAATATAGTAATTAACAATCTATATTTACCCAGACATCAAGGTGAACAATATCTCCGGCTTGGTACATATGTACTCAACTGTTGGGGACCTGGTGCCAATTTGACGCCTCAACACGTTATTGAACACCTGAGCCACATCTTTCTTTCCTTCAAAATCGATGCGATTTAAATTCTATATCAGAAACAAAAACCAAAATAAATTGATTTGCTAGCATAATTTATAATACAAACAAAAACATTCAAATGCACAATAACTAACCTGAATAAGAAGAAGTAGTAGGTTTGTGTTGTACAGTTCTTGTGCTAGCTGAGCGACTATGATATCAGTTTGTGGTTCCGCATCGGATGTTCCGTAAAGCATATTTTTGATCAACACCTGTTACAGACAACGTGACATTACGATTAGCGTTAATATGATGGTCAAGTCACATATCCACACGACACTCACCAAGTTCTTGCTCACGTCCTCTTGAGCTTTTTCAGCCTTCTTATCGCCCCTTTCTAACGCCGTGACC
This sequence comes from Ochlodes sylvanus, assembly GCA_905404295.2. Lineage (NCBI taxonomy): Eukaryota > Metazoa > Arthropoda > Insecta > Lepidoptera > Hesperiidae > Ochlodes > Ochlodes sylvanus. The sequence goes on along the minus strand of FR990125.1, from coordinate 5,752,605 downwards.
GCATCTTTCAACGATCTGACAAGCTCCGCTGGGCTCTTTTGTGACTTACCAAAAAGAGGCATAGTATTTCGATGATTTTACACGAGTGATTCGAACAATCCGTCTACATAAGATTGTACCTGAAATCAAGAACTCAATACAAAAACAAAAGTGCTTTGTACTTGCACTTGAATATTCACTAGAATGCAAGAGGAGCAATAAAAAGGAAATTCGACGAATATATAAATTGTTGGCCAACCTGCCGAGTGCCGAAATGTCACTGATCGCTAATTATTTAACATGCGCTAATCTACTCCTTCCTAAATCTTACAAATAAAATGGATTTCACTCACTTTCTGAATAATACAATTTATGTAAAGTACACAGTACGGTAGAGACAGACAGACCACAGCCAGAGGAACGAAACGAACAGCTGTGATGTCAATATAAATGTTGCCATGCGAGAGAACCACAGAGTATATTATGAAGAATTAAGAATATCATACAATGTGCTATATTCAATTTTACCACCGTATTTACTTAGATAAAAGCTAGGAAAAAGCTGAGCTTTGTGATAATTGTGATGGCTCGCGTAGTTTTTCTAACGGGTAATAATTTAAAGGGTTCTCAAAGGTGTGTGAAGTCCACCAATCCGCACTTGGAATGGTGGTGGATTATGGCCTATACCCCTCAGCCCCTCACATTGTGAGAGAAGATCCGTGGCGTGCCCAGCAGTGCGACAGTTATGGGTTTTAATTTTAATGATGCGCGCGTAATGGCTGATGGCTGTGAATGGGACATTTTTTTCGCGATAAGACCCGACGTCCATAGCACAGGTCCATAGTAATAATGTAAAATGTTTAACTTTAAAAAGATCGATTTAATCTGTGGTTTTATTTGATTGAAGGAAAAGTTAGGTTATGTTAAGGTATGGTATGATTACCGGGCTGACTGACTGACGGGCTGACGCGGCTTGGCAATTGTCAGGCTAATATTAATCGTCAGGAAAAGTAGTAATTGTTTGCTTTAAATATATTAATTGAAGAATCATGGCAGAAGCTTCTAGTGAAAAGCTTTCAAAGAAGTGAGTATTGTGTGTTATAACCACATTCAATATGATTCTATCACGAGCCTTGTCTTACACATCTGGTGCTGTAACTAAAAATATTCGTTATTGCTACCGTATCCAAAGCATTTCGTCAGCAGTGAGTAAACGGTTCGTTTCTTTTTTATTAAAATTTTTAAATGTACGAAGTTCTTAATTGTAGGTTTTTTGTTTATTTTTAGCGAACTGAAACGGCGGCTGAAAGCTGAACAAAAACTAAAAGAGAAAGTGGAAAAGGCTGTTCAACAGCCGGTGGCAGCAGCTGAGAAAAAAAGTTCAAAGGCTGAAGAAGAAATCAGTCCAAATGAATACTACAAGTTACGGACTGCTGCGATCGCCGCGCTTAAAAATGGATCTAAAGATGACCATCCATATCCTCATAAGTTTACAGTCACCATTTCTTTGGAGGAATTTATAGAAAAATACAATAACCTCAGTAGTGGAGAAGTGCTGGAAAACATCACTGTCTCTCTCGCTGGCAGGGTTCATTCTATAAGAGAGTCAGGAGCTAAGCTTATATTTTACGATTTAAGAGCGGAGGGTGTTAAAATACAGGTAAAATTTCATATTATCTTTACTAGCCATGGTGGTCAGTAGTTGGATGTGGCAAAATTTCTTGAGCGCTTTCGTGCTTAGCATGTTAAGCCATTGTTCCTGTGGTTTGGTGGTCATTAGGTAGCAGGTGTTAAGCCATGTTGGAGGCCTGTGTGGGGCCTAAAAATTTGTGACACTGTGGTTGGCTATGGCTACTAACCGTTTTACCAATCTGCAATGGAGCAGTGTGGTGAACAGCAGTATGTGATCTGCAACATCATTTAGTTCTTCTTAAGATCAATCTCTTTTAGTTAATGACTAGATACTCATTTGACTCAGCGCTTAGATAGAGTAACTGAAATTTCCACTTAAGTATTATGTATGTATGTATGAATGAAAGTAGACGAAGCGAAACAAGTATGTAAGGATAGTAGCAAGGGAAAGAGGATGCAATGGGAAAGAGGCGTAATATTATGTGTGTGTGTGTGTGTGTGTGTGTGTGTGTGTGTGTGCGCGTGTGTGTGTGTGTGTGTGTGTGTGTAAGTATTGTTAGAAAAGTAATTATGGATTCATTGTCATGTCATATTCAAGAAAATTGCAATAGGTATCAAATGGATAATCTTGTTTGCAATGTTTTAGGTGATGGCTAATGCTAAAATGTATAAATCAGAGGAGTTATTTATCAGCGATACTGATAAACTGAGACGAGGTGACATCATAGGCTGTGTGGGACACCCAGGAAAGACAAAGAAGGGTGAACTGTCCATTGTACCAAAAACCATTAAGTTATTATCACCATGCCTTCATATGCTGCCACATCTACATTTTGGTCTCAAGGATAAGGAAACTAGGTTCAGGAAGAGATACTTGGATTTGATATTGAATGATAAAGTAAGGATTGTACAGATAATCTTCATATAAATTGATTATTGTTAAAACTATGTTAAACTTATGTACTATTATTTTTTGATACAGGTCAGGCAAATATTTTACACCAGAGCCAAAATCATTGCATATATCAGGAGGTTTTTAGACAATATGGGCTTCTTGGAGATAGAGACCCCGATGATGAATATGATACCAGGTGGAGCCACAGCCAAACCATTTGTGACTCATCATAATGAACTGAACATGGATCTCTACATGAGAATAGCTCCTGAGCTATACCACAAAATGTTAGTTGTTGGGGGGCTCGACCGTGTATATGAAATCGGGCGACAGTTTAGAAATGAAGGTATTGATTTGACACACAACCCTGAATTCACAACCTGTGAATTCTACATGGCCTATGCTGACTATAATGATTTGATTAACATGACGGAAAGTATGATTTCTGGAATGGTCAAAAGTATTCATGGTACTTACAAGGTAATATATTAACACTTGACATATTCCTACTTTTGTAACACGTTTGTATTAGCTTCATACCTATGTAAGTATGTGCTGAAAGGATCGATGACAATTTAATATTTTAAACAGTTAGACCCATTATTAGATTAGCAAGCATTACTATTAGCATTGATATGTCAATGACTATTAGCGATTTTTTGTTCTTTTAGTACTGGTAATGTTTTTAGCACTGGTAATGGTTTATTTACACTATTCTTAATTTATATTCTTAATTCAAATTTAATAAAATTTATTTTCCTAATTTTAATTTGGTTTGGTTAATTTAGCGTGTTTAGCTTTTTCAATTTATAATTAAGGAATATTTCTGTGGTATTTATTACAGTACCTCTGTAAGTATTTAGCATAATATAGATAATTGATCATATTTCAGATTAAATACCACCCGGATGGTCCTGAGGGCGAAGAGGTCGAAATTGACTTTACCCCACCATTCGCCCGAATCCCCATGATGGCTACGCTTGAAAAAGTGTTAAACACAAAATTACCAGCTCCTGATCAATTGGGAACCACGGAAGCAAACACGATACTAAGCGAACTTTGTGAAAAACATAGTGTAAGTGCTATAAAAAAGTTTATTACAATTAGGTTATAATAATACTTTAAAATTTAATCTAGGTACATGATATTAGTCACCACTTTATCAGAGGTGAATTTATTTTCCCTAATCATTAATTCATGAATAGGATCCCGGAGGAATAAGTTTTCCTACCGAATACCGATGCAGGAAATTTGAATGTTCTATGCAGAAACTGTATTAATTTGTGTTGCTAGACCGACTCCAAATTAACGAATCTTACTTTTTAGGTTGAATGCCCACCACCGCGTACTACAGCTCGTCTGTTAGATAAACTCGTTGGAGAATTCCTTGAAGAAAAATGCATCAACCCAACGTTCATTCTTGATCACCCACAGATAATGAGCCCCCTATCTAAATATCACCGAGATATTCCAGGACTTACAGAAAGGTAACTTTACAAAATAATTATATTTATTTATGTAACCGTGTATATTAAATATGTTTTAGTTCTTTAATTATAATCTGCCGCATTTTAACTTTAAAAACAACTGTCTTAAATTTAGAATTTCTGTGTAAAAAAATATTTCGGATATTCGTTTATTTAAAATTGGTTCATTTATTTACGTATTCAATGAGAACCATTAAATTGAAATATTACATTCTTAAATCGGGATAGCTTCGTACCTACTCTTGATAAAAGGTGATATGTCGAAGCGATAATATTGAGTACATATTTTGGAATATTGCATATAATTGATATCAATAAATTGTTTTATAATAACATCAAATTCAGTACATAAAACTTGTCGTCAACGGATATGTAGCTACGAATATAATAAATATTTCCAGATTTGAGGTCTTTGTTATGAAGAAAGAAATATGCAATGCGTATACGGAGTTGAACGATCCCGCAACACAACGAGAGAGGTTCGAGCAGCAGGCAAAGAACCGTGCGGCGGGCGATGATGAGACACCGCCCACGGACGAGGCCTTCTGTACCGCCCTCGAGTATGGCTTGCCTCCGACCGGCGGGTGGGGGCTTGGTGTGGATCGGCTCACCATGTTCCTTACAGACTCTAATAATATAAAGGTAGAGATATTGTATTCCCATAACCATACAATGTATCTGGTAAGATAGCATCACAGATTAAAGTAACATACACTTTCGAAGGTAGTTATCTTCAAGAGGAGAGTGAATAGGCTTTTATAAGTTAGTGCGATCAACACCTTGGACTACATCGCTACTTACGATCAGGTGGGATTGTAGGCAAGCATTAACTTATTCAATATTAAAAAAAAAATGTGTCATTTCTTAATATCAATAACGTGTCGTAAGAGGCGAAGAGAAGTGCTCATACGGCGGCTTGCGTCGACCTTCGGTGATCGTCAAAGTTAAGCAACAGCGGGCGCGGTCAGTAGTTGGATGGGTGACCGCTAGTGGCAAAAATTTCTTGGACGCTTCTGAGCATCGGAGGGCTATGCAATACAATGAATGTCAATGAGCGATGGTGACCACTTAACATCAGGTGGCTTGTTAGTTATTAACAAAAAGGAAACTATTATTCTAATTAATCAACCTCTTGGAAGAAAATGATGTGATTTTTTTTCTTTTATAGGAAGTATTATTATTCCCGGCAATGAAGCCCGATGACCCCAACAAGCATGCCACTGAAGAAGAGAAAACCTTAGGATCAACATCCAACCTTAATGGAGAATAGCATTTATTTTTTACTAGTTTATGTGTCCTCATAAAGTTCTTCTCAGTGAATTAATTTATTACTAACCATGTTTTCAAATAAATTATGTATAACATAGCTTTGCATTTTAATAAAACTCAAATTTATTAGTCTCAATTTATTGAGGACATACAAAAATACAGTATATACAAAAACCTAATTACAATATTATTGCTCCTTTTACCAGTACACATTACCATTGATCAAGTAATCGAAATTTTTTTATGGCAGTATAAACTGTTGACTTTATTATAACAACCTATAGGCTCGAAAATTTGAAAATAAAATTCAAGTTACAATGCAATACTTACTAGTAATTGTTCTTGAGCCCTAAGAAACTGTTATGTTAAGAGTTAACATAACATACTTGAACACATTCAAGGTCATCACAGTTTTCATCAGATTACAAAATTAAATGTTTTTACGACCATATTACCACACCTTTATATAGTTAACGCCCTAGCATAACATAATTATGCTAGAGTACATACTAGCGCTTCATAATAATATACACTAGAGCCAGGTTTCCCAACCTTTATTTCGCCGCGCCCCCCCGAACCAATAATAATATTTCCAGGCCCTCTTACAATGTACATACAAGCTTTGGGGTTGTGTTGTGACTTGTTAATTTACATGCGGACATGTACATTATTTTTCGGAAATGGTAACGTACCTAGTATGCCCCCCCCTGAAATTTCTCTACGCCCCCCGGGGGGGGGGGGGGCGTGCCCCACCGGTTGGGAAGTCCTGCACTAGAGTAAAATTTAGTGAACCCACATTATAAGTTATTAATTATTACATTATCATGTGAAATGTACCAGTAGCATAGATTGTCAAGGTATTTTTTACATTACATTTAGGGAAACAGTATAATGTCTACTTGGTATATACAATTTATATACTTATTTACTTATTGACCCAGAATTGGGTAAGTTTAAGGGTCTTGACACTCGAAAAGAAAATATTTTTTAAATTGAACAATATGAAATGTTTAATTATGCAGCCTTATTTTTCACTCTACACTGCAGTAAAGTGGAGTATGCTCTAAGCCGTCTCTAAGCCTCCTCATTGAGGAGCGTTCCATGCTCAATATTTGGCTAAAAATGGGTTGAAGCTAGCCAACAAAATGAAGCAGATAAATAAACTTACAATTTTTCTTAAAAACAAGCTTCCATCTCCGATAATTCACTAGATAAATTTATCCCTAATATGTTAAAAATTGTAAACAAGTATACTAAAAACATATTGTCAATGAATTAGACATTGAATCATGTAACTGGCGATTTGATGATATAGTTATGACAGTAAGCTAATGACCAATATAAGTTTTAGAACACAAGATTAAAGCAGACAAAGAATTATCTTAACGACAACTATGTATTAAGTTTCTTCATCTTGTAATTCCTGTGTAGAGTTAAAATGTTCACCTAAACTATACATATGTCTATGATAAGTAATAATTAAGGGTGGTCCCTCATATTCAACACCCTGTTCTATAGAATCCGGGCCTGTGGCTTGGATCACACTAATGGGACATTTCAAATAGTTTGATAAGGCTCTAATTTCTAGTTGACCTCCCCATGTTTTAGTAGTAGCTATCTTATCACAATAATCTTCAAACTCTTCTTCAGTGAGCATTTCAAAAGTTTCAGGATTACTTAAAAACGGGAAATATTCATCCTTATTATTTCTGATATATGTGGCAACATTCGTTCTTAGCTTATCTATTGTAACAGAATCTTTTCTCGTTTGCAACAACTGGTGAGCAACAGCATTATACAGACAGTCACCATCTGAAGGGATGGAATATATTTGAATTTTCTTTGCTCTCAATTTTGCTGTTATTGCTTGGAGTTCTATATGTCTGGGACCGAAGAGATTTTCTCTTTCCTGAAGCTTGATCTCTATCTCCCTATCTTTTTCCTGCTGCTCCTTCTTTGCTCTTCGTTTTTGAGCTTTCGAAAGCTTTTCCACAGTCTTATTGGTTTCTTGTTCGCCATTTTCATGAATGTCATCTTCTACAAAGCAGATTCTATCAAAAGATTCTATTTCTCTTTCATGTCTATTCTTTTGTTCCAATTCTAACCTACTGATTTCTGCAACCAGTTCTTTCTTCTTTGTTTTATCGTTTTTTGCTGCCTTCTTCAACGCCTGTATCTGAGCTTGAAGTTCCTTTTTCTCCTTTCGATGTTTATTTTCTAACTCACTAAGATCAGTATTGTTTTCATTCATCATGTATATTAGGATAGAAAAAATTGCTTGAATTTTATATAATTTTAGAACAGGTTATTTAGAATAGAAATCCGAATAAACTAAAGATTAACATTAACAATCTAGCCAAAGCCAAAGTCTCTTCTCTGCCGAAACTCCAAATAATATAAATTCTCCACAAAAATGTCTGACTCTGAAATGTCAAAATTGTCAAATCTAGCAAGCAAAGCCTTCACTCACTGTAATCAGTAATGACAATAATGACATTGTCAATATTGACATAGACCAACGAATTAAGAAATAAGAGGAAATGCCCTCAGGTCACGTGATCTGAAGCCAAAATTAACTCTAAAATGGCGCCGACTCCGCCCACAAAACCGTGAACACACCTTTTAATACAACACTTCATCACGTTAGGTATTGCTAAATTAACCTTAATAACTCATAACAACACATTAAACGCATAAATCTAAAGTCTTTATCTAAAAAGAAAGTTCCAACAACGCTTTGAACGCTTAAATTAAATGACAGTTGACAGACCAACAGCTGTCAAGTCGAATAAAACGCCATTTTTTTATTCGTCCTTCAAGGCGGATCTTGGGCGATATTACTAAAAATGTAACCAGTTTAATGAAACGTGCGACATATATTGTACTTTGTCTTCAAACGCAAATTGTGACGTGTAAAAATGAGAAAGATATATTTTTGGTATTGTGGGCCATATTTGCATGATATTTGTATAATGAAAAATTATATAATTATGCAAATTAGGGTCTATCCTCTCTTTTCTTTAATCGTTGACATAGACAGAGCAGCCGTGAGCGTGACTTTAACCACAGAATAAGTAATAGTACTCACTTCACTTTATCTGACAAGAGTAAAACACAGAGTTTATTAAAATAGAGATGGAGAGTAAGTAGGTAGGTACTTAGGTATGTTGTGGGACCTCCAGGACTCCAAGCCTTGGAGTGTTGTCGAAAAATGTAACGAGTCCAAACTGAAGATTTAAAAAATATAATATACCTAATACTATCACAGAAGTGTGTAAAGTACCTATAATTAAAAAAAAGTGTGAAGTATGTACAATATATTGGTATTAAGTTTTAAGGTACGTGACTCTGTATTCCGTGGTACGTGAGCTTTCTTTCTGTTACTCTCTATATTTTATGGTACTACGTAAGTACGTATACGTAGTATCCGTTCCTAGTCTGTGGATTTATGTCTATGAACTTTATGATAATGATAACTGTCAAAAGGACAAGCAGAAAGCAAGCCATTTTTTTGTTTGAATTGAAATGAAATGAAAGAAGAAAGAAACTGAGACTTTTAACTGAAATCAAATCAGTGATATTTTGATTGTAATTTTATGATATACAGAAATCGGCGACTATGAATCCGTGTTCAATGGCAGCTCCGCAACAAGATATCGAAGGTGACGGAAGATGGAACAGTATTGTAAGTTTCGGTTCGGTTACTTTGCTTCATTCACGATACCAATTTTATACAACCAACGTGGATCATTTATTTCGATGTAGTTAACTATAATTAATTGGTCAATTATGTATGCATAAATTTAATTGTATCTTTTTAATGAAATACCAGTTTCAGTGTAGTCATTTTGCTATTCCAGCATAACAGATTCCTGTCTGATGCGAAAGGAAAAGATGGGGATGTTATATTTATGGGTGATTCCATATTGCAAGCACTAGAACACACTGAAGTATGGAACCAATGGTTTGCGCCACTTCACTGCCTTAATTTTAGTATACACAGGGATCAAACTCAGAATGTACTTTGGAGAATCCAAAATGGAGAACTTGATCATGTAGATCCTAAGGTATGGATAGTTTAATCAACATAATTTTGATACACAAGTTAACAGAACTCAATGTTGATAATATAATTTGCAGGTGATAGTTTTACATGTTGGAACAAATAATGTAGAACATTCTGCTGAACAAATCTGTGAAGGAATTTTAGAAATTGTTAGAACTATCAGGGAAAAGCATCCGGGTGTTTATATAGTACTACCTGTAAGTATATTTTTTATGTAAGCAGTTGTCATAGCCAATACGCTACTAGTACATAAATTTAAAAGCATAACCAACTTAGAAAAATTGAGGTATCTACTTGCTTCACTGACATTGTAACTGAAACAATAATATCTTAAATTTACAACTATTACAACAAATTGCCTTAAGTCTACCATGATAGTAAGAGTTAATAACTATTTTCAGAGTCTTCTGCCTCGTGGCCAGCATCCAAATTCACTAAGAGATAAAAATGCCAAAATAAATCAATTATTACGTGAGAAAGTTGTTAATATGCATAAGGTTGAAATGGTATCCATAGATAAAGGGCTTATACAAAATGATGGCTCAATCAGCCATCATGACTTACATGACTATCTAATACCAACCAATGCTGCATGTCGTAAAGCATTTGAGCCCATTTATGATTTGTTGCAACAGATTTTGTCTGAAGGTGAGCCAGAGAAAGATTTAACACCCTCGGAATAATAAAGGATCATTGAAGGAATAAAGGCAGCTTTCATTGCGCAGCAAGCTCATTGTGATTAAATAATAGTACTTACGTTTAGCTTTTTTATCCTAGGCTTAAGTATCTAATCTAATATTTTATAAAGTTCTTTGTTCAATTTTTACATTCCAAATAAAATTAATTTTTAAGGATTGGTTGTGTTTGGTGTCATAAGGCATGTATTTATTTATATAGTATGCAACTGAAAGCATTTACCATTACTTAGATATTTTATTTTTATATATCATCATGTAAAATTCCCCTCCAAAGTTCATTTCATATAACATGGTGCAGGTGACGGACAGTATATTTCCCAGCATTGTCATCATTAAAATCTTTTAAAGAGGTGGTCTCTATTTTATGGTTATTCCAAATAGTGGTTTTATAATAAAGATGAAAAAGTTTTGGTTAATAAAATTGAGGTAAATCTGTAATCAGGAATCATGTTATTACCATAATTTATGTCATAAAAACATTTTGGTGTATAATATCAATTCAATGTTATCTTTTCTGTTTCTGGAACCATCAAATAAAGAATGTTACCGTCACCTTTGTATGTGAAATGTTCTAAAATGGCTCAATCTCCTTTAGGATGATCATCATCATTACAACCCATAACTGTCCCACTGCTGGGCACGGGCCTCCTCTCACAATGTGAGGTACCTTACTCCCGAATAACATTATTAGTAAAAATAACATGATATTATTTGCTCAATGAAATTTTCCTATCAATTTATTAAGTTAATAATCATTTTGCTACTTATTTTTGTCTCTGCTATTTTGCTTTCTCCGAAAAAATGTTTTTTTACATGTCAGGAACAATTATATCAATTAAAATTGTAATTGTCATGTTATACGATTTTGTTATGTACTTACCTACAATATGTGATAACTAGTTTTGGGTTGCCTTCAGAACAGTTATAGTATAAAATATGTATAATATAATTTTGTCAATATTTCCTTATCCAATAATCGAAGACATTTTACGGTGATTCTCTTAAAGTAAGAATTCATGAAATGTAAAAGTAATAATGAAAACAATGTGAACATCACATAAATATATAATGAAAACATATTGTGTAACCAAAGATACTTTCTCACCAAAGTTAAATATTATTTCTATTTAGGCATTTAGCAATATCCCTGTTGATCTTTGACTGTTTGACATTAATAAGTTTTTCTTTGATCTCAATTTGTATTTTTTATTTACTTCAGTTCTAAAAGTTATTAAAAAGTAAATGTAAAGTTAAATATTTTAAATGCAGTGTAGTTTACAGTATATGGTGTATCTAAATTTTGTAGCTTTTGATATTATTATGTATTGTGATGAATAACTGAACTTTGCATTATATTTACTGTTATATTATATTCTTTATACAGAACACAACATTCTGGGATGGAAAGGAAGTGTTACATTACTATCATAACATATTATTATAGTATTTAATTAATTGTAGTTATTTATGTTTTTGGTACTAATGTGTACTCAAGTTGCCAAACAATGCTTGAATCTCGAATGTGATTATTTATTTGCATGAAAATGCTTAAGAGTAAACAGTGCAATTGTTTCTAAAAATTGTTTTATTTAATATTATTTAGTACCTTAATGCCTAAATAATAAATATTACTCTACATAACTTTCAGAAATAATTTAATTCTAACATCATGGAATCTAGTCATGCCATTATGTTAATATTTATTCAATAATCTTTTAAAATATAAATTGAATGGTAACATTGGATTGCCTCGCTGTAGTGATGGGTCAAATACATTAAAATTATTTTTTTGTAGTTTTGTCAAATAATTATCAACTGCAATAGCTGGCAAAAATATCTGGTTAGTTATCTTTGGGACTGCTATACTTCTGGCCTGAAAAAGAGAAATTATAAATAAACAAAAATTTAATATCAATATTATTTTAATTATCCAGAACCAAAGAGGTACCTTTAGCAAATGGGTATTTGCTCTGCTAGCCACTTCATATATAACATTTCTCATTTTCTCACTGTCAGTTCCTCTCAGAACATCCTCTTGACTCATTTTGTTGTTCATTAGGATGTCCATTGGTAATGAAACTACTTTGTGGTAATTCGATACATGAATTGACCTAAAACAAAGTATTAGCTTCAATATCCATGCATATAGCAGTTTAGCAGTTTGCTTAATTAGATTCACATAAAATCAAATGGAAATGTTGAAGATGTGAAAGAATACTTATTTATTACTCGAGTATGAGGTGAATTCCTGTTTAGGAAAAAATAAGGCAATCAGTTTGGACTCTTTTCAGTTCACACCAACCATAGCAATCCCAATGGTATTTTATTTATTTATTAAGGGTCACCAATGGAAAGTACACTATTCTATTATTTATACATATAAAATTTGTGTTAGTATTAGTACCTTCCCAAGTGCTATGAGTGTGTAGGATTATTTATTTTAGGTTTTGTACAATTACAATTTTTAATGAGTAGCATAGTTGAGATTGGTCAAAAAGCCGAGGATTAATCTTAAGGCCTATTACACTAGTTTCTTTATGATTGTGAAGACAATAAAGAGCACTTTAATACCTTAAAATATTAGAGATGCCTTGTGCTTTGCCCAAGTGAGAAGCTGCATGATCAGCATGAACATTGGCAACACCAGCTATACTAAGAAGTAAATAGTATACTGATGATACTGTGTGTTCAGCGTAAGTTTCCACATCCTCTAAGGTACGGAAATACCTAGACTTTGCTAAACTATTTCTGGATGTAATAAGCTTTTCCAAATGTCTTCTAGGAAGATTATAACTGTGACACACCTGAAGAAGAAAAAATTATTAATTATAAATATAGGTAAAATATTGTTTATGAAAACAGCACTTGTAGTTTTGAGAATATGTATGGGCACCTTAAATAATTCTTGCGCTACAGGGTTAGCTGGAATTTTACTGAATTCTTGATCTTTCAAATAAACAGAGGCAAGAGTATCTTGCCAAAACTGTAATCTGAAAGCAGCTGTCTGAGGATCTGTAGTCTGGTCATGAACCCTTGCTATTTCTACATTGAAGGCTCTTACAACTAAAGCCGGGGTCCGAATAGCCTTATTTGTAAGGAGAGTAGCTAAGTAATTTTCGTAGTCATGCTGTCTATCTGTAAATAAGTTTATAAAATACAAAAGTATCAGAATGTAACACTAATAAATACAAATCATTGCTCATCTTTGTCACAGTTACCTTACTATATTTGCACAGTAATTGACGCCACTAATTGAAGAGCCTTTTATTTGTGAGAGAGGCCTTGCTAGAGGTAATTTTATTTTATACGCATTTTTGAAAAAAATGCGCAGTTCACCACTTCGCATTTTTAGAAAATTATGAATAAAAACTACTGCTAAACGTTATTCGCTTGACTTTCTAGTACATTTAATGTAAGTACATATTTATTTCTTATTTTGGGTGTTTGTTATTTGACTAGATTAACTTGCGTTGCGGCATACTTCTGAAATCTGAAACTGAAATTGAAAATGATTAAGATTGATGATTGATTTTGTAATCATTGATTTGATTGGATTGACTTGTCAAGTTGTCAGTGTCACTGCTGGACCATTAGCAGTGTTGCCAACCCTAATTTTAGAAAAGTAGTAGATAGACAGCAAAAAAATGTAGCAAGGTAGATTACTACTATTATTATTACTACCGATTTTTTTAACTGAGTAGGTTTTTAGTACTCTGAGCTAGCCCTAGCTACCTGACTACCCTATAGTTGTAACTACTCAGGGCCGCCTCTACCCGTATTAGCAGTATTAGCACCCGCGTGCAATAACTTTTTTGCACCCTCCTGGGCCGCTCGTTCATTCGAAATAGTGGCAAGTTTACTTACTATAATACTAGAATGTCGACTAAATTAGTGGTTTCGGCACAGTATTACACATATTAATATTATGACTTCATTTTGGTGATTGTGACAGGTGGTTAAGGCACAGGTTAAGGTTCGTGTAAATCGTGTACACCTACAAACAGTACGAACTACGAACTCAAATGATTCGGCATCGCCTTGCTATCCAACAACAACAAGTCATCATTTTATGGATGTTTTGCAAAAAAACACACTTTATAACATTTTAATTATAGTTTCCTTATGAGAACTAGCCAGATAGTCAAATAGGTATCCCAAATACAAAATACACACCTATCGTTGGTTGTCTTTGGTTTTAAACTACGATAATAGTGGAGATCCAGTAATTTAAAACAATTGCAACCAAGATGACAATAAAATTATTCAGTGATAGCCGAGTGTTTGAACGTTGGACTCCCGAACCGAGAGGTCCCGGTTCAATTCCTTGTTCAATTTGACACTTACAGGGGCGTGTAGCACCTCTATAAAAATTATGTGCGCATTAGAATTTAATTGTCACTTGCTTCGATGAAGGAAAACATCGTTAGGAAACCTGCACACCTGAGAGTTCTCCATAATGTTCTCAAAGGTGTGTGAAGTCCGGCATTCCGCATTTGGCTAGCGTGCTGGACTATGGCATTTACGCTAAGCTCAGGCTGTGAGAGGAGGCCCGTTCCCAGCTGTGGGACACTTATGGGTTGCGATGATGATGCTGAAGTTAACAGACGAAAACATTGCGTCAGCCTCTGTTCAGCAGCATGCACCACGAGTAGGGAAAACTGGTTGGATTAATGCACAAAAGCAATAACGACGCAAGGCGCTATGGCGCCAGGTTCCTCCTGTTGGTTATCGCTGGATTCTTTACGCTGGATACTTGACGATATTTCTATGGTAGCAGACTAGCAGACTCTTTTAAAATCGAATGTGAACTATTTTAAACGTGTTTTAATCGTGAAGTCGGAGAACTAGTAATATTGCAAAGTCCCCGGTTCTGTTTCGGTCGGCAACGCGTCAGTTATGCCTTTGGTGTTATTTACATTTAGCAGCAAGCGGTTCGTTTGCTTGTCTGTCGACTGATCAGTTACATAAAAAACAGTATTTGATTGCTGAAGTCAGTTAATAAATCCAGTTTATCGTTTTCTTTATGGTGTTAATGTAGTGCAAGAGCAATGGTGAACAGGTACCTTAACATATTTGTTATAAAATTTATTTATTATTAAAACAATAGAATATTAACAGTTATAACTTTAACATCCTTGGATACTCTGCAAGCAAGGCAGTAGGTACTATGAGACTTTAAACAACCTTATTATTATTCTAATCTAAGTAAGTACCTAATATATCAATGTTGGATAGTTAAGATATTTCCCTTAACTCACAAAGTAAATTATTTATTTGAATTGGTATTTTATTATTGGTTATTAGATGAGTTAACAAAAAGAGTGTTATTAATTTATTCAAGAGGGTGTAATTTTCGATGTCGCAGATATAAAGGGGTAACAGGCTTTGCTGGCGTCATCTCATATACATATATTTTCAAACCAGTTCCGCGACTTCGTCGACTAGTCTTCGTCAAACGCTACAGTTTCCATACAAAAGTAAGGTGTATCGAGGAACAGACACTATTCTTAATTCAAGTGTTACCGGAGCCTTTAATATACCGCAAGTTTTGTGCCGATGTCGCGACGGTCACGAGGCAACTTGGAATGGGAGGTGCGTGCATCCACGTTGGCCCGCAATACTATTAACCCGATACGTTCTATCGTGGAAAATCTCCAAGTGGAGCCAAATCCTGACAAGGAATTTATAGCGCTTTCTATAGGTAAGAGATTGTTCATATCCCTCCTTGTAGGGCGCAATTACTACGACGTAATTTGCCCGTTAAAAACTTATTTTCTTGCTTGTTGTCACGTTAATGAATAAATAATTTATAGTGTTAACTCTATTAAATTAAATGTAAAGTTAAATAATAAATAACAACCATGTATTTTTCCCAGATACCAATATGTATTTGAAAAGTTAAATTATTTCTGTCAACCATCACCAGTTTTGCTACTTTGTTGGTGCATAAATTGCATTTACGGCTATTACCTACTTATTATGATTAGAGAACAAGGCAGTTTTAGAATAACAGTTTTTATTTCTTCTCTTATTTTTTTTAAATTAAAAATCTATTTTTCAGCAATAAGTAGGTGTTCATTTACTTGGTACAATACGCATTAGAAAAAAAACAGTTGATAAATCCCAAATGTTCAAAAAAGTAATATTTCTAATTATCTACTAAACTGTAATTCTAATGAAATATTAATAATATTTCCAATCTTTGTAAAATAAACAAACTTAATACTTAGTTAGAAACATAAATAAGCGATAAAAATAGAGAAACAGATAAATAAAAAGTGGTGTAACTATAATTTGCCAAGCACGATTATTATGTAGGTACACGTTGCTGATGTTGGGTTTTTATGTTATAATCATAATGACCAAGACCAAAATTGAAAATATAAATATAATATAGTATTTATGAAATTGTAAGGTACTTAGGTATATTTTTGAGTAAAATGACGACAAATGTGCTAGGTTAGGTAATAGATATAGAAGTAGGCTCAGTTGTTATTGGGTTGGTTTGTTGTTATGAAGAAATGGTCGATTGTAGGTATACCTACATAATATGGGCGAATTCACTAATTTAGAATGGCAATAATGTGTCAAGGTTAACTGGATCTCATTTAAATTTACTAATACCGGTACATCAAGTGCTGGTTGGTTGCTTTTAAATCCTCTCCACCTAAGTAGGTAGGTATACTCGTAATTAGAAATTCGCGTCTTTATTAAATGCCCTGGATTCTGGCTTGTTTTTACAGTTTCATAGATAGAAAATGAAGTGTCTTTTTCGATATTTTACGTTATAAGACTTGTAAGTACCTACTTATTTAAATGACCGTATTAATTCTTCAAATTCCTTGAACTTAATATTTTGCTATTAAAATGGTTAGAGCCTGCAAAGCTTGCAAACATGCAAACATTCCAATAAAATTGATTAAAATTTCTAATACTTAGTCATTAGTTGCAACTGTATGTACCACTTACCAAATCAATAAAGAAAATATAAATTAAGTACAAATGTCAGTACAATTATTTTCAACAGGTGATCCAACAACCTTCGGAAATCTAAATCCGCCTGACCACGTCTTACAAGCTGTACGAGAAAGCATTGAATCTTACACCAGCCGAGGCTATGGCCCAGCTAAAGGACATCTAGAAGCAAGACAAGCTGTTGCCGAGTACAGTGCTCACCAGGGCGACATAACAGCCGATGATGTTGTTTTATGTAGTGGCTGTTCGCACGCCATTGAACTTGTCATTACCGCTCTCGCTGATTCAGGGCAGAATATTCTCGTCCCGAGACCCGGATTTATGATATACAAGACATTAGCCGAAGGACTTGGCATAGTTATCAAATACTACAACCTGTTGGTAAGTTACCTTTTGAATATTTAATAGTTACGCAAAATGTATCTTATAGAAGCACGGGAGGCTGGCGACTCTGCGCCTATGCTCGAGAATTTTCTGATTGGTTTTAACGAATTCGTGGTCACCAATGAGCCCTTTGCACGCCTCTCTATCGAGTCCAAGGCTGTCATTTGAGTTTTGGCGGCGCCAGCCCAAATGTGACAAGAGTACTCCACACATGGATGAACCTGAGCTATATATATAGGGTCAAAAGCTGTTCCGGTATGATGTACCGCCACATCTTCGCAAGGACCCCAAGCTTCCTTGCAGCCGCTTTAGCCTTACATTGGATGAACCGCCCAAAGTTCCGATAGCACCAGCTTACACGACAGTTTATTAGCACTTGCACAGATTAGGTACTTACCTACCAGGGCTTTGTTTGTTAAATCCATTAATTTAAGAATACAAATTTTCAAATGATTAATATACAAACAAACAATACGTATATCAATGACGCCACACCGGACATGTTTTTGTTTTTAGCCAGGACCTTGTTATTGTTTATGCCCTAGGTTAGGGCGGCTACGTAATACATTCTTTCAATAGCAATAATCAACATGCATATTAATGAATGAATGTCGGGAAATATTTGCCACAATACAGATGTTAAACAGGCACACATACATAGGTACTTATACAAATCGATGAACAAGTTTCTAGAAGCATAACAAGTTTCCAGTTTACTGCCGAGGAGATTTGCATACTGCCCATTACGCCTTATTTCGTCTACCAGCTTTATAAATATCTTTCTTGACCGTACAATGATGTAAAATAATTAATAATGTCAAATCAAATCGATTTTTTTTTCACAGCCCGATGAGCAATGGAAGGTGGACTTAGAAGACTTGGAAAACCAAATAGATTATGACACTGTGGCAATCGTTGTGATAAACCCATCGAATCCATGTGGATCCGTATATGACAAGGCACATTTATTTGAAATATTAGATGTTGCATCACGAAATCATGTGCCGATTATTGCTGATGAAATATATGAACACTTAGTTTTTTCGGGAAATACCTTTACTGCTATTTCATCGATTTCAAAAGATGTTCCTGTATTGACGTGCGGCGGACTAACTAAAAGATTTTTAGTGCCTGGATGGAGAATGGGTTGGCTGATTATACATGATAGAAATAATATCTTAGGAAAGGAAATTCGTCAAGGTATCGCTAATTTGGCAACCAGAATTATGGGACCCAGTACCTTATTACAACGAGCTCTACCGATGATATTAAAATGTACTCCACAAAGTTTCTTTGACGAAGTGGTGTTATTCATAGAGGTAAGAACCTATATGTTTTCCATGGAAAATAATCTTTTTGCCACATTTTCGTTCAAATTTCTTACGAAAAGTAGCAATGTATTCTATTTGCAAGGGTGGTTATGATGAAACATAAATAAATAATTGGAACAATGGTATCAAATCCTTTTACTGATATATAGCGGATTGTTGAATATGCTTTAGAATTATCTAATTATATTTACCAACGTCAATCCCTAGAATCAAGCAAAACTAGCCTTCGAGGAATTACGTCACGCCCCAGGATTGCGGCCTATCATGCCACAAGGAGCAATGTATATGATGATTGGAGTGAATATGTCCGTTTTCCCAGAGTTTGAAAATGAATCACAATTTGTGGAAGGTCTGGTGTCAGAACAATCAATCTTCTGTTTGCCGGGACAAGTAAGATTTAACTGTTTTCATTACCATGTTAATGCAGATTTTATTTATGTCAATTAACAAATGCATGCTGTGCATGCAGTACACTTGGTGTTCAATGTTCACCTGTTTTATCCAATGACTTGATTGCATGTAGTTTATAGTATTTTTGTTTTAATTGTCATCTTGTTGAAGACTGGGAGACTTTAATGGAATATATGCACTGAAGGTAACCTACCTACGTATAATTGGTATGAGGAACCATTTATTGTCTTATTTCATGGCTCATATACTCAATTGTTACAGTGTTTCGAGTATCTGAACTACATGAGAATAGTATTAACGGTTCCTGAAGATAAGCTGAGAGAAGCGTGCCAGAGGATAGTAATTTTTTGCAAAGAACACTGTGATACGGGAGAAAGGGTAAAGGAAATTGATAATGACATTTTGGCTGTAAGGAATGGGACTGGTGTGATTTGTGACCCGTGTTTAACACAGGTCACTTAAAACTGAATAATATTTATAGTTCTAAATACATGTAACATTATAAGCAAATATTATGGTTTTTGTTTCAAGTGCAACGGTGAAATCTTGAGCGTTGAGTGTAGAGCCTGAGCACAAGAAATAATTAAACTTACGTAAATTTGTCTGTAGCTTTGTTCTCATGTGAGACATTGTCCAATTTTTACCAGTGAGTGAACTTATAATGATAAATGGAAAGATTTTTAGCCAGAAAATAATAGTCAGAAACTCGGTTCGTCAGTAATAATATTTTCATTCTGATATTAATAAGTATTTTGATGCGTTTTAAGTTGGAAATGTATTGGAAATTATTTTAATGTTCCATAATAATAATTTGTTGTTTAACTAATTTGTTGTACCTACTTAACTATTTTGTGAGGTGAAAAATTATTCGGCTTATTAATTAAACTATTAATATTTTTTTTCTCTTATGTTTCTTACTATCTACATTTACAATGTAATTTTATTCTGTAGTTAAAATTTTTAAAGTAATAATTATTAACCCTGTAGTATAAACTCTAACTTTACAAGGTTATGACCAAAAAATAAAACTATTTAAGTAAGTACTTAGATTATGTACCTACCTACCAGTTACTTTTCTTAGTTACAACTATTTCCCTTTGCAGTTATGTGAAAGAATACCTAGCGATTTTAGAGTGATTTTACATGGATTATATAATCTGAATGTAATGTTTATTTGAAATAAAAGTGTTGTTGGAATTATCTTTTTTACTTATTTTAAATTTTTTCTCTCTTTATCAATCAAAAATTAAAAGTGTGAAACAAAAAAAGTACATAAAAAATCCTTGTATACAGTGTGTACTTATGTACGAGAGTAAATGCTACTAAATAGAATTTGTTGATGAAAATATCCTCAAGCCTTTTTTACGGGTGTCTTTGGCTGAG
The DNA here is from genome assembly GCA_905404295.2 of Ochlodes sylvanus. Taxonomy (NCBI): domain Eukaryota; kingdom Metazoa; phylum Arthropoda; class Insecta; order Lepidoptera; family Hesperiidae; genus Ochlodes; species Ochlodes sylvanus. Next base: position 5,732,095 of record FR990125.1, on the reverse strand, counting down.
CGTACTAGCATCTTCATTTCATTTCCAGAATAAAACTGGATTTGTTTTGAAAGAAAGTTTTGCAATGCGCCTTTTTCGTATCCAGTTACTTATTTCGGCAAACGAGCAGACCAGTCACCTGAGCAACCACGTCACCCACTGGCCACCCCCGGCCATGGACGTTAGTAACAAAAGCATCACAAACGTGGTGCCGACCGATAATGAAGCAAGAGACCCACGTTGTTATCGTACCAACTTAAGTAGCTTTCCGACACTTAAATCTGAAAGTATAAAACCTTTCCCAGTCGATTTTAGAAGGAAAGTACCTTCACTGTGCAAGTACTGACGGAATTAAACTGGGTACTAGTCGTAGCGACCATCGAACATTAAGGACCTTTCACCATCATCCCGCAGTTTAGCAGGGTGTATTGAATTTGACAAGGGCAGATTGAATTTGGCTAGAGGAAGGAGGCTTGACACCTCCCCAACGTCTGGGTGTGACACCTCAGCTGAGCGCAATACCTAGCTGGAGGGAACCGCCATAATAATCACGGACTTCTGCTTTAGCGTCAAGGAATACGCGGCGCATTAGCTGGCAGTACATAATATATCCATTGCAATAATAATTAATTTTAATTATTTGCCATAAAGTATTTTATAAAGTTTTTACGTCCATACATATAGGTACGTGTATAAATTATACTTCAAAGTACCTATAAACGTGAAAAACATTCTGGGTTAAATGTATTACAGTGTATATGTGAAGTAAATAATAGGATAATACATGTTATTACTTTTATTTCGCGTAATAATTATTTTCTCGATCGTTTTCTTATTAAATTTGAATTAACCCAATAAAATTTTATTAGGTAATAATTAGTTGAACACCAAAGTAGCTCGTGAGTCACGAACGTCGTGGCTCGTGACGGTTGTATCAAACGGCTCAAGGGGGAGGCGATGCTGGATCATTTTCGAAAATTCATTCGAAAATGATGTGCGCCAACTCTAAAAAAAAGATTGAACCTACCTAAGTATGAGAATATACCAAAAAACTTTAATTTTAATATTGTTTTTGTCATTGAATTTAAATTTAAGTTTGTATTAAATTACTAGGTATTATCACCAAAGGGATTGACATCTTATAAATATTGTATTAAAATAATACAGATTCATAATAATATATTCAAACTGTCGTTATATTACACGTTAGCAGGAGAGACAATTGGTTTAACCTGAAATTATTTAAATTTATTACTGCCATCATACATGCCACATCATAGAAGAAAGTGTGCAAGGAAATGTACACATTCATTATTAGATAAGCACACGTTATGTGTGTATCAGCCAGGGCTGTAGCTACTAGCTAGAGTCGAATTTGAGGTAGCGCAGCATTGGTTACAGGTAGGGCAGATTTTTCATAATTGATCTGCCCTCGAAGCACGGGCTCAAATCAATCACCATGTATAGCACTGACCTCTAGGTTTAGATACCTATTGCTACAATTTTTTATCTCAAAATATGAAAAAAAAAATTAATTAAGTATAATAATATAATTATCTTAGTTTTTGGTATTTTACATTACAATTACATTACATTACAATGCCCCCACTTTGCCGTTTTTGCAGGTATTCGAATAAAATTCAGAATGGAGGTTGAGAGTTATGAAACACGTTAAAAAATATTTTTTCGAAAATCATCCCTTAGGCGGGTAAAACGGGGGCGCCAAGTTAGTATGAAAGTTCTCTGATTTCATAAACTTTTATATATTTTGGGATTTTTGGCGGACAAAGCCACGGGTGTAGGCTTGTTATTAATAAAATTATTATCAATTTTATTTTAGTTTGCTACTTTTTTGCGGAGACTTGAATAACGCACAATGTTATTGGGTAAAAAATGCTAGAATCCTAGACTATGCAAGCAAGTAAGTTCTCACCTTAGAGTTTATATTACGGTAGTATAGAGCACGCGCAACGAGGTGGGAACTCCTACGACGGTTGAGAACAACACGACGGTCCCGCCGCGAGCGCTTGTAGTCGTGGTTGAGTGAACTTGAGTGCTAGCGCTGTGCGTTCCTACAGAGAGTTTTCGAATATTTACGTATCAAAATGGTCAAATGTGCAGTTCAATCTTGCAAACACGATACTAGGAAACACACAAAACCGAAATCCAGTATCACATTTCATCGGTAAGTCGATTTATATACTTATTTTTATGAAAACAAATCACGCATTGCGGGGGTGAAAGAGACGTGCGGGGCGGGCACGCGTAGGACTCCCCGCGCGCCCCGTTCCCCGCGCTTAGTGAAGCGTGGAGAGCGGTGATGTGACGCGACCAACGCTGTATTCGATATTTAAAATATTTTTTTAAATGTTAGCTATGAACCTATATAATTATTAGTAACAGAAAATATAGGTGGATTTTGAATATTAAAGTTACATTAATATATTATATTATATATTATATTAATGTAATATATTATATATTTTATTAATGTAACTCAATTATATATTATTACTCAAAATCTTTTAAACATTTATTATAAATATTTTTGGTGTGTGTTTAGTACGATTTTAGTACTTTTTAGTATTTTAATGCGAAAAATATTATAGCGTAAACTAGAGTAGTAATGTAGTAAAAGAGTTACTGTCACTGTTTAATTGTTGTTGTTTATTAGGTTTAAGATACTTAAGTCATCTAAATAACTACTAATCCTTTCTACCATCGAACGACCCGACTCACGGCGTTTATTCATCCTTTCGTCGTAAACATCCCTCCAGTACGGAAGTCACGCTTTGCGTCATCATTCATCATACGTACCGCGAAGGACTGGAACAAATTGCCTGCGTCGGTATTTCCGTTCGATTACAATGTATGTAGGTATCTTCAAGTCAAGAGTGAATAGGCTTCTAAGTTATTGCGCCTTACCACCCTCGACTACATCGCTGCTTACCATCAGGTGGGATTGTAGTCAGTAGATAGATTGTAGTAGTTAATGCTTTAACTTATAGTAAGTCCAGCGTTGCCATATATACAGATTTCTCCGTATTTATACAGATTTTCGATGTGTGATACAGATTTTCACTGGATACAGATTTTAATACAGAATTTTTACTCTATTGATAAAATGACCATTTTCCAACCTAGTCTGTGGACCATATTCAACTAATAGCGGCTGTACACTCTCGCTGTCTCGCAACTCGCGAGAGCGAGACTACTAACCGAGCGAGTGCATTGCACTCGTACGAGAGTGTACTTGCTACTTGGTAGCGCTCGGCCGTTCGCCTCGCCTCGTCATGTGAGAGCGAGAATGAGTGTACAGCCGCTATTAAACAGAACTTTGAACTACTTTTTGAAGACATTGACAGTTGAAGTTGAATGTTGATCAATTCAAATGTTCAATTCAAAAAATGTATGGGGGCTGGTCCTAAATTTGTACAAAAACAAAACTTGGATGTGGAGAAATTGAAAATTATTCCGATTATCACAAGGTTATGAAAATAAAAAAAAGATCCGACCTTGTTTTTTTTATTTGTGTTTGAATTTCAGTAGATAGATAAAAAGCTTGCGACAATGGGCACCTTTAACTTCTGAAAACTCTAACCTGGTAACCTGACACTGACACTACTGACTGATAGTGACGATGAGTGATGAATGAACGTTGACATTTTGTTTTGGTTTTGATTTCATTTAAAAATATTTCAGAATTTCAGACGTCTTTCCGACTCCGTTCCGCGCTGTTCGTAATTTCGTTGTGCTCTGTGTTTATACGCCGTCGTCGCCGCGCTACCGCCGTGATCAATCCTATCCGCGGAAACCAATAATCAATATTGACAATTGAATTTGATTGATTGACAGTTGACACTGACAGTTACTAATACCAAACGAGGTCGGTACTAATCTATGTCGTTACGTTTCGTTTCTTCATGATTTTTGTTTACAATTCATATTATTATTTAAAACATTCAATGTTTTAATTATGTATTGAAAAAAATAATAATATAATAGATTTGCACATCTCCTTTTATGATGATGACTAATATTCTATTTTTTTAAATACAGATTTTATACAGATTTTGAGTTAAAATAGGCATACAGATTTTATACAGATTTTAGCCGTTTCAAATACAGATAAATCGTTTATGGCATCTGGCAACACTGAGTAAGTCTAAAAAATTTGCGTTGCCATAATTATATACAGATTTTTTCGTATTTATACAGATTTTCGATGTGCGCTACAGATTAGCACTGGATACAGGTTTTTATACAGAATTCTTACTCTATTGATAAAATTACCATATTCAACTAAAACAAAACTTTGAAGAAGAACGATTTTTTAAATAAATATTACCTAGTTCCTTTGTTGCAAATATGTAAATTTTGATTGTTGTTGCGTATAATTATGTTTTTAATTTTACTATTTACACTGGTATTCTATTTTTCTTTAATAAATATTAGTTCCTTTGTTGCAAATATTTGAATTTTGATTGATGTTTCTTATAATTATGTTTTTAATTTTACTATTTACACTAGCATTCTATTTTACTTCAATAAATATTAGTTACTTTGTTGCAAATATCTGAATTTTGATTGTTGTTTGCAAAGTTTCATACTAACTTTGCACCGTGAATTTTCAAAAATCCTTACTTAGTGCTCACCTACGTTATAAAACGAACCCCTGTGCAAAATTTCAAGTTTCTAACCCTTATAGTTTAGGCCCTGCGTAGATATGTCAGTCAGTCAGTCAGTCAGTTAGTCATTCAACTTCTCCTTTTATATATAGATTTTGTAATAAAAAAAATTACACTAAACCCGATATTTTATTTCATAAACTTTAATCTAACAAGCCACACGATTTGATTACATTTCTATTACTCATAATTTTCGACAGTCGATAGTGACGTAATGTAATCGGTACATCCCTAATTGCCATACACTTCTCAATATAAATATCTATAGCACACCTGCCTACGCTGCGAGCTGAACATTTTGTGCAATACGCGTGCTCTATACTACCGTAATATATACTCTAAGGTTCTCACCATAATTTTTTTTTTCTTCAATATGGCGTTGGCGTAAATACACTCAGCCAAAAACAAGTAAAGAACCATAGATTAGAGTACCTAGTTCTATAGTTGTAACCGACGTCACTGTCAAAGTGTCAATAATGATAGGGAGTTAGACATAGACACACAAACACAGATACAGAGTACAGAACTACAGACAGGTACTGTCGTGTCCTACAGACAGTGCAGGAGTGCAGTGTCAGTGTCAAACTGACAATCGATTTTGGATTTTGGTTTTGCTCTTTTGCAGAGCAGAGTAGCAGACAGAACTGCAGAAGTCTGGCTCTGGTCTGGTCTCACTGGTTAATTTAATTTGTCTGCTTTTGTAAAATTGTTGTAAAACAATTAAAAAATAGTTTAATATTTGATCAGCAGCTAAACTGCCACAACACTTATTATTTAAGTACAACTTTAGTATCAAGGGAAACAAGGGGAACAATTAAGATAATGTCGCAAACGAAAACTAATAAGAAATTTAAATGGGCCTTGGACTTCAAGTAAGTTTGGAAGATTTATTTGGTGTTAATTATTTAAATGGCATATAATTATTTATGCTTCGATCAAGCTCGCAAAAGAATTATTGTAAATAAACCGATATTACGGTCATCATAATTCTAGCACTGTCAAAACTACTAATTTTCGTGTTTTCAACTTCATTTCTGCAAATAATAGCATGAATGGTATTGGGGGCTTATATTATGCAACTGTTATCTTTCAGACAAAACCAAATTATACAGTGTTGTAAGTAGCTTCCTACCTACGAGGTATACATTTTTTTTAACTACAATCTTAAATGCAAACTCATAATTATATTTAATGAAAACAGAGTGAAGAAATAAGTAATATAAACTCAGAATTTGATTCAAATAATAATAGAACAGGAAATGTTGATGTAAAAGAATTTTATTGTTGCACGGGCATTTTCTTTTCTTAAAGTTCATAAAGGTTATTTATATGGTTGCTAGGCAACAATTGTTGGTAAACATGCTTCCTGAAAATTGGCTATGTTATAAAATAATAATTTGGATTTTGTTACAGACCTCGAACTCACATAGCAGATCTCCCATTCCCACCGGGCTACAATCAATCCATCAATACAAATTATACCGAATCATCCAAAGAAACTGATAACTTATTACTGATGAAAAAATTATGGGACGTTGCTTTGGGGCCATTGAAACAAGTACCAATGAATCTATTTATTATGTACATGGCCGGGAACTCCATCTCAATTTTTCCAATCATGATGGTGGGAATGTTAATTGTAAGGCCGGTGAAAGCTCTATTCTCAACTCAGAGCACTTTCAAGACCGTTGGTGGAGCACAAGCCGCAGTTCAAAAGTTTGTTTACTTTATTGGAAATATTGTCAATATCTTGCTGGCCCTGTATAAATGTCAAAGTATGGGTCTATTACCAACACATGCCAGCGACTGGTTGGCATTTGAAGAACCTTTGATACGAGTCGAGCATATAAGTGGAGGGTTGTCTATGTTGTAGTTCTAAATGGTATTAACTACTAATGTACCTACTGTTATATTTATTGTATTTCCATATAAATAAATGTCACATTGTATTAAACAATATTTACAATTCCAGTATTTAATTACATGAAACTAATTTTTTACAAATTTCGTAATTCATTGAAAACTTCTTGCTTATCACTTATCACTTTTCTTGCCGTCATTAAATTCAGCTATTTTAGCTTTTACAAATGCTTGAGCCTTTTCATATAGCGCCTTAGGGTCTTCTACTTTGTCAATCTGTAAAAGAAAGTATTAATTTAAATGGATATTTATTATGAAAATAAATGAAACAAAAATTACATATTTAATAACTCTAGCTATAGAGTAACCAAAAACCATTTTAGTAATTTAAGGAAACCTAAAAACGAACAAAAAAAAAGACAACACAAGCTTTAGACAGCCACCATCAAGCTTATATCAGTTAGGACATATTTCTTGTGTTGCTGACAGCATAATAATTCACCCAGAGAGTATTTATCAAAGCTACAAATTTTGGAACCAAATCTAATTTATAATATACATGCTACACTGGCATTGGCATTCCAAGGGATGTAGCAATAGTAATATTAAATATGAGTTTAACAAAATTCATATTTATTTTTCTACATGCATTCTACATAGAAACTAGTGTTTAGTCAACTAAATAATAAAATAACACAATTCAATTAAAACTCTATTTGGAATCCCATAGAGTGAAAAAGCAGATTTGGCAAAAAAATATGATTCAAAAAATAAAATTGTTCCAGGTTTTGCTATGACTATACCATAAAATGTAAACAAAAAAGTAAACTAACCATTTCTTTTTCTCCAATGCCTTGTCACATTCCTGAGTAGTTTTCTTACAAAAAACAGATACTGCTGCCTGTATTAAAAGAAATGAAAAAAAATCATCTATCATTCTATAAGGAAAATGCACTTATAAAATAGTTTTTATAGACAATTTATTATCCTATTTGAATCTTTCTTGATGCAGGCAGAAATGTGACAAATAAAAGAGGCCATACATATTATACAATATTTTGGAATATATGATAAACCAGGAACAACTTTAGTTATTATGTGATGAACATATCAATCTAATATGACAATAAAACAAAAAAACTGGGTACAAATTCTTCATAAAACTGGCATGGCCTCCTTTGCAAATACAATGCACTTTAATTACCAATGTCTGTGTAAAAGATTTGAAAACAAAAATATTTTTGGAATATAATTGACCACAACATACAATAATCAATAATACTACAAATGATACTAGCCACATTTTTTTACTCATAACAAACTGTAGTTAAATTGCTGCTGAGCTGGGTAATATATAATAATAATTATTTTAACATTTGTAACCTGTGCTTTACAAAATTGGTGATATTCTTCACATTAACAGCAAACAAACAAGCCGTAAACAAATTAGCTGACAAACCATCAGAAGGTAAGTTGTCTCCTTTGCCCATGTACGTCAGTAATTCCAAAGGCATCACTGATGGGTTGCCAGCCAAGAAAGAAAGTAATGGCTCTCAAGGTCCCAGCCTTGATGCCTTAATGCTTTGTATTGCAACAAAAACAAGCAAAAACTAAAAAAAATATTAAATTGGGAGTGACAGTTGTTGCTAGCCAGGCGGTAATAAACCGTACCAACAATTTGCTATTTAACCCTGGTCATACAAACCCAGTACCCTCCAACACAGGCTCAGCACAGTTGGGTAGCTGTTGTTTAATTTGGAAGATAGTTGGAATACATGTTTGTAGAATTATTAGAATTGATGAATACCTGATAATTTTGTGCAACATAGACTCCAGTATAGACACCGGAGCCAAATATAATCTGTAAAAAATATGACAAAATTATTGAATGATAATGACTTTGTACATTAACTTTATAACAATAATGTTAATGAGAAAATATGTATGTCAATATCTTTGCTCCCTTATGTACTGTGGAGCTTTAGACTTTAAAGATAAGGCAAAGTGTCAAAGGAAAAGTTTAGGTCCATTATGTTCTAAGTAGACAATATAAAAATCACAGGCTCTTATTATGTTTAGTGCTTGATAAGTTGATAACCATGTATTTAAAATGTAAATTATACAACATAATAATATGTCAACAAAGTAAGAAGTTAGCTTTGCCAAGAGCAAATATCTATTTTAGTAATTTCCACCACATGGCAATGACTTGAACATTTTTAGCATTCAGTAATCAAGTATTAAAATCATTAAACAGTTTTTGTACTAATAATACCTTTTTACACATAATCAATGGATTCTGATGGCTCAACAATTCTGAGAAGTAATTATGCAGTGTCATTAACATATCTCTGGAAACATATTATTAAGTTTGCAAAGTTTTTTTTCCTCTAAGATTAAGCACTCTTTCTAAATCATACTACAAGCAAAAATTGCGATACAAAGTGATGCTATGAGTGAATGAATTTGATATGGAAAAGGTACAAGGCATTACTAACACCAGTTTTTATAAATGATATAAGGCACCCCATTATGAAGATACCATTACATGTTATTTAAAATATGCTGGTTGTTTGCCATTATTCTATCTCTTCCATTATTTTTATTAAAATACCAATTTAGTGAAATCTAAAAAACATGTTTGTAATGTCAATGTGTTTTACATGAATAATGTCATTAAAATCTGATTTTCTGAATTTGAAAAAGTATTTTTAGATAATTTTTTGTCTATGTCCACTAATACCACAATAACATCTATTTGGTTTTCATCTTAAAAAAAATAATTATAAAGTTCATAGGAAAAATATAAATTATGCTTGACATTAATTTCTTTAATTAAAAGTGGTATATAGTTTGTATAAATAAAGAGGATGTATGGGTGGCATGTACAAGTAGAAAATGATATAATTAAGCTAAAAAAGGATGAAAAACAGTTAATAAGGCAAATCACAATAGAATTACTATAATAAATTTTATTGTGTGCTAATCAGAGATGCTTTACATACAAACGATTTTGAGTACTAAGTAGTTCAAAATATTATTTATTATTCTGTTTTAAGAATACAAAGGTTTAAAACAAAAACATAACAGCACTATATCATAATATGTTCTGTATTTAGAAGAGCTGAATGTACCTTTTAAAGTAAAACGGTGTTAAATACTACTTACGATTGCTTTCAACATTTTTGTGTAATGTAGGTAGTAGGGCTAACAACTGACGTAAACACTTATTGTGACGATTTTAAGCTTTGTTATTTTATTGTCCAAATTCACACCAAGAGCTTCTCGGTGTGAATGTTGGCAAGCGCAATTGCAATTTATTTTTTCACTGATATTTTTAGTTGTAAATTTCAAATGATTTGACGGAAGACACAGTTCATCACAGTTGTTGATAATATTGTAGAGGTGACATTTGTCATTTACTATTTATTTTAAATTGACATGAAATGACGGGCCTGTCGGGCTGACGGATGGATGACATCCATCAATTTTAACATAGGTATCATTTTTGGATGAAATAAAAAAATTATCACATCTAATAAATATATTATCTGTGTTTCGAACTTTCGATCAATGTCAAAACCATGCATTAAATTCACAGACACAGAGTCACAGACCCAGACCACTTAACCAAGTTAATTAGACAAAATTACTCACTGCTACAGTAGAATCTGGCACCACCAAAAGCCAAAAGCGTCACGTAAAATACCTAAACACGATCGATTTATTGCTGGCTTTACAAGCGGAATAATAAAAACGATTACGGTTTATTCAAAAAGATAAATGGTGATACCAAATTAACTAGGCTGATTATTAAACCCTACTATGGTATGTTCTCTGATGAATTCTGGTCGTACATGAATACCATAGTAAGGTTAATGTGATATACTTAATAATTTTGTAGACTCCCCGCATTCGACACTGTTGAATATCCTCAATTATGGTAGACCCTTTTAGTGATGGGGTACCAAAACATAACTACTACGCCAGCTCTATGAAGGGAGCTCTGCCTGCCTACGTGGACAGTGTTATCTCGATTTCACTTTATCCCAGCGCTGGTGTCCGTCAAGGATGCATCCTGTCTCCACCCACTCCTCTTCAATATCTACACTGAAAACATCATGCGTATAGCTCTGGAAGATTGGACTGACCGTGTGCCTATTGGTGGGAAGAACATCTGCAATCTTCGATACGCCGACGATACAACTCTTTGCGACTACGGAAGAAAAACTTGAAGAACTCCTTACTCGCGTAGTGCTATCAGCTCGGAGTATGGTCTTAAAATAAATAGACAAAAAACGAAGATGATGATGATACACCCCATGAGACAAATATTGCCAACTGCGAGGTGCCATTCTACGTTATCTTGGTTCTCTGACAACCAACCAAGATTGCTCAGAAGATGAGATAAAGCGGCGTACCTATAGTTATCATGAGATCGGGCATGGACAGACTATCCAAGATATGGAGTGATCGCAATATCACCAAAGCGACCAAGATACGACTAAAGGTCTCCAGTATTCCCCATATTTTTATACGCATATATTGGACCCAACGGCGCACAAAATCTATTCTAAATAAGCTCGGCATCAAGACCCGTCTCTACCATCGATAACACTCGAATCCTACACTACTTTGGTCACGCCGTGAAAATGCTATGGAAAGTGCTGTTATGCAGGGAAGAGCAGATGGAACTAGACCTCGAGGTAGATCTTCACTACGCTGGACCGACCAGATCAAGATCCTGACCAACGCGACATGACCAATGCGTAAATGAGAATGCCCGCCACGCGTCTGTTCGGGATAAATGGAGAGCTGTAGGGTTTCGCGCCTCCTTACAACATGCATGACCACGACTGATCTATCAAGAGTAGGTAAGCAAATAAGAAGAAGACATAATTTTTATCAAATTCTTTATTTCTTATATTAAAATAGTAAAACCGTTGTAATAAAATACTTTAAAACTATGTTGTAATTGGTAATTATTCGCCTAGTATTTATGCTTAAGAGGGGGTATAAAGCTAGGAAAAAATCAAATTCAACGGTACTGATAAATGGAACAGAGCATGTCAAAATCCTAGAGCTATAAAGACAATTAATGTATTTTATTTAAATAATTCGTAAATTATAGATTTGATTTAGAAATCGATCTACAAATCCCTCCGTGATACTAATTAGCGTAACATATTAAAATATTGACTCAAAAACATGCACCATATTGAAAAAAAATTGATTTTAGTTGAAAATTAGACCTAACTTTGTGATTTTTTTCTATCGAGAAAATTAAATTTTTTTATGTTTTTGATTCTTACATTCACTCAATAATATAATGAAGTTTATCTATGTTCTTATTCAGCTTCTAGAAACTTGATCTACTACTGTAAAAATTGAATCTACGATTGCCAATTTTGCTTTATACCCCCTCTTAATTAACAATAATTCGCATAATTGAATAGATAAATACTTACATAACAATATAATTATGCTGAATGTTATTAAAATTCCTATATTAAGAGAAATTCGTAACAGGATAAATCCTAACACTACATTACACTAATATATACATAACAATAATACTAATTTGGCTAATTTAGGTTTTGAATTATTTGTGGAAGTCCAGGGAAGGTATTAGGTATAAAACGTGAGTAAATATGAAAATTTAGCTTTTTTTATTTATTGATTCTGAGGCGGTACCCTCCCTGCACCATGCACTTTACTTTCAACATACTTAATTACATTTTGCGGTAGAAATTAATCTTGCGTAAGACATTATACAAATTATTTGTAAATTTCCTGCAAACACCAGCAGCACCCTTTCCTTGCATAAATTGATGGTAGATGCAACCAATTGGTAAAAATTAAATACAATTAATTCCTTGTTATGCAATTACCATGATGAAAATACTTCATTGTATATTTTAAAATAGCTTATGCCGAAACCACACGAAACCTACATTATTTGCGTACATGTCATTTATTATTAAAAATATTTTAACAATTAGGTACTTATGTAAGTATTTAAGATTTTTGACTGCTAACAATATTTTTTGTTTTCAAATTCGATTCGTCTTTTATCACACTTTTATTTTAAGGTAAGGTAAGCTTATGTCTTTAGCGCTCTAAATACTTTTGTAGCTAATTAGCTATCGATGATATGCCGTGAAATGAATAGATATCAATTGAATAAATTAAGTAGGTATTTTGTGTACTGTAATAGACGATTTATTTCCTAAGCAGGTTTGTAGGTATTAACCGTATTACTATGATAATATAGAACAGAGTAATAACAATTGCGACTAGTAGCTATTACTAAAGGAAACGTTATTTGTCTAAACCGTAGACGGAGAAGAAGTATAGACCTATGGATGCCATCTATCGTACTCACACAAGAAAAGGAACAACTTACGCCAATTATACGAAACAAAAAACGAAACAGAATGATACGCAGTGTCACCAAAAATAGTCACCAAAAATACACCAGACACTGCGGACACCAAAAATATTATCATTCTGTTTCGTTTTTTCGCGTGGCGGTTTTTTCACGAAAAGCACAGTTGCTTACATACAAATTTGACAGCTGATGTTGAACTTTTCTTGCGTTACATACAATTGTACATTCTCGTGCTATCTCATGTAGGCCACGCTCACCAGATTTCTATAATTATATCCTTCTCTTTCTACGATCTAAACGATAAAGTTGTACAATATCTAAAACAAATGCCAGACCAGTTAAACAGACCTATGTAAAAAAATACAGACAATAAACATACATGTTATCGATGGAACGAAATAAAAACGAGGTACTTGATTATATAAAAAGTTTCCTTCATCTGCTTATATTTTAGGCAAGGAGCTCCATGCTATGTTAAAAGATGACCTAAGTAACCTAATCAAACAAATCCTTATTTTAATAATTCTTGGAATGTTTAAATGGAATGCTCATCATAATTAATCATAATTAAACAAGTTTGAATCATAACCTTAAAGGTTATGATTAAAATAATTAATTCTAAATTTTATAATACGAACCTTAATTGCTATTTTTTCAGTCTGGTTTAAATACACTCTCACACACATGGTAATTTAACATTCAAGAAAAAAAATATAATGTATTATTGTTTATGGTCTCTAACAATAAATTTCTTTTTCTCGGTGACCTGCACTTTTACAATGAAAAACCTGTTAGGTGACTTATGAATTATGCTACGAAATTAATTACGTATACATAATTATGTATTTTATCTGGTACTGATACACAACTTGAACAACCATGAGAAGGTACGTACGCGTACAATATTATTATCACATAATAAAAATATCTACAGAGTTTTATGCCTCATCACTTTTCCGCATTTCTAAATAAATATTGTATCGAATCCTCGTGCAGCGCAATCAGAAGCATAATGATACCACCGGTTAGGAAACCGAGCACTGCCAGCAGTAAATTCACACTTTTTCCGTTGTTGTTTTCATTGATTTCTGGAACTAAATCCGCAAGCGCTATGTAAAAGAACGTTCCGGCCGTTGCTGCATATATCCACTGGGAAGCCGACTCATGGTCCTCCGCTAACCAGATGCCTGCCGCCATTCCCAAGAAACTAAGGAAAGAGGACAACAAATTGTAATATAACGCACGTTTGATGCTCATTCCGGATCTCAGCAAAACGGCGAAATCTCCGAGCTCATGCGGCAGTTCGTGGCAAAAAACTGCTAGAGCGGTTGCGAAACCCGTCACGGGATCTCCGCTGAATGCGGCACCGATGGCCAGACCGTCGGTTAGATTATGTAGTCCGTCACCAACTATTACCATCAGTGCTGTCGAGGTCATTGGTCTTTCCACGGGCGGTGGAGGGGAACCAGGCATCATCGCTCCGAGCTCTATGGGCTCCATTTGTTTAGTGGACTCCATTTTAATCTCTTCCACCGACTTTTCGTTTGAATGATCATGAGAGTGAGAATGTCCACCATTTATCGTCTGCATAATTGCTTCGACTGTATAAAATATCAAGATGGTTAAGAATGTAACACTGCACTTGAGTATTACTTCTGTTTCTTCTTGGGGTTCATTAGGCGAGCCATGTGTTTTGAGAGCATGCGGTAGGAGATGCAATAGAGCGTCACCGCATAGGGTTCCTACAGCCACCGCCACTAAGAAATGTAACACGTAGCTGAATACAACAGACTTGAGCATTGGTACAATGGCAACTCCTAGTAAGCCCGTAGCGCTGATCACTAAGATGCTGAGAGTAGCGTAGATCCAAGCTGGAAGGAAAATACGTGTAATTGATTAAAGGATCTACGAAAAGAATATAAACTTTACGAAAGTACTTTGTTTGCCATTGAGTCCAAGCCAACCTCCTCCCCTTTTCCATAACTATTGGAGTCGCTGGTCAAATAATTGAATATCGACGCTACTCGTGAATGGTGGTATGCTGGCATGGCAAGGCTGTTTAATTTCTTGCCCAGCAACCAGGCTACCACTCTTTTCGCTATGAGCTACGATAATTTTAAGATATGGAAAAATACTTTCCGGATTTTGATCCCTTAATAAATAAACTCACAAATGCAATCTTATTTTGAAAATTCAGAATTTTGTGCTCGATGCACATAATTTGTATACTTACTCCAATGTCTTGCAAGTTTCGGCTTTGGAATTTCTGTCTTGTAACAGGAGCGCTGGTCTAGTTGGTAAACCAATGCTGGACACATGTCTAAAAACGTTTTGGGGTTGATCGTAATTACACCTGGTTCGTTCTCCATTCCATACACCTCGAGGATTTCTTTCGGAGATAGGCATGACTTTTTCAATATTGGCACTTCTGTAAAATAAAATAAATTCTGTAAGTAAAGATATGAAAAACAATATAATTATATATATATAACCTTATGAAATTATGTTAAATTTTATGGATTAGCCATTTAAATGATTGTAACCCTTAAAATTATGTTCCAAATTACAATAGATAACGATTGAATCCTGAAGATTGTGAAACTACGGAATTTTTATTAAAATGGAAGGCAGTAGATAATACTGAAATAATATCAAGATTATAATATAAGGACTTAATTATGTATTGCCAACAACATAAAAATTATTAAAATCTTAATCTGAAAACTGTAAACGTAATATGTGTGTTCAATACACATTGAAGGTACCTACCTAACCTATACCTATGTACTTATACATACCTATCTATGTATAAGTATATTGTTCACATTCGAGACATTAAGGCAAACAAGATGTGACTTAAATGGTCACCGTCGCTTGTGGATATAATCGCAGTAACACCAAAAGCACGGTAATGTATGACACCGTGCCAAAAGCATCGCCGATATTTTGCAGGCCAAGAAAAAAAGCCGGGCGGCCAACCTGAGACGACTTTTGGGATACAGCACCGTCAAAATAGATTATGTAGTACATAAATTAAAACCATAAAGTACGTGTAATTTTTGGGTTTTACAGTTTAATAAGGTAGATCATTTGGATTATACGAGTATGACCTCTGCCATAGATCTCCACGGTTACTTATTAATAATTTTATTACCAAATGCCGGTAGCTAGGTTAGTTATTATTATCATTAAATAATCGAAATATACAAACCTGCCTTGAACAGTGTCAATATCGATAAAGAAAACAGATAAAACTTAGATTAATATAAGATTTATTGTATGCATAAAGATTAGAATATTTGTTTAGAATAACATAATTTAGCCCATATTATGTTATTGCGTAAGTTCCCTACTCATTGTTTAGTTTTTTCGATTATTAGGTACTTTCAACTAATATTGTTGCTTGGGTGGTCATCACAAGCTCTGTTTTTTGTTTACCTCCGCTTGTTATATTTAAAAGATAATAAGAATTGTATACAAAATATACCTAGATATTTAAATATGGATACCAAAAAACCAAAAAAATAACTTAAAATATAAATTAATTAATTAAAGTCTGGTATAGTTCCATAATCCAAACAGGTAACAAAATTAATTATAGGTACCTACATAGGTAGATGACTAGGTACTTAGATTCTTTTCAAAATTTTCTGTCAACCGCCCGTTCAGATATTAGATAGGTACCTACATTACATACTTTACGCTTACTATTGAGTGTAGGTATGCTGTAGATATAATATCTGTAGTTATTTGTTCAATTTAGCAAGATCGTTGCCTTGTTACTTGGGTAGGGTCGACGTTTGGTCAACTCTGAC
Organism: Ochlodes sylvanus; assembly: GCA_905404295.2. Classification (NCBI taxonomy): domain Eukaryota; kingdom Metazoa; phylum Arthropoda; class Insecta; order Lepidoptera; family Hesperiidae; genus Ochlodes; species Ochlodes sylvanus. Next base: position 5,715,362 of record FR990125.1, on the reverse strand, counting down.
AGGAACATAATAGGATAATCGTACTAATGTCAGACCGACTGCCCCGAGCTAGCCTCGATCATACACTTACTCAGGACGTTTTCTTACAGGATAGGATATATTACAATTCAAGAAATTTAGCTAGATAACTTACTTACGCTTTTTGTTAAGAAAAAGTCAATTTATAATAATTTTTCGATCAGTTGTGTATGTTGGTTATGATGATTTAGATAAAAGGCATTTAAAAACGCTGATTCCAAGACTTCTCCAAAATGTGTGATATTTTATACGTTAGCACAAGTTTAAATTCTAGAATTCTTGTACCTACTTCCTCACTCAGATTTTATTTCTTGGTAGGTAGGTACTAAGAGATGAATATTTACTTAAAACATCAATATAAACATTTATAATTATAAATACGATACTTATGGCCATTAATTATAATAAATGTAAATTAGAATATTAAAAATATGAGTGGGATCACACACTCTAAACCTTGTCGTTACGCGGCTACAGAGCAGCAGATTAGATAATAGTTACAAGCGAGACGATAAGTATAATTTCCTCCATCCTTTTTAACATGAGGAAGGTACGTTTTCGTTCATCCTTCTTGCATAGACAAGGCAATAAAAAATTTGTTTTATATCAACAGATTGTTGACAATTATAGTGTTAGCTTTATGAAAAAAGATGTATCAATTTTATATATTTACAGAGCATTTGGCATAGATATTTACTTGACTCATTTAAAATATGTTGTGAATTGTTCAACAAAAATATTAATTAATGTGAAAGTTGGTGTAAAAGTTGGTGTTTGTTATTGTTTAGGTTACCATAGAACTATTTATTTTATGTATTTTACGATCTTTAAAACAATTCAAAATTATCTATACTGATTGATTTATCAATTAATGATCCGTAAATTGACGTTTTTATGATTTCACGTGTACAGGCTGGTAGAACGACCAGCATGTGTATTTTTAAGTGAGAAAAAAAAACAGATATATGTCAGAATGGTATGTCAATGTTATGGGGCTGAAAAAATAAAATAATTTGGTAAAGTATAAGTTGTTTAATTCTGGAGTTGGAGAAAAAGATTACAATTCCGAAGAGGGATAACATCAGGGAAATTTGGTAAGTATAATAATAAAACCACCTTGGTGTGATCGTACGCCCACAAGAAGGTACGTTGGTTTGATTGTGTAAATGTTTTATAATCATTATGTTTGCATTCATTGGTTGTCTACTCGGATTAAAATCTTCGGCGGACTTTGATGTGGTAATAGCCGAAGGTACAAAATTATTAATTGCTATACCTATAGTTAGTTTTTACCACAAGTTTATTTAAAGGTATAGTTTTAGTAGTAGAAGTCGTCCACCAGTCCAGACCGGAAATTTAATCATAGTTTTAGGCTATGTGTCTAAGTATTTAAGTATGACTTTATTAAATGATGAATATAATTATAAAGTGCTTTACGCTGTTTTTTTTCATTGGGTTTTAAGTACCAAGACTAGGTCGGTGAATAAAGATTATTCTAATACCTTTCTACTACTCAAGGGGGTTTAAATTAGAAAATATAATTAGAATAAAAAAAAAAATTGACATAATTATTTCAAAGTTGGATATTTTATTATTGCTTATTTCATGTTGTTATATTCAACAACAATTACAAGTGTATACCACCTATGGAATAGATACTCGGTTTTAAAATTATTTCAGATCGTTAGATATTGGACAACCGAGTGAATAACCGATCTGGAAATAGACGAAGGTCCAGTGGCAGGCATTTCGGAAATGCGGAGGAGGTATTTTGGAGATGTAGCCGGTCACGAACACCTACAAGAGTTGAGGCGCAGATGAGGAGTTGGCGTGGGCGCCGGCGCCGGCTGCGGCTGCGGCTGCGGCTGCGGCTGCGCCTGCTGATGCGACTGCGGCTGCGTGAGCGGCTGCGCCTGCTGATGCGACTGCGGCTGCGTGAGCGGCTGCGCCTGCTGATGCGACTGCGGCTGCGCCTGCTGATGCGACTGCGGCGGCGTGAGCGGCTGCGCCTGCTGATGCGGCTGCGTGAGCGGCTGCGTGAGCGGCTGCGTGAGCGGCTGCGTGAGCGGCTCGACCTGGCAGCGCTCTGCTGGCGGCGAGGGGTCGTCAGCTGTGGTGGACCGACGTCACGACTTTCCGACTTATCCATTTTTACTGAAACTCGCAACCATATCGTATGTCATTTTCTCTTCACTTCAAAACAATGGTTGTTTGCATACTTTTGAAGCAGTAGCATAAGCAGTAAAATTATATCATACGGCTAGATGATAAATATCATTTAGCAAAAATTTGTTGGAAATGATTCTAAAATTATTTTATGCTAACGTTTACACCAGAACAATGTTAATAATCTAATTATTACTTATTCTACCAGAGTCTAGTTAACTTTTAAAATATGATGTTTACTTACGTTACCTAATGAGCTGGCGGTCTCACTTGCTGAGTTGTAGGGCAGGTTAATTCCAAACAAATTCCGCTTTATTATAATCGCTCCTTCTCACTTACTTGACTATTACAGTTGCACTATATTAATTCCGACACGTTGTAGGTCTTAGACCTTGTAAAGGGATTGGTTGGTCCCGGCCATTCTTTTAAGAGGTGAACGCCGCTATTTTATTCTTTCGAGAGAGATTAAAATTGTTACATATAAATACAATAATTTAGATACTAATTTTAAATTTTTAAACATCGTCCTAACTGCGAATCAAGTGTGTGAACGGATATTGAAAAATTAGCTGCACTTCCTATTGCAATATATAACAAATGTCACCCACTGTATTTACCTTTAAAAATTCAATAGAAATGCTTAAATTGTTTAAATCTAATGCCGACATGTTATGCATAAACGCTCGAAGCATTACTAAAGTATGATTATTTTTGTTGGCACTTTTCTCACACTTCAGATAAATTCCGGAACCATAATTGTTGGTTTTTAATCTAACAGTCGTATAAGCGTTAGAATGAGTATTTTGAACAGATAAGATAAGATAAGTAAGAAGATAAGATAGGATAAGTAAGAAAACAAACCGGAACTAAACAGTTTACCTAATTATGACGGATGACTAATATGTATTTTTCGGTCGAAAATGAAATTGATATGGAGTTGATTACCATTATAAAATTAAGACTGTTTTGTGGTTTTTGTTAGAAAAGTATTTTTGAAAAGAAAAAGAAACATAATTAACATAAAACAGTGCAAAATCTATTTCACAATTAGAACGTTTAAAATTCTATGACAACCTGTTTCAAAAATGAGGTCATAAAATAATGATACTAATACTATAAATGCGAAAGTTTGTTGGTTTGTCCTTCTTTCGCGTCATAACTTAGCGATGTTATGTTATGTTATGTTTTTTTTGTGTGGAGATATTTAGGAGGATGGAGAGTAACGTAGGCTATTTTTTATCTCGATAAAACATCTTATTCCTACGGGAAGATAAATTGTGATGCCTGTTTGAACCAACACTAACAGTAACAACATCAGTAATAATTGTTTTGTCTTTCATCTGTGGATTGATATAAAATTTGGATAGACTTAGTTGGAAGTTCGAAGAGGATTATAGGTTACTTTTGCAGTTGTGTAACATTATGTTCCCGTACAAAAGATTCGTAATAGTGATTGGAAGGCAATGTGAACTTTAATACCATGCCATAAAGTTTAAGTGTTGGTGGAGGGGTTCCGGGAAGGTATCCCGAACTCCCGAATAGCAGAATGAGTATTAAAAAATTAATGGATCGACTGTTGTGCGGTGCGAGGTTCGCCGCGTCAGCTAGTAACTGATAAACGTCACTTGTCATGAATATTGATATAACATCATATTTTTATGGTGCACAATATGATTTATAAATTTAGTTGTATTAATCGAATCTTACTTTTTATAAAAAAAAAATATATATGTATTATGGTATAAGAGAAATATGTTGGGACCCTTTTAATCAAATTTTTGGGGCAGGATGTGATTTGGATAAGTTTAATGAATTAAGTTGTCATTTATGACGGGAAGGTGTGTGGAACTGTGAATGTCAAAGGTCGACTGGCAGAGAATGCTTTTAGCATTAAATCCGTTCTTATACTTTGTATCGTTCAAAAAAGTCTAAATAAATAAATAAGTGTCTCAATAACATATTAAATATATTTCTGGCCTCGGTTTGCCTTTGAAAAATACTAATATGACTTGGTAAATAATTTTATTAACTAAGCTCATTGACTTATTATTACTAACTAAGCTGATCAAATTAAGTAGTTGTGAAGCCATTTTGTGCCGTTTCTCCGAACTTTAATGATCATCGTCCTTTATCAAGAGTGTAAAAGTCAATAATAGGTATAACGTTGATGGGATACGTTGGTTTTAGTAGTCATTGTACTTTGATAAAAGAATCCGTTATGAAGGAAATAATGTCACGTGAAAAGTGGATACTAAAATATTTACCATTTCAGAAGGGTTTAGTGCATATGTTATGCTTTAGGTAAAACTATGATCTCGTTAATGGTAGATAATACTTATGTTAATGGCGAAGTAATAATTGTTTTTGATATGTTACTTAACTGTGATCTGATTATTATTAGCTGGTTGCTACAGTACTTACATGTAGGGGTGTGTACATAAATCCGAAAGAGATTTAATGATTACTGACAAACGAATAAAAGACGATGCACGATTGGTTTTAAAATTTGTCAGACATGTTTTGGCGGAGGGTTGTATCTGTTTGGGTATATTGAGGTAATGGGCTTCTAGTTCGTGCTAGTACGTTATTTCGTTAGTTTTGTTATTGGCGAAATAAAAAAGTAGACGATATAACTAATAATTATTTAAATTACACATTTGTATAAAATCTCTATCCTTATAACTGTGTAAAAAAAAATAACTCTCAACATTTTTTTTTTCCAAATTGAGAGCAAGACGACGCTTGAAACTTAGTTGGTCATGAATTTCGGTGCGGCATTCATTATACATAGTTCCAGAAACTGTAAGGATGGCGCTCGTACTTCTTAAGTCTATAGAAAAGCAAAGATTAATTCCGTTTGAATAAAATTTTTAGTAGTGCTTTTTGTGTTCTTTAACAATTGATTTTAATTATAAAACAGTAGTATGCAAGTATAAAATACTTTAATTTTTGTCATGAAATAGTGTTCAAACAAGGGATCCATAAAAAAAAGTTAATTTAAATAAAAATTCGAACTAAAATGACATAGTTCACTTGATACACTACTAACTAAAGAGCAATATGCAAACTGATATCATGATTAGTAATGTATTTAAAAAAAATGTTAAACTTTTAAGAGCCTTGGGATACCGAAACAGGGAACAGTTACCTTGTTTACCGAGCCAAATTTTAGTGGAAAATAACACCAAAAGTATTGTCAAAGTATGAGGGTAGGTATGTTTGCAGTAAATGAGTATTAATTTAGAAATTGTATTTGAATATAATATTGATTATACATATGTAATGGTTAAATGATATATTGTAATAATGAAGTACATGCACAAGTACTATGAATTATAATAGAAATTATAAAATATACCTACTAATTTATACAATGTAATGTAATAAATCAAGGAAATGATTTAATTCCGTGAGAAAGTTAAGAGAAGTTAATGAGTTTTAAATGTAAAAATTGTGAAACGACACTGCTATGAGCTGAAAGTGTAGTAATTTATTGAAGTGCAAGGTGCACGCTATTATTCTTAAAAAGCAATGAGCGAACGTTAATATGAAGTGCAAGGTGCACGCTAATATGAAGTGCAAGGTGCACGCTAATATGAAGTGCAAGGTGCACGCTAATATGAAGTGCAAGGTGCACGCTAATATGAAGTGCAAGGTGCACGTTAATATGAAGTGCAAGGTGCACGCTAATATGAAGTGCAAGGTGCACGCTAATATGAAGTGCAAGGTGCACGCTGTTATTAAAGTACAAGGTGTACGTTAACGTGGATTGGTTGAATGAAACTGTGATTTTATTATTTAAATATGTATGAAATGCAAGGTGCATACTAACTATTGTTTAATTTTAGAATAGTGAATGTTACGTTTTTTGTGTTAAATGAATTATCTTGAAGATAAGTTTTTTTTGTTTTTGTTATGTACTAATTTATTAATTATCTAAGTTATTATTCACGGGGACGTGAAATTTATCAGGATGGACGAATTGTTAGCTTTATGAAAAAAGATGTATCAATTTTATATATTTACAGAGCATTTGGCATAGATATTTACTTGACTCATTTAAAATATGTTGTGAATTGTTCAACAAAAATATTAATTAATGTGAAAGTTGGTGTAAAAGTTGGTGTTTGTTATTGTTTAGGTTACCATAGAACTATTTATTTTATGTATTTTACGATCTTTAAAACAATTCAAAATTATCTATACTGATTGATTTATCAATTAATGATCCGTAAATTGACGTTTTTATGATTTCACGTGTACAGGCTGGTAGAACGACCAGCATGTGTATTTTTAAGTGAGAAAAAAAAAACAGATATATGTCAGAATGGTATGTCAATGTTATGGGGCTGAAAAAATAAAATAATTTGGTAAAGTATAAGTTGTTTAATTCTGGAGTTGGAGAAAAAGATTACAATAGTAAATTATAATAAATTGTTCTTAAATGAAATGAAATGTTACGATGTACGAGTACCGATAAATAATTAGGTAGGTATAGGTATAGTACCTACCTCAAAGGGGATAATTTTAATTGTAAAAGATAATACCTTAAAAAGCAGTGATTTGAGATTTGATTGAGTGAAACTATCAATGTCCAGACTCCAGAGTCATAATTAGACTCGGAGTAGGGTACGTGTTGCTCCAAGACAACTCGCATCTTGTTTCTCATTGCGTCAAAGGTACAGCATAAAATGCCCTGTTAGGAATGACCGACATCCCACAATCTCGAGGAAGCTAAAAAAATCATATCTTTGATAGTTTCCCTTCGTCTCTGTATGGAGATTTTCACGATCACGAGTTAAGGCTGTGTTCACACTAATCATGTATACACAGACCAAGGAAAACTATTAAAGCGATGTTTTTGTAGCTTCGTCGTGTCGCCTACTTTATGAAACATTTTTGAAGAGAAAGGGGTTTCATCCTACTTACCAAACCAACCCCCGACCCCCTCAAATCGTGCTCTCTGCTAAATAAACAACGAGGCGATGACGCTAAGTACCTCCTGTTACAAGTCATCATAGGGTTTTCTACAAAAGATTAAATCTGGTCATTACAGAACCATAGTCATTAACAAATAATAACATCTCTACCAAACAAACTCAAGGGCTAAAGTAATGTAACTCAAAATTTAACTACTTAAGTCACAGAAAAACAGCTGACCATCAGGTCGCGCAAACGACGCTACAATTACTATGTTAAGGTATGATTATGATGATATTTATGTTAACTTTCAAATTTTAAATTTGTTTTTTCTTTTCTTTTGTCCTATCATTGTATGTAAGTATACTTAGGTAATTAAATTTTCGAGTAATAATGTACACTTATGTACTATTACTTGTGTACATGTAAGAGGTATACGTAAAGAGGACACGGTTAGAGCATCGACCGTCATCGGAGCCGAAAAGCAATCTGCGCAGATTGGTTACAGCTTTTATAATATCGCCCAAATAAAGTAGATTTTCGCAAAAAACATACTACTAAATTTTGCTGTTACCGAGCAAACAGTAAGCTGTGGGAACCGCGGTGACGGTGGAACGTTCACGATGGAGTTGTTTTTGCACGCAAACGATATCTTTATTGACAGACGAAAAAACTGATCTGCAAACTGAAACTAACACAGCTTAGGCGTGTAAATGGTGAACGGCCTGGATGCCGGGATTTTCCTACGAGATTGTAAAATACTTGACGATAATAATCCTCTTGTAACTGAATTGCTGTATTATAAAAATAAAATCGATGATGCCTTTGTTAGTGACCTTATAACTTCTGAACAACTTGACCGATTGAGATGTAGTACCTAAGCCATATTGGAATCCACTCAGTCTAGTTAAACAATTTAAAATAGATAGTAGCACAACTTATAATTTTAGCTGAAATTAAGCGAAGCGTTCATTGTTAACTACCTTATGTCATGAAAAATTAACAGTCATAGATATTTCGAATGTCCTTATTCTATGACCTAATTATTGCGCCAAAGACAATATCTTCCTGGGAATTTGGATTTCCACCAGAGCGACGAGATATATTTTGAAGTATCCCAATTAATGACATAACCAGCCTTTTACAATAATAATAATTGACGAAAGTTACACAATTAACATTTTGATGCGCCTTCGAGCTGCAAATTTTACTGTCGATGCGCATTTATTTAAAGCATTGTTGATCAGAACTTTGTGTTTTGTGAGTTGTTATTTAATATTTGTAACGAAAATTTTAAGTTCAACATTAAAAGAGTTGCAAATTCCCAACCCGATGAATGTTTGACAAAAGTTCTCTGAAGCGTGAAATCGGGTTCACTGACTTCAAGTAGACGATCCCACTCGGTTTTTTTAGAAATAGGTACCTACAGCAAGACGCAGTTTTTGTTCCCTAACAGATAATGGCGAAATCGAAACAGAAAATTTTATTAAGTATCTACTTAGATAAATAATTATAGTTGCATGCTAAATGTTGCTCCGAATTTAATTTTAATCATCAAATAGTTATTAAATCAAATCCGGTCATCCGTAATGGGTATCAAAACTTGTTTGTTTAAAAACTTTTTACTTCCGTACAAACACAAGAACTTCCGAAGCATACATTCATCATGAATACATTCAATATACAACCCTTGTCTGTCAGTTTAGTTTCCCTCATAATATTTTGTTGTTAGGTGCTAAATAGCTACAAAATATTAGTAGGTACTTAATAAGGAGGGTTAAGATTCAACGTTTTTCCTGGCAACAACAAACACAGTAACAAAGTGGATAACTTTGTTGCGGTTATTTTAAAATGCAGGGTGTGTAGCTACTTTTGGCAACCCTACTTAAAATTTTACCAACAATGCAAAGCAACCATGAACCGTGAAGGTTAACAGTGGTTTCATTGCCCATTTCCACTCAAGGATGATAAATAATAGCATTGAATAAGGTCTTCTGAGTGAAACATAGCGAATTTGATTATTTATTTCCGCATTTCACTAAAGGCCTTTCAAGGATATAAATAACAAAGAAATGGTTAACTTTATATACGTGAGTCATACTATGTACCACAACACAATGCAATAATATGAATATAATCATTTCGAGAATAGTCACTTCAGTAGTATGGAAATTACAGACATATGTTCAGTTGCAATTAAGTAATTATAGACGTAAACATTTTACTGAAACCTAATCGATTTAAATTCAAACTAAATTCAAACGTATCGACTGACCGTTTACGAGTGATCTCCTGTGACGGTGTTGGTTGTCGTGTAGTTGTTTGAAGGTGCCATTGATTCGATGCAGGGCGATGTCATGCGGAGAGTTGAAGACGCGCCCGCCCAACCCCAGGCTATCCAGCAAGTGCTCGAAACCCTGGAAGTGTTCATGTCATATGTTAGGTTATATAACTAGAATTATTTTGTAGACCAGCCGCTTTAAGAGAGTGGTCACTGTACCAATGGGCACTAGTAACGCCAGAGGCATTACGGATACTTTGCCAAGAGAGACTCTTCTCTTTTGGCAAAGCATCGGATACTTTCTTTCTTCTCTCTAGAAGCAAGAAAGTATCCGTATTTGTAGGTTCTTCGTCCTCTTGTTGTTGTGCGGAATGTTGCACCCGCATTCAAAACCTAAAGGTTCATAATTTTTAAAGATTTTTACAAGTGCTGTAAAAGTCCAAATTACAGAGGAATATTTAACTAGATATACGAGTACTTATCTAGGTAAATATTTATATTATTATTATTAACATGTTCAAACTATGATTAAAATACAACGACACGGTCCCTAGTGCCTTATCGTTACGCTATATTTTCCCTTACTTGTAAGTCTTGTAACTATGCTAGGTAATCAACTATATGGAAAACAGGATATCAAAAAATAGTTTCGATAGGTAACCAAATATTTGATTTGATAACGACAACGTCGTTATATTATGAATTTAAACAGTATCGCCTTGGAGGTCAATAGACGGAATCCACGGCACGGTGTACTAAAAAGAGTTAAACATGCAAAAACGCTCAAAAATACATTTCGCGATCAATAAACAATATAACCTAGAAACTTATATTTGGAGAAAACTGATGCTAGACTTTTTGTGTTTAACACAGCTAGCAGAAAATAATTAAGTCGAAGTTATTGATTTTCTGAAGTTTTATGAACTACAATTTTGTTTTATTTAAGACCAGTTCGCACTTACTTTGCTTCGCTAAACATTTGCCATTGTAGGTAGTGTAGGTAGGTACCCTCGAAATTTTTTTAGTTGGGTTTTTTTATTGATATAACTACCCATTTTTTAATTGAAAATCAATTGCAATAAAACAAAAACTATAATTATGTTGCCCTAAGGCCTAATACCCAGCATAATAAGTTTTGAAATGTAACATCTACATCGACGTCGGTAGTAATGAAAAATTTTGTACGGTTTTTAAATAAGGAAATTGTACTGTTGTGTACTGTGTTTTTATTTTAAAACATAATTCCAGGATGGAGGTGCGGGAGTGGGAGGTTAAGTTGAAGTTATAGTTGAAGGCGAAGGTAGAATGAAGATGAGGGTGAGGGTAAAAGTGAGGGCGAGGGTGAAGGTGAGGTTGAAGATGAGGGTGAATGTGAAGAAGATGGAAGTGAAGATAAAGTTGAAGTAGACTTGGTGCGGGTAGGGAACGTAGTCGTAGTCAAAGTTAAAAAAATAAAGTAAAGCTTATTAATAATACGAAAATAGACGAAAAATCGTAAAGAAGTTTCACTTTGTACGTGTGTACACTAGTACGTGGTCACTTTTTTGTCCAATATCTTCATTGTAGCTACAGACATCGATCAGTTAAATTTTTATTACATTTATAGAACAGTTAGCTTAGCAAACACAACAACAACAACAAACTTAGCAAAAACAAGTCGCCATGTCGCTTTGTACCAACTGCTTTTTTTCTATGTACTCGTACGTAAGTAGCCGAGATTAGAGAAACATTGTACCATAGCGAATTGTACTAGAATAAGCAAAAGAGGAGCTTACGGAAATTGTGTTAAAATTCCTCACGTAGTTCATCGTTCGAAGTCTGTATTTCAATAGTAGGTGTACAGGTCATTAGTTAGGTACATAGTTTCTAAGCTTATTTTAAGCGTGGCTCTATGACTAAAATACGTTTGTCACCAAATTATTTTTGGCGAAACTTCATACCACTGAGATCTTTCTGATACCGATATTAGCTGAAAAGATAATAAGTAGGTACGAAAATACAGAAATGTGCTGTGTGCTATGTAGCAAAAGTAAGTCATCATCAATGCAGGGGTTTATGTACAAGTATGTATGTATGTCGATGACGATTATTCTATATTTTACAGTAGCATGTTATATTAGATATTATGTTAAAGATAAACTCGTTATTTTTCTGTCGTCATATAAAAAGAAAGTAGATAATTCTTTATCTCACGATCAACAGTCTGGGTGGATACCGGCTAGCTTCATATTCATTTTGTATCTAGCTGCACTTCCGCTTATTTATTTGTGGTGACACACAAATTATATATCGCCCGACAACATTGACTTATACCTAGTAATAATGCCCGACAATGACAAAATCGGGGATTTTGTGAAATTCCTTTGCATAAGTAAATCATCAGTTATTGATGATTTACTTATGCAAAGGAATACTGAACGCAAGAAGCTGTTTGGCAGGATGGCATGTATGTTTCTTGGGTAGTGTAGGGGAGCACTAAGAGAGGATTTTTGGAAATTCCCTCCAAAAAGTGATAGACTGAAACTTTATATTTTTTCAATGGATTCACTTGAAACTTATACTTACATAGTAGCTACTTATAAGGTTCCATTAGCTTTTCAAAATTTCTGATAAAGTAATGTTTTAATCCGAACATTTTTTTTATAGATAATGTTGCTATTTTAGTGTCATGTAGGCATATTGATATATTGTTACAAGTGATTGTAACATGAACCCTTAGAGTATTGCGTAGGCATTATTGTTACGCAATACGCACTGCAGTGCCAGGAATAGAATATGGATTTATGTTTTGAATATTTTCGATCACAAGTGTAGGTACCTCCCTGTATTTGACCACTTTGGGCATCTTAAAATGTAACTTACACTGGTAGGGAGCTAATAAAAATACTGAATTTTATGCTTAATACTGTATGTAAATTCAAATTCACAATAATTTATTGAAGTAACTACCTGAGTAGGTATTTTGTCAAAACACTTAAGCACATCAAGTTTTAAATCTACCAACTGAAAACCCTATCTAAGGACTTATCCACTATAAACTGAAAGAGCTTTTAACGCGTCACTTTATCAATGGTTGAATCTCAAGATACCGGACAAGCGAATTGTCTAGCTAGCTAGACTCTAGCTAGCTATTTCGTATTACCTACCTCTATGACCATGAATTAGTCTTATCAGTGTCACAACGCTACTCTACAGTCACGCGAATTTCAATACAAATAAATATTTTTTAAGGTTATTTCAAATAAATAACAAAAGATCATTGTACTGTATCACGTTTCCTATCTAAAAAAAGCCTCAAGTTATTGAATATTTCACCTATTATTTAAATGCTACCGGTCTGTATCTCTACACTTTTTATTCATAATCTCTTGAAGGCTACAGTTAAGCTATAAATTTGTGATATACCGTGCTCAGTGATCTAGAACAGCGTTTCTTAACCTTTTTCAGTCCACGGAACCCAAGAAAATCAAATACCATTTTAACGACCCCTCTTGATTAAAAACACAGAAATAAATTTCGGACAATTCATTTTAGTACTGTAAAAAATACTTTTTTTATAAAATTTTAAAATACTGTAGGTACCTATTGATGTGATCATGTGAATATTGGTACTGCTTTTCTGCAACTAAATTTACCTATTATTTGTATTAATTTTAGTACTTAGTTGTAATCTCCAATCGGCGGACCTCCATACATAGGTACTCGCGGTCCCGCTAGGATCAGTTTATAAAATCACGCCTAACAATTTCCAAATGTGCGTGGGATATGTTTCCCGAAGCGAAGCGAGGGCGGGTTTAAAAAAAATGATTTATGGTAAAATAACTAACTTTAATTTTATTTTGAAAATAATACTTTATGTACCAATATTTCACCTAATAATACTACGCCAAGGCATAGACAAAAATAATCTACCTAAGTAAGTAGTACATAGGTAGTTTATTTTATAGCCTCCACACGTGGAGCTATCGTACATAGAGTAGGTACTTACGCTTATAGGGTAATATAGCCACAATAATAAAATTGATGAAGCGTCTATCTGACTTCTAGCTTCTTGGAAAAGTATTGCCCATCTCTTCGAATTCATCGTGTTGCTGTTATGGATCGGTCAATAAGATTATAATGATGATATGATAAATAATGAATGTCATAGTAAAAAAATAATTAAATCTTAGCGACACATTATTTATCTTTAAAGTCCTGTTCTATGTCGATTCATAGTAAATACACTGATTTATTTTCTTTAGGAATATAAACTGTGTGTGTAGCGGCATAATGTGTAGGTACATAACGATAGGTATTTCTTTGAAATTTAGGTTGATATACTTTTCCCTATTATAACGTTCATATAGGATTACCTATTACTGAAACATCATCATACCTGTTACCTTTATCGTGACTGTACTTGGCTACTTGTCCGTCTTTCACCAGAACAATGCTGGGTTGTTTGTCGTTTTTTTTTGTATTTTAAAAATAAAAGACTATTAATACAACGAACACCTGCCACCAGACCAAAATGTACCAACGAGACCGGACTTTATGAGTAGGTACATACATAACTACATACGAGTATTTAAAATCTTCATTTAAATTCACAAAAGTAATGTTAAAGGGGTTTGAAATAAACACCGTGGATACACAAAGTAGATATATAAATAATTATTAATATATGAATTAACTTTTTTCGCCCTCTTTTTTTTCCCGCGGTTCCACTACATGGTTAATAGTAAAATAATAATAAAAGATAACTTTCACTGGACCTACGCGTAGGTCTATGGCTATATGGCTAATATGATTTGTCGGTCCTAATAGAATTTTTTTTATTACCTCGGCGAGGTCGGAAGTAATTTGTTTGTCAAGTGTATACTTAGTTTCTTTTTATGTTCCGATTATTATCGAGCACAAACGCACAGACAAACCAACACAAATTCTGTCAAATATTGTTATGGGATTTATCGTATACATATACACTGCTCAACAAAGTCTAGGGAACAAGCCAACTATATGACTTTATTTGTAAAATCTTCTTTAAAAAAGTATTGATCTCTTTGAGGTAAACAGGTAGGCTGAATGTTTATCAAACGTTGTTCGAATTTAAAAAAAAAAATTAGAAACAAAAGAATTTTCGTAAAAGGCGGGAATCTTTCACTTTGATTGCTGTGTAGTGATACTGTATGAGAATTTTAAAGATAAAAATTTGTTTTATTGTTTTATGATTTTATTGAAAAACAAAATTAACTGTTGTTATTCGTAACTTTTGCGACTACGGCCATTATGTCACGACGTCATTTAACGCGGGAAGAAATGATTCGAGCTGTAGGAATGTTGGAAGCTGGGCTACCCCAACGCGAAGTTGCAGCTGCTCTGAATTCTCACGCGAGCGTTATCTGCAGACTGTGGGTACGTTACAGACTTACTGGCGATGTAGCCGAAAGGCACAGAGGCAGGTATAGGGTTACTACGGAAAGGCAAGACCGTTTTTTGCAAAATGTCGCAAGGAGGCAACCCACCATTACGGCTCGTCAGTTGGTAGAAGACCTCCAGTCGCAGCACCAGGTTGCTATCAGTGACCAGACTGCTCGGAGGAGACTCCATGAAGCTAATCTTCGTGCTCGCAGACCACTAAGAGTGCCCGCGCTGCGTCATGGAAATCGAGGACGTCGATTATTGTGGGCACGTGAACATTTGCAGTGGACCGTAGATCAGTGGGCACATGTACTGTTCTCCGATGAATCTCGCTTCGGATTTCATCCAGATTCAAGAAGAGTGCGTGTTTGGCGGATTCCTGGTCGGCAGAGTCGGCTTCAAAACCCACAGGAGGTGCATCCCTACCAAGGTGGTACAATCATGGTGTGGGCTGGAATCCGCCTGGGTGGACGGACGGATCTCGTTTTGATCAGGGGAAATTTAAATGCAGAGCGATACTGCGAACAGGTAGTCCAATCCGTGGTTATCCCGCACCGACAAAATCTGGGCGCAGATTTTATTTTTATGCAAGATAATGCACGACCACATACTGCGAGTCAGGTGATGGATGTGTTCCGCGAGTACAACATCGAAGTGCTGGAGTGGCCTGCTCAGTCCGCGGACCTCAATCCCATTGAACACGCGTGGGATTTACTAAAGAGAAGGGCTTTTAGAAATCTCCCTCAAAATTTGAACACAGCAGATGAACTTTTTTCACATCTCTCCAGAGAATGGAGTCTTCTTCCACAAGAGACAATCGATAGTCTCATAATCAGTATGCCACGACGATGTCAAGCTGTTGTTAATGCCTTAGGGGGTCCAACTAATTATTAAAAAAGTCCCCGCATATTTGTTCTTAACTGTAATGTTTTAATTTTTAAGAAATTTTATTAAATTAAATTTCTTTGTTTAGTTCTGTAATACACTTTCTTTGTTTTTCATTAAAATTACCTCGTAATTCAAAAACTGAATCCTTTATTTATATACGCAACTAATTAAGCATTAAATTGCGCATCGATTGGTATATAAACTTTAAAACAAAAATATATAAAAATAAAAATATTCCCTAAAAACCTCCTGTTCCCTAGACTTTGTTGAGCAGTGTATTTGCTGAAATATCTTACCTGAAAAGATTAGTTAGTTAAAATTGTATAATATATGTACGATGATTTTGATTTTGTCTCTCATTTAAATTTAACTTCCTTTTTGCATTATACAGGCTCAAGTGCGACTGCTGAAGGTAGGTGAAAAAACGAATACATGTATACAAAGGTTTAATTTTAGCTCTAGGAGAAATTGAGTTATTTATTTGCAATGTGTATGCGTACCTAATCGCTGCGTGAGACCGTTCCCAGACATATTACAAAGATAATCCACTAAGATCAAACAATAGTGTGCAATCTAATATAAATCATACTAAGTAATATTATTAAACATTGATGTGGAATAGAAAAGTATTGTTATGTAAATAGAGTGTGAAATGTGTATGAAAAAGAATAATACAATGTTATGATGCGACGGTGTCTATGTTCCTTATTAATTAAAACTATTAACTGCACACGCATCATTTCCGGAAACCACTGCTACCGACACTTGAATAAATGTTAAGCTAGGATTGTATAATTGACAATCATAATAAACTATAATAATTATAATAATAACGCACGTTACACACTCACGCTAGACCCACACTAGGATTCCCTGTGTCGTGGATTCCATGAACAACACATAAAGAAAAGAACCCAGACCGAGAACAGAAATTTAAACTCATCATTCAATGTTCGTGTCCAATTTTCGTGTCCAAACCCAGGAGGACCCTACGAACGGCAGTCGGTAATCGGCATGGTGAGTTGGTGACAATTGCACCCTAAAGGTCGTCCATACTAAATTATCTTTTACCCGACTGCGCGACGCACAGGAGGCATTATCAGTCTTTGTATTTATTTTAGTTCCTTTGCGGGTTTCTAGAGACCGAAGGCCTAAGCCGATTTTGATGATTCGTATGTCAATCGATTTGTATTAACTTTGCGAATATCATTAAAGACATGTCATTCTAAAAAATATTATACAGACATCGATCAGTGAGAATTTGACTATAATACTTATAATTTTATGATGATTATTAATTAATTAAGCATGGCAAAACCTCCATTTATTACTTATATTACTATATAATTACATATATTTTTAGAATTAAAATTCTTAATTGCCTTTTTCGGAATCTAATCTGGCTGGTACAATCACCTGCAAAACAATTTCGTAAAGCACTCGTGTAAGGTGCACCTAATCGTAAATATTGGTGTCACACGAAATAGGTACACCATCAAAATACTGTATAAGGGAGTTTATATCAATAGATTTAACTAAACTGATAAGCAATTTTCGAATGAGATAACATAATAACGATTTAAGTAGTGAAGTAACGATTAAGTTCGATGAACTTCCGTTTACGAAATAGGGAAAGGTGTTTAGAAAATCAGTGTTCCGATTTTAGATAGATAGAATGAACACTTAGAAATTTTCCGTTAAGCATGGACGGAGAACTGCGAGATTCATATTTCTTACATAAAATAACATTGTAGCGATTTTATTACAATTTGTTTACGTATAAATATTGCTTAAGAATAATGACAAGAACCGATAAAAGTGGGTAGGACTAAATCAGTTATCATTTGAAGTAAGTACCTACCTACCTATATCTTGGTTAAATAATAAATGAAATCTTGCTATTGTAATGTAGCTATAATGTTCGGTCTTATATGGCACTGTGTTATAAATCATCAATGTATTGAGGATCTCAATCATCATCAATGATTAAGATCCTCAATACATTTATCATTTTCAATTAAATAGCAATGTTTTTTGTTACATATTAAACTCTTACAAAGTTGTGTACATTCAAGTTTCATTCATAAAAACTACAACCCATTAACATTGTGTGACTGTTACTAAACGTCATAGATTATGTGATACATAATAGTAAACAATGACATTATATGTAAGATCACTCACTTCGAATGTGATGACGCCTTTATCGCCGTATTTATCGAATATCTTGTCAATGAAGTATTGTTCGGCGAGCAAGGTTTTGTTGAGGTCTCTGTTGTTGAGTTGCTGGACATCGGCGGCGGCGTGGGTAGCCGCTAGGAGCAGCAGGACTGGCGTGAACATGGTAGGAAATGCGACTGCACGATCCAGCTGCGCCAGCGAAACCGGCGGTCTCGGGTCTCCGCACTACACTATCCACCGGCAGGTCCGAGATCGTGTCGCGCTCTTAATTCGTTACGTCGCGTCGTCGTGCACTCCACGCCTGTTTGTTTGTTATTCCCGATTATCAGTCCTTATCGAAATCACGATTCGGCTCGCGAATGTCCACCGCAGGCGTGTTCGTCACTTGAGGCGAGGTGTGCGTCTGAGACTTTCACCCGGCGCGCGCTGGTGTCTAGGAGGCCGGTTCTAACACCGTTACTGATAAAAACATAGGTATTTACTTTGTGTCCGTCACCGTTTTTTTTGCAGCAGCACTGGAAATTATAAGACATTCTGATTTCAAGGGTGATCTATGAAAACTTGAAAAGGTATTTCGTGTAAAACTATTCAACGGGTCTTGAATGCTACTGATGTACCTAATGGCGGCGCCGTTATTGACAATTGTTAATTGGTCTGGTGATTGTTGGTAGCCGATGATAAATAATAAACGCGTACAAACTCGTAGGTCCGCATCAGCGTTATCTGTGGAGAGGGTTGCAGGGACAATTAAAATAAGACATCACCAGAGCTTAAATATTAATCTGTCACAATTAATGTCTATTTTGGACGGGAATAGTATCCGGGATCCCACGTTTCGTAGACATTATTATTAATTTGGTCGTCTGTAAACATTTTCAACCGACTTCAAAAATGAGGAGGTTCTTAATTCGGTTGTTTTTTATGTTTGTTTGTGAATTCAGAACAGAACTCCGACATTTAATAAATGTCGGATTCAATAATTTTTTGTTGGGAGGATATACTTATCGGCGCATTATATTGTATCGTCGGGTAGAAACGCGGAATAATAGGTAGATGCAAATAAAAACACATCTACCCTCAAACCAGTGAGACACCTGCACTCGTGCCATGGCCGGAGTTCGCTATAAAAACACGCGCAAGCCGCTCACAGATTCAGAAGCGAGTCAGACGTCGGACCGAACACTGCTCCTGTGTTAGTAATCAACACTCTGAATCTCTGTTCAAGGAACTGCAAATATTCGGAAAGTATTTTGGTTTATGTTATTTATTATGGATGAATTATTTTAAATAATATGATTAAATTAGATTAAATAATTAAATAATATGATTTTAAAAATTAATTACATACACAAACATTGTTTATACGAATTATTTTAGTTTCTGCTAGTACTTTTTAATTAAATATTTTGTCATTCTTTTTATAATGAGTCTTATCAGTTACACTTTTGAAGTTGAATTAATGTGATCTTAAAAATATAATTATTGCTTATTATTTCAATCTGTTTATTCTTTTATAAGTTTTATTTATTGTTCAATCGAACTAATTAATACGATGCTTGCCAGTTTAATGAATAAATGTATTTGACGTTATAAAATGAGTTTATTTAACCTACTTGATATTCCTCTCTTTTATCAGAAGTGGGATGACGCTATACCACGCCATGAGTGACAATAACACAAACGGACAAGGAACCTCATCCTCAACGCCACCAAGTATTAATATGTTTATGAATACTCTGAAGGATACAATGACTGAAATGTTGTCTCAAATTGCCAGTGAAAACCGGACGACTATTAGCGACCTCTTCCAAATGGTAAAACCATCAGAACCCGCTGTACGTATCTCGGATGTTTACTTTCCTTCTTACGATCCGGATAATGGAATGGATGTAAGGGAATGGGTGGAACTAATTTCTAAAACTCAAAGTGAATATAAACTCAAGGATCATGAAGTAAGGTTAAAGGTTGCTGGTGTTCTACAAGGAAGAGCTAAATTATGGGCTGACGAATGTTTATTAAGGACTACTACTTGGGACGAAATGAAGCTTGACATGTTGCAAACTTTTGAACCGGAGTCTAGATATTTTGCAGAAATCTTGAAGTTTCGGAATTATTCTGTTGATGCTGCTGCCAGTGTCCCAGAATACATTTCAAATGTGTGGAGAATGTTTAAACGCATTGTTAAGCCTAACCCCACGGAACAAGACGCGGTTGAATTTGTAATAGGAAGTATTACTGACGAGCGACTCCGAACGGAATTATTAAACAGTAAGTCACAAACAGTTCCAGAACTGATCGCTGTAGCCAAAACAATGAGGAAACGAAAATCGTTGCCTCCAGCAAGAGATATAGTGCCATCTAAGAAGCCTCGAACTGAATTTAACGGTCAAAGGTCGGATCAAGGTATGACATGTTTTGTGTGTGGGAAAATTGGACATCGAGCCCGCTACTGTAGCCAAAATGCGATCATGAAAGCAAAAGAATCCGAAAGGAATAAAAAGAAGGAATGTACGTTTTGCTTGATACCAGGGCACACATATGAAACATGTTTTAAACGGATAGCATCAGAGAAGTCGGTCAATCTATGTGAAAAAGGTAAGAATCCTATTTGTAATCATCTTACAGTGACCATCGGTAAAAAGTCCATACAAGGCATATTTGACAGCGGAGCCGACTGCTCTTTAATAAAGCAATCTGTTGGAGAGACAATACCTGGAATACGCACAAATACGGTGACACATTTGAAGGGTATTGGACCGGTGCCAATTATATCGGTAATGAAAATTTTAGCTACATGCTCCATCAATAACATAAATATTGAAATACTTTTACACGTCGTATTGGATCACGAAATACCTACTGATATAATTATTGGAAAAGATTTATTAAGCGTTCCAGGACTTGAAGTACACATAACGGAAAACAAAACCACCATAACACATAGTGCCTTAGCACCGACCCCAAAGCTGGTAAATCATGTGAGTACAGACATTATAAATACAGATATCATTGAAAATCAGCAAATTGAGAGACTCCACACGTTACTTAGTAAGTACCAAAATTCATTCGTTGAAGGCGTTTCTGGAACACGAATTACGACAGGTGAGTTAACAATAAAGCTGAAGAATCCAGACAAGGTTGTGGAGCGACGGCCTTATCGCTTAGCTCCTCTAGAACGAGAAAAGGTACAGACAATTATTAATGAATTATTGCAGAAGAACATTATCAGAGAAAGTAATTCTCCATTTGCAAGTCCCATAATTTTAGTGAAGAAAAAGAACGGAGAAGATAGACTTTGTGTTGACTATAGAGAACTTAACGCAAACACTGTCAGAGACCACTACCCGCTGCCTTTAATTGGAGATCAGTTAGATAAATTGGCTGAAGCTAAGTACTTTACCTGCTTGGATATGGCGGCGGGCTTTCATCAGATTCCAATATCTCCAAGTTCAATTGAAAAAACGGCTTTTATAACACCGGATGGCCAATATGAGTATCTCACAATGCCTTTTGGCTTGACCAACGCGCCTTCTGTTTATCAAAGAGCTATAAACAAGGCTTTGGGAAACCTTCGCGGTGATGCAGCTCTAGTCTATATGGATGACGTCCTTATCCCGAGTAAAAACTTTGAAGAAGGTTTGAATAATCTCGAGAAGGTTCTTAATGCTTTAATTGACGCAGGATTTTCGTTCAACATTAAGAAATGCTCATTTATGAAAACTTCTATTGAGTATCTAGGTTATGTGGTAAGTGAAGGAAAAATAAGACCAAGCTCCACAAAAATAGACGCACTAGCTAAAACTGTTCCGCCTCGGAATGTCAAACAATTGAGACAATTCAACGGGTTGGCCGGTTACTTCAGACGGTTTATACCAAACTTTTCAACGGAAATGGCACCTCTTTATGAATTAACAAAAAATGGCGTAAAATGGGATTGGTTGGAGAAACATGAGGCAGTAAGAAACAAAATTATAAATTATTTAACGTCTTTTCCATTGTTAACCATATTTCAGGAAGGGTTACCTATTGAACTACACACCGACGCTAGTGCGGTTGGTCTTGGAGCAGTTCTAATACAGATCAGAGATGGACGGCAACATGTGATTGGTTACTTTAGTATGAGAACAACAAAAGCAGAGTCTAACTACCATTCTTATGAATTAGAAACCTTGGCGATTGTAAGAGCTGTAAAGTATTTCCGTCATTATCTCTACGGACGAAAATTCACCATAGTTACGGATTGCAATGCGGTAAAAGCCTCTCGTTATAAGCAAGAACTGTTACCAAGAATTCATAGGTGGTGGGCGTTTTTACAAAACTTCAACTTTGAAGTTGAATATCGCCGAGGAGAACGATTGAAGCATGCTGACTTCTTTAGCAGGAACCCGACAGGACTGGTGATGAATATTACCCAAAATCAAGACTGGCTGATAATGGAACAACTTCGTGATCCAGAAATGAGTAAGATCATCAGGAATTTACACAATGACCAAGAGTTGAGTAAACAGTACACCTTGAAAGATAATGTTCTATGCTATAAGGCAGAGGTCGATGACAAGATACAGTTACTCAAGGTTGTCCCACGTTCATATCAATGGAGTCTCATCAACAGCTACCACGAATCCCTAAAACACATGGGATGGGAAAAAACACTTGCTAAAATTAAGGAACATTTTTGGTTTCCCAGAATGAGCACAATCATCAGATACTTCGTGGATCACTGTGTTATCTGCAAAACATTGAAAAGCGCGTCAGGGGCGGTCCAAAGTCAATTACATCCAATCGATAAAGTTCCGGAGCCATTCCACACAGTACATATTGACATATCAGGAAAACTAAGTGGATCAGCATCACAAAAAGAGTATGTATTCGTTGCCATTGACGCTTATACGAAATTTGTTATATTAAAGCATGCTAAAAGTAAAACGCAAGAAAGTGCCCTAAAACATTTGCAAGACATTGTATGTTTGTTTGGCGCTCCGAAGAGGATAATTGTAGACGGGGATGGTGCTTTTGTATCTCATTACAAATCCTATTGTGAAACGTATGGCATCGAATTGCATCAGTGTGCTGGTTACATCGGTAGAGCAAATGGACAAGTGGAAAGAGTTATGAGGATACTAAAGAGTGGCTTAACTGTGATCAATAACTTAGAGAAAACCCATTGGGCAAAATCTTTACACAACCTTCAACTGGCAATCAATTGTACATTTTCTAAAACCACAGGAAAAACACCCATCGAATTGCTTACAGGCAAGAAAGGCTCTGTGCCGCCAGAATTAATTTCAATAATTGATGATATTAACGAAAGAGTAGATCCAGTGTCAATGCGCGAATCTATAAGAGACAGGATGGTCGAAGCCGCTGAAAAAGATAAAATACGATTTGACAAGGGTAAGGCAAAAGTTAAACGCTTTGATAAAGGTGAATATGTACTAATTAAGGAACCACCTCGGCTTGGTACAAAACTCAGTCAGAAATATGATGGACCTTACGAAATCAAGAAAATCTTACCTCATGACAGATATGAAGTTCGAAGAATAAATGGCCGAGGAAGATCACGAAAAGTGTGCCATGAAAACTTAAAGAGCGCACCTAAATTTGGAGTTCAAAGCGAAATCGCCGTATCGGCAATGAATAATGATGTCAATACAAATGAGGAACTAACACTTTCAAATAATAATGCGAGTGATGAATTTGACAATCAGCTAGACAGTCAACAGTGCGATCGTACATGATAAGAGCTGGAAGTTTAACGTTGGTAATTTGATTTTTCTTGTAACAATATCACTCAAATGTGTCACGTGTAAGTATTGCGATATTATGCTGGGGAAACTAAAATCTCCACTTGTGTTTTTCGTGTATTGTGTAACGAGTTGGCTAATATGGACGCCGAGGTCCTGAAGCCTACGCCAAAATTAGCGCTGAGGCTATGAGGCTACTAAATTCACCATCATTCTTATGTGTGTTTTACGTGTGATATGGCTAATATGGACGCTGAGGTCCTGAGGCCTATGCCATAACTAGCGTTGAGGCTATGAGGCAATTCACAAAGTATTAATGAGTCTTTTTTTTTGTCATTGTCTTATTTATTGTTTTTGACAGATAAAAGTGAGTAGGCGCAGGGACGCGCCACTCATCAGAATGGCCGTATCGGCGCATTATATTGTATCGTCGGGTAGAAACGCGGAATAATAGGTAGATGCAAATAAAAACACATCTACCCTCAAACCAGTGAGACACCTGCACTCGTGCCATGGCCGGAGTTCGCTATAAAAACACGCGCAAGCCGCTCACAGATTCAGAAGCGAGTCAGACGTCGGACCGAACACTGCTCCTGTGTTAGTAATCAACACTCTGAATCTCTGTTCAAGGAACTGCAAATATTCGGAAAGTATTTTGGTTTATGTTATTTATTATGGATGAATTATTTTAAATAATATGATTAAATTAGATTAAATAATTAAATAATATGATTTTAAAAATTAATTACATACACAAACATTGTTTATACGAATTATTTTAGTTTCTGCTAGTACTTTTTAATTAAATATTTTGTCATTCTTTTTATAATGAGTCTTATCAGTTACACTTTTGAAGTTGAATTAATGTGATCTTAAAAATATAATTATTGCTTATTATTTCAATCTGTTTATTCTTTTATAAGTTTTATTTATTGTTCAATCGAACTAATTAATACGATGCTTGCCAGTTTAATGAATAAATGTATTTGACGTTATAAAATGAGTTTATTTAACCTACTTGATATTCCTCTCTTTTATACTTAGGTATACTTTTTGTTGGGTTCCAAGTAAATTTGAGGAAGGACACCTCTGAGGAGAAAAAATAAGAAAATATATTTTATATGACTTTATATAATTACTTAAGTCAAATTTAATTGAAGTTGGTTTAAGATTTTGCTTTTATAGTAATCAAGATATTGACAGGTTTTATACGCCGCATAATAGGTACTTGGTAGATAATGGCGAGGACCCGTATTAAAGCAAACACAGAAGCCAGTGCATAAATAGTACTCGTAACAAGACATTATAAATGATTTCGTAAGTTTATTAGGTAGGTACCTATTGCATAGAATAGGTCAATTACAAAAATCAAAAAGTAGGTAGGTACCTAATGGGAGTAGACATACTATTTCTGTTATTAGTGATACTGTATACCTATTTACTATTTAACTTACAATAATACACCGTTCAAACATAGTTCATGTACAGGAACAACAGTATTCTTCAAAATAAACAGCAAAATCATTGTTTCAATGAGATCGTACAGCATCTACACAATATAATTAAATGTGCTATACTGTCTGTTCTGTTCTAGGTCACTATAAAGGTGTGCTGTAGATACTGTTATTTAGATTCATATCAAACTTTGTAGTCGTTTGTCATAATAATGTGTGCAGTATTACGCGCGTCATTAGCATTCTATACTTCCGTCTCTATTCATTTAGTATTGTTATTAAATGACGAACAGTTGGCATGGGTGTACATTTTAAGACGAACAACCGAGACCAGCGGGGACAGACATTCAACTCTCGAATCATATAAGTTCCTAAGTCAGGAATTCAAGCCGGACCTCTCGTTCCACAGCAGATATACCACCAGCTCGGCTTATTACGATGGTCAAATCAGAGTCACCAATACAATTATTAGATCTACAAGGATTATTAAAAGTGTTGCTGAACTCGAAGCAGGTTTACTTACCCAATAAGAAATGGTACTGGTACAACCGGAACATTCTCGGAATTATACTTGTGGGTGGTTTTGACGTCGAAGAATGTGATCAAAACTGTTGACGACTTGGGTCGGAGTTGGTTACTTGGTGAAACGTACCAAATTTTAATGCCAGCCTCGAGGACTAATGGTGTGGGTACCTACTGGTCTATCCAGTTTATGATCTGATAATTATGTTTTTTTTTTCACAAATTTTTAACTTCGAATTGCAAGAAAAATATGCTTACTAATTTTATATGTCGTTTCGAAAACCGGGGGGGGTTTCCAGACAGAAGATCAATTTTTTAAAGCTTCAAAAGAGTACAATAAAAAAATAATTAAAAGAAAAATAAATCTAGCCAGTGGATATTGAACGAAGCATTGAAGTAGGTACTTACTTACTTCGTGACCGAGAAGACAGAAGACACTATTCTAACTACGTAGTTTGTGAATACCCTCTAAATATCCTGAAACTGTGTAAGTTTCAGGATACTTTGACAGTTTCTAGAAACATCATCATGACTGTGTCGAAATCGTCGAATTTGGTACCTTAGTTGTATTGGACATTGTTGTGGCCTAAAATACTGATCCCAATCCTATGCGGGCCGCCCAGGGCGACAGAAGTCGGCCTCATTCATAGTTTCGATAAATGTAAACAAACAAAAAATACGGCTACATAAAAATCTTGTTCACAACTATATAGTTTAAATATCAATAACTTTAATCCAATGTCAATGTTAAACGGAATACCTATTGATACCAAATATCTGTAAGCTTATCTAACGTAACAAGGACTGTTATTAATAAAAATACATATATTTTTTTAGGTAGCTGCGTACCTATCTATCAATTTATTAAAAAATTTGATGATTCATTTTATTAGCCATTTGATTTCGGATTGAAGTTGAAGATGTTGTAGACTTCAAGAAGTGTGATTGACGATATTTTAATAGTCCCTACATAATTATTTACCTTCATCGCCCACGCTTAGCCGTAAAGTTAATAGATTCGTGACCCAATTTTAGTCGAAGTCGTGAAAGCTGTTTCGGATAGAACATGGAAACTCATTTGTTCAGTTTCATAAAAATGTTTCCGCAGCGTTCTAAAGTGTTATTACAACCATGAGAAAGAAAAATGGCGGAAATGAGAACTTCCCAAAATGCATTCTCGCAGTAAGTAGGTACTTAGTAATATCGAAGCTTACAAGAATGATGACAAATTGAATTAAAAAAATGAAAACTTATGACAATTCAACTTAACCTTCCCTCTACTGCATGAATTATGAGAGATAAATTAAAAAAATAACGGTATAAAAAGCATTCTCTACATACAAAAAATATATACCTAGATATGACCAAAAATAAAAAATCTTAAAAAAAATTTAATCTCTATTTTTTTTTTATAAAACCACAAAATTATGGATTTGTAATTTTTGTATGCAATAATGTAAAAAATAATTTGACTACATGTCATCTCTTCACATGCATTTAGTCGAATAATAAAGTAATGAATATACCTAGGTTCCGATAAACTAAATACTACAAGTAGCGGCGGGCCTGCCCAACAATCTATGCCTAATCGTTTACTTCATCTAAATCGTTTTTTCATGGTAAGGTATATAAAACGATTGCGGAAAATTCCGAGCCAAAACAGGAAAACTTTAGAATACGTTTTCAGATTTTAAAAATATGTTCTTGGGTAAACCTTATAGGTACCTAAGTAACTAATGTGTATTTGTTGACTACGCCCAGTAAAAGTTAACAATTCACTGACATTGATTATTATATTTAAAGGCTGAATCTGATAACTATTGTCAATATTGGGCATATCATTACAATATTGTAAACTTGTACGGAGACATGTAGGTACACGGTATGTATTGTGTATATTCTCTAAACTAAAGCAACATGTCGTGTAGGTAATATGATCACACTTTAATTATTCATAATATTTTATAGATAGATAATAGATATATTCTAGTTTTGTGTCCAATTTATAAAAGGTATCTATAAAATTGCTTGTCACGTCTGCTTGAATATCGGTATCGCATCGAATGAATGGATGAGCGTATATCCGCGGATTGTAATTACATAGGTACGAGTACGTACCTAGTGTCCTTTGTAGTTTCCTGATAGATGTGTCATTATCATTACCAAATCAAATAGCTTGTTGACCCTTAGGTAGGGTAAACTGAACATTTCATGCTGTTTCCGAGATGATATACATAGATAGGTAATGCTTACCCGTACCTTTGGGTACGGAACCCAATACTTACCTATAGGTACTACCCAATAATAGTAGGTACCTTCCTACCTTTTGATCCAAGTCAATGTATTAAAAAAAATCAGAATCTACTGGTCCATAAATTTATTTGGCAAGTAATTGAATCATGAACGGCATTGTGAAGAAGTCGTCTCGTTTCTATTGTGTTCAAATCACGGAAATTGGGCAAATTGAGTTTCATAACAGCGGAACAAGGAGGCTGGACGTGCGCGTCGTTAATCCGAAACTACTTTGAAAAGATTTTCAACCGGAAACTGAATTTATTACAAAACGGAAACAATAACTTACAAACTTTATGCGTGTCAACTGTCAACTAAGTCAAAGGAGTAAGGTTTTAGTGGGTAAAAATTTGTCTTAGCGGTCCTAACCTAACCTAACCTAACCTAACCTAACCTAACCTATTTTTCACTTTGCGCGCAGTTCGGGGTACTCATCATAAAAAAAAAATAACCTTGAACCTATTTTTCACTTTGCGCGCAGTTCGGGGTACTCATCATAAAAAAAAAATAACCTTGAACCTATTTTTCACTTTGCGCGCAGTTCGGGGTACTCATCATAAAAAAAAAAAAACCTTGAACCTATTTTTCACTTTGCGCGCAGTTCGGGGTACTCATCATAAAAAAAAAATAACCTTGAACCTATTTTTCACTTTGCGCGCAGTTCGGGGTACTCATCATAAAAAAAAAATAACCTTGAACCTATTTTTCACTTTGCGCGCAGTTCGGGGTACTCATCATAAAAAAAAATAACCTTGAACCTATTTTTCACTTTGCGCGCAGTTCGGGGTACTCATCATAAAAAAAAAAATAACCTTGAACCTATTTTTCACTTTGCGCGCAGTTCGGGGTACTCATCATAAAAAAAATAACCTTGAACCTATTTTTCACTTTGCGCGCAGTTCGGGGTACTCATCATAAAAAAAAAGAAAAATCAATACAAAAAGTACGTCCAAACGCAATGAATGCTAACAGACGACTGAATGACTGAAGTAAGTCTAGCGTCGCTTCGCTCAAATAGCGATTTCGACGAAAAAAGCACAGAATACAATTGCGCATGCGTTGGGAGGAGTGGCTGAGCATGCGCTGACATGAGAAACCGATGAAACATGCGCCATCTATCGAGAAAACCGTTTTCTAGCAACTTTTTTATTTGACCTTTCCGGACGCTGAAGGTCATGCCGATCGACTCAGAATCAAAAGTTGAGTCGATTGATATATAGCATCGCCACCTAGCGGTGGACCGGTAAGACCAATTTAAGCCATCTATTTTTATGGAGGAATTTTATACCTACTTCTACTAAAACAACAGCAAGGAGCAGGATCGGCAGGTATTGGTGAGACGAGGAGTGGTGAGCTGGTCAGGTTCTGTGCGGAGAGAGAGGAGAGATATGATGAAGAGGAAGTCTTCGAAATGTTTCTGGTCAGTATCCCAATAACATGTTACTGGCCAGCGAGCAAGCGATCTTCGAAAATAGACAGATGAGCTGTGAAAACAAGCGGGTTTAATTTTACGAATATGGTCAGGTGTGGAAGGTGCACGAGTATTTTATTTCCCGTTATTCTTTTTATGTAAACGACCAGACGGGCAAACATGGTAGATGATCACCAGCCGCTACCATCGACATACGTGACACCAAGCAAGCATCATCGACGTATTGCAGATCAAAGATAATTCGAGGATCCACCTTTTGGTTTTTACAAAAAGCGTGGCTCTTAATAAGACGGTTTCCATAATGAAAACTTCATAATGATGATGACGATGATGCTCAAAGGTCGAAGCATGCGTTGATCATAAGTGACTGACCGAGTAAAGACATTGGGGGATGTGGTGAGCACCACCTACAGACCGCTAGTGAAAAAATCTAGAGTGCTTCAGTGTTTCAGTGCTTCAGTGTTCAAGAAGTGTTCAGGCATATTTAAGTAAGCAGTTGGTTTCAGTATAATATTTTCTGACGACCCGTGTGCGGAAATGGTAACCATGACAGGCTGCCACTAGAACGGTCCTGTGTCCAATAATATCGCCTTTGACATTTTAATAAAACATACTCTAGCTACACCCTGTAACATAACCTACCTATACCTATTTTATAACTGTTATGGTACATATTTCTATTAATTTTATTAGGGTATTTGATAGGTAGGTAGGTAGGTAGGTGGGTACACATGTGAATTTCAGGGCTATAAATGAAACAGCCTTCTGTGTGAAAAAATGTGTTATCGCTTTAGAGCTCATGTAAATAAACATTCTCCTATCGTAATATGACATGACATTATATTTTATAAAGACGTAGGTATTGGGTTTGTATAATATGTAGTTTGTGGGCATCAAACCACCTCCTGCGGGAAAATCCGTCGTACAAAAAATTTACAACGAAAATAGACACTTGTTGTGTAATGAAATGGAATTTTCAATAGCCGGTGAGTTAGCAAACGTTTTATTTTTTAGCATTGCAAAAAATAATTAATTGAATGAGTTTATGTAGCAGTCTACTTAATTCGACTAAAAGAAATATGTGATTCATAGCCTCGTGATTCAAGGGTCAGAAATAGTACCTATACACAGATGAATGAATAGTAGGTATGTCTCGATAGTAGAATTTTAAGTACTTCGGTAAAGTAGGTAGTTTTGTGAAAAGTGAGGATTGAACGAAATGTTCACCGACGATCAGCAGAGGCCTGCTAAAAAACGAAAGTCGACATTTCTGTTAGGTTGATTTAGAAATGTGGTTCTTAACATTTTTTGAGCATCGACAACATTCTTTCAAATCAATTTAATTAAAATTGGAAATCAAATGGAATCAAAAGTTTACAAGGGCATTAATACTTCGCGGACCACTCTTTGGGTAACAATGATTTAGGAGGGTAGTAGTTGCCCATAGACTAAAGAGGTTCTTCACCATCGCAAAGATGACTCCGGGTAGTACAGAGCGCAGCGACTAAACGGAATGGTTCCTGGCTACTCCAGCGATAAGGACGCCCCTTGTAGACCGTACTTATCTTTGTCAAGAAGTAACTGTATCTAGAGAACAAACAATAAATATATTTATGTTTTTCTTGATACTAACAACTAGTCTGTTGTTCAGCAAGATCACTATGAGCAGGGAATATAGGATAGGTCCATGGGCTTAACCAAATAGAGGCAGCTGCCCCCCTGGACCTCGGATGAAGTACCTACGGATGTTGTACCCTTTAAAAAATCTGCCTCGAAAATCCGATTTGCGACTTGGACCCGATTTGGAATTGACTTTTATTTATATTAGTACTATTTCCAACTAAATAGAATATACGTAACATTGTAAGTATAAACGAACTTTTCGGTACAATATCGTGTCTATTGTAACGAAAGGCATTGCAGTTTTTGCTCGGCCTCTGTCGACCTTTAACGACGCCCAAGTTTCCTCATTACGAAATAAATCATTTCACAACTCGGCGATTCTATTCAGTAAAATAAAATAAGAAATTAATTCATCGTTTACTTGTATATTCTATTATATAACGACGTACAGCACATAAAATAAAATTAAAAGAGATTCAATACTTTTTATTGTTCGTCAAAATATATTAATTACAAGCGTACAATATTATCAATATAATCATAAATCTTTCGAGTCCTCAGGTAAGCTTAAAAACAATTTGGAACATGTGATAGTGAATGTGTCGCACGCAGAATCCATCCACTGAGGTCTATTCTTGCACACATAAAATACAGGAACGCCGACCGCTATTAAAGCAATGCTGTACAACACTTCCATGGGGTTATGAAGACAGGAGAATATGATGAGGAATGTACATATAATTGAGTAAGCAACGGGTAGAACGAGGTTGACGCGGATCGGTCGCAGGAGCTTCGGCCGGGAGTACCGCAGCCACAGTAGCCCGGCGATAGACGACAGCGTGAACATCGCTTCCGCTGCAGACACGAACACTATCAGCTTCTCTACGTCATTGATCAACAACAGCACGAGAGTCACGACACACTGAAATAAGAAAAAAACAGGTACTCCCTAAAGTGTCTTATGTGAATGGTGTTTTTTGTTTTTTTGAAGTGAATACTTCTTTAGTGTCGTTGTGATTTGGAATTCGTTGAAACGGAAATGACGCGAATGAAGCATCGGCAAAATGGCGACTGACGTAAGCAAAGCAAAACATCAATATTTGGACTGACAGTATTCGTTGAAATGAAGTTTCACTTCTAGCACGTGTGAATTGCACACATTTTGATTTTTTTTTATGATAATGGCCGACAAAGGAGCTGATGAGCCATCTGATGGTATATCGACATCAGTATAACCAAAGACATCACCGACGCGTTGCCGTCGAAAGGAACGCATTATTGACGACCCGTATGCCGAGAAAGCGATTCACGTTTAAGGTTCAAGGGTCCTGCGTTCGATTCCCAGCAGGGCAATTTGAATGATTAGTTTAAATTTTTGTTCTTGGTCTGGGTGTGTGTGTTTATGTGTTGTCAATGGCTGCCATGGCAACCCCGACACAGGGAATCCTAGTGTGGGGCTATGAGTTGCAGAGATTTTTTTAGTTATTGTCACTGGCTCCGAAAGTGCGATCGAAACACATTTATAAAGCATTTCATTGTCGTATTTAAGAGCGTAGTAGCTAGGTAGGCGGATAAAATTCTCCACCACTATGTATGAGTACCGGCGAATTAAATTGGTTAGAACCCACCAAGAGGAGGGACCAAAGGATTGATGGTAAAATATTTTAAGCAAGTCATACACTCTAGGGCGTACCTGACAGGTTTGCCTATACAGTTAAACTTGAGCTACGTAATGTAAATACTTATTTTGTTGTGCAATATATGTATGTACAGATGTACACACTCAAGGTTACCTGTACAGTTCAACTGTACAGGCTAATCAGAATTTAGTTATACGTGAAATATTTTATGACATTTTTAATAGGTACTATTTAATTAATAAAATAAAGATGAAGATTTTTTGTTTGTTTGAACGCACTAATCTCTGGAACTGTCAGCCGAATTTGGAAAATTCTTTCCGACCTTATCAGGTCAATCAATACATAATTATTCTACATAATTATGACTTTACACTGATTGTTTTTATTTTATTATTTTTCATGAATTATTGGAATAATGCTAAAATATTAAGTAAGCATATTATAAATGTAATGATGCAATGAAATTCTAATGTTGCCACTCTGCTTGCGTATATTGTAGGTAGTACAAAATCTATTTATGTAAGTACAGATCTACTTTGAATCAGTTTATAGCGCCGTTATGCCTATTAACTTATTGTTCAATTTTATAGCTTTAATATTAAACCTAGAACACAATCTTAATTGAAAAGTAAGAGGATATACATACGCAGATGTATCAATCAGGTGGGATTACAACCAAGCATTTACTTATAATTAATTTTCAAAAAAGTAACCAGTCTGCTTTTTCGTCAGTCGTTCAAGAAATATTAAAGACAAGATATCTACGCCCAAACTGTGATCGTAGAGGAGAGTCCCAAATACACCCATTGAAAAACCTCATTTTAGCACTAAGAATACTTAAAAGGAATCTGTACAAAGTTCCATGCGTCCAAGCTATGCGTTGTCTGTCAATCAGTCACCGTTTGTGTTTTATAAAGTAGACTAATAACCTGCCATTACCAAAATTTTAAGGCCAGCGATAAATTTTAGCCATCTTTTTCAAATCCCACTGGCAGTGACAGAGTTTAGCGCGTTCAAACAAACAGCTTTATTGTATTCGTTTATACAAGGTGTTTTTTTAGTCACTTGACATTAATAGGGGGTACTCAGTATTCGATTCTCATTCCAAATTTGATTGATGAAAAAATTTGACTTAATATTTTTAAACATTACATAACATGTTCTTTCATGTCCTCGAGTATGTCAAGTGAAAAATGACCCAGTATAAGATATCTAAATTTAGAATACTCACCATAAAAATAAGGGAGGGCACCGGTGTGAGTCGTCTGTAATCGATGAGCGATATCGCCAGAGGCAGGTGGCCGTTCCTCGCTCCAACGAAGAACAGTCGAGATGACGCGTAAATAGAACCGTTTAGCGAGCCAAAGGTACACATGGCAACAAACACCGGCATAATCCAGGACATCTTGCCCAGGATCTTCTCGCCAAAGATAACTGCGACCGCTTGGGACGCGTTGATCTCGTCTTTGGTAAGTACGGCGAAGAAAGCTAAGTTGGTCAGCGCGTACACTATAGTCACTACCGGCATCGATATGTAGATTGCTCGCGGCAGGTTTCTGTAATAAGGTAGGGTTCAAATTAATAGGTGTATAATTAGCTGGTGAGCTAATAATAAACAGTTAATAATAATATTGAGGTCAGGCAGGGTAAGCTAGGTGGCCTAAAGTGTAAAAAATTACTTAGTTTAGATTTGATACTATTAACAACATCTTCTACAAATATATCTAAGTAAAACGCAATAATATTTTATTATCTGTTTATCTTAACTTAGTATACCAATCATTTTGTTTTAGTGTCATTAATACCTTTAACTAGATATGATTAAGTACATGTTGGTAACCGACAAAAAATTTAAAATATTGAACATGTTGCAGCACACCATTTTGTTTACAATCAAAACTAATTAAATAACACTCGTAAATGTATTTTTACATTAGTACCTATTTAAGTATATAATATCGTTTAGCTACTTGTAATAAACTTAAAAAAACCACAATAAATAACTAGCCCCTTTTTGGGGGCAAATGCGTCTAATTACACAGCCCTTAATTACCACAGATTCCCACATCATTAATTTATCACATAGCTCACATAAAAAGAAAAAAATCGCACTAACATTATGTTTGAAAAATATATGGCTCACTTGTCCCGCCTGACCTTAAATAAATACTATACTAGCAATATATTTATATAAAAAAATATCCAGTTACATAAACATCTGCTCCGGGAATCGAACCCAGGACATCTGGCTACCAAGTTACAATCTGAGCTACAGGGTCATTAGGCTATAAGTAAGCGAATCACATGTTAAACTTACTTATAGGGATCCTTCAGCTCTTCAGTGACAAAATTTAGATAATTCCATCCGGAATACGAGAATAGGCCTGCATAAAACGCGATCGCAATGGCGCCAGGATCAGTAGTTGTGCCTTGCATCATCGACTCAAGATTCTCGGTGTGGCCGGAGAACAGATAATAAATACTGGCGAAGACGGTCACCAGTAGAGCTAATATTTTGGCAGCCGTGAACGAGTCTTGAAGCCTGGTCACATACTTCACGTTGTAGCAGTTGATGACAGTTAAAAAACCTGGAATGACATTAAAAAAAGGTCAAGTGGGGCGAGTGAGCACTAGTGAGTGGGTTTGTCTAATATTTTTAGTGTGGAATTTCTTTTTACTGTGAGCGTAAGAGTGAAAATTTTATAATATGGGAATCTATGGTAATTTGCAGCTACAGTAAGTGTGGATTGAAATAAATCTATAAACAAAAAAATTAATCTAAAAACAAATCATATTTTATTAAAAATACATTTTGTTTATAGTATATACATATATATAACGTTTATAGTAAGTAGGCGCACTTACGCTCCAAAAGGGGCTAGTGCGTCTGTTCGAAAAACTGTTTGTACAGTAACTAAGTAAGTATCTAAAATAAAACATGAAACTTCAAAGAACCTTAAGTTCAAAGGTTCTAACAGCATTATTGTTGTTGTTTTAAAAATCATACACTGTTAACAGCAACGGTTTTTAAATAAAATTTGGGGAAATTGTGCCGTAATCTTGTGGTCACAGTTTCAAAACTTTTTATGCTTAACTTTTTTTGGTATTTTATATAATAATATTATTATAAATTATTTCTTTCATATTTCTCTTATGCACATAAAAATAAAAAGGTTGGTGACTTTTAGCTTAGGGCAAGTACCTACACCATACGAAAAATAATTAAGGCGTAACTGCTCTTTTAAACAATTTAAACGCTAGGAAAGGAGTAAATTACCAACTTAGATCAAAATATTATAGTCTAAAGTACCTCTCTTTATTTAGCTTTATTAGCTCACCCTGCAGTAGGTAGAGCTAATATAAAAATTGATGAGAGCAATCCAAACTGGATTTTTGCGTTTTCATCTCATAAACATCTACATACCTCCAACTCCATTCTATTCAAAGAATTAGTTCAATCGTGCCCATTTCGTCACAAGACTTATTTTTACGATAGAATCATTTGTTACTAAGCGATAATGTCTATTAATAAAATGGGAAAGCACAAATTGTTTACCGAAACGGTTCCACGCGAAAACGAATAACGATGGTATCGAGTTATCGACACCTACATATTTGTATATCATTAGACTGATCATTACTTTCGGAATGAATATCCCACTCCGTAAATCAATGTCACTATGTTTACTGCCACTACAATTCTTGGAAGGAAGTTCCTTAACGCTGTTTACGATAAGTGCAATTTAGTATAAATCGTCACGTAACGAAATGCCATAGGATGTGTATGTGTGTGTTTTTAATAGTGGTGTACGCCATCTATAGTATTCTTTTGTAGCTAGATAGCACAGTACAGCGCTGCTTTACAATGTATTATATTAGTTCAGATGCGAGTGCCTAGATGGCGTTGTTACAAAAAATCACTATAAGTAGGTATTACGTTTATACATATACTGATTTTCTGAAAGTTTATCATATAACCTCAACACACGGTTGTACAGTTTTTAAGTACATTTATGGAGTTGGAGCGAGTTGAAGAAAAAACTTGTTAAAAAATTAGCAGTTATTTTCGATTTCTTCTTTCTTTCTTTAACATAATTTGTGCTATATTTTCGCAAAAGGCCACAATTATCACAGTAAGTTTAGAACAACATATTTTAACTGATAGCCGAGATGTAGAAGACACAAAGGTCCCCGACGATAACCGATGTCGATAAGACATAACTTCAGAACATACGATACAACTGGCCAAAGTAAGTTCTATGCCACTTCATTTGATCTCTTTACCCTTCGTTACACTTTATTGAATATGTTATCTATTTAATTACAATTAATAACTTTTAATTAGGCCCATGGCGTAATGCTTACGTTATACTAATATCTGTTGTAATATTAGTTATGTAGGTAGTCAGATTGATAGGCAAGCTCAAATGTATTGACACTATTAACTTATATAATAGATACAAACTAAATATTTACATATAATTATATACATATAATTTAAAAGGTATATTAGGTACCTATTTGTCCAACTTGCTTTTCCAGCTTCTTTATACTATCTGTAATTAAATGAGATTTAATTTCTTTTAATTTAATTTTTTTATTGGACCGCTGATACGTATTTTCAGCTACTATGGTACGATGTGTTATCACTAGACTGTTAGGTTATAGAAATCAGCTGTAATTCATATTTAATATCAATATTGTTTAGTGTAATTAGTAGGCGAATCTCGAACTTATAGCCCAAATCTTAAGAGCGGTTAAACTGTTGTAATATTCTAACACATAGACATGACAATACATGACACTGGATTGGCCGCCGGTATATACTGGGTGGTAGGTCCAGGGGCCCAGGGGCTTCAAACAGGAGGAAACTGTTGAGCACGCAGGTGCGACATCGTTTAAGCTGATATAGGTATTGAGCCAAATCTGCCACATTTGATAATAAGGACGGAGTATGTTATGAATTGTAGAATGATTTTGCGGGCTGGCCAATCATACAACAGTCAAGCTGGACCTAATCAGATTCTACCACAATAGTGCATAGATGAACTCGTCTGTAAGCTGTCCTTTTACGTATAGGTACTTATAGCGGGTACTAGTGCGAAGATCACTTTTTAGCTGTACCTAATATGATTTTGTAAGGTGCCCTTACGCTTTGTGCGGTGGGCAAGATAATTCCGCACAAGCGTGTCGACACGATGCGGGAGGAAGCCCTCATTATCCTGTCAGGCACAATCAGCACAGCGCGCCGACTGCCGCGCGAATATAAAGACGCGAACACAATCGCCCTTCAGTTACTTGGCCTGGACTGGGCATTACTCCATTCAACGTCCATTTCCATCTTTCGTCAGTGTGACCATTATCTATTTTTAAATACAAGACATTAGATTTAGAATACGGAAGACTTTTAAAGATGCCTTAAGACCTCGGCTTTGGCAAACATGATCTTCAATTTCATCTACTCATGTCTGGATTAGGTATTACCTGCGTCCTCCCTTATTCAATATTAGCACATTCTATATAAGGGTTCATTGTTTAGATACTTACGAGTGTATGCCCCTTTGATTGAATAGAATTTAAATTGATCACCCTGGAATTTAATAATCGTGTACCTAAGTATCTGCTTTAACAAATTCTTAGGGCGCATGACTTTAAATGGTGGTAACTGGTAACCTCTTATGGTTATTGTTCCCCGTTTGATTTTGGAATTAAAAGACATCTAAAGTATTATAAGTTTCGTTTTTGTGCTGTAATAAGTAGGTACTAATTTTATGACAGTGAGCAGTGAGTAGTGAGTGTACAATGATATGACCGATTTGGTGCCCAGCTGTTCTTCAAAATATTATTAATAATTATGACTTGTCTTTTTCTTCGTATCAGAAAATACATTATAAACGGTCCAATACTAATTATTTGCTTCTTACAAAGACAGGTAGATTTCAAGATTTTATTCGCCTTGTTATGGGTAAGTCGACTAGCAATTGCCCGCGGGTTCAGCCACACAGTACTGATAATAACATAGCTAATAATAACGAAATGTATGTATTTAGTTGTCAGTATTTTACACAAAAACTTAGCCAGAGTTAATGAATAGATAGAAAATTGGGAATTGCCATAAATAACATTTAATTTGAATTTATTTATTGTACATTTCCATACAAAATAATACCTACACTAGAAATCCTATTTTTCAAAACATTTTCTCTTCTGATAAGTTTTGAGTGAAAGGATAATTCTTCTGCTTATTTGAATAGTGAGTTTGCTTTTCGTTACACGAACAATATGTGTAAACAGTGAATGATAGTGTCTGATGAGACTTATGAGGAATAATTATTGCGATAGCGATTATTTAAAGCAGCATTTATTTCTTTCGTTTGTAACGTATTGCCTCCGAGAAAGTCTGATTGGAGATTGTGCGACGGAGCGACACGAGTATGTACTTGTTATTTTTTCCTACCATTTAAATGAATGTACGAGACCCTCCATTATGTTGGTACAGCGCAGCGTATCGTTATTAATGCATTACCCCATGCAGTGAACCGGTCCCTGGAATTGTATTTCGTCTTGAATTCCCGACATCGAATCTTCGTGCAAAGTTTTCGGCGAATTATGCGTAGTATGCCTACCTACTTACAACTTGAATTTTCTTTCTCATCATGATTTATTTTGTATTGTACTTAATGTTCATGTAGGTATTTCTGAATTCATTTTTAATCATTCTTGGAAATCTGAGAGACATTTGCACAAACTTCGTCGATATATTTTTTACGTGTTAATTTTTTTTTATTGATTTAAGGCATCAAACGAGCATGCAGCACCACCTTCCGCTGCCGCACATGACAACTGTGACCGACTTACTCGTAGAACAAGACTCATATGGGGACTGGGATATTTAGTCCGGTTAGGTGACGGTGTTAAAACATTAGTTGGTTAGTTTGTAAGTATGAGGACTCGAACAGGGACTGTTAGTGAATGTTAGTCCTGTTGTTATTGTTAGTAATAGTCCAGTTAGTAAGTGTTAGTAAGAGTCTCGTTATAATTCGGTCACATATGTGTTGCTACCCTTGAGGACTGAGATGGTCGCCTCTAAAAAGTGTAGCAGGCTTAAGTATAATGTTTTTAGTCCCGCGCAAATTATTTCATCCATTACATGAAAATGACAAATGAATGTCAAACAACTAACAATCCACGTTGAAATAATTGGTATTTTGGCGCACGTATTTCAAGTAGCCGTGGCCCGGTGGCTTGTTCAATGGACTTGTTCTACGTCTAATTATGAGGCGCGAGTTCGAAGCTCGGGAATATATTTTTATTCATTTCGTTTTTTAATGTAAATAATTCCTATTTTTTTGTTAAAAAAAGATTGTATTTTTTTACATTCCTGTAGGTAGGTACTATAGCGCGAAGTTCGAATAATTTCTTTAGTTTTTTGTATGGGAGCCCTCCTTGGGAATAAATTTATTGATATTATTTGTCAAGATGGAGGCTTTAATGCTATACTTTGTGGAAATTTCAAGTCGTCACTAATCAAATGTGCTACGAGTACTAATACCCAGGGCTTGGAAACCGGTAAAAATTAACCGGTATTATAACGGTTAAACCGGTTTTATCGTAAAATTCCGTTCCGGTGCGGAACCAAATAGGAGCGATAATTTGAACCTAAATAAACCGGTTTATTCCTAAGCCGCGTTGCGTCGGTCGCGGCGCGCGTAGGTACTCTCGCAATGTTCGTGTTGTGACTTGTTGAACTACCGCGGTGCGCGTCGCTTGCAAGAGCAGTCAGTTTTTATTACGTATTGAAGTTCGAACCTCGCGATAAACCCAACCATAATATGTACGTAGGTATATACTTATATAGTATTAGTGGTCCCAGCGTACTTCGTACCGCTTTATAATTAAAAAATGTTTTAGTGATATATCGACAGCAACGCCACCTACCGGGTCCAATTGTGAATCTAAACCATTCTCGGATCCACCTGAAGACACACAAAAAATTTCAACCAAATCGGTCAAGCCGTTTAGGAGGAGTTCAGTCACATACACACGCACACAAGAAATATATATATTAAGATTATACACAAATTTTCACCCTAATTAAGAGTAATTCCCGATAATAATAATGAATATACAACCTTGTTAATTAATACTATTATTACTATTATCATTTCTCCGAACGACTCATCGTGTTCAGGCTGGGAGCTTGAGAGCCAGTTCTTTCTTTCTTTTTCTTCCCTCTTTCTTGGCTGGCAACACATCAGTGATGCCATTGATGTTGCTGATGTCCATGGTCGACGACAGCCACTTACCATCAGGTGGATCGTCAGCTCGTTTGTCGGCTATTTCCATAAAAAGGGTTCGAATATTTTTTTATGGAACCTGGCACTACTTTCTGAACCTACTTTCTGAGATATTTGAGTTCAAAAATTAAAATAATTATTATTAATAAACTCAAATATCTCAGAAAGTATATAACTTAAGACATTTCATCACTGAATACTTTTTGATCGTAATCACTTAGTCTACCGATCGACACATGTTTTATCAATGTCCGCCGAAACTAAGATTTTTGCTTTATTTTTCTACTTTTTTGAACTCAAATATCTAAGGAAGTATAACACTTACGACATTTCATCACTGAATACTTTTTGATTGTAATCACCTTAGAATAATGACATATAGAAACGAAGTCCGCGCGGCTACTTTGACAACTACAAATGTGAGTAGTTTATGTCACCAAACGCCGGCCAGCTCCGTAGTGTTCATTAACAATGCGCGGCAAACGCATCTCGCGGAAAAAAAATAATTATGTCGATTTGTGCGGTTAAATTTTGTCACAACACATTTGAAAAACAAAAGAAGTGTAATAACATCACTTTTCACAGGTAATCTTTCAATATTTCATAATATCTTGTATATAATTAGGTTTAAATAAAAACGTTTTGTTTCAATACTCAGTGTTGCCCAATTGTGAAAATAAATTTTCCCATTTTAAGTGACGAGTGATATAAGGCTTAGTCGTGGAGAAGTATATTGGAAGCCAACCAAAAATACACGAATATGTTCAAAACATT
Organism: Ochlodes sylvanus; assembly: GCA_905404295.2. Taxonomy (NCBI): domain Eukaryota; kingdom Metazoa; phylum Arthropoda; class Insecta; order Lepidoptera; family Hesperiidae; genus Ochlodes; species Ochlodes sylvanus. The sequence goes on along the minus strand of FR990125.1, from coordinate 5,673,727 downwards.
TTAATAATGAAGATAAGTACATTACACAGGGTGGATCGTGTAGATTGCGTGAAAATGCTGTCCCTGTTAAGGTATAATTATTGAAGTTGTTATTCATTATTATTTTAATTATTATTATTAGTTATTATTATTATATCATGCCTATTGTGTCAATGTCATTTTCATCTTAATTTTATTGTTGTTTTCACAGATACAATAGTTCACAGATATAATATAGTCCATAGAGTAGTAAATCAACAAAGTCCATTGTTTTATGTTTTTCCACAGAGTATATTTAATATTGGAACAAAACTTTTTTACTCAATGCTGTTATTAAAATATACTAAGTTCCTGTATTCATGCTTATGTTCATATACGTAAAAGATATGTAAAAAAATAAATAGTAAAAAAAATTGGTGTTAATATTGTCTTGTATTCGTTTCATATTTAAATAAACATTCTCTTAATCTAACAATTTTACATAAACATACCCATACTTTATCACACATAGCTATTATTAGGCAGGTATTATTGCTAAAAACAAATTCTTATCAGCGGCCGAATCATTCCCCACTGTCGGGAAACTGCACTTCCCCTGGCAACCATTAAACATGTATAAAAAAAAAGAAAAAAGAAAATTTGTGCTTCACTTTTTAAAGAGCGCTTGTATGAAGACTGTCATTCTATATGTCATTATTCTAAGGTAATCACTTACTTCGTCGATTGACTCAGGTTTCATTACTGGCCGCCAAAACGATTTTTTTTCAAAATGGCGGTACTTCTAGGTATGCCTAGTAATGAACTAGGTTCAATGCACTTTAGGATTTAGACAGTTATAAGAGTGACAGATTTTATTTTTGACAGAAAAATTTGTACCTATCTATCTGTCCATAATAGCATTTGTCAAAAACCGCGCGATTACCGCCACTTAGGTGCTTGATCAGACACGGCGGGAACCGCGCGGTTTGAGAATCGCGCGGGAACCACGCGGGTCCTATTTACACAGGTATTCATACAGTCGTTCAGACATAATCGTTCAACCGCGCGGTTACCGCAACTCTCTCTCTCTCTTTCAGTCGTACACTGCTGAGCATCGTGATGTTCGGATCTCATTAAGCTGTTTTTTGGACTAGCTGCCACCATTTTCCGCGGTCTGAGGCACAGTGTATGGCTTCGCTGAGTCGAATATTAAGTTGCTCGGACACCTGGTCTGTCCATCTTTTCAGGCTCCGACCCCTGGATCTTTTGGCGTCCATCTTTCCAGTTACCATGAGCTTCTCCAAGTTGTCGTGTGGTTTTCTGGCGATATGTCCGAAATACTTAAGTATTCTTTGCAGACATATGCTGGAGAGTCTTTTCTTTACGTTCAACTCGTTGAGGATTGAGACGTTCGTTCTATGGGCTGTCCAGGGGATACGTAACATGCGGCGCCAACAAAACATTTCAAAAGCATCGATGCGCTTTCTGTCACCTGCTTTCAGTGTCCAGGACTCAGCGCCATATAGAAAGATTGGGAAGACAAGCGTTCTTATGATATACATCTTCGTCTTTTTTAGTGCATTCCGATCTTTCCATATCTTGTCAAGTTGGCTCATTGCGGACTTTGCCATGCCAATCCTTCGCCTGATCTCGATTTCCGATCCTCCCTTGTTGGAGATAGTGGAGCCAAGGTACACAAAACTATTCACGATATCATAACGGCTCAGTGCAGTCCCTGCTTTGCCTGTGTCGGATTTGTCGATGATCATTAGCTTGGTTTTGGCCTGGTTAATTTTGAGCCTCATTTCCTTACTGACAACCTCTAAACGCTGTATCAGGTCTACCATTTCGGTTTCTGTGGCTGTAATTAATGTAGTGTCATCGGCGTAGCGTAGATTCGAGACCCGCGTGCCTCCTACTGTTACACCACCATCCCAACCCTCTAAGGCTTTGCGCATTATATATTCGCCATAAATGTTAAAAAGGTGAGATGTCGCAACCCTGCCGCACGCCTTTCTTGAAACTGAATTCCGACGATTGTGCGGTGCCGACTTTTACTGTTCCATGTCCTGACATGTATAAAGATCTTATGAGTTATATCAACTCATAATCAACTCATAATCATCATTTCAGTACATTCCACAGATGCTTCCAGCTGACACAGTCGAAAGCCTTTTGGTAGTCTATAAAACACATTACTGCTGGGATGTTAAATTCATAACACTTCTCCACTAGCAATCTCACATTCAGTATTTGTTCCCTTGTCCCTTTTCCTTTAACAAATCCAGCTTGCTCTTGTGGGATTTGCCAGTCTAGGTAGTGGCGCAGTCTGCTGTTGATTATATGTAGCAGTACCTTGCTACGTGTGTGATATGAGAGCAATGGTTCTATAGTTTTCGCACTTTTTAGTCGCACCTTTTTTGTGAAGAGGTAGTATAGCCGAATGTGACCAATCATTAGGCCATTGGCAATTTTTCCAGACTGAGTTGCACAGTTCCAGGAGTTTTGTTAATCCTTTCTCACCCAGAGCTTTGAGAGTTTCAGCTGTGATGTTGTCTATGCCGGCTGCTTTATGTGCCATAAGCTTTCTTACCGCTGCTACAACCTCGGCCAGTATGATTTCTGGTTCCAGTTCCTCTGTTATACTATCACGCTCCCAGTCTGTATTTGTGTCGACTGTGGATAGGTCTAAACTATATAGGTCCTTACAGTATTCCTTCCATCTCTCCGCCACCTTTGCGACCTCATTGATTGTGTTTCCATCCCTGTCTTCTATTGACCACGAATGAGATTTGAATTTCTGTGTTATGAATCTCACTGTCTTGAAGAGATCTGCCGTTTGGTATTTATCAGCATGGCTTTCTATTTCTGCACAGATGTTCGACAGAAAGCAGTTTTTGTCACGCCTGCAACGCCCTTGGATTTGTTTGCTAAGTTCTCCATACTCTTCGTTGTTAGTGGGCGTATCAACAGATTTCAGAGCTTTCCTCTTCTCGATGATGTCCCAAGCCTCGTCACTAATCCAACTTTTCTTCTTGTTGTGTTTTGGACGCCTATGAATGATATCGTTAAATGCTTCTGTTACCAAGGTCTTAAACCTGCTCCATTGTTGTTCTACACCAACGATTGCGGATTTATGGTCACTCTCGAAGGCTGTCTCAGTCATCCTTTTAAAGAGTGCTGTCTCAGCCTCCGCAAGTCTTGCTGGTTTCCGCGCAAATGTTTTGGGGGTTCGCAGACGAAGGCGTATTTTTGCAACAAGCAGTTGGTGATCACTACCGCAGTCCGCGCCGGGTAAGGTTTTAGCATTGATTACGCTCGATCTCCATCTATGGTCTACTGTGATGTAATCAATTTGGTTGCGATACCAATCTCCGGGTGACTTCCAGGTGTACAGACGGCGTTTGTGACGTTGGAAGAAGGAGTTAGTTATTGCGAGATTGTTACTTATGCAGAACTCCAGAAAGCGTTCGCCCCGCTCGTTCCTTGATCCAAGTCCATATTTTCCTACCGTGTTGCGGATGTGATCATCTCCTCTGGTGTCCCCTATTTTTGAGTTCCAGTCGCGTTGCACAAACAGCATTTCTCGACGTGGCAGTGATTTGATAGTTTCGTCGAGTATTCCATAGAAATTATCTATATCTTCTTCAGATGACTGCGCTGTTGGAGCATACACCTGAACTATGTTGAGAGGAAGTGGCTTGCACTTTATTTTTATAGATATAATTCGGTCGTTAACAGCATTATAGCCCAACACACAGTTGTTCAATTTACGTGGTACTTAATAGTGTTCCTACACCATTTCTGCTTTCTGTATCGTGACCTGAGAAATACAGTGTATTGCCTCCTTCCGTTATGAAATGACCCGATCCTTTGAGATGGGTTTCTGATAGCCCAAGTATAGCGACGTTATGTGCTTGCATCTCTTTCTCCACAATCTCGAGTTTTCCTGGTTGAACTAGGCCTCTGATGTTCCAGGCACCGATGCGATGCGGCAAGCGATTTGGGATTTTACCCATTTGGCCATCAGTAGCATTTGCCTCCACCAGAGCCTGATGCCATACTCTGGCGAGGCCTTCGGTAGCCAATTTCACACTTGACGACCCGGGAATCGTCGAGCGCCGGTTGTCAAGCGGATCGTCCGACCTCGCAATATCATTTTCTGTGCTTGTCATTGTTGAGGTCGGGAACATTCTCTTGGGAGAGATAGTCGCAGTGGTTTCCCCTTGCCTTCTGCGCCGGGACTTTTAGAGGTTATTTACTTCCTCTAAGCCTCCGTAGCATCTCCTGACTAGGTCAGGGTTCGGGTTATCATATCCGCCGCCCAATGCTCGGCGTTGTCACCTCTTTAGCACCACTCGGAGGACACGTGCAGGGTGGTAAAAGGTATCTCCTGCGGACGCGAGCGACTCCATCCTCCAAACTAAACCGCTAGAAAACAGAATCGCGCGGTGCCCGCGCGGTTCTATTACTATGGAGATCTTCCACAGCGTTCAGTAACTTTGCGGGCACCACGCGATTCACAACGAGAGCACTTCTGAGCTAGCTATGGATTGCTTCGACACCGAGTTATTTATTGATGAAGTGGAGAAAAGACCATCCACCTTGAAACAATCAAGATGGAAGTCAGGGCTCGTTCAGACACGGCGATAACCGCGCGATTGATAAAATCGTGCGGTTTGAACCGCAAAAAGGTCAACTGTTCAAACATCGGCGGTTAGTTAGCAATTAGCGATCAGTTTCAAGATGGAAGTCAAGGTTTCAGATGCCTTCATGGAAATAAGGTTGATACAGCATAAGTTTAGCAATTACGATTATGGTAATTAATTTTTTGTTTGATCGATTTGACCATATTTAGTTGCAGTTTGTACTTTTCACTTAATCCATTCTTCTATTTTTAATAGACTCGAAAAAATATAATGAGTTGTTTGGTGGAATAAAACGCGTTTGTGTAATGGTATGTTTACATTGTGTCCAGATCGAATTTGCACCAAGTATAGCTCAGGCGTGCTCTCGTTGTGACGTGTTAATCGCGTGGTGCCCGTAACACTACTGAACGCTGAGGAAGATCTCCATAGTAATAGAGGCGCCGATTCTATTTTCTAGCGGTTGAGCGCGATTATGTCTGAACGATTAAATAATTACCTGCGTAAATAAGACCCGCGCGGTTCCTGCGCGATTTTCAAACCGCGCGGTTCCCGCCGTGTCTGAACAAGCACTTAATGATTAGGATGAAATTTTGTGTTCAAATAAAGTTTTACTTTTTAATTACCATTAAATTAAAAATAAATATACAATATATCAATGACTGCCGTGACACATGCGTATCTGATAAGATAAATAAGCAAACAACAACGTTATGTTGAATAAAAACAACGACGCGCTCAACGTCAACGCTCGGACTGTGCAGTGTGTACATTCAAGTCCTGTCTTGAGCGAAAAATTGAACCGGTTAATAGAAAATACCCATATTTTTCCAAACCGGTTTAAAAACCGGTTCAAAGGAACAGAACCTTTTTCAAAAAGTTCCCCCTGAAATTTCGTCGAACCGGTTCAAAAAATTTACCGGTTTCCAAGCCCTGCTAATACCTAATACAAATTTTAACGTGTGCTAATGACGTAACATTATTGATGTAATATATCGAGCAAAAGTAACTCTTCTAACAAAATTTAGGTATTCATAACAATATTATAAATGCCAAAGTCTGTCTGTCTGTCAGCTACCTTTTCACGGTTAATCCCGTGAACGATTTAAATGTTTGGTATGGAGATAGTTTAGACCCTGGAAAGGACATAAAATAGTTTTTATTTCTTAAATACATACGTACTTTCAGATCACGGTATTTCATCGTTTCCTGATATAAACACGGGCGGAGCAAGTTGACTACTAAACATGAAATTGAATTTTGCAGTAGCGTGTGTAGCGCTGACGATACTATGTATTATATTGTTTTAAGAATATTATTAGGTAGTAGTCTTATTTTTATCTAGATGTAAGTATAATGCGTGGAAAATAAAATTTAAAACTTACACGTTACTATCGCAGCTATAAGACAGACGGCGTGCGAAGGCGGTTCACATTCCAACCATAGCGGCTTGAGGATGTTTTTAGCGAAGGTAATTGCGGTGATTGCATTTCCAGTGGGCACCAGAATGAACAGGGCCCCCCAGAGGTACAGAAACCCGAACAGGGACCCAAACGCTTCACTGATGTACGCGTAATCCCCTCCAGATTTCGGGATCATTGTACCTGAAATTGCATCGTCGTTTTTTTATTACATTGCACTTTTTATATTATTATTATATAATTCAGTCATTGTGGTATATTAAGAAATGTGAAATTACAGTGAAATTATTATCTAGAAGTAAAGATTATATCTAAGGGATTAAAATAACATAACAACATATGTAAGTAGTGGTGACAATCTAGTTAAAGACTAGTGGAAATTGTACATGGAAATTAGAACAATTAGCCGAATTTAATCGTCCTCCTTTTCGCGCGCTAGTGACATACCTAATATCTACTTTTTTACCTATACCTAAAACTCCCTATCATTGGTCAATACAAAATGATTTAGGCTGCTGTAAAAGTAAATAGTTTATTTAGTTTATTTCTTATCTCAATGTTATTTCGCTGACACCAAAAATTGGTAATTATCGTAACATGTTGTACGTACAATGATAAATTTGCAGTCACAGGGTCAAGCACCGGACTTCGACAATAACCGATAGAAAGTAAGATGCACCTCTGTAAATTGTACAAAAAATGATAAAAGTAAGATTGAAAGTATAAGTGGCATTTTAGGAAGGGAAATAGGATAAGCATAAAATGATACAACGGAACGAGTCGGCTTAGGTCTGTATGCAATTCAGAAATCGATGCGGTTGGAGTAGAGCCAATGGAGTTAACTATGTCTAACAGTTGCCTATTTAGAAGAAAGGAAACTGTCCAACAGTAAATATTAGGTAAGTTAAACTCGGAGTCGGGTCTAAGTCGGAGTCGTATCGTATCGGAAACGAAGCCGGAACAAAGTAAAAACAAAATTAAACAATTTCAATGACGTGAAGAAGTTTCACTTCGTATTTGTGTGTAGGTACACACATTTTTTTCTTTTAGTTGAAGATAATTATTTTGACAGTACCTACGGAGTAATAAAACATCCGAGTAAGGTTAGAACACATTTAATTAATCTGAACTGAGTGCAAATTTAACAATTTCTAATTGGTGTAAAACTGTAGATTTAAAATCGGAGTGGTTTATTTACCAGAAACGAAATTAAAATTCAAATATTATGTCATATTAATTTAAAAGTGCAGCTTGAGCAGCCCACTTTGAAAACTACATAGTTCTAAACACTTTTTTCTGAATTTTTGTGTGACATGTAAATTTCTGGTAATTTATCTTATTTATCTAGTAGCGGATAGACTGAGTTAACGATCTATTTGAAACGATTACAAGGTCAGCAAGATGATCGACATTAATGAAAGCAAGTGTTTGTTAGGTTAGGTTACTTATTTACATACAAGCGAGCGCTGGTTTACCGTTAAATTTTCTAATTAAATAGCGCAGGGTTCAATGGTTATACCGCCTAGTAGAGGTTATAGGTAGCGACATCTACTACCAAAAAGCATATTATAACCCGTCAACCGGTAATTTTTACCTATGAAAAAGTATAATTCATAATAAATTACCTTATTTAATTTTATACATCCAATAAAGATTTAACATTGTAATGATATTGGAAAATGTATTATACTTAGTTGTGCCAAATATTGCTGCTATAGTGTGCAACTGCTTAGTGTACTTACCTAGTCAGAAATTGAAGCGAAATTTCTATATCGTTGTCATCGCGAGAAATTTTGTAGAGGGTTTTTAACAAATTTTCGCCACTTATGTTTTGAAAGGGAAGTTGCGTGATATTCTTATTAACTCGCAATTTAATTTTTCCAGGGATATGATTATTTCCATTTTCTCGTAAATATACTTAGCAATAATCTACTTCATTATCATGACTTTGAATTTACCATATTAATAGTAATTTATTTGCAATATACATACATGTAAGTACCTACATTGTAAACTTATTTTATTTGTGGGGCATTTAGTGTTAGATGCCAAGCTACTATTCGTTTTCAATCAATCGGTATTAATGTTCATTGATAAAACAAAACAGAGTATCTACCTAGAGTACAAATACGGTTTGATTAGGATTGTAATATAGAATCACACTTACCAAGCTCCGCGTAGCATAATGCCCCAATCAGGGACAGCAAGCCGGACAGCACCCAGATTATGAGGGCCATGCCCTTGGATCCGGCGTGCCCCAGAGCCGAGCTCGGGGACACAAAAATCCCCGAGCCCACGATCACTCCTACTATAATTGCCACTCCATTCATGAGCCCCAATTCCTTTTTCAACAGCACCCCATTCTCAGAAACCTCGGGTTTTTCTCCATCACGAACGTTCATCGATTTGGGCGCCAACCCTTCAGTTGCTGATACTTTAGCCATTATTAATTTAACTAAGTAATTTTTAATTCCACGTAGCAAACTGTCGCAATGCTACAGTCGAAGGCTGGGGTCAATAAAGTTTTCGCAGCCGAATGTCTGAACCCGCGTCATGCAAACATTGCATCACTCCGCTCGAGCATCGGGAAGCCAGCACGTGCGTAAAACACCATACAAATTCGCCGCACTGATAATAGACGGAGGCGGTGACCACAAACGACCGATAACATTTAATAAAACGCGCGGAAGCAGTTCACACACAAACATTACCTATACACCGTAACCCGCACCTAGGTTAAAATATTCATTGAATAAATTTAATTTATATTTAATCACAAAAAAAAAAATCTGCTAATATTTGATTTATATTCTATAATCAAATTTTTAAAAAGTCATCTTAAAAATAATTCGAACGCGACATTCAAAGTTTGCCGGTTTATCGAAGTTATATACGTCGCGACGGAATATAGCACGTTCGTCGCCGCGCTTCCCCACATTACTATTCACTCGCTAGAACCACGAGTTCGACCGCCTACCGACTGAGCCACGGTATGTAAAACGGCGTGTCTCACATGTACCGTTACACATTTTTGAATCCTTTCCCGCCCGTCATAAAGCATATTTTATATTTACGCTCCAACTGTAATTTCATTGCCAAGTTTGAACAACAGGTTTTGTCTCTGTCGGTCCCTCTCTGCACCACGTGTGTAACTGGCATACTTTTAGCGGTACGAGTCTCATGCTGTACAATTTCGATTTTAAATATTTTTTAAAGTTTATTACAGTTATTTTCATATGTTATCGAGAAACGGGTCAGGTAACTAATATTTTATGGATATAAGCAGTTGAAAATTTCCCAACGTTCTTTAAATTGTAACAACAATCTGTTTAGTCCTGATAACACTGAGGTCATTGCGACCATCATAAAATGTCTTCGTACAGGATATGAACAATTCAATTACATTTTCTTATAGATTAACTACAGCGTCAATACACCGGAAGTACGCATTAGTGAAGATACTATTTATATCGTTGTTAAGTTATTGGATGTGCGACTTCTTTATGTTCCTAGCGCTTTCATTTAAATCCGTTTGTTTAATGACAACTGGTGAAAGTTAAATATTCGAATTCCCATGCCTGTACATGAAACAAATACACATACATTGGTACTTACATGGTACATTGTCTAACCTAGAAACGTCATAATCTGACTATTTCTACAATCCAGCTGCAGCAAACTTAGGTATACAAGGTAACGGTGACTTGCGTAACCTTAAGTCAATTAAAGAATCAGTTTCTGTGTTATGCCTACAAATAATGTCATACTAAAGGTAAGTAAACATAAGTAAACATAACTATATAAGAAATATATATTTTTTATACTGAAGTATGTCTTTTTACAATATTACAATATATTATAAACAAAATAACAGATGTTTTAAACCTTATTTTCTTCATATTTGAATATCCTTGCAGTCCCATCATCCGATGCCGTGAGAATAATATTTTCTTTTTCATTATAACTCAAATCCAGTACTTCTGACCAATGCCCTGTTAGCATGAGAGTCTGAGCCCCTGAATTTCCCTCATAGGCACGAAGAGAACCATCGAGGCATCCGGTGAGTAAGTGGTTCTTGACCCAAATCATCTTAGTTACTCCGGCCGCGCCATCCTCGCCTGATTTGGCACAATGGTGTCGGATCATTTGCTTGCCCAAATCCCATATACTGACTGACCCACTCAGTGTACCTGACAGCAACGGAAATTTTTGTAACATTAATAATAACATCTAGCGAAAAGGTGGCCTAGAAAACTCCCGCATATTAGTTGTAATAAAACTGTGTAAATATAGCCAACGAATATATTAATCAGTTTATGTGTGTAAATGCACCTGCTAAATTATGTAAGTGAAGTGTAACTAATTTCTTATTTCTTTTAAATGGCCTTGTAACAACAAGACATTTCAAATAAAACCGAAGTATTAAGTTTTTTATTCAAAATAAAGGGAAAGACATGCTGATATTCAAATTAATGCTATTTTTGACAAGGTGAACTACGTCATTGTTTTAATTAAATTGCAATAATCTGGGTTAATTAATATTTCAATGAAACCTCATGAAACAGGCAATGCCGAATAAAAATATTTTTTAATCGTGCGGATAAATGATTTAAATGCGGTGTACCTACCTACATTAATCATTTTACATCCATCACTTCACTCATTTAAAACATGTGTCGAAGACGTCTAAAGATTTAGAAATGCAGGTATGAGGCTATCATGATGTCCATTTTGTTACTGCGGTGCACTTCGAAGAAACTTTATATTTTTATTCTGAGAAGTCACCGGGTTAAATGACGAAGTTTGAAATAAATAATATTCCACACGTTCCTAACTTATTTTTGGCTCATAAATATACATAGGGGTCGCTACAAAACTACAACACATTACACATTGTTCAGAACTATAAATAAATATAAACTTTTAGCTTTCTATTCTATGGTTAAAGAAGTCTAGCCAAGACAGTCCTATAGGTATAGACATTAGAAAGCGAGAGTTGTTGCCGATTGTTTACGTATGGTACTATAGATGTATAGATAAAAATATTTTCACTTTTTTTCTTCAACATTACGATTATTTCAAAAAGAGTAACAGTTATGAAATGCCAATGAATTTATTTTCTTCCAAATTTTTTAAAATTTTATGGCTAACCTGTTTTATGAAAACATGAGATTAATTCTGTTACTTTCGTTTTTTTTAAAGAAATACATTTTTACTGCCTATAATAATAAAAATGTCACAAATCTTTTTTTTTTCAAGATAATAAGACGTGTTTTGTAATATTTTCACTAAGAAATTTTAATGGATTTAAGATTAATTTATAACTTGGTATAGCTGCTACATTCGTTGCATTATAAATTTATAATACGAATATTAAATTGAGCTAATATACTCATAACCCTACGTTGCGTTTTGTGCGAGTCTATTCCAAGTGTTCCCTGATAATTAATAAAATTATAGCTTTAAGTGATACCTATTATTACAGAACTTTAAACAGTAGATTCATTAGGTAATATAAAAAACTTACCCAAGGCAAAATAGCCGACATTCGAGTCACGAGGAAACGCGACAGTTTCCAAGTCATTTTCATATTCCAGTTGACCTACGATCTTGCCATTGTTGGATGTAGCAAGTACAACCTTTCCTATTACGGACAAAACATTAGAAATTAATAAACATAATATTATATGAATAACATACATACGATAAAGTGGAACTGAACGGATTTGCGATGCTGAACCTATTTGTAGCTTACCCGTAAGTTGGGGGAACATTGTGGTATTTTATTTAATGTTAATAGGCGACAAACGAGACCTGATCATTATAACGTAACGGGTTCTCACGATCATTCAAGATCACGCTTATTTGTATGGACTAGACGTAAAGTTGACAGGCTTATCTGTCATTCGTGTTTGTCAAGTGTCAGCTGTTAATAGTTTCCCCCTGCCACCGCAAACTCGCCGTGACCATGGGCATTACTGTACTGATGCGTTGTCGGCCAATAAAGGATAGAAAAGAGAGTAAAAGTACCATTAATAATATTACGGACTTATAATTTATGAAGTTTTATCAAATTAGATCATTATTTTAGTAATAGAACAATTTGTAAGAAGACAATGGGAATTCTCTGAGGTACACTGAAAAAAGTGGAGAAACTTGAATAGATACATTTAGCCCACCACCCAAATAGTACCTACTAATGATTATCGTGCAGAAGGATACGAGATCTAAAATCGAAATTTGATAATTTATCTTGCAAATATCATGGTAATGTTAAAGTAAGCAATAAAACCAATTATTATGTTAAATTACTAAGCACATCGTGAGTAATTTTCACCTGTATTGTATTCGGGTCTGTGGCCGTGAGGTTGTAGTTGGCAAAACTACTGATTTTTTATGTCAATGGTAACCAAAGTACAAAAGTGCTGGAAATTTTAGAATCAATATTATGTGAGGTTGCGTTTGAATGTTACGTTATTATCCATTCTTCTTATATAACTCGAGAAAAAAAGGCCAGCTTTTAATAAAAATAAAATAAAAAATGTCCCCTCGAGTAATGGAATAATTATTATGTGTAGATATCGGAAAAAGTAACATCAGGGAAATCGGAAAATTTGGTTGTATTACCTGTCTATGTTGCATTAAAAATTTTTTACTCATCTCACTAGTCTACAAATGGGTCAAGGAGCCCAATTTTATTATGCATCTTTTTTTAAATGTAAATTACCGACAAACGTACAAGCCCGTCAGAACAATCTGCTGTAATGGACTCTTCTACACAACTACATCAAAAAATGCAGAATCATGTGGGATCACTATAACAGAATTATAAATATTATGCGGGACTTGGATTTCTGCATAATATATATTAGATATCTAGCACATTAGTAATGCTGTATTATGCATATAATTATATATGTGGGTGGTGGCATACAATAAAAGTATTATATAGTTAGTATATAAATAGTAAATAACAACATTCTGTTATGCTCCATATCAGGGTAACTTGATTGTTAGCTTGACAAATGTTAATAGAAAATGAATATGCGCTGTTTAAAGTGTTTAGTGTCAGTGTTTTAAGGTATATTTTAAAGACAGCTAAGTAAGTAAGATGGTACTTAACTGTACCGGGTACTCACGATTTATGGGACTTATACCTTATAACCTCTATTTTTAACATGATTAGTGTCAGCAATGATAAGTTTAAAATAGAAGTTACCATCTGTAGAAACAGAAGCCATAAGATTATTCTCCACGTGGGTATCTACTGCAGTAATTCTTATAGTATGAACTCCAGCAGGCACTTGTTGAAGAATTGATGATGATTTCAAGTCCCACACTTTCAGTGCACCGTCTTCATAGCCGACAGCTAGCCGTACACCATCTGGGAATAACTGAAATGATGAAACCATAGTCATACTTCTTCATGATTCAACTAAATATATTTTTAAATAATCTTATTGCAACCCATAACGGTCCCACCACTGGGCACAGTTTTCATCTCACAGTGTAAAGGGTGCAGGCCATAGTCCACAACACTGACCAACTGCGTATTGCCTAATTTCATACACCTTTGAGAACACTATGGAGAACTCTCAGATGGGAAGGTTTCCTCACAATGTTTTCTTTTACAAAGACAATTAATTAAATTCTAATATGTGAATCATTACTTGATAACATACCTTACCACATTCAGATTTTATGTTATGACCTTGTAAAACTTTTGTATCTCCTGATGGAATTTTGAACACAAATACATCTCCAGTGACCGCACCACATATAAGCACTCGAGCACCAAAGTGCCACAGACCCCAGCTTAGGTCGTCAGCCTCATACTCAAACACTATCGGCCATGGTTCATTTTGAGTTTCGAAGTTACATTTCCTTACTTTAATCATACCACACATATCAACTGTGGCTAAAAATGCTCCATCAAAACTGAAGCCAACGAATATGACTGAATCCTTATGGCCAGTACAATCCATGAGCACTTCTCCAGTCTCTACAGACCATACGTATGCTTTATCGTCCTCTCCTCCAGTGACAGCAAATTTACCACTAGGATGAAAATCACAACAAAAGACTGATCCTTTGTGTTCGCTAAAAGTAAGAATTGAATTATCTTCCACCTCCTGATCTAACCCTTCTTCCATCAGATCTTCCAGCTGCACCTCTTCAACTTCCTCGTAATACATTTCGTCATCATCACCAGCGTCCATGCCGGTTATTTCGTCACCGTTCAAGGAAGACGGCGGCGTATCTTCTTTATTACCCTTCATTAGGTCTAATAACAAACAATTTTGACCATAAATTCAATTATTAGGGGCGATAAGAGACATCATGATAATATTAGATTAAGTAAAAGTTAACCTTACCTGTTATCAAATTTTTTCAGTAAACCCAAGTAAAGTACCTATTACAAGTGTGTCTAAAAATTACACCAGTATACGATCTATTTTTAAATATTATTCACAGCGAAATAATATTTTAATTGCTTAACAATACGAAATGGTAAAATCAAAATATCAAAATCACATGTTTATGTTTTTATTCGAAATATTAATGAATAAGTTGTCAAACTCAGAATGTCAATGTCAGTCTTGTCTAGTCTTGTCACTTGACGTTTGGTACAGGCTAAAAAAATACTATGGCGCGTCTGTTATTTTCAGTACCACAGACTAGATAGAGGTTACTTCGATTGATGGAATAATTATACTGGAATTGGAATAATATTTATTTAGCAGAATTAAATACTATGAATTTTGATAGATGTTCATAGATGTGCGCCAAATGTCACTATGTCTATACTACTGTTATTCTCATAACACCCATATTTTTTTCAAATGGCGAAAGTCTTTATAGTTTAGAGTGTGAAAGTAAGGAGCACCATCACTTATAGGTGTCAAGTTGAAAATATCACCTCAAAACTTTCCGTTAAATTTACAATCTTGCTACAGGAGTATCAGTAGTAGAGGAGTAGTAGTAGTAGCAGTAGTAGTCCATTATTACCTTTCAGCGGAAAATTTAAAAACAAAGATGGTGCTCCTTACTTCTATTCTTCATGGTTTATACGCCTAGCCCATAGACTATCTATAGTGCTGCTATAGACTATAATTAATAACTCGAAATAGATTTGAGGCTAGGCGATTCCGTATCGTTAGCTGTTTAAGGACGCTACTGAGAAATTAAGGTTTCATCCATGTGAAAATAAGTCATGTCAGATCGCTCTGGGCTCTTGGACTATATTATAACTAATCTTCTCACTACTTGACTTGAAAGTAAAAAATCTACCTACCGTTTTTATTAAACTAGCGTTGGCAACACTCGGTTCATGTCAGTGACTGATTACTGATTGTCAGTCAGTGTCACAGAGCACTTTGTATGTCAGTGTTAACATGTAGACAGGAGAATTGACAATGACGGGATTGACGGGTGACGGATCGATTATTTTAGGTTATGAGTTTGCTGGTTAAGTTTTTGATTAGATGGTGATTTGATGTTTGTATAAAATAGTTTTGTCGTAAAATAAGCTATAATTTGTCTTTCTAAATTATACATAATTTTAAATAGCAACAAGAAAATTTATGAAAGAAAGGATAGGGTTATAACAACATGTCATCTTCAAATAAATGTAAGTTTTGTATCCAATATATTTGGATGATTGTTTGGTTAGCCAAACTTAAATTTGTATCATCTTTTTTTCAGTACTGCAGACCTTATCTCCTGTAATAATAGCAAAACGGTTTCGAGGTAAAATTAACATCCAAAAACCAAGGAAGCCCCACTTTGAACGGCAGCTTCTCATCGATTTAACGAAGCCTGTATATAGGCCACCAAAATACACATTACCAGATTTCGTTCTCTGTGACAGAGGTGAAAAAAGAAAGAAACGTGAAATCGATAATCCATTTGAAAGAATATTAGCTAAAGAATGTCTGGATTGGTTTAATACTTCCAAGATGGTTGTGTTCCTACATGTCAACTCAATCACTATGGAGGACAAAACACCAATATTTGCTAATTTAAAGAAAAATAATATGCATTTAAGGATGTATGGAAAGAAAATCGTAAGCATGGCCACTAAAGGAACTCGCTATGAAGCAGTTAACAAATTGTTTACTTCACATCAAAATATCATTTTCGGCCAACCAGAGAATGCTGATAAAATGTTTAGAATTCTAAAGAAAGCACCACAGTTAGTTGTAATGGGTTAGTATATTGGCCAATCAGTTTGTTAAGATATTGCAATGATCTATTGAAATAAAATAAGCTAGATGTTATTCACACATATTATATAAATTCTATTGGCAATTTCACCACAACACAAAAACACAAACGCAACACAAAAAGACAAATACAGGTTCTAAATACATTTTCAATTTGCCCTATATTTGCCCTTGCTGGAAATAGAAGCTGAACAAGCGTGGCAGTCAGTGTCCCTACCAACTTAGATAATAATTCATCCCATAACTTCTTTCATTTCCATATATTTACAACATCTATAGGCATTGATAAATAATTAATTTAATCACAAAATTAAATTAAAAAACAAACAAGCAGTCTAGCCACCTTAATAGCACCAAGTGATTACTGCTGTATCAAGCCGTATTTAACAACTATTAAAATATTATTTACTTTCAGCTGGAATCATTCAAGACAGATTTATGTCCAAAAATGAGCTTTTGGAATTTAGTAAATTGCCCAGTTTGGACGTAGCAAGAAGTCAGCTGTGCCAAGTTCTTCAAAGTGCAGGTTCAACCATTGTCCAACAACTTAACCAGAACCAGCAAATCCTCGTGTCACATCTTGAGAAACATGTGGAATTACTGAGTGCTCCCAAACCAGATGGTCCTGCAGATAGCTAGAAATAAAGTGTAAAATAGTTTAAAACTAGAATATATTGCTGGTAGTTAAATTTTACTGCCTATTATTTTTGAAAATATATTAATTTTTCCCTTAAATATGAACAAAAACCGGATAAATGTTTGTCAGGTCACGCGAAGTGTAGACTTCAGACGTTGTAAGTTGCTGGACTATTACGTTTTA
The DNA here is from genome assembly GCA_905404295.2 of Ochlodes sylvanus. Lineage (NCBI taxonomy): Eukaryota > Metazoa > Arthropoda > Insecta > Lepidoptera > Hesperiidae > Ochlodes > Ochlodes sylvanus. Next base: position 5,656,656 of record FR990125.1, on the reverse strand, counting down.
TCTTTTTTTATGTTTATTGATAAACTTGCAGATGAGCCACCTGATGATAATGTAAGGTAAGAGGTTAAAGTTGCTCATGGATATCAATAACACAAGGAAACGACGATGCGCTATTGGCCAAGAAAGAAGGACAAAAAAGGAAATTCAGGTTTTCACGCTCCCTGCCGGAACAGCATATCTTATTTAATATTGGCGGCTGAGCAACTGACACGAGTAAGTGGGTGGTAGCTAGCCAGGTTTCAGCCCTTTCTCTAGGCAGGGTCCGGCTTGTGAGCTTTCATATACATGGATACCACCATACCATACCCCCATATATCATTCCCCTAAAAAATTCTGAGTAAGCGTATTCAGTTCATTTAAATTTTAGAAATTAGAATAGAATCAAGGACTTTTAAATGCAGTCTTTGTTACTTTAATGGCTTTTAAATAGTTAGTATTACTAAAGACTGATTGCACAGTTTTGAAGTGAACCTACTTTATCGACGAACTCGAGAAAAATGTAACTAGGAGGTAAAATAAAAAGTTTCGCTAGTTTTGTTTTGAACCGGAAGTTGCGTAGTTGAAATTTAAAGTTAATAGTCGAGTCTGAAACGGAATTGGAATCGTTGTCAAAGTCAAATTTAAAATAAGACTGTTTGATAAAGTTAAGAGTCGAGTCGGAAACGGAATCGGAATCGTTGTCAAAGTCAATTTTAAAATAAAACTGCTTTAAGTACGAAAAAAATAATATGATGTAAATAACTTTACTTCTATACGTGTGTACATTAGTACGCGCAAAGAAAATATTTAAACAGTGTTTCATGAGTACGTATAAGGTATACCGCTGCGGTATGCTGTTTATGGCTGCGGTATTGCCGAATACGACGATGATCGTCTATGGAAAGCACCTTTTTGCACTGAATCTTTATTAACGTTAATCATGAGTAATATTAGAACCTACTTAGATATTATGACAAATTTAAAGTCTTATACAATACAACATAATATATTCTTTGGTTTCCTAATCTAACGCGTTTACAACCTTAGAGCGTGAGCGTTATAGAGATCAATAAAATTTACAACTTTATTATTAAGTAACACTAACACGAAGATTTGGTTAATAAGTAATAAACTTGAGCAAGATTGGCATACATTATAGATACAATCACCACATACATTTCACTTGATACTACATGAATTGAAAGTAGCTGAGTAGGCAGAGTAGGCATAGGTTGCGCCGAATATTGCCGCTCTGCAGTGCCACAGTGCCACTACGAAACTATCTTGCAGTCTTGTTATTATATAAAACACGAGATAAAAATTATCGAGATCGAAATCTCTATCTTCATACCCTTCGTTTGAATTAAGGAATCATTTTACGTACACGTTAAGCTTGCTATGTACGTAATACATATATGCAAGTCGCTTCACAGTACACTATTCATGCGGGAGCGGTGAGGGTGGTACTGCGCGCGAGATTCAACTTGGGGCGCAGTTCAGAGGGGCCAGAAAACTTGGCGAACACTATACCGAGGCTTAGATAATTAGGTCGTCAAATTCAGCCGTATTCAAGGCGCAGTGAGACGACTGGACGCGCTGGCCAGAGCTGTGAGGGCGACGGCCGCTTCTACCTCGTCCCTGTCATGACGTAACGTGTGTAGTCCCATCCGCTGAACCTTCGCCTCCACTTTTCGCCGGGGACCCTCCCCCCACCATGAGTAGTTGGTCTCGCTGGGTTGGAACCGTGCCGCGCTTTCCAACCACTTGCTGAGAAGGAGCGGGCTCGTAATACTTTTAGAATTCTCTTTATTATTCTTCCTGTGGTCAACTTCGTTGGAGTTGTTGTTGAAGTTTTCGCACTTTTCCATTGAAGTGGAAGATGTGTCTGTGTCGTCGTGACCGCACTCCGTTCGGGATTCGGGACTGTCGAATCTCGTTTCCGAGTCGAGGGGTTCATGTTCAGGGCTGATGGGTTCCGCTTCGCTCCATATGCTGTCGTTGGAGCAAATACTGAACTGCTCGACGTTGCCCTGGGCGCGGTCGTTGTAGGTCCGAATCAGGTGTCCCCATGTCTGCTGGTTACGGTCTGCGTTGACGTTTTTAAGTTTCCTGCGCCAGTTGGCAAACCAGTTGCAAATCTGGAATAAAATATTAAGTACGCTTTTATTTTACGTAAGTAAGTAGGTACTATAATAAGTGTAGGTACGTTCTTGGTCTTGGAATCTTGGTGTGAAAAAGTAGGCACTGCACTAATAGGTACCTATCTGATTTCTGATTTAATTAGGGAGATGCATTTCGGTGTTGGAGAATCAAGACTGACATTTTTATTTTATGTGTTGAGGTCAAATGAAATGCGCCTATTTCGTGCATGAATAAGCAGATAGAGTATAGAGAATACTTTGGTTTACCTACTTATGAAGGTACGACTTCGCTTAGGTACTTTTAATTATTGATTTGAAAAGGTACATTTTAGACCTTGGATGTATCGAGTTTTAATCTAATAGAAACTTTTTAAACATAAATAGGTATCTACTCGTACATTATTTTTATTTTAGTATTGCTATAGGTACAGCGAGGAAAAGCATCTTGGGTATTGTCACTTATTTTAATTAATAAGTTACTTTTATTTTATTTATTTTTATATGTTTGTATCTATTGTACCTAATTAATAAAATTTTAGTTTTATATTTTATTTTACTGCAATTGTTTATTGTACGAGGACCATAAACAAGAAGAAACAATACGCTTCCTCTCAATTTAAACGTTATTTGACACAAAATGACTTGTTTATCAAAAATATTAAATGTAATCGTAGGTAATCCCGAAATAATTTAGCAAACTGTAAACGACAGTTGTTTAACGAAGCTGTGACAAAAATAGTGCCTATTTATGTACAAATAGCAATTCTTGGCAATAATCCAATTAGGTTGCTTGTAAGCACGAAACTGTTACTTAGAGACTGGATTACAATAGAAAAAAAAACGATTCTGATTTCAGATTACTCCTAAAATATATCTGTAGAAATGTGGTAGACATACTTGAATGTAAGTGAGTCCTGTTTCGCGCGACAAGTATTTTTTTTCTTCTCGATTGGGATATGGATTGTCTCTTCGCCGCACGAGCCAGTCCTTCAAATACCGTTTTATTTCTGGAGTGAACAGCCTCTTTTGTGGCCGCTGTCCGGCCACTAAGCTTCTCCTGTAATATAAATAATTCTTTCAGTAACACTACAATAACTGGGAAACCACGAAACATTACTTAAACGCATAATACATGTATTGTCAGCGTTACGTCGGCACGTAGTTAATTACAGTTTTGTAAAAGCTGTGACAAAGGATGTTAATGCTCCTTGATACTTGAGTGACGCACAAAGACAGTATTGTAGGTAACTGAAGGGTATGAGTCATGACCACGCACCTAGTGTAACGTCTGCTCCTTACAGGTCTCAGGGATTTTCCACTTTCTTCCTTGGTCACATCCATGTTTTCGGGTTTTTTCTCCCTGCTACTTTGGATTAGAGTCATTGGACTTGTAGTTTCGAACATGAAATTTTTATTAACAAGGCACTGCTTCTATGAGGCACTTTGAAAATTGTTCATGATTTACAATTCGATAAGGTATGGGTTAACAGCACGTGCGTAGGGCGCCGCAGCTCTCGTACCAACTCGTGTCTCGCAACGTTGACGCTGCGGGGGATGCTCGGTGATCTATTAAAAAATAAGGACATGATGACATAAATAGATCGTCTTTTCAACAGGGTTTACCACACCGTTCAATTGCTTTGAACTGATAAGTAACTCATTGTTAGAATTCTATCTATGCGTTGATGTAACCGAAACATGACGGCCACATTCCTTAGTTCACTTTTAGATGTTATTAGCTCTCAATGTCGAAAGAACGTGCTAATCCGTAATATTTTTTAGTTGATCACCGAAACATAGTGCCGAGTTTAATTGAAATCACTGTTTTGTGATTTTGTACGTATCGATTATGTTAAAAAACAAAAAACATGTTAACTATTACGTGTGCTCTCGAGGTCATTGTTCTCTCCAAAAAATAATAATATCACTTATTTAAATATTACATTGTTTTTATATGTTGATAAACTAGTGAAGGCATAAAAAAGATATTAGGATGTAATATTGTGTTTTATTGTAATAAGAGGAAAATGGTACGTACCTTGTCGGGGAAAGCTCGGGGACTGCGTGAAAATGGCGGCGCGCGCGCAACACTAGCGCCGCCGCGCGCGCGCCGCCCTGTCGCTAATTCACGTTATTTCAGGATGACTCCCGCGATGTCTTCAAACATCTTATCACCGCTTGTTGTCATTCATGTTTTTATTTTGTGCTATGAATCTTTACTAGAAGTATTATTATTTTTAAGTAATATGAAAATAAACAAAATTTTCTATTCTGAAGAAAAAAATATTTCGTGATCATTGAAATTTAATAAATCGATCTTATATATTATGTGATAAGTAAAACCCAGGTGCTTGATACTGCGGAATGTAAGGGCTCAATCTGTCACTAGTCCAAGTCAACCTCTCTTGCTTTTAGCATTGAAGTCCCTGCTGAATAAAGGACCAGCTTATGACATCACATCCCTCCTCTTGAAGGTTATTGGGCTCTGCAACCCAGTTTAATCTTGACTGGTGTTAAGGTTTTCTTGCTTGGCTGACTACACCTCCTTGTAATCAAACGTGAAGTGTTTTAAACGTATTATGGTCACAGTACTTATCGGTGAGTCAATAAAAATGATTTCTTTTCGGTCAGCAACACGTCAGTGGCCTTTAGTGCTACTGATGTTGTTTAGCTGTCTCATGATCCGTCGGGGACTACATTACTCTCAGATGATTCGTCTGCTCGACTGTTTACATCAAAAAATGTAAATAATTTCAGCAGATTCTAATAGCACTCAGAGAATTTTTCTAGTTGTAGAGTGGTATCAACAAATTTACGTCCTTAAAAAATTGAGAAATCTTGATGTCAGGATCAGTGAAGGGCGGGCAACTGATGATAAATAAAACAACGTTACATCAGATTTTGTATTATTCAGTAGTAACAAGAAATACCGGAAGCGGATATTGACATTCATTGTTTTTAAATTTGGAGCCTACCGTGTTATCTACACAGCCATATACTATCAATGACTCGGGGCTACGCTACGTTAGTATTCATGTGAAAATTTAATTGCCTCAAATTCGTTTAGGAAATAATCGCTATCCCGTAGGCGTTATCGTACGCCTACTTCTACTGTCTACCACTTACTACTAATACTTCGAATATCCATCCGAAGAAGACATAATTATGGAGATTTATTAACTGATGATTCTAGTTAGAGTGCATACATAATGTATATTACGTAGCGTAGCTTAATAAATTTAGTTTGGCACCCCTAAGTCATATTACCTGCTTTGGTTTATTTATTTTTTAGATGCATTGCTTTTAAATCTAAATTCTAAAATTTCTAAAAGATGTATTCTTGTAAATATCCTTGACGGATGGATGAAAACACGTGCTCATTAATCCGTCACTTTTTGTGATAACGTATTGAAGTAATTACCTCAACCATCTTGAAATCTATTGCATTTATGACTGCATTTCAAAATTAAGTGAAATTTTGTTTTAATGAATATTATTGGGGATTTAGAAATATATGCAGTAAAATCATGTCTCACAAAATAAAGTACATAATACTATTCTCTTGGTGGATACGCTCTAATACACGTGAACGCGAACCCAAAATATGATGCAACACCTTGACAGAATAACATCACTTTACTTTAACTTAGGTATATTTTAGTTGGAACCGTGCAAGGTTTTTACCATTGTAGTTTTTACACTCCGTGCTGTATTCATTTCCCTATTCGATCAAAGTTGAATTACGATTGTTCTCCCTTCAATTTTGCCGGCTGTGGCAAGTTCCCCACACTCGTTAGTCCATCTCTTTTACGCACCCTCATACTGTTATTTCTCTCCTTGTCAGGACACTCCACAGGTCCACTGCGGTGTGCAATTGGGCCTTTCACGCCAGATTACTCCAATTTACACATGCGCTTTACACCCGTGAACGCCACGCCATGTGCTTTCCGTAATACACGCGTTTGGGTTTATTCGTGATTTATTCCATCCCATAATATACTCTAAGATCCCATATTTAAAATGTCTGGCGTTAGCGTCAACATCGTTAATGTCCTCATCTATTCTAGATTTGCGGACAGTTAAAACTAGGGTGACCAACCAGTGTTTGTTTCGTCAATGATCAAAGTAGCGTAGAGTTTATTAGTTTTCTGTTGTTAGTCAGTCGCGTAGTAGACTTTGCGTTGAGCAGACGTGTGTGCCGATCGCAAAAGATATACACCGCGTGTATCAACCGATCACGTGCGAGTGTTTACGGTGTTGCATTGATTTTTGCGGCATGGGCGAAGAAACTCACGCCGTTGACGGAAAAGTGACATTGAAACGAAAAATAACACTTTTTAACGGTGTCGGGATAATCATTGGGACTATAATAGGCTCTGGGATCTTCATTTCTCCGACTGGAGTCTTTCTTTACACGGAGTAAGTAAATTTTTATCATTTTTGGAAGTAAACTTATTTCTAGTTTATATTTTACTCCTATAAAATGTTATTTAGTCCAATCAAACCGATACAATTTAGATTATGATGCAGCAAATAATTGTGTAGCTTAGCTTAAATTAGTAATAGATCGATTTTATAAATTAGTCATCTTGTTTATTTTTAAACGTATCTACAAAATAATTATCTAATTCTGATTTTTTATAAAATGAATCCTACTTATTACTACTGAATGTAAAAATATGATTTATTAAACCTTTTATGTTAATACTAATTCTTTTAGACATAATTTTATTCTTGATTTCATACCTCTACAATGTTGAGTCTATAATGTAAAGTTTACAGTAAGGTCCGTAGGCATTATTTACGAATTAGGTTGGCATCAATATTTTTGTTTTCAATATTAGTTTTTTATTAATTTTAATTGAAAATGGTCTAAGACTAAGAATATAAAACTTTTAAAGTTGGTGTTAGCGCAGGCTCAGATTGGTGTGAGCACAATTTGTAAATGTGTAAATCAGCCCTGAATATGAAAAAATAATTTTAGTGTGTGGCTTTTTTTTTAAAAAAAAGAAAAGTAAAATTTCCACACAAGTACCAACCTATGTAGATTTTGTTAAACATTTGTTATTTTTCTCGACATTTTATACATTCTGGATGTGATTCCAGTAGGATGAATTTCTACAAATCCTTTAATACACTTCCATTTTTATTTAACTGAAAGACTAAATACCTACTAACTACCTAAGAATTTTCATGACTTTCATTTCGAAACAAACTGACTTACATAATGTACCTATTCCTCTATTTTACTACCTGAAGGATGGAATTTCCAAAAATCCTCAGTTATTGCTTGCCTAAGCTGTAAGAGAAATAATTATGTCGTAGTTATAGCGTCGGTAGGTAGTTTCGGATTTGTATTGATAAAAACAAGAGACATTCAAGAAAATAACTCGAATGCTGGCGTACAACAGGAAAACTGGTAATACCCAGAAGCGATGTAAATTTCTAATAAATCAATATTGAAACCACAAGCTATTACCAACATGACAATATAAATTTTATGAACGTAGTACTTTTAGATAAACGTAATAATTATAATATTACTAACTGATCCAGCGAACGTTGTTCCGCCATATACTCGTATTAGTCTAGTCGACAAGTTGAAAATGGTACAAAATAGAGATACTGCTCTTAAAATTACGTGCGATAGCTCATTGGATCCGGAATGACGTCTAGAAAAATGTGCTAAAAGCGTGTGGCTACAACCCATTAATGGCCCACTACTGAGCACGGGTCTCTCCTCATACCTGAGGAGGCCTAGAGCATACTCCACCACGCTGCTCCAGTGCGGATTGGTGGAGGGGTTAGTGGCCAACCCAAGTGTCGGAAATTTTAAGCCGCCCGAAGGTATCCGACATGGCTTAACGACTGCTGCCAAATGATAACAACCGGGACCGACGGCTTTACGTGCCCTCCGAAGCACGGAAGCGCTCAAGAAATTTTTGCCACTAGCGGTCACCCATCCAACTACCGACCGCGCCCGCTGTTGCTTAACTTTGTCGATCACTTGAGATCAACGCAAGCCGCCGGGCTATGAGCGCTTCCCGCCGGGCTATGAGCGCTTCGTATCTTCTTTCTTCGTATAACAAAGTATAGAAAAAAATTTTTTTCAATTTTTTATTGCACTTTTAAAAAACACGTGTTACAAAATTTTTTTCTATACTTTGTTATATATGGTTGTTTTTGTTAATTTTAGAAGTTTTCGAAAAAAAATAAAAAAAAGTTGAAAATTTGTTTATAACAAATTGGTAAGTTAATAAACAATAGAATTGTTGATAAAAAAATTTTTTTTTTGTTACTTTATAGAGGACTGTCAATTATGATTTTTAGAAAAAAAATAATTTCTTAACTAATTATTTAAACAATAGAAATATAAAAAAAACGATTATAAACAATTAAAAATTGTTATTAAGGAAAAATTTTTTTTAAAAAAATCATAATATTTATAATGTAATAAAGTTGTGAAAAAAAATTTTTTAAAAATATTGATTTAATCAATTTGTTTATAAAAAATTTATCAACAAATGCCGGGAAAAATTTTTTTTGCAAATCAATTAATATCTTGTATTAATAAAAAAACGATAATATGATGATTTATAAAAAAAAAATTTTTTTAACAACATTACTTGGATTTTTAAGTTTTTGTTCAAGTAAAAAAATTGTTATAAACAAAGTATCAATATTTTTTTAACTTTTATGGCACGATGTTGTTAAGTATGTATGTAAGAAAGGCTCTACGAAGCGAAAATTTTTTACGACCATTATTTAAACATTTTTTTTCACTTATAATTAAGACGATAGTTCGAGAAAATTTCGTTAGTTAACAATTGTTTAACTCGTTGAAAAATTAACTTTAAGCAAAATTTCCAACGGGAATAAATTATTTATAGTGTTCAGAACACACCATAATTTTTTCAAATTAAAAAAAAAATATTTAATACTTTAAATAAATTAATTAATGCGCCGTACTCGCTTTTGACGCCACGCGCGCTTCCTAAAAATGTCTCACGCAGACCTATTTTCAGCGTTAAATTAAAATTATAAATAATGGAGATAGAGTTCCGGGGAGTTAGGAGGTTTTTATTGGAAATTTCCTCCTCTTTCAGAATCTTTTTTTTAAATTTCTTAAATATTAATAGTTTATGAAATATTGGCAAAAAACGAAATGCCATTTTTTTTCATCTTTAATTGTTTATAACTTTTGCAATTTTTTATGTGCTAATACACGCTTTTAGCACATTTTTCTAGACGTCATTCCGGATCCAATGAGCTATCGCACGTAATTTTAAGAGCAGTATCTCTATTTTGTACCATTTTCAACTTGTCGACTAGACTATATTACTTGTAGTGAATGAATACAAAAAGCGCCATTTAAATTTGAGTGGCGGGGGTAGGGAAGTGTTAATTTGGGATCATGTGTATTTTTTTATGCCACACAGGTGGACAACCCGTAACATTTAAGGGTATGAAAAATAGATGTTGGTCGATTCTCAGACCTACTAGATGCACACAATATTTCATGAGAATATGTCGAGCCGTTTTGGATGAGTATGGTAACTAACATTGTGACACGAGAATTTTATATAATTATGCATAAGATGTATAATATAAAATATCGCTATTAAAAATCTATATTGAAATTTCTCATGTCATATTCGTTCACTTCACGTTTATTTTTTAATTTGTGATGTACATTCCGTTTAGATAGCCATTTACAAAAACACCTGTGTTAAAATTGCCAGCTGTAAGAATGGCGTCATGTTTCCACGACGGGTGAGTGACAAAAACTGTCCCGAGCTTAAATATCCACATAAAATATATTAAATGGTTACCTTATTACCTACGTATTATGTGATTCGAAAAAAATAATTAGAAACTATTTCATAAGTGTAATGTGTATGTACGAACTAAGTAGGTATTTAATTTAAAAAAAATATTGAATCCTAAAATCCTCTATAAGTTTATAGATTAGTAATAATAACAGAGAAACAAAACATAGGTATTTTTTTTAATGTAAAAGGTCGACAAACGAGCCTTCCAATGAAATTACTAAGACTCAAATCAGCCAAAAGGTAGCAGGAGATTCGCAACGCAATACTGGTAGCGAGTCAGACGTATAAGAAAACCCTCTCACTATGCATGACTACCCTCGACACTAAACTGGGAAGTTGGTACAAAGTTCAGCGATCTCCAACAGGAGGGAACTGGAGCCAGAATTTTGTCAACATTGTGCATTAGTGGTAATTGGAGGTTACTTGGACTAAAGATACATGGACTTATTTTGACGTGAAAGCCTCTTATAAATTGATGGGCTGCGCGCACGAAATAGTTTCCCGTTCCGCTGACGTCAGAGCTAGCAGTTAGAATAGTTCTGCTACAGAATCCATTATTGAACAAATGTTGAATACGCGACGTGTTTTCATCAATTTTTCTTTATGACGTTATCGCGTAAAAATAACGTCCGTAAACCGACTTTACAGACAACCGATTTTTTTTCACAACATACCGCACTCCGCTTTTACTTAAGTAACTATGTCAATAGTTTACAACATCGTTCATTATATAGTAAGTAATGGTTCTTAAGTAGTCTGTGAATATTTAATTGCTCGCAACGTACTGAATGGGACCACTGAGTACTACTTACTGCGAGTATTCAAAGATAATGGGTTGTTTGACATTATTCTTTGTTCGTCCAGTGAACTTGAGCTTGAATCTTGAATTGCTGTTTACAAAGTCTTTTTAACTTGTGTTCCAGCAATGTTGTGTGGCCTCTTATTCAGCGTAATTTGTGTTCTCTGGAACGAGTGAAACAATTACGTGATTATTAGAGATGTGCCAATCATGACTTTGGCCGACTAGCCGACTAGCCGATTAGTGAATTAGTCGGTTGTAAAGACGCCGACTAGACGGCCAAGCCGATCACTGTTATTCCTACTCTTATAAATAAGAAAAAATTATTACATATTATATTATGTTCATTGAATAAAAGAAGATATTATTTATTGTTTTGTTTGATAATTAAGATAGTTACTAATTTGTTTGATAAATATCATAGTTATGTTTTCTTTACAAGCATCTAACTAGTTCAGTTCAGTTTCTAAAATAAGTAACTTTAGAAACTGATTACCAAAGAAAATATTGCTTATACGTTTTGAAATGTAGTTAACATTTCAAAACGTGTAAGACTGATTTTAAAAATCAAAATAATAATAAACAATTAAGCTTATTATTTAACGTAATTCCCTCTACATACATTTTATTGATAAATACATACAACTAAAGAAGCCGGGTAGTCGGCGCTCCTTGCCGAAAAGTCGCCGTCTATGTACAATATTGGCCGGATAGTCGGCTTTACCGTCTTGTCGGCACATCTCTAGTGATTATCTTATTAGGCTTTAAATAAAACCCTGATGACTGAACGTGGAAAGGAACTTCCTTTTGAGTGATGTAAAAAAGCTTAGTTTACTTAAAAAATGTTATTGCTGTTTTAAAAAATCTAGAGATCTGAAAATATAAAAGTCAAGATTCTTAGGTTAATAAAATTTAAAATAAAAACCTCTCGAAAACATTTACATAGTAATTGAGTTTATTTACTCATAAAGCACCTGCATAATGTAGGTATCTATGATTTTTGTAAGATATTGAATAATTTACGGAATATTAAACTACTTACGTTTCATCTGTCACACAAAATGTAGGTATGTAGGTAGGTATAAGTATACTCCTTATTTATTTATGTGATGACTACTGTTAAAAATTAGTGTCAGCTTGCAACGAATGTAAATAACGTCTGTATCTTAATCATCATTGCACTAGATCTTTAATTATGTCAAGGGATTCAATTACCTGAGACATACAAGTGATATATGATATGTTATAATTATGTAACTAACACCTACTCGTACAAGAAAAAACTGCTATCTATTGTATTACCTACGCGACTAGCGATTGTTAGAATTAATCATTGAATGAGTGATAGTTAAAAACTTATTAGTTTTGTGGGACGTAATATTTTTATTAGTATTACGTTTTAATTTTTACAAATAAATGTAAAAAAATTGGGGTAACTTGGTGTGCATTTATGTTGTGTATATGTAGTGCATGGTGTGTGTATGCATGTATGTATGTATGTTGTGTGGTTCCATCGAGATATAAAGAACCTGTAGGTTTTAATTTTATCTCCATTCTCAATCTACAAAAAGTAATTTTCCTAGTACTGTGGCATTTTGTAGTCAGATTTTTTAAATATTTTTGATAACAGTTTTTTATAGAATGTACGGGAGATAATTAAATTTATAAGTAGGTAGTAGGTGATCAAAAAATATTTTTTAAGCGATTGAGTCATTACAGAAATATTTCGACGCCCGGTCACAGTTACTCCGCCAGGATAGAATTTATACAATCTTATTAGTGCGAACGACGCACTTTTAAAATTAAATGTCTGGCTCGTCTCGTTGTTGTTGTTGTAGCGATAGTTGGTACCTACTGCATGCTTGGACTGTGGACGCCATTCTTCTAGCCTTCTTCAAGCGGCGCAAATTAGGTATATTCCCCTTAGAATAGTGTAATTATTCTAAGATTCACCCACAGTTGAAATACTTACTTAATTTATCTACAACACATCAGTCTCTATATTTATGAAGGTATATTTCTCTATATTTATGAATTAGTACTTGTACCAATGTAAATACCTATTTATTTGTTGTATTGTATTCTCCAAAGTTCCAAATGTGGTCTAGTTATGTGAATGTGAAACATTTTTTTATTGGACCCGCACGTTTATTCTGTACCTAATCGATAAAAGTCTACATCGTTATTGGTCAGAACTATTTATTATATGTAGTTAATTCGACCATTTATACGTTTCACGATCAAATTGTGTGCACTGTGCAGTTGTTTAAAATCTACTCGAATCTCCTCGAAAACTTGATCAGACATAACCGTTCTGAGAGAATAATGAGATAATCGCAGAAGTACTAGGATAGCCATGGGATGAGAAAGATTGAGAAAGTCTGTAGAAATTAAGTTAAAAACTCTCTTAATCGTTACAAATTAGCATTGAAATTGAATCATAGGCTTAAGGATGACCCTTAATTAAACTTTTGATATAAGCTCACTAACAGACACAACAAGTACAAAGGTAATAAACATGTCAAATTGAAACAATGTGCGTAGAAGATTCCACTGGCTTCGAGACTTAAAAGTCAATTACAATGAACTATTATGAATATTAAGATTGATTTACGACTTCCATTGTGTGGGTCACAAAAATGACGAATAATCTACCTACGATAAATTACGAATTAAATGCATGCCTAAATACTGGTTTTGGTAACAGGTAGCATTTTTATTGCGAATTTGATTAGGTATATCCAGTAGAAGAGATTTTGAACATCTGTTGCATTACATATCTACACTAACTTCACGTGTATATCCGATGATGGATTCTTTTTTGAAATAGCTTATACATATAAAATTAGGTAGGTTTATAGTAGAGCCTAGCGTTCATCCTTGGTAGTACTACCGCCCGTCAAGGTACCTACTTGGTACGATTTCTACCGTGTAATAAAATTGTTTTAACAGCAATTGTGTTCTGGTTAAAAGGTGTGGAGTGGACCCGGTTTTTAGAGGCGACCATCTCAGTCCTTAAGGGTAGCAATACATCTGTGAGCCAATTAGAACTTATTAATATTAATAGATATTAATTAATTTATGTATTTATTTATTTACTTATCCAGAGAGAGATTATGGAAGATTTATTTTAAACGGCCGTAAGTGTATTTGGATCCATTGGATAAAAGTCCTGGATATAATAATTTTGTTTGTTAGAATTATCTGATATAAGAATTATTATTACCCGAGCGATATTTAGCCGAGCGTATGAGGCTAGGAATGGACTTGATGAAGGCTATACTGCTGGCTATAGTGACTGCACGAGTCTGGCGACCTTGTGCGATTTCATTCTTTTTATATCATGATGAACTTGTAATAAAGTAAGCATAGAGACCGGCGCGGCCGCAGACGTCTAATAAAAAATAAAAAGGACAACTGTGCTAAACACGTTCAATTTTAAACTTTCGCGCACATGTCGCAAAAGTTTAAAATAACTTATAAATTCTATTGCCGTAGATATAGTAGGTTTCGTTATCAGTGAATACTGAATGGAAGGTTGTTCGAACCGCAAAGCATTCACGTGAATCATATTCGCGATCGTATAACGAGTAAAAAATGTAATAGGATCGTGCGTGATAAGCGCGGTCAAGGTAAAGTCCTCGTCAGAATTTCGTTTTTGTTGTCGTAACAGTTAGATAGTGTGCAGTTTCCGTATAACACAAAGTAGTCTGTGGTGTGCAGGAAATTATTACGTGTCGCACCTGTGAAGCAATAGCAACCTAGCAACCGCCAGTGGTTGTAAAATAATGTCGATTGTAGAGTCAATATCCTCTGGCAACCGATTCTAACTGAGGTTTTAAATGTTTGCTTGGTCGTTACACGCGACTCCTAATACTGAAATCTGTTATACCTTGTAATGTCGGGGTCAATGACATGTAAAAAAATCGAGGAGAAATAATATGTGCTTAAGTAGGTACTTCAGTGATTTTAATTTATAACGCTACTACGTGATTTTTCTGTCTATGAAATCACAATAAATAGAAATATGTGTGTATTACCTACATTATTTATTTTGTAATACATAGTAGGGGAGCCCAAGCGGGGATTTCGGGACTTACTCGAGCGGCAGAGTAACTTATGCAACCTTGCACCTTGTGAAGTACTCCCACCACCACAAGTTCTTTATGTAAATACTAGCTGACCCCGCGAACGTTGTTCGGCCATATACATATGTAGTACATCTACGTGAATGAATACAAAAAGTGCGATTTGAATTTGGGGGGCGGGGGTAGTGAAGTGAAAATTTGCGATCATGTGTATTTTTTATGCCACACCATAAAAAATAACCATAAAAAAATTTGGCCAAAAAATGAAAAAAAAAATATTCTAGGGTATGAAAAATAGATGTTGGCCGAATCTCAGACATACTCGATATGCACACAAAATTTCATGAGAATCGGTCGAGCCATTTCGGAGGAGTATGGTAACAAACATTGTGACACGAGAATTTTATATACATATAAGATATTTAATTTTACAATTCATATAATTTTAATAGAAACAAGCTTGAAAATTAATAAAGATGCAGCTAGGCTATAAGGACACGCTAATCACAATTTACTACTTCTCAACTTTAGCGATTAGATTAGATAATTAAATGTTTAAATATATTGCATCATGCGAGATTAAGATTAAATTTTACAAATCTGCGTGATTGATTAGTCTTAATCAATACCGGCAGTAATTGAAAAATCGATAAATTCTATCCTTTCATAAGAGGATGATATTTATATTGTAATCGTACCATACTTAATTTTGTACGGTGTGTAAATAGATAATACTCCATTAATTAATACGCTCCATTTAGACATGATTACAATATAAAAAAATAAAATAACCGCTGATATTTTTAAACTCCGTTGTACTAGGATTCGCGTCGCGGGTGGCATGGACAACACAAATAACACCCCCTGTATCTGACCCCAAGACCTACCGTCAGAATGTACCGTAGGACGTAGGTACTTGGGTTCCAGATCACTGATTTGGTCAGATCTGATTGGGTTACCTCCCAGTATGCGACTTCTACAGAATGGCTAAAGTCTGTTTCACAATGCTATTCTAGTGTTATAGTGTAGTCTACGGCATAGCAAGTATTTTACAAATAACAAAGATCCCGTGGCAGGTGAATTATCTTTTTTGGCAGTGGCTGGCAGGTACCGGGGTACCGTGGCAAGTAATCATTATTATGAATAATATATTATTATGTATTATTATTTATAATAAAAAAAACTTTTCTTTAAAGATAACTTCGTAGCCTTGCGTAGCGTTGATTTGATAGTAACCCGGCCTGCGTACTGAGGGGTACTGGGTTTCATTCTCGAATTTCTCGACCGGGGCGTACAACTACTTGTGTTGCCCATGCTACTCTTGACTTGAGGGTTTATTTCAGAAGAATAATATCAAATTGTAATTTATATAAAAGCCGTGACGAGCATAAAAAACAATAAAGACATATTATCTAGATCTACTAACAATTTTGCATAGTTCATGATTTTTTTTGTTAGAACCTAAACGGTTTGCAATTTAATCGGTATTTATCGGTAGTTTTGATATTTACGTGCATGTTTACTGCGTGGCTTCACCATAATAATCACTATAATATACACTTGTATTTGCATACGATTCTCAAACAGGTTGAAAAGTATTTTAATAACCTCTTGGAAATAAGGACTAACCAGTTTACATACAGGTAAATCAAATAGGGTTATGCTTGTTTATTTATAGAGATAAACAAGCATAAATTTATATGTATTGTGGCAAACCGAACTCTTTTATATTTTTATACTTTTTTTACTTTTAAGAATCATATGTCAATTTATTTAAAAAAAATCATTGTATTAGGTTTATAAGTCAGTTGAGAAAATATCACTGTAAAACATCTATCAGTAAATAGCAAATTCATTTAACTGGTCTATTTTCTACTTCTAAACCATCTGATCCGTCGCCGTCCGTCATATGTATCATTAACCCTTTACCTTAGGTTAACTATTTAACATTTACTTAACTACTAAACATGAAATGATATGAATTTTTTTTTGAAATATACAACTAAATACAGCTAGTTGGTACAATAAATTGGCCTCTAGACTCCATACTAGGATTTCCTTGTTATGATCAATTCTGTTCTATTCTACTTATAGTCTTACTTACTTAAAATAAATTAAGTACTTGGTTCTTAATTACGTAAAATAATATAGGTTATTAATTTTGAATAAAATAAAAGTAATATAAAAATATTATTAGTCAAAACTGAAGGTAGCTACTACAGTCAACTCATAGTACACGTTACGGAATTCTAAATAATTATAATAAATTACGATAGTTATAGTTAATGGACGCTTTCTTGTTACACCCGACTGCAACACTACATTTATGGCCCGTTTCACCGGTTACGGATAAAGTTCCGGATAGCCCTAGGAACTCAACTCCCAGATAAACTACATTTTTTGGCTTCTCAGGTAATCTGATAGAAGTGACAGAGAAAAGTGTTGGTTTAGCTATCTGCCAGTTCAAGTGGCTGTTAGGCGTTATCTGACGGATAATAAATGTTTCAAGTGGCGTTTCTATAACACATTTGGAATTTGAACTGTAGTACATCATATTATTATAAATCCTACTATTTTCGTTCTATAATGATAAAATTATACTGGAAAATATTAAAAAAGTCGAATTGGATTATTTTGAACAAAAAGTATTTTATTAATTAAGTTTTTAAAATAATTTTCAAATGACAATAATTTACGTAGTAGTAACGAAACGCTGTTAAGTGGCAGATAAATTCCTAGGGCTATCCGGAACTTTATCCGGAACCGGTGAAACTGGCCCTTAAGATTTAACACGGGAAGGAAACTATTTACTAAAAAAAATCCATCCATAACCCTAAGATCAAGGTCCTGTTTAGAGTGCCTATAGATAGATATGAATACAATCAATATTATATTGGTTTAAGGCTTTAAATAAAAGTAGATTTGGAACTTTATTTAGTGACTATTACGTTAAGTTCCTTTTGCTTTTTATATGCTGTTTAATTCACAATTTAATTTATCGTTGTTATAGATCAGTAGCAGTTTCATTAATAATATGGCTCGTGTGCGGTCTTCTCTCTACACTGGGGGCGCTGTGTTACGCAGAACTCGGTACTTCAATCATGAGGTCAGGCGGAGACTATGCCTACATCTATGCGGCTTTTGGCCCTCTCCCAGCGTTCCTAAGAATGTGGATTGCGCTGCTCATCATCAGACCGACTACGCAAGCCATCGTGGCCCTCACCTTTGGCCAATACGTTGTAAAGCCGTTCTTCCCGGAGTGTGATCCGCCGCAGAACGCCGTGCGGTTGTTAGCAGCTGTTTGTTTATGTAAGTGTTATGATTTTTTATTAATGTTTTTTCTACATCAGATATTACTCGTATATGTTAATGCTTCACAACAATCCATAATGTAAATCTACATACTAGTCTCCAGGTACCCCATAATCTTTACAATGGTCAGTTAATGTTTTAATAATATGTCACAATAATTATCACATCCCATAAATATCCCATATTAATTAATAATAATATTCATAATATACTCGTAATCCTTACATAAAGCTCTATCACCAATGACATTATATATCATTGTCTACCACCAAGAAGGGGGCCGGCTGCTGGAGGCTACAATCATAAATTGAAGTGGTCACTGACCAACAGGTGAAGGTACTGCGGGCCTATTTCTAACCATTATATCAATAGAAACATGGACCATTGCATTTCTTTCGTTTAGTAATTGAGTAGGTCATCGTTTGGCCGCAATAAAACGTGATGGAAAGTGATAATGTGGCCAATAACAGGGCACGCTGGCCTAGAAAGGGTCTACCAATTTTATAACATACTCGTATTATTAACTTCTCCGCATAATACGTCTTCATTTTAGAGGTTCTGAGATCCCGTTACAATGATTTAATTATTGTCAATGACAATTGCAGTTAAGATAAATAATATTATGTATTAAGTTTCTACATTAATCGAGGTTTACATTTTCCTGGAATTATTCTCTTCATTTATTCTTTTAAACAAAAGGCAATATGATGACTTTCTTTATCTATTTTAGTAGGTACTGAAAGATTCGTGAGTGTCTTGTGTGTGTAGTCGGGCGAATCCGACATATATGTATGTACCTACCTATAATACGTGAGGTAAGCCGTGATATACCTACTCGTAAAATGATGACTTTTTTCAATTATCCCTTATTATAATTACCCGGGTATCCGGGTTGACTAAGATTAATTATCTAATATTCTTCAGTTTCCTCTACTACGTCATAAGTGGTCATAGATAGGTATCATCAATTGTGTGGCGCCGCGCAGCGCCGCGTCAGGCTGGGCAATTTAGCAAGTAATGGCATAGATAAAGTGAAATTTGTTTCTACAAGCACTTTAAGAAAGAACAGTTTACAATAAAACAAGGCGACAAGTGCCAGCCTACCAGAACAATAATTACATATTTTGATTAACCTACCCCCATCTTACACATCAAGTCATCAAAGATTTGTGACAGGTGTAATTTTTTTATATGAAGTTAAATTTCTTCTCATCACCTTACTGTACTTGCGTACTTCAAACAGATTGTTGTAATGAATGAAAAGCGCATGCCACCGATCGATCTGAAATTTGATATAGGTACCTAATAACTTATTTTGATCTCCTTAACACGAATGTGTAATGAAAATTGTCGCAAACGCCATTTTGAATATGAACGCGAGTGACGCCCTACAGTTCCTAATTTCCGCTGTACACACGTACAGTGAGTGATACAGTGATAGTGATACAGTGACAGTGATACAGTGACAGTGATAGTGATACAGTACTCGGGAAGCTAAAATAGTTTAAATCGGTAAGGAATGCGCGATTATGCACACGGAACAAAAGAGATTCTCATTCGATTTTCATATTCAAATTGGCGTCGGAAACAAGTATTTTTTTTACTACCAATTTTACTTATTTTTTAACACGATCAAGATTGGAATGTACGTTATAAATATTAAAATACTAAATTATATTAATAACTAATTACCCACGCTTGCTTTACTCAGACATTGTCTTAGTAGGTATGTACCTGTAGCTACTTATTTTTATCAGGGATTGATAGGCCGCAATAAATTTTTGTGTACGGGTCTGCTAGAAGAGATTTCTGTATGGCATGAGTTACCTTACTACTTATGTACCTAATTTGTCTTTAATCATTACTTTGTTTGTACGTACTACATAAATAGGTAAATAAAAAACAAAACCTACCCACCGTAAAATTTAGAAAAACCTGCAGTCCAGAATAGACCCCGTTTCAGTTTTATATAATTATGTAGGTATTTATTGTAATAATAACGCGAGCGCGTAAGATCGATATCAAGATTGCCTGTTGACATTCGACTGTTTACTGCTAGGCTGATTAGCATGGCACTGACCCGCTACTGGAATTATTTAGTGGTCGGGTTACAGTGCTCATTAGGTGCATTTGGACCAGTTTTGTCTCAAAAATCAAGTTAAAGATCATCACATAAAATATTAAATAAAAATAATGGTTGGTATGGCTAATTGCATTTTCTATGAGGCAACCTGGGATGGATATTGAGAATATAAGTCAAGTGTAATTTAGAAAGTAATGAAAAAAGAAATCGATCATTACCTAATAACTAAGTAGCAATAAAACAGTGTAAGTAGGTAAGTATACCTATTCAGAGAGACGAATATGTCGAATTTTATATTTCCCTACATAATGTAGGTACCTACCTACTTGATGTAGGGAAATATAAATTAGACATATTCGTTAATCATCTTACTGAAGAGAAAAAATAGAGTAACTCGTTAATTCGGTTTATGGTAATGAAATTTGATATTATATTTACTACAGCAGCGTCAACAATCGGATTCTGGCGAGTAGGCTTCGTAGGAGTATGTCGCCACTGACTACCCGGTGGTATTGTACTTGTCAATTGCATTGACTTACAATTACTACTAGGTACCACCGAAGAACATCAACAACATCTATAAAGTAATATTAAGTATTCATCCGCGCTGCATCTAGCTTAAACATCTTACGGACGCCGTCTATACCATCATCTATGATAACATTTAAATCTTGACGACACAAAATCCAACAACTCCCAAAGCAATTCATCATGAAATTAATGTATCTAAGGTATAAGCAGTATCTTACATTAAACTGCGTTTCTCTTCTGTATCAGAGGAAGCTTCCACTTAACCTAATTACTGTCAGAATGGGAAGTCTCGGGAGTAAGGAGATAACATAATGGGGCTAATGTTATCTTCAGCTCCGTCAATACTGCCATCAAGTTCACTGGGAACAGATTCGGCTTTGTAGAAATTTATGAGCAGTATAACAACCTTTATTGAAAGCATAAAGTATTATTGATTTAACTTACTAATTGTAAAATCATGATTTATATACGTGATTACTTGATAACATAACACAACGCATCACTGTCCCACTGCTGTTTACTGTTATTTACTGTTTCTAGACGGTGTGTCGTCTCGGCCGTGTTATCTCATGATACAAAAGAATATTGTTGTATTAATTTTACTTTACCCTCAACTTTCCACCCCAACCCAACCCCACACGTTGTTAGCAATCTGAGGACATATCTCATTTCGTAAGCTCCTCACGATTGAACTGTACAAATGTTGGCGACAGTATGAGAACGTCATTAGGCTCATATGCTGTCCTAGTAGTATTTTATACCTATATCTTTATGATTATGATCAGCTTCAACATATTCATGGCGCACTACAGCGCTCAGGGGTCTCAAAACTGCGGAGTATATCAGTGTTTCACAAGTTGTGAATCACAACAACCTCACGGTCAGTGGTGGTATTCCAATACAGCAAAGAAACTTAAAAGAAAAGACTTTTTTATCTTTTGTCGTGTAATCCTGTGCTACTGTGTACTAAGCAGTGATAGCCAAGTCATTTAAATGTTTGACTCTTGAACAGGGGACCTGCGTTTGAACAGTTCACACATGCAGCTTTCAATAATATATGTGCGTATTAGAAATCAATTAACGCTTCCTTTGGTAATGGAAACATCGTGAGGAAACCTGCACACCTGATAGTTCTCCATAGTGTTCTCAAGGGTGTACCTATAAACTTCACCAATGGACAAAACGTGACAGTGACCTGTACCCCTGACATTGTGTGGGGAAACAGGTGCCCAACAATGGCATAGCTGTTGGTTGCAATGATGCACCTACTTATTATAGATAATGATTGTAACCATTTTGGGTCAGAGTCAGAGGATCAAGTTCCCCCGATTGGGTGTTATCGATGTTTGTCTGTTAATGACATAAATATGCATTTGAACAGATATTTGGATAATTGCCTATTAAATTATTATCAAATAGAGATGTTTTATGATACAGTTGAAGGACAGTTAAGATAATGGTGTGTTTTAGTCGTACGTTTGTAACATCACAAGTACAACTACATGAATACAGGGCGCTTTAGTGGGTCATTAATGGGTTGAAACGATTGCGGTATCTTACGATTTAAACATAATATTTTATTTTATTATAAAATGTAAATCAAAAGAAATCATCGGTTGCGTAGAAAATTTCCGCGTAGGTATTACTTAAATTAGGTTCTATATTTGCATAATGGGATTACGGTTCATTTAGTTTTATTGAGGATGTCTTTAAGAAGGATTTAAACTTATTAAAAGTAGATGTAAACATCAAATAACGTCAAATAAACAGCTTATCGGCGTTTATACCTTTAAACTTTGTCTTTGTCTCTCTCAGAATTGATGTATCTTGATTTCGTCTAAAATTGAAAGGCAAGTACGTGATTCGGCCTTGTATTTGCTCCGTGATTCGGCCTAACTCATGTTAAGTTGGTACCTATATTAAATGTATGTACTTTACAGCTAGTTAACATTGTCAACAGGTGTCCTCACAGCTATCAACTGTATTAGCGTGCGGTGGACGATGCGTATCCAGGATGTGTTCACAACGTCCAAACTACTGGCCCTTGTAGTTATTATCATAACTGGCATCTACTACATGTGTATTGGTGAGCTTATATTATTAACTAGTAAACCCGCGCTCGCTTCGCTTCGGGACCAATCCCTTAGAACTCTCACTCCAAGATTTTTCGATCCAACTCCAAGCTTGTTAGACCGTACCTAATTCAATATGTGAAAGCTAAATTCAAATAGACGTGAAATTGAAACAATTAGTATATTAAATGACATTATGTATATACAATTTGGCTTTTTGCGCCTCTTCTCCTTTTAAACTTTAACTATACTTACCAATTCTCAGACCACTACGTCCGTGTATTAACCCCAAAAAGGGATACTTAACTAGGTTTTACGTATTTAGATAAGTATGTACGTAAATAAATTATTTGTCCTGTCAATAACCAAAAGCTGGCACTTAATTAGATTTTGTTAAGTATTTCATCATTCATTATTAATGTTCGTAGGTCACACAGAGAATTTCGAGAACGCTTTCGAAGGAAGATTCAGTGCTGGAGAAGTGGCGCTTGCATTTTACTCCGGTCTTTTCGCATTTGGAGGCTGGAATTATCTAAACTTCGTTACGGAAGAATTACAGGATCCATACAAGTAAGTTTATCTAGACTGTCACTTCATATTATTGCGATAAAGGTATCTATAACCTGCCTACCTGAATATTTCTATTCACATTTTAATTTTTTACTATTCCCCTAATTGATTGGAGGCTTCGAAATACTATCCAAGGACAAAAGTAAATGTAATACCATCCCCGTAACTTAATACTGACTTTGTGGAGTTTGGATCACTCTAATGATGTGATATTTGTTATTTGGATACCTACGTAGGCAGTACATAGTGAAGTCGGCAAAATCCCTTTAACTACAAGTAGCATCATTTACTCTCGAGCACGTCCTTACTTTACCTTATTTCAATAAAAGATCACGATGTGATTGGAGAAATTAAAAAGTAATCTTTTAGATCTGATATTGTTTGTCAAGAGTAGGTATTGAGTATTTATATTATGTAACTAAATAATATGACATAAACCATTAATTAACAACGTGAATGTCTTTGAAATACTCAATACAAATAACTAATAAATAACACTACACACTCACAGCCCACCACTAGGATTCCCTGTGTCGTGGGTGCCATGGACAACACACAAGACAAGGACACACATACCCAGACCAAGAACGGAAATTTAAATTCATCATTCAAATTTCCGCCTCGCTGGGAATCGAACCCAGGACCCTCGGATTGCGCCATCCGGGTCGCAATACAATTTGAATTATTACCGTATTAAGTAAATAGGTAATTGAAAATCGTTCATTGAGTTCATATTCAATTCGAACTTGCGAGGGTTAAATACCCCAGTGGTTATAACATTAGGGTGTTATTGTTATTACAAAGCATAATGATTGCCTAAACTAATCGTAATAATAGTAATACGTAAAATTATTATAGTTTGATAACCTTTGGTTCGTTATAAACAAAATGGTTGTTCTTTGTTAGAAAAACTTGTTTATCGCAGAGAAGTTGAAGTGTCTTTGAGCTCGTACAAGGTTATCAGAGTGATAAAACATGATCACATTTTGGCACTGTACCATTTTAAGTTAAAAAAAGTTCCCGTTACAATTTTTTAGAGGCGACCCTTTTATTCCTCAAGAGTAACTAACAACACATCTATGACCGAATTAAAACGAGACTTTTACCATCAATAATTAGTAACTGGAATATTACTATAAGAAGTGCTTAACAGGACTAAATACTACTAACAGTTCTTGCCCCAGGCAGGCCTCATAAGTAGGTTCTAACTTATAACGAACTAACCAACTAACAATCTTAATCGCACCGTCTACTAACTGGACTAATCATCGTAATCTTGATAATGATGAGTCTTGTTCTGTGTTGGCCACAGTTGTCATGGACCGCAGTGGAAGAGCGGTGTTCGTTTGCAATTTAAATTCATAAAAAAAGTTACCGCTCAAGGACTGTTCCCGAATTATTTAAATAGAGTTCTGCAAAGGTTGGCACGATAAATAAGTCTTTAAAGTATTTGACATACTTTAGTAAGCTTAGACTTCAATCTACAATTAGGGAAAATACTTGGGCTTTCTTAACAGTTGGCCTACTTAGTTGAAAGAGTTATTTATCTTTTTAAATTACACTTTATAGGCTTATTATGTCATCTTGATAATATGTATAAGAAATTATACTGAAATAAAACAATTATACATGGTATATACCAATCGTAGTATTAAAGGTACCGTGGGTAACTTGCCGTAACTTTCACCAGTAGGTACTCCACGAAACGTTGCCTGTCCCTTCACCTGTCCATTAAAGTTTTTGCTCAAGTGATCGGTAAAGAATGCAACCGTTTATTTCTAGGTTAATGTCAACTACTATTATGTATGTTATTCCATTGAAGTGACAATACGTACAATACGTACAAGTACAAGTGACGTACTTTATAAGTACGTATTTTATATGTGCCATGAACTTATTTTACATAATTGTTGTAGAGAGGTTGTCCATAGGCTACGAACAAAAAGTAGTTTGTATCTTAATTAAATCGAAGTCTGTCAGATAGATAAATGGATATTTTTTTTAATTTGTGCACCAGAAATAAATACAGGTAATCAATTCGAGTAGAAACATATCGTATACAAAAAAGGCGACCTTATCGCTAAGCAGCAATCTCTTTCAGGCCACCTTTTGCACAGGAAATAAGATCATTAGAAAGATAGGCTGGTGGTGACAAAAAGGAACAGGTGTTTTTACATTGTAACAATTTGGCATAATGAAAGGAGAAGGAAGAAATAGTCAGTAGCTGTTGTATAAATAGTAATCCTTAATTTGCCTGTCAGTACTACATAATTATAGTTAATTCCCAACTGATGTCAACCATAACCATCTCCTGTTTTTTTATACTGCATCATAGCAGTTTAAAAAACAGGAGGCTGCAATTTTAGGGAGAGATTCTGTTTCTGTAAAATCGGTTCGAAAATCTTGGGGATATCGATGTGTTATTGTTTAATAATACATACCTACTGTTTTGTAAATTTTGTATGTACCTGAACTAATAGCTATACGAGTATGTGGTACTAACTAGGTCAAGAAGTCTATAGCCATATAAATAAGACTTTTCGCGTTGTGTGGTTAGAAATAACACGGAAACGCTTTTCCGAGTAACGCTATTAGCCTCTCCGAATGGAATGTATAAAAAGTCCCTTTCCTCTCGAATGGATTGCGAGCACTTTTCCTATTACATGCATTATTCATCAACATGCTACGCTGCGTGACGTCATGCCGCTGAAACATTATTCGGGAATAATGAAATGCCTGAAATACATATTAAATGTATGTATCTCATGAATAATATAAAATAGAACTGGAAACCAACTAATACCCACCTATATTACATGCCATGTTACAGACTAAAAAAGTATTTATACCTGCTTGCAGTCCTGTATTACGAAAGTATCTTTAGCAACTGATAAGGTTTTTAAAGAGGCCACGTCAATGAGTTTTTAAATTAATGTGTGTGCGTGTGTGCACCTCATTCTCTTGTAGAGCAACGCAGTGTTTGCAGGAATTTCGATGTGTGTTTCAGTTACTTACGTTAGTTTCATATTATAATTAAATTATGCCTGCTCTTACATTTGAATGAATACAAATTGTATTCTTATGGCACAGTAAATAAATTAAAGGCTAAAGCAGTTCTTACGCAAATCAACATTAAAACCGCGAAAGACTGAGAATCTTCGATCACTAATAAAATAAAATTAGTTAAAATGATAAGAAGATAAATTATTATGTTTACATAAACATAAGTTTCAACAAGCGGTATCTTATAACCGCCCAAATTAATCAGTTACAATGTACGTCTAGGTCTACTAAAGGTACCTACATTGTAGGTAGTCTATGATAAAGAAGTGTTCTAATCTTCTTAGTACGTACCTAACTCATACTTTATGGTGCGCATCCATAATAATATATTGCTTGATAATGAATAATTCCGGACGGGTGCTGACGTTGATTGAACCATGAATCAAGGTAGTATCCATTCGTGATATTGAAGCAGGAGAGCGAATAATAATAAAACTTATATATTATAGGTAATAATTAAACTTATATATTATAGGTATATTATAGATACCTATAATATACCTACTGTCCTATAATATACCTACTGGACAGTAGGTATATTATAGGTATCTACCATCGCGTAGATTCATTTGTTGACAATTTTTTACGCGTATGACAGAGAAAATGTGCGAGCGGGATAGAATTTAAAGATGGAATTTCTAGATCTGTTTGTCTGTCTGTTTGTTCCCGCCATCTCTGGAATGGCTTGACCGATTTTGACGATACTTATACTGGCAGATATCTGATGTAATAAGAAGAACTTAGGCTACTTCACTATTAGAAATTTTTAAAATTATAAAATTAAGTAAAGTTGCAATGTTCAATTATATACTGTCCAGTACCGCGCGGACGAACGACGAAGTCGCGGGCACAGCTAGTGCCTAATAAAATGGGTTACAATTTTATTGTTTCGGATACGCGTACTAAGTAGGTTGCCTGAAGCGAGTTAACGGAGGTTTAGTTCTCGTAGTGACATATAATTATGTATGTTGTTACAGGATTGCTGAAAAGTATGGATATCTGGAAACATGTCAGGTCTATATTTATTTTGGCATAGTTTTGAAATAACCGGTTATTATTAGATGGATGATAACAAATTTTAGTGTGAATATGAATCATTCATCAAGTTATTTACTGCGAAGTGCGTAAACATTTTTACTTGTTTTAATGGCGTCAGTTTACTTCTCTCCAGCTCAAAATGAGATTAGTTTAAGTCATAAGAAATTAGATTGACCACAAATGTTAAGTAGGTAGTTGCTTATTGATCAGAATCTTCGTCTCTAACACAGGAGATTGAACCCCGAAGCACGCACTTCTATTGTCTATAGGACCTCTAGTCTAAATTAAACCTCGAGGCTGTAATTATCTACGTCATACCACGTCATAATAATCTTATAGGAATTTCAAGGAATTTTCACGAGCATTCCGTGATATAATTGCAGGAACTTGCCCCGGGCGATATGGATCGCTATGCCGATGGTGACAATAATATACGTGATGGCCAACTTGGCGTATTTTGCTGTCGTTTCCAAGCTGGAAATGAAAACTAACGCTGCTGTCGCTGTTGTAAGTACTCTTTTATTACTTTATTTGTCAAGAGCAATCTTATTTAAATTTTGTCGGGGCTAAGTGCCCCGACTCTAAAATTTTAAGACCCAGTGGTGAAGTTGGTAATGAGTGGTCCTAAGGTGCCAGGAGACACCTAATGGTAAGTTGACACCGTCGCACATTAACATCAGTGACACCAACGGCTTCGCCGATGCTTTCCTGAGCAAAAAATAAGCCCGTATTATCTATGGGTACCTCTTACTGCGGCTAAAACACGAAAAAAACAATTGACGGTGGATTTTAAAAGGATAAAATAGTTAAGGGTTTGGTGGCTATATAGATAACACAGACCCAAGTGATCTTTAACAGGAGGCCCATAAAGCTACGATCAGGCGAGGTTGCCTTGGACTCGAGGACGGGTGGAGCCTCTAGCAGTATAAAACAACAATTGCTTAATAAATAAGGGTTATAATGACTGAGTGACCACAGCCAAAACTACAGAACGCTACAAGCTGAAATGCTGAATGACCCCCCCCCCCCCCCAATGATCGTAAGGGGATAAAAGGGGATAAACTGATTTTTTGGAAATCGGCGGGGGTAGCCGTGATATTATACTTAGTAATAATAAAGTTCAATACTCTTACAGATTTTTGGCGACCGACTCTTCGGAGGATGGAGTTGGGTGATTCCAGTATTCGTGGCATTGTCTACTTTCGGGGGCGTCAATGGTGTCCTATTTACTTCTGCTAGACTTTTCGCCACCGGGGCGCAGGAAGGCCACATGCCCTCGTTCTTCTCACTGTTTCACGTGGACAAACAGACGCCGATACCCTCACTTATATTTACTGTAAGTATTTTGCACTAAGCAGTTACATTGAGTTGATAAATATTAAGTAAATGAATGAATTATCAATTCATTTATCTTATTATGCTTCTTGCCGTTTATGGGGTTCCATACCCAATGGATAAATAACAGATCCTTATGATGCCACCCATGTCTGTCTGTCTGTCAGTCACAGAGCGCTATTTATGTTTTGCCCGTGGATTAAAATAAGAATCAAGATGAGAATCAAGTATATGACGTGCGTCGCCCCATCACTTTGCTAATCGAATCACGAGATTCGATTACAGAGGTAAAACCCAAGTTCGGGACGGGTCTACTAGGTATTACGCACTGGTTGGTTTTTAAATGACCTTGTTAGCTCGCCATAATGCGCGATGACTACAACGATTAAATAGATTACAGAGAGTAAACATCGCCAAAGAAACCGTCATCCTATTAGGTATGCTTGTGTGTGATGACCTGTTGACTTCAGACAAAAATATTGTATTTCGCTCATAGAAAAATAAATGTTTGTTGTCGGTAGGTACTTCAGTAGTTCAATATTTCGTAAATACAATCTTGAAACGAGTTGAGCTTTCTCTTTTGTATTACAGATTACGAAAAATAGAAATATCGTGTTATAAAATAAAGGCCATTGACCTGTTACTGACATCGAGTTAACCTTGAATTTGTAATAGGTACTTACTGCTTAGTTGCTTACACTAGAATAGGTACACACGTTGGTAGGTATGCTAAGCGCTCGTACGCACTATAGCGGTTAGCCGGACGGCTGGCCGTATGCCGGTTAAGCGGACAGTGCGTATGAGTAACCGTCGTCGTTTGCGGTTGGATCGACTCATTTCCAAGATGGAATTTAAAGAAGTTGCAGCAATATATTATATTTATTCACGTTATATATAAAAAAGAAACAGAGAAAAAGGTACTGGGTGCATCGAAATTCATTGTAAATCATTTGTTATCATCAATAAAATGCGCGAGCGTCGGTGAACACGTACAACATCCAACCGCAACCGGCCAACCGCATAGTGCGTATAGCGACCGTCCGGCTAGCCGTCGATCGACAACAAGTTTTGTTCAATAACAATAATTTGTAAATTATTAAAAAATATATAATTTAATAATTTCAGTGTTTCTTCTCTCTTCTAATGCTGACGACAAGCAACATCTTCGCTCTGATCAACTACTTCTCCCAGACGCTGTGGCTGTCCGTAGGGGCGTCTGTGGTCGGAATGCTGTATCTGCGACGAGCGAAGCCGGACATGCCGCGGCCCATCAAAGTACACCTAGCCATTCCCTTCATATTCCTCATAGCCATCGGGTGCTTGGTCATCATCCCAGCCATCACCCAGCCAGGAGACACCGCCATTGGGCTCGGCATACTCCTCTCCGGCATCCCAGTGTACTACATCTGCGTTAGTTGGAAGAGTAAACCAGCTTCCTATCACACTTTCTCTGGCTGTTTACTGAGGTTCCTGCAGAAACTATGCTCTTGTGTGTACGTAGACTCTGCGGAGAAAATTTCTAGTTAAATCATTTTATTTGTCTTTTATCTGTGTAATGGACCAATATTTTATCATGTATACCTACTGTTTGAGATGTATTTATTGAATCTTTAATAAGTGCGTTATGAAATTCGCGTTTGAGAATGTGTATTTGTATGTCATAAGTATTCTATCACAATAACCTAAACTCATGCCTCATGGCAATAGAGCTTATTCATTCTTATTAGGATAATAATTTACGCAAAACGAGATTTTTAGTTTTAATAATCATTGCTATCGCCTACACTTTATGTGAAAGTTATTTAGTTTCATCTCTATATTCATTACAGTAGGAGGTGGTACCTAATACAATCTGTGACAATAAATAATTCTTACTTTGATAGACTGATCACGTTCAGATCTCGTTACCAATATTAAATACAAGGGACTTTTTAATTTTACAAAATTCTCATTGTCACCAAAATAATAGTTCATTCAATATATTTTAAATAGTTTAAAAAACGTTTAACAGTGCTTTTTCTAAAACTAAGTATATTTTGTTTATACTTACTTACTTCATTTTCACTCTTAGTTAAATTTTACCTAAATAAATCTATATAAATACTAGTGACCGGCCCTCGCTTCGCTTCAGGAAACTTATTTCTTGCGTTTGCAAAGATTTCTTAACTAGTATCTGCGAACTTCGTACCGCTCTATAATTAATAAACAAATTTGCTGACATACCTATCGACAGCAGCGCCACCTACCGGGTCCAATTGTGAATATAAACCATTCTCGGATCCACCTGAAGACATACAAAATCGAACTTCGTACCGGTCTATTAGTAATAAAGAAATTTGGTGACATATTGACAGCAGCGCAACCTACCGGGTCCCAAATGCAAATGGTGAAAGAACTTTTGAATTCGATCCAGTAGCTTGTGAGCCAATTCGTTACATACATACTTTTTTTTAAATAAAATGTATTCTATATTACTCCCAATACCTCCAAGAATATGGGGTTCCATACGCCACATCGAATATGTGTACCTACAGAGTTTCATGATGATCGGTTTTCATGTGAAAGCGTAACAAACAAACTTACATTCACATTTATAATAGTAACGATAAGCTTGCCATTAGATTAAGGTTAAATATTAAATATCTACTATTTAATTTATTTCATATCGATACTCAGATGTGCGTTTAATAAGTAGGTATACCTACCTACTAATTAATTATATTTTTATTTTTTAAATTGATCTTATACGTTCCCATCATGGGTTTGTGCTCTCTTTTCCTCGATTAAATACATTAGGTAATATTATTAATTAGTAACACTTCTCCTGTTTTGCTTCGGGAAATATATTTACTTGATAGCTTTTATATATTATTATATACTTTATTATAAACACACGTTACTTTGTGGGAAGGGGGTAGGTACTGTTGTACCTAATCTCCATATCCATCCATATCCATATCAATAATCCATCTGTTGATGGATTAGGTAAGCGGGATCAAATTCATAGACAATTGGAAAAACAGCCAACATTTCTTAATATAATTGTTATGAAATCTATAACGTTTATTAATACCTACCTCCGATAATACTTTCAGCTACAATTTATATAAGTATACTAGCTGACCTGGCAGATCTTGTTCTGCAACATTTTTTATTTCAGTACTTCAATATCTCCAATAGTTGGATGGATCTGTGATTAAAACTCGACAGCAGCGTTACCTACTGGTTCCAAATTTGGATCTAAACTATTCAGAGATCAACTCAAACATACACAAAAAACTTCCATGAAAATCGATCCAACCGCTCAGGAGGAATTCAGTGACATAGACACGGACAGAAGTATTATATATTATGATATCTAATAAATTATAATGGACACGTTAAGTAACATTATTTTTATGCTTAAGTGGGTAGGTAATTATATAGAAACGGTAAATTATTTTAATTACAGATTGGAACCTGACTGTTTTATTATTTATCAACTAGTGGCTCCGCCCTCGCTTCGCTTCGGGAAACATGTCCTTACATTCGGAATGTGTTAGGCGTGATGTTTTAAACTTACATAACTTTTATATTTCTCAACCGATTAAAATAAAACCAACACTAAATGTTAAATGAAGCTTAGCTCAATATATTAGTGAAAACCGTACCCAAATCGGATAAGTCGTTTCGGTACAAATATTACCGCGTACAAAGTCATAGGTAAACAGAAAAACAGACAAATAGAGAAAAAATCTAAAAATCTTTGTTTTGAGTTCTATTGCGTTAATATAGACCTCCCGTAAAAGTTTACGTCATATAATTATGTATCTTCTACGGACGGACAGCGACCAGCTGCAGAATTATTATTAAAATTGATTTGTATAGATAGCACAATATTAGTACCTAAGTTAATAACAGACATATCTATAAAGATATGAACCATATCATCAATAACATTTATCACTTATTTTACAGCGATTTGTCTCGCGTTAGGTAGGTATAATTTATTTTTTAATATGAACAAATTATTTTTTATTCCGTTCTACTTAATTTTAAATATTAAAGTAATGCGTTCTGTACTCATAAATTTGTGTATTACTTAGTTACTTACATATTAATATTGTTGTCTTGTAGTTAAAAAAATTGCGTTTACATAGTATTGCTTGGTACAACCAAGAAATCAGAATTCATCAATATTAAAAAACGTCGCTAATAACATAGCTTTTGTTTACTAACATTCCATAACATACAACAGATAATGACGTTTATTTCTATGTATATCAACAACACTCACTACAGTTCTGAGACCAATCACTGAACGGATTTACCTAGGTACCTTATAGGAATTACAGTGTTATAAGAACTTAATTCTACTGCTACCAGCGACTTGTGCATTCTTGCCTGTATACTATGCCAATATGTTTTATGTACATAAGCATAATCCAATTATGGCCTACAAAATACCAACGTCTTACGGATAACTGATACACTGGGTAGGTAAGAGTCGTTAGGATATTATCAACATACTTATAGAACACTAGTATCACACAGTCACACTCGTTGGTGCCGAGGCTTTTGTGTGCGCGACATTTACAGAGGTAGGTGATAGGTACGTACCGTGGAATGCACTTAAACTAACAAATGTTTTGGTAATTGTATGTGTTTAGTAAAGCTTGCCTACACTAAAATTTTCCGGAAATATCCAAAGTAATACAGATTTTGCCTCATTATTGTTTAATTAATAATGGTTATAATATATAATAGGTATTGTACATAGAAGCTTTAGCAGCTTTTAGAGACCTCTTGGGGTTTTCATATTGTCTGCATACTTGCTTAACCGTATGCTTTACTATATATATTGTGAAGTATACTTAAAATATATGGCTATTTAAATATTTGTATCGTGATTGTATTTTGGAAAATTATATACTTAAAGTGAAATGTTAAAAAATTGACTTAACCCTTTATAAGGCAGAGAAAACTAGAAGTAGTACAGAAATGAAATTTTGGTATGTTAATGTGGGTATTTTTATATGATTTTTAAGATTTTTTTTAAATCGGAAAACTGTTGGGAAATGTGTGGAAAATTTGGTGGCAGTATATGTGCCACTGCCCATACTATGAGGGTAATATTTCTGTAAATTAAGTAAATTCCATTTTTTTTTCAATCTGTACATTTTATGAAATTAGAAATAAAACCATGTTATAATTATCCACACAAAAAGATTTATTTGTAGACGCTTTTTCAATCTTCAATTCTTTTGGTGAAATTGAGTAAAACAAGGGAAAGCACAAAGAAATACTTTACAAGTCGTACATGACAACTTGGTTCTTACGTTATTTGTCTTTGTACTACACAAACGGCATCTGCGCGGTGTGTCAGACTTGTCTATCAAATGTTTTCCAACATCTTGGAAACGAATGTCGTCATGCACTCCTACGACTTTCTGGTAGTTGGTACTGCCTGTAGCTCTCTTCTTCTTTGCAATAAAATTGGGTTCGCTAGACAGGCTCCTCTTTCTCGATGTGTAGTTTCCGATAAGCGATCTAGCAATCGAGATGCGAAACTGAAGATTCGATGAGGGTCCATGATTTCGCGGTGAAACCGATTGTAATATGAAAGCATTTGTGATAGCTAGATCGATTAGGAAATAAAAAATTCGGCACCACCAACGCCTATTCCGTCGTCCAACCTCATATGTGCCTCTTTTTTGATCGAACCTATCGACTCCTCCCATCCTCTTGGTGTATTCAGTGATAGCCAAAGGGCAAGGAAAACTCTTCTTTGTGCCATCCTTCATCGTTCGTATACAAAAAGTTTTTTCCATAGGATGGAAAGCTGTACTCAACACTGTGACGTTTTTTGTATCCTTCCAAATCATGAATCCAACATTATTCTTCACTCTCCATTTGTAGTTTCCTCGGTCAAGCTTTACTTTCCCTTTTTTCCCTTTTACGAATTTCGGTAAGTCTGCTCTATTTACATTTACGGTGGCAGTGGAGTAAATACCATGTTCATAAAGGTATTCCATCAAAGGATATGAGGAAAAAAAATTGTCGAAAGCAACATGAGCTTGAACTTTCTCGTCAATCAGAGATTTTGTCAGGGCTTTGACAACATTGGCACCCAAACCTAACTCCGGTGTATTATTGTCATTTTTACCGGTGTAAACTTGAAATTCATATACATAACCAGTTACACTATCTGCGCGAACCCAAACCTTGAATCCCCTTTTTATGGGTTTAGCTGGCATGTACTGTTTTAGAGATGATACGCCTTTGAACCGTATCATAGCTTCATCGATGCTCTGAGAAGTAGTTTGTTTCGCTTCTCTTTGGCATGCACAATTCAATAATTCCAAGACAGGGCGAACTTTGTATAATTTGTCATATTCCTGACTTGTTTTTGCAGGAGTCTTGGAATTATCATTCAGATGAAGATTTTCTAAAATTTTTTTGAACCTTTTACATGTCATTACTTGCGCAATTTCGTTCACTCTAAAAAATGGGTCACTAGACCAATATAGGTCTATAGATGGTAAAACATGTATACCCATCAGAATGATGATTCCCAAAAACGCATCAATATCCGATTTTCTAACAGGTTCCCAATTTTGGGTCTGTTTTTGAGAGGCATACAAATTAGTTTGCTCAATTATGTGATCAATTACTTCTTCAGAAAAATACCTTGAAAAATAAGCCACTGGAGAAGTCCTGCTCGGAAAGAAAACTTTAGGTCTCAAGGTGGCTTCGTCAAATTTATCAGCACTTGGCCTGTCCGACCACATACCTTTTTTCCAGTCATTGTCGTCCTCATCTTCTGAGGAAGAGTCTGCAGAAGATTCCGGAGAAGACTCCAAAATATGCCGAGAGCGCAGATTCGATACTCGTGAAGGCCTGACTGGTCGCAATATTTCTTCGTCTTCGCTATTTGCAATATCAGGTACTCCTATGTTAGGATCAATATTTTCTACTTCACCTGCATTAGTAGAAAGCAAACCCACATCTTCTGGACTCCGTCTTGATGGTCCAGGTGTTGGACTTCCTTGACTTTGAACAATATCTTGGTCCTCTAACATCGTACGAATATCAAAATTGGTTTCTATACCATCTTCGCCCTCGTACTCATCTTCTGAGTTGTCAGGATCTTCAGGAAGTCCAAACATCTGCTCAAGTTCATTTTCAATATCTTCATCACGCAAGTACCTACGCACCTACAATACAAACAGGCAATGGCATTTATACTGCCACCAAAAGCCATGTCAGCGAGCAGGCAGTGGCATAGATACGGCCACCAATAAAATTTACAATAAAAAAAATTTCAACACATTCATAGCCAAAATTACACGTAAAACGTAATAAATAAAAACAAATGAATA
Organism: Ochlodes sylvanus; assembly: GCA_905404295.2. Taxonomy (NCBI): domain Eukaryota; kingdom Metazoa; phylum Arthropoda; class Insecta; order Lepidoptera; family Hesperiidae; genus Ochlodes; species Ochlodes sylvanus. The sequence goes on along the minus strand of FR990125.1, from coordinate 5,620,452 downwards.
AAATAAATTACTTTTCTTACCATTTTAGCCAAAATCTTAGACGATGCAACTGGATGAAAAATTCTAACCGAAAATCACAACTTTCAAGTGATAATGGACGACTTCAAATTGACAGTTGTCAAGCATTTGTCAAAAGGACGCTCATTTTTGACGTAAAAATTATTGATGTTGCCATCAATAAAAAATAAAATCACATTGAACGATACAGTCGAGAATAAAAAAAAATTTTTTTTGGTGGCATGTATACTGCCTCTACCTTGAAAAGGGTTAAGAGTAAAATGTATATTATGTATATATATATATATATATATATATATATATATAAAACAAATAAATGAAGTTCTAAAAAATAATGTTGTTTTTTTTATATTTCATGCCATGTTATTGTCAGTGTGCCTCGTAGCATTTATCCTCGCCGAAGCGTTCGTTCATTGCTCGGCGGCTTGTGTCGATCCTAAGTGATGGGCCGAGTTAGGAACTTTACTACTTTCTAAAAGGAACAGCAACTTAAGATAGAAAAAAAAATAAGTTAAAAAAAGTAAAAAACACGCTATTATAGTAAATCGAAATTAAATATAATAAAAAGTAATCCTTAATAAAAGCGTGGGGCGCTTTGTGCCATATCTTTCGTACTACAAAAAAAATTACTTAAGCGCCCCACGCTGTTATTATAATTTTTTATAATTCTTTGGCTACAACCCATTAATGGCCCACTACTGAGCACGGGTCTCTCCTCGTACCTGAGGAGGCCTAGAGCATACTCCACCACGCTGCTCCAGTGCGGGTTGGTGGAGGGGTTAGTGGCCAAGCCAAGTGTCGGAAATTTTAAGCCGCCCGAAGGTATCCGACATGGCTTAACGACTGCTACCAAATGATAACAACCGGGACCGACGGCTTTACGTGCCCTCCGAAGCACGGAAGCGCTCAAGATATTTAGCCACTAGCGGTCACCCATCCAACTACCGACCGCGCTCGCTGTTGCTTAACTTTGTCGATCACTTGAGATCGACGCAAGCCGCCGGGCTATGAGCGCTTCCGCATTTAATATATATATTCCGCATTTAATATAATTTAATTCTTTAAACTATATTTATATAGGTACCTACTATAAGCCAGATGTGTTGACAGAAGCCACTCGCCTGTTGTTAAAAGTCTATTGGCTGTGTGTCGGTGTAACATACTAACACACGTAGCTAATTAAAGCGTATTATGTATTAATACTTACCTTTTAATATCACAGACAACAGACGTTGTTCCGGGGGTTGCTACAAAAAGAGGTCAGTGGTAGCACACATGGTTTAAAAAAAAACTAAAAGTCGTACTGACATTTTGAGTAAGACAATTCAATAATTGAATTTTAAAGTTAAAACGCTTCTAGTTTTATCGTTGATTTCTTAATCATTAACCCTAAAAACATAATATGCAATATTTAAAATTAATCCCACCAATCAGGTGCCTGCAGTCCGTGCGATATTTTAAAATATACACGCCTCAATTTGCTGGAAGATGGTTTCCTGACAAAACATTTCTTGATCAGTTCAGTGGCGTAGTCATGTATCCCACACCGGAACTAGAGAAATATTTTAAAATAGTATATAACGCACATCTAAGACCGGTAGAGCGGAAAATCAAGAATATATGGATCAACTTTGGCCCTCAACATCCTGCTGCCCATGGTGTTCTTCGGCTTTTATTAGAGTTAGACGGTGAAACAGTCACCAGAGCAGATCCACACATCGGGTTCCTTCACAGAGCCACTGAAAAACTTATGGAGAATAAACATTATAACCAAAGTCTTCCGTTTATGGATCGTCTTGATTATGTATCGACACTTGCAAACGAGCAAGGGTTTGTTAGAGCCGTGGAACAACTCCTGAACATAGAAGTACCTCCTAGGGCTAAAGCTATCCGCGTACTTTGTGCCGAACTGAGTCGAATAGCAAACCACCTTCTGAATATTTCTGGTACCATACTGGATGCAGGTGGAATAACTCCGTTCTTTTGGATGTGCGAAGAGCGAGAAAAGATTTACGAGCTGTGCGAAAGACTTTGTGGAGCTCGCGTTCATTGTGCTTATTTAAAACCAGGTGGAGTAGCGCAGGATATTCCCATAGGTTTTCTTGATGATGTACATGAGTTGTGTATGAAAATGGGGGAGCGATGTGATGAGACTGAGGACCTGTGTACCGGGAACAGACTATATTACGCAAGAACTGCAGGCATTGGCGCTATAAGTGCACATGAAGCGATCGCTTTAAGTTTCACTGGGCCCATGTTAAGATGTACCGGCGTGAAATGGGACACACGTATTGCCCACCCCTATGATGGATATGATTTGTATGACTTCGATGTCCCAGTCGGAACGTTTGGAGACAGTTTTGATCGCCATCTTCTTCGCTTGGAAGAACTTCGTCAATCTTTGAGAATTATTAACCAGGTTATAGATACAATGCCTCCAGGAGAGATAAAGACAGACGATTCTAAAATATCGATGCCTTCGAGAATCGAGATGAAGACGTCCATGGAAGCGTTAATTCATCATTTTAAGTTATGTTCGGAAGGGTATGTCGTTCCGCCTGGGACAACTTACGTGGCTACTGAGGCCCCGAAAGGAGAATTAGGTGTGTATATGGTGGCTGATGGTACGTCGAAACCTTACAGAGTTTTCCTTCGGTCCAGCTGTTATAGTCATTTGGCTGGAGTGGCAGTCATGGGAAAACGACTTATGTTATCCGACATTGCTATCCTGATTGCTACTATTGATATAGTTTTTGGTGATATTGATCGTTGATTCTATTGTAATAAATTAATGCGAAATATGTTTTGTTTTCTGTTAGTTAAAAGGTAAAAGCAACTTCGTAAAGCATGCTGGTAAGGCTTTGTTTAGATTAGCAGCTTCCTTCTTCGAATCAACAGTGAAATGTATTTCGGTGCCTGCCTCTCTTCTTGGCTGGACATTCGTGAACAGCAGACAGATAAATAGGTAAGTTTCACTTGCACCGTGGTTTCATAAAATCACAATTTATTTTTGTTCTTTTCGTTTTAACTTAATCCTAACGCGGAGTTGACAACCCTTGGGCTAATGCACATAATTTAAGGCATAATAATATAAACTGAAGTACTTATGAGAGTTTCTTTCTGTTACTCTCCATATTTTGTAGTTTGTGGTACCCAAAGAGAATATAAGTGGTACCTACCTAGTACTAGGTTCAGGTTCATGTTACTATCTACAATCTAAAACGTAGTGGTTATATTCTCTTTGGTACAATCACAGACTCACAGTATAAAATAGTACTATATCATAGACAATGTAAGAAATTAAACCTAGTCTATGGTACCATAAACTAAAGAATATATTTCTGGCTAAGATACAGATAGGTAGGACTCTGTGCTTGGAATTCTTTCAAGTTGAATGTGGTATGTACAATGTATACCTACCTATTATAATTATATTTTAGTTTAGTGTTTGTCTTTGTTTTTGTTGTTTTCTTTGGTTGCTATTGATCATGATGTGACACTTGACACTTGCTTGCAGTTGCCTGCTGAGCCTGACTTGCCTAGTGGAGCAAGCAGAAAGTGAATGAATAAAAGTAAATTCTGTGATATTCAATTACAAGCAATATTTAAAACTTATTATGCTGAAGTTTGAGATAGTGTCTTCTCGGACTGTGGAGGGCGTGGACAATGAAAAAAAATATGTGGCTTATATGTTGCAAGTTCGCCAAGACTCCACAGAATCCAGGGTTTTTGATCCAGATCCTGCCAACGTAGAGCGGCGATACACACACTTTCTAGACCTTTATAATGGCTTAAAAAAGGAACATCCGTCACTGCTGAATACTGTCTCATTTCCGCGTAAGGTATGACTCATGAATAATAACGAAAACATATTATGTATTAAGCCTTTGTTTTGTTCTTCCTTCGAGATTCTTTTGACTTAATTTTTCATATTGTGCGATGTATTTGCTTACTTAGATAACTAAAGTATGATTATACTGGAAGAAATTTAAATAATTGATTGATTTGATTGTTTTGAAAATTGTTAAGAATTCTGTGATACTGTCTGCCTGATAATGGATCATTGCTTATAAAAGTGTAGAGAGAGATAGAGAGAGAGATAAAAGAAGACCCTCAGAATCACACATATACAGACCTACAATTTCATTGTCCTATATGATTGACTGCTACCATTGATATTACCAATAATGAGTGCTCAAATTTTATTACAGTTATACCTAATATTTCTATGACTCACCAACATCATCGCAACCTATTACTGTCCCACTGCTGGGAATGGGTCAGTGCAGATTGGCGGACTTCACACACCTTTGAGAATATTATGGAGAACTCTCAGTGTGCAGGTTTCCTCACAATATTTTCCGTCACCGAAGCAAGTGACAAAATTAGAGGTGCGTGCAGGGGTTTAAACCCGGGCCACCCCAGTTTGGGAGTCCAACGTTCTACCACTCGGCTATCACTGCTTTACATAGTATACTTCCTTAAATTTTATATATAGTATAGAAGTATGGATTCTCAGGTGTGCATGTTTTCCTTCACTGAAGCATGTGAAAATTAAATTCTAATACACACATGATTCTTGAAAATTATTGGTGTGTGCAGGATTTGAACCGAAGCCCTACCTGTTAGATAGTCCAGCTTCTTAATTTTTATCCCTATCTATTAATAATTTTACAGATTTTAATGGGCAATTTTGACCCGAGCCTAATATCTACAAGGTGCACAGCATTTGAGTCCCTATTGACATTGGTAGCTACTGATTCACGTGTCAGAGATGCATCAGCCTCAATTGCCTTCTTCCAAGACACAGAATTAAGCGAGGCAAGAAGATTTATGGATGAAGGAAAATTTGATCAAGCGCTATCAGTGCTTGAAACAAGTTTTAAATTATTGAATAAGGTAAAATTTTAATTTGAGTATTATAGTAGAGTAGATAATATGATTTTATAAATAAATGCATTATTTAATTAAACTTATTATTAGAAACAATTACATGTATGTATGTAGGTCAAATATATATTTATATTGACTAGATGTTGGGACTCAATAGAATATAGGTTGGGTAGTTCATTAATATTCCATAGTTGTGTTTAATTGATTGATACTAAAATTGCTTGTATAAGTGTAGTTAGCTATCCTCAACATAGAAAACTACAAATACAACAAAAAATTTACTCTTATCTATTCTGAAATTATTTTCCAGGTTTACACAGACAGATCCAGAGTAGTTCTAAGCGTTTTATGCCGTATTGTGGCTTGTGCTGCCTCTAGTGGAGGGGCCTTGGCGGGGCCGGTGGAGCGTTGGGCACAACTCGCTCTGAGAAGATATGAGGCTGTTAGTGATTCAGATTTGTTACTCATCTACGTTCCTTTGCTACATGCGTGCATATCTATTTGGTAAGTGTGATTCAGTCATAACAAATTTATAATCAGAACAGTTTGGTAATCCACTGGAAATTATAATAAAGTTTTGGATAAATTTATTCAGTTATTGTTACAATCGTTAGGCCATGTTGGAGGCCTTTGGATTAGAATAAATACTTCCAATATATGGGTTGTTAATAATGGAGAGACCTGTGCTTGTTAACAGGTTATTAATAATAATAAATAGGTTGATGCCATTTAATGAGAGCAGAGAATCAGATTCGCATATAATCATATTTTTATAAATATTACATTATAATCTGTATTTTACATCACTCAGTAGCACATTCCATATCAGTTTATCAATTTTGGTTAAATATACATTGACAGAAATGGCAGAGATAAATGAGTGTGTAACAATATGAATCGTTTATTAATATGTATTACATCAGTTTGCTATTGATACAATCTGTTTGTGGAATCAATCTTGTCATGGCAATATTTTATTTATCACGACTTATGTGTTTTCGTTTTAACATTTTATCTTTATTACAATCATGTTTCTGATAAGATCAATAGGATTCAAAATATGATATGTTGTTGATGATTTGTTATTGTAAAATATTTATCATACTGCGATATAATGCCGCTAATTGTAAAAAAGAATGGCTATTGATTTAAGCTAATGATCAATTATGAACTTGTAAAGACAAGCCTTAATCTTTTGTGTTTCTTAATAGACATAATTGTCTATTAAGAAACTATATATAATTGTCTATAACAGTATATCTTTGTACAACAGTGACTGCTAGTTATTGTGAATGTTAAATATGTAATTGAATCCAATTATCCATCCATCAGCATTTGTGCGTCCATTGCTGGACATAGGCCTCCCCCACTGTCTTAAGGTCATTGGTCATGTTGTCAGGAAAAGAATAATATATTATCTATAATAATGTTGCAGGGAAACATTAGGACGGGACAAATCAAAACTGGTTGACGAATTGAATGCACTGCGCAAACGAGGTATGAAAGTGGATTCGGTCCCTAGTCTTATGGAAGCCGTGGATAACCTGGATTCCTCGATATAACATTGGCTGCGGAGCACGTACATATACATAGGTCATGTTCTTTTTTTCATTAAAAGTTACGATCGCCGCAGCGAATGTGTTAAAAAGTTATCACAGCTTTAATTGGAACTGGATCATCAAGGTTATAGTATTCCTTACTTATTAGTATTGAGTGAAATATGTTGGCATCTTATAATTTCGAATGTATTCCATAATTTTTCATTTTATGATTAAATTAGGTACACATTTCGGATATACTTTAAAGCAGAGTGGCTGAAAACTAAAAGCGATAAAATGATAATTGTAACAGAATGTCTTACAGTAGAGACTCGAATATCCGGACTGCATATTTATAATAATTGCAATTTTTTGGACCTTATATTTTACTATTAAGTATAATCGCTCACAATTAATGGAATTCTTAAAATTTTCCGTGTTGACATCTAGCTATTAGCCAGAAATTCCGGCCGAGATGTTAGTTATTACCTTCTATGATCACAAAACAATCAAAACAAACAAACATTCAAAAATCACTTCTTCATTCAGTTTTCAGACTTTCGATTCTAAACCTTGTGATAAAGATTAGTCCAGTTATTCGAGTTTTTACTGTAGTTACAAAAAACATTATTTAAATCAGCGAAAAATAATGACTAGCTCGTTGCTTTAAATAGGTAATGGTGTCATTGATAACTTGTTACATCATGTGTGGTTGTTTGCTGTCAGCGATCAAATCAGAGGTTTGCTCTGCACACACATGACTCATACAACGGGGATTTTATTAAAGCAAAGATACGACTACATAGTTCAGAAATAATTATGCATTGTTGACACTATACAATAGTCTAGAACAACAATCAAAACAAGTTTTAAAAGGAAGATTATAGAAAATATCATTATGGTATTCTAATTTTGAATATTATGAATGTAATAATATATTCACAGCACATTCTTTTTTATTGTTTTGACAATTTTTGTCAAAAATTAATCCCATTCAGCCTGGTCTGGAAATGGATGATAAATTTTACTTGTGATAAAATTAAAGACAGTATTTATATTTTTTTTTATCAAAAATGTTATTTAAATATGTGTACATTCGAAAAGACAAATATTAATTGCCTTATTTCAGAGCTTTCAACAATGTTCTTAAATTATATAATATAATGACATTTTTTGAAAGATGTTAGCGTATACAAATCCTGCAAGCGAGCAGCTGAATTATACATAAATCGTTCTTAATTGTATAATTTTAACATATAACCTAATGCTTTAGAATTTAGACCAAATAAGATTAACAAAAAACTTTATGACGAAGTCAATTGAATCATGTTAGCTTTTGATAGGACGCATTTTAGATGTTCTAATGTCAGGTAAATATTTTGTATTATGTTTATTTTTACGGTTTATTTTTGTAGTCTCGTAAAAAATGTATCTCTCTAGTCCATAAGTACCTATGTAACTTTGTTTTGGCATTATTGTAGTGGGCATTTTATAGTGTTATAATATGATATTAGTGTAGACGGGGCATTTTTCAGATGATCAGCTTACAGTAAGATATCAAATGGTGTGGTTAATCATGTATAATGTTAATCATCTATATGTATGTGTATGGTTATTATTAAGACATATCAGTGTAGTATTAAACGTAATAAACATTTTTTTATATTCCTGACTAGTAAGCGACTCTCGTTTTTCTTAGGGAAATCTACAACTTAATTTTCAACTTCGAAACAATGTTTTATCACAGGATTCTTTGATATTATATTATAATTATTTGTGAAACAATTTAAATAAAACAAAGATTAATTGTTATATTATCATGATAATAAATTCGGTTTAGGTTTTTTGAAAAATAGATAAAATATCTTTAAATCATTATAGTCAAATTTATTGCTTCAATACCTAACAGTTTTTGAAATAAATATTTTAATCAAATATATCTAACAAACAAAACAAACAATTCAAAAAATGTCAAACAATTCTCTAATCCGCAGTATTTGATATCTTACTTATTTTATAGAACTTTATGATATAGGTATATTATAATATAATTATATAATCTGAATCTCGGAAACGGCTCCAACGATTTTGATGAAACTTAGTATACGGGGCGTTTCAGGGGCGAATAAAGCTCGTTTAAAGATGGAGATTATTTTGATTTACATTAGATGGATGAAATAATTCAGTTACGCTCGGTCGTACGCCCTACATGTGCGAGTCCGACACGCAATTGACCGGTTTTATTATTTAAGTTGATTCTGGTCCAAGGAAACCATCTTAATACTCTCTCAACCTTAGAATAATAACACTATAGAAAGACAGTCTTCATACAAGCGCTGTGTCTAAAGTGAAGCACTAAACTGAAACTTTCACGAAAGCGGGGAATGATTCGGCTGCGGATAACCATATGTTTTTAGCAATAATACATAAATAGCTTTTCAGATATTTTGTGACACAATTTAACTGGACAAATCGTCATAATTTTTTTTATTCGCAAGACACGTTTGGCGTGCGTTGACATGAGCTGCCCGGTGTTTGGAGTCATTTCTGACTCCAATTAAGGTGCTTCAAAACGGCCGCGCGGACTTCGTTTCTATAGTGTAATTATTCTAAGCTCTCAACTTTATTTTTTTGTATTGAATTTGATTGACTTGGATGGCATATATTATACTGCTGCTTAGCAAAATAGTTTCAATAACAAAACTTTATTTAGCGATAATTTTATCTTCCGTACCTATTTATAAAAAATACACCCGGCGCGGCGACTCGATTTCGCCGTGTATGTATGTAGGTAAAGAGGAATTGTATTTTTGTAAGTAGCTTATCATATTATTAAGTATTAACTGACTTACGCAGCTTTATACGTAACATGATTGCTATGAACATTGCATATAGCATTGCTATGAACCATTGTGTCGACTAATTAAGTATATTGTATGAATGTGACCTCGTTATGCTTAGGTGAAGTTGTTCATAACTTACACCATGTCTAATATATGCACTTACGTTTAAAATATAGTTATGATATACACATAAACATTATTGTACTACAAAATAAATGAATTAGATTAAAATGACAGATAACTTGTTAAAACATAAATGGATTAATTGACATTAAACATAAAACGGTATATTCGATTGTTCAATAAAAAATCTTAATGGTGAAGTTATGAGTGAATGTATTCAGTATCCATATAAAAATAAAAACGTTAAGTAGCAACACCACATATTTGGATTATACAAATGTATATTGTATAATGCGTCAATTTTATTAATATGTCGGCATTCTGCATAGTTGTACTATAATGTGTAACGTCGCAACACTTTTCGACAGTCAGACGCGACAAATATAAATAGAACCGAAAATTAGAAAGCCATTAATATAGTAAAGGAGTATAAATTGTTTGATAATGTGTGGCCAAAGAGAGTTTGTCAATTTACAAATAATGATAGTGAGATTTTATAAAAAATAATATATGTATTATGTACTAATTTATAGAGTTGTCTCTTGATTTAATGTAAGAAAAAATGCGATTAAAAACAGTACACAGTAGGTACTGCTAATGCATCTATAACTAAAATGTTTTTCTGTATAATGTATGTTATGATTTTGAAATTATTATAACGCCTTAATTAATGCGTATTACCTTTGAATATACTTAGTAAAATGTGTTTAAAAATTTCTGTAGGCAACATCGGATTAAAAAAATATATTATTTGTTAAAGTTATATTAAAAATGTTCAATATTACTATTACTACTACACCACTATCACTATGTTGATATATTTTTCTCAAAAATATTTTTTTATGGATATATGTGCAACTCCCCCGAGGCTGCCGCCCATGACAACTGTGACCGACCTAGAACAAGACTCAAATGAGGACTAGGATAAGTAGTCCGGTTAGGAGACGGTGTTTTAGAATATTAGATGGTTAGTTTGTTACTAAACATGAGGACTGGGACAGGGACTGTTTGTGATGGTTAGTCCTGTTAGTTGTTGTTAGTAATAGTCCAGTTAGTAAGAGTCTTGTTCTAATTCGGTCACAGATGTGTTGCTACCTTTGAGGACTGCGATGGTCGCCTCTAAAGCGTGTAACCGGCTCCACACCTTTCTATCCGGAACACAATTGCTGTTAAAACAATTATTACACGGTAGAAATGGTACTAAGTACCGTGGCGGGCGGTAGTACTACCCCGGGTGAACCCTAGACTCTACTACCTATTATTCTTATTAAATCATTATTATAAACCAAATATTTGTCTCAAGGGTATGAAAATGTATATATTTTTTATCTGTCGAAGTGGGTAATCTCAGGAAGTATACTATGAATTTTATTTTTACTTTTCTTGTCAGCCTAATTTATTGCAGTATTTTAGATATATTCGAAAATAATTAAATCAAATTAAGAGCGTAATTTGCTTTTTGTAATAATTATATTAAATGGCAATCTACGATGATATAATTTATATTAGTTTTAAGGTGACTGATATTTTATACATTGTAGTCATAAACATAATGATAATAATTATACCTAATATATGAATGTGATATTACAGTTATCCTGTTTTATTTCTGCCCTGGTGGGATTCTGTTTGACACAGACGACAGATGGTACATACAACATAATATAAATCGTTGGGGAATCTCTATTTATCATTGGTATTTATAATTGAAAGAGGAAACACTTTTCACTTTTATCTGCCTTGATTGCTACGCGGTATGGAAGCGCCAGTTAATTAAGCGGGGGTTTTCTATCTTGGTGCACGCTCGGTGATGATTTTTTGTTATAAATGTACATTTTATTATATTTGTAGCAATATTTTGAAGTGAAAACTTCTTTAGTATCGTTGGGATTTGGAAGTCGATGAAACGGAAATGAGGCGCAAATGAAACGAAACGGAAACGAAAAAGACAATGAGGTAGGAAGCATCGGCAAAATGGCTTACGTAAGCAAAGCAAAACATTAACATTTAGACTGACAGTATTCGTTTTTTTTAAGTTTCACTTCTAGGCACGTGTGAATTGTACACATTTTGTTATTAATTATGGAATTAATTCAGCAGCAGTAAGATTTACATCATTACACAAATCAAATTGAAGGAAGATGATATAACATAACCTACATGGACAGGAGTGACCTCTTATCTTCGGGTGGTCAATTGCTCGTTGGTAATTATGCTATCATCAACATTGGAACTGTCCCACTGCTGGGCTCGGGTTCACAATGTGACGGGTACAGGCCGTACCATCGCGCTCGCCAGTGCGGATTGGTGATCGTCGCACTCCTTTGACAACATTATGGATAACTTACAGGTGTGCAGCTTTGCTCAAGATGGTTTACTTCACCGAAGTAAGTGATAATTAAATTCTAATATGATTTATTTTAATTAGAGGTGCGTACAAGGTTCGATTCCAGGCCCCCTGTTCGGGAGTTCCACGTACAAACCACTTGGTTGTTTTGGTTGACTTGATTATTATAGTCAGGGGACGATACGGATTCCGTAAGTCTCGTCCAAGACTTTATCACAGCAGAATAGCGTATTTTGTTGTGTTCACGACCACTGAATTTTGGAACAAGGAAACAGATCTCTGATCTGAGAAACATAATCTGAATTGCCTTATGAAGTGGATTACAATACAAGTGGATAAAACAGCTGTGCTGAATTAGAATGACTAAATTGTAATAAGTAATTAAGCTATACGAATGTTTAAATACTCTCAACCCGGACAAAGCGGATAATCGACAGGGTTATGTTTATTTTTATTCCATTTCTATGTTTCAATTACCCTCAACATTCCTACCCTATTTGCCCGGGTTTTCCCTACCTTATATGGTTCTGCATTTTAAATATACGAGAACTAGGTACACTAACCTATAGGTAAGTACCTACCTACTAAGTTTTAAGTATTGTAGGTAACAGCAAAACAAATAAAGATTTAAATGTCACTTAGGTAATACCGTCCTTCGATTTTGAATTCCCCCTGCCTATCAATGATTCATTGGCCATATGCTTTCATTGAAATGGCCGAACAATCAAATAGCAACATTATAAAAGTGAGCTTTCGTTAGACATGCATGCCTATCAGGACGTAATTGGAACCAAATTCATCAGCGTTATTAAGGGTAAATTGTTTTGGTGAATCCCTTGTCAATTTACTTAAGTACCTTCGTCGACTTTATGACGCCATATAAGTAATAGCTAAATTCAATATTTATTATGTTCCTACTAAGCTAGGTTTCCGATTTTTATTTGTAACAGGCTAAACTTACTCCAGCGTTATAAACTGAGCCTGTTACAAATAAATTAGGTACTACCTACCACTCATATAAAATTTAAAATGATTGGATACTTAGGTACCTACTACCTACCTAAAGTACCTAAATTTTCATTGCCATTGGATATTTTTTGGAAAAATGTAGAAAGGCAAAAATTGTTTTATAAATTAAGTAGGTAGGTACATATGTGGTTGAAGTGGTATGTTAAGCGAAGAAAGCGGGTTAAGAGTGAACTTTTAATATAAGCGAACAAATTCATAATATAACACGTCTTATTCTTAATGCAATTTTAAAACAAATTTAATTCGTTTAATTCTTAAAGGATTGCGGTTTAACCAAGACAGATTCTTTAAAACCTACCAACGTTGTTCCGATGTAAATAATGACAATGGGGTTGGCAGTTGGCACGCGAGGCCACCCTCGATGAAGATAATTGTACTGTCTTAGACAATTTTATTGTTCTGTTACTACTGGGAATTTGTTTTTATACGTACTACTTAGTAGTTAGTTAGCTATGTAGCAAATAAATCGAACTCAATAGGTAACAGCATTAGTATATTTTTAGTTCGAAGACAATGTAGCTTAAACACTGCAGGTAGATTCAATAGGTTTTTACATAGGGATATGTTACATGAATGCTGATATAAAGGTTTTGATAATTGTTATGTAATATTGAAGGAGAGTGATTTTTAAGGCTAAACACTTCAAAGGTAACAACGCCTTGCATAGGTAGATAGGTACTACGAAATGGTAATTTACAATAGAACATGCTATACATACTCTTGATTTCCTCCGCGGAAAATAGACCTCAAAGAGGGAAGGATACTGTTTAAGTAGAGTAAATTTCAAGTTTAAGTAACTCGGATGAAATTTATTTTTATAGTAGGTACCTACTACTAAATACAAAATTTTCAAAAATCCCTTCCTAGTGCTCCCTGTTTATCTGTACTGTTTCATGCTTCTAACTTTACTGGTTTAGGCTGTGCGTTGTGTTTGGTTAGTTACAGTTAGCATTTTATTAAACAGATAATTTTGATTATACCTAGGTACCTACTTCGTACAATCCATTCGGATTAGAAATAGGTGGGTACATGGTTTATCTAAATTACTTAAATATATTTATTTTAAGCCAATCGGAAAAGGATACTGCTCAATGAAGTTTTAAAATATTTATGAGTGGAGCCAGTAGGTACCTAATTTTTCCGTGACACTCACAAATTATTTATTTTGGAAAGCATTCATCGCCAAATTACGAGTGCGGTCTAGCTATTTAAGACGAAAACTTAAGAAGTGTGTTCGTTTAAGCACGCCTGGTAACAGCTATAAATCGGCTCTCCAGAATTTACGACGGACCTCTGCAAATCGGTTTATACATTCGATAAATAAAATTGGCGCGAGTTTTGCGAGGTAAGCAGAGGCCGTTAGGAGCGTCGGGAGTGCCATCTGCTGCGCGCACATAAACCCGGGTACCCTCGCGTTTTCTTGCTGACAATTTTTTCCTGCTCCGGTCATTACGCAGCTGGGCCCGAGACAAAACGGCGAATCGTTTAAGCCCTCTCCGGAGGCCGTCCGATTTTATTGTGTGTACCTAGTAGAAATTGATATGCCGCGCGAGGGCTTCGTCGCCGGCTGTGCATGTGACGGACGCTGCTCGCTGCTCCGGCCATACCGGCGCCGCGGCGCCCGGCAACTCATTTGCTGTCTCACGACATTAGTACTGCCTTTTTCGCACACATTTTGTGGATTTCAGATACTAGACTGGAGAGTAGACTACGTAGAGCAGTTTTTTGCGCAGTCAAAATTTATTACTTTTTATAATCTACCTATGTATATTCCTGTCTATTAGGGGTTAGGTTAAGTGATATACCTACCTTGATGTGTTTTATTTTTATTGTTATCCTTAAATTTACAGGCGTTGCTGATTGCTGTTACTATGTTCATATACATCTATTTTTATACTCATTTTTATACTACAACAAACCTATATTTTTATACTCAGGCATTAAAATTAAGTAACATAAACAGAAGCATGTCGATGAAAACGGGTCCACAGATTCATAATATTATTTCAATCCAAATGCAATTAATTTTTTTCTAACAGTAACGAGTAACGACGACAGCACAATTGATTAGTCAATTTAATTTGACGTTTGACAATAATATTCTCACCCCGATAAATTTCTTTGATTCATGTGATATTTAACCAAGTAATGTCCAACAAATCAGAATGTAATCTGACCACGGTGTTGGGAACCCTGGTGGTGTTCGCGCTGCCACTCACTCTTCTGATCCCGGAGTTCTCGCTGTGGGACATCATACCGAAGATCAAAGTAACAAGGTTTCATATCCTCAGCCAGCACATGACCTGGCCCCAACTCAACGCCGCCGTGATAGGCCTGTTGGGGATACTATTCTGTATCTATCTTGAAATTCGGAAAAGGAAGTAAGTTTCTTATTAAAATACAAAAAATATAGGTAGGTACCTAAAATTACTATTGTTGCTCTGTTGCCATTTAGGAAATGGCGTTCAGAAAAAAAACATTTAACGGTAAGTAGTAGTTACCTTTCTTTGACAACATTGTCTTAAAAAATTAGCCTTTAAAAATAGGTCGGTACAAGTTTTTAATATCCAATTTTAATTTATTTTACTAGTTTTTTATTATTATAATTAGAGGTACATACTTATGACTAGGTTTTGCTCGCGGCTTCTCCCACGTAGAAGTCGGAAAACAATAAAATACCGTTATAATTATTCCAAGGGAACATATTATCAGGATGAAAACTATCCTATGTCCTTTCTCGGGTCTCAAACTATCTCCGTATTAAATTTCATCTAATCCGCTCACTGGACGAAGTGAAAAGGTAACAGACAGACCGACAGACAGACCGACAGATAGAGTTACTATCGCATTTATAATATTAGTACCTATGGATTATAGCCCAGCAGAGCCCTTAAAACCTTACTTTCCCAGGCTGGACGACATGGTGGACAGCGTGTTGCGTGTCTCGCAGGCCACGGACGTGGCGATGGACGAGGAGCGTGCTCGGCAGGCGGCGGCGGTGCGCGTATGTGTCACGCTGCTCGACACCTCGGCTGAGCACTACGAGCATCTGGCCCTGCTGCGTGACGAGCTCCGGAAGCGAGAGGCGGCCAAGCCACTGCAGCACCCACCCGTCATCGAGGCCAGCACAGAGAATATGTAATCACTCGATCGCGTCTAACACTGATAATTTGTTAACGTATTCTTAACTCTTCTGTCGACCCTAGATATTGTGTTCCGTCCTGAAACAGGCAACTAGAATCCGAATAATAGTTTTTCAAATAGTTGTTTTGTTTTATTAGTCATGCGTCCGAAAAACATAAACTTTAATTGGTACATTATTGATTGTATTTTAAAAAAACTTGATAGGTAGGTACCTAACGAAGATTAAATAAGTAGATATGTAAATAAGACAAGTAGGTACTCGTAGCGTCTTGGGTTTTACGGTAACTACAAGAAAAAGTGTTTCAACATTTGCACATACAAACATAGCATCTATGACGACTTTGTTAAATACAGTGTGAGCTGAAGTAATAAATTAATATTTTACGACATACGTCATAGACTTCTTTATTCAGCGGCCAAACAGTTTCAGTGGAACAAAACAAAATTGCTAACTTGAGTATGTGTAAATAAAATTAATTATTGATTTTGAATTTGAATATTTATGAAAATTAATTATCTCGTTCTTCGGTGTAGAAAAACACAGTCTGCGCAGATGAGAGTTCTACATAATGTTCTCAAAGGTGAAGTCCGCCAATTTGCACTTGGCCAGCGTGGTGGGCTATAGCCTGGAGGCCTCGCATTGTGTGAGGAAACCCGAGTCCAGCTGTGGGCAGTTATGGGTTACAATGAAGATGACGATGAAGTACCTAATTGGTGGGTTGACTAGCTAAATATTTGGTAGTTAGAGTTACCACCTACCTACGTATAGTTACTTCTCAAGTAATACCAGAAGATAGTCAAAAAATTGTGTGAGCCAATCTATATTAACTAATATACCGTAATATAACATCAGTGCGTAGAGACACCGCAGTATTCTTTGCGGCGGAGGTGAAAAACACGATATTTTACGGCAGCGCCGCGCCGCAAGCGCACCGGCTAATTGGATCATTTGCCGTAATTGCCGCTCCGGATTGGTTTGTTCCGTCAACAGCATCCCAGGAGGATTTTTCATTAGAACATTGGTTCTAATTAAACTAGTGCTAGCGCTTTGTTTTCAGACGACAAACAAAATGTGCGGTGTCGACGACTTCAAACTGTATGAAATGTGTCAACGCGTTTTCAATTATTTTAGAAATTTTGGAGTGCAGGTAATATTAGGTTAATATTAGGTACCAATAACGTTGTATTTACTAAAATTATTACCATTGTATTACTTGTTGTGTATCCACATTAAAATATATATTTATTTTGTAATAACGTACGGCTCGGCAGATTTAAACTGTTGTTACGAGTAGGTTCTATCTACATGCGCCGCGCCGTCGCGTCGGCGTCGGTAGCAACTGTTCGCGCGCTGAACACATCTTCCTCTATTTTCATTTAGACAAATCCTCGGCGGGATGAGGCGCTCGCAAAAATAAATAAAACTGTTATTGAGATAAGCATCTGCGCGGCTTCCGCTAAGTCCCGCCGCTGAGCAATGCACTGAGAATACTGAGATACGTGGGGATTACCGCTCCAGCCTCTCCGGCAGATACGCTTCTCTGACAAGTTTCACGGCTGAGGACGCTAGAATAAGGATGACTATTTATAAAAATGTTACGCGAAGTAAAATTAATTTGCACTGGTTATTTATGAGGGATAGATTTGTCGCTTGTTCGAAGAGACGCTTTTCACGTCGCTGTACTTTTGGTCGATACTGGTTTTCCGTGTTGCTTTTACCTACTAGTCACTCTTTATAGGTATTGTACACAAATAAACATCAGAATATGGAAATTGCTCAATGATGGGACTTTAATATAGGGATGTTATTTATATCGGTCTGGTGATATAAAAGTTTCAATAAACATTACAAACGTTTTTGTTCAATTCAATGTTGATATTGTAATTCTGCTAGATGAAACTTAAGAGCGAGTTATCTATAAGCCGCTTTCTTCTATAGTTCAACTTCTTATTATAGATGTACTTAGTAGTAATAGCTACTACGAAGACCAATCTTTCTTTGGTGTGTAATCGATTTACCACGCCATTTCAGATACCTTTTATTCCTTAAATTCTTTTAAAATTATCTTTTAACGAACCACAAATAATTGTAACAACGGGCTTAAAAGAACATCGACCGCAATGATAAATATTACGTAGCACGGTAAGAATTAGGGGGTATTACGCGGAAAAATAGTCTTACGGATAAGCTGGAGAGATAAGACGCGTGTGGTATATCCTTGCAGCAAATTGGCTGGGCAAGGCAGCTGCGACGGGACAGGTGCTCGCCCGGATTAATTTCTCATCACAATCCGCCATCCCGGGAATAATGAAAACGACAGTCTTCGAGAAAAATGCCACAGACTCCAGTTGATTAATAAACTCTGTTGCCCGCCTGCCTCCTACATTTACCGTTCTATTTGTATCTGATATTAAATAAATTATGGCTAAATTAAATCTTGCGGTGAATATTTGGTTGGAAAACGATTAGATGGTTACTTTTCTATTACAATCAATAGTAAAAGTAAAGGTGAATCTATAAGACGGCTATTATGATCGAGGCCCCTTAATTTTCCCAGTGTCATGCCCGTTTTCACCAACCACACTTAATTCATCCCCTTACTATGTTCCATTTATCTTATTTTTGGCTTTTATCTTTTTTTGGCTATTAAAATCTACTTATTATATTTTTATGCCCTCGTATACTAATTTTAAAACTTTTCAGGAGGAACAATTCAGCCATTGGTACATACATAATTTAGTATAACCAGCGAACGCCCTAAAAACTATGAAAATACACGATTTATTTCTATTCAGCTGAGCAATACCTTAACTATGTCCATCCAGATTAATGTATATTTCAAATGGTGACAGAATTTCCAGAGTTTATCCGTCAGACATACAAAGTCACAAAATGTGCATTCTCTCTTTATAAAATTAATAATTTTAAAGAATAGAACAAATAGTAGTATGTAATCTTCTATTTCTATCTATTGTCGTAATATTGGCACGATATTATTAACTTTATAGTACTTAGCTACATATTTTTACAAAAATAAAACGTAAATACATATTGTAGTGTGCAGTTGTGTTAGCGGAAATAATAACAAGTCAATAATTAATTATACAAAGTAAAATAATTAATTACACATCTCCCCGATTTCTTCTACAAATGAAACATTCGTCAGTGATACGATAACAACGCAAAATAAATGTTTATTCTACATAATTTCAGTAATAACGAACTTAATTGGCAACAGTTGCGTCGATTGTCTAATCAGAAAATTGGTTGGAATCAGTCAACAACTTTGTTAATTTCAAAACCGTAAATTTAAACTCATCTTTTTCTTTTTCGTAACCACCAACAAAATACGCAGCTTTCAGATACGTATCACCCTTGTATATTACCGTAATTTTGGAGGTGTTTTGTTACCAAAATTTGATTTTGAAAGGGAGACATTGTGACCACAAAGTCACGCAGACGGCAGACGAACTTTTCGTCGCACCGCAAGATGGCCGCGAGCATCTGTCGGATTGTCGCTCTTTCCCTTTAAATAACTGTACTTTGGTACAATTATTTGAGACGTCGTTATTGTTGTGGTCGATGTTATTCACGCAAACACTTTCGTCCCTATTGAATACGCCTCGAGACATGTAAATTGCCTGAAATTATTTGACATTACTCATTCCATGACAAAAAATATTGTCTCCAGAATTCTTTGGCTTACCTAATAGTGACTGTAGGTTCAACGAAGGGTCCCGAGTGCGATTCCCGACAGTTACATTTATGTGATGTTTGTTAAGGGTCTAAGTTGTTTGTCATAATTATGTATCTCATTTGTGTATGCTCCCACGCCCACACTTTTCGCAATTCAGAATATTTGTTTTTTTACGCGGTGAAATGAAACGGTCACAATTGTTCGTACACGACTCTGATAACTCATCTCTCATAGTTCTTGTGATCTTAGATCAACTCTCTAAGATCACAATCTTCATAAATTTAAATTTGTCTTTCGGACGATCACTCTGGATTATTTATGTCACTATTTATTGTATTAACATAAATTGGACATGAGTTATTTTATTGCCCCGAATGCGTCGAGAATGCGCTGGACAAAGGTTATGATTGTAATTCAGATTTGTCATAGCTCGTAAAGGCAACATTTTGTTTATTACGCTTTGGAAATACAACCCGTGCTAGACTTTAGTTACGGGAGGTATTATTACAAAATAAATTATGGGTATTTATGATGGAATATACTTTATTAAAATATAGCCATTAATTAGTTTATCTAGCTGTGACAAATTGATAGCAAAGAAGATAATAGAAAGGATGCAATTTGCATTGTGGATTTTCGCTAACATGACTGTACATTTGTTAAGAATACATAGGTTATTATTTCCTGTACAGAAATCCATCCAAAACTTCTCACGGGAACCAATGATGATAACAAGAAGCCTACGCAGTGCCGGTCATAAATTAATCAGTTTGAATGTAAGTCATGCTCTGCGTAGTACCCGTACATTATACTACAACTGTTATGGGGCGTGAATCGCTACATCCACTCTTGAGTCCAAGTTATCCTCCACAGCCCATGGTGCACCTTGCTGGACGACACTCGACTTTATTGTTATAGGTGCCGCTTGTTGGAGGTCTCTGTGCTGGTATACAGCCAATTTAATACCAGCGAATTCATACATGGTAATAGCACAGCGTAAGAACTTACCATAATGGCCATAGGAACTCAGAAATGAAACGACGCAACCCTATTGAGTTGGACTCGTTTTACTTGTCTTGAGAAGTAGGTACTTTGATCTGAGGTGATATACAGGGTCTGTTGACGAAGCCGGAAGGTACATTACTAACATTACATTAAAATCACGCGTTCCAGTTTTATAAACTATCATTGTTTTATATGTATATTACAGTAAATGGTTAGCTCTTTATAACATTTAATTAAATTTTTGGTTAGATAATTCATTAACAGGTAGTCAATTCCGGACTGACTCATATTCTACGGAATTATATTTTTTCTTGTTTTTTTATGTAGTTTTTTTTCAGTAGCTTAGTCAGTGCTCACTTGTAGATTAACCCAGCATCAATCCAAGGATTGATGTTTGACAAAAAAATGATTCGTGTGACAAAAATTATTCCTGGAATATGCTTGGTTTATAAGTTTTGTCGTTTACGTAGGAAGGAAGTGATCAACTTGTTCATCAGCAGGATAAGCAAGTGAGCATGGCTTGAACTCGAGGAACTTAAGATGTTCTATTGAAAGTCAAATTTTGTATCCCTTAACGCAGGAGTATCCGATGAACTGTTTACCGTTCTTTCATGACTCCAAATATAAAGCTTCTTTGCTGATCTAGACAGCATTAACGTTAGAATTTAATGATCTCACAAAATACCTATTTACTGTTTGCTGGAAACCATAAGTAATAAGATTTATTATTATCCTTAAATCACTGGCTGACAGTTGTTTTCACAGATTTTAAGTCTACCCTAACGTTATAAAAGAGTTTTATTAAAACGATCTTATGCTGTGGCCGGAGCCCCTATTTTATTTGAAATTTAATGTTAACGATATGTCACTGATAGTTACTCTCAGCTAAGCCCTTTCATCTGTCAAATCTTAACAGCAATGGAATTGGGTTATAATTTACGATTTTATCTGTACGACACCCCGCATGAGGGCTGCGGTCAGTGTGGCCGGTGAAAAAAGTATAGCGGAGTATTGGAGGGTTATGGTCAATGGCCCCCCGCTTGGATCGCCACACCCGCCCTGTACTACTTGGCAAAATAGAGTCGTAATAATGAAAGATGTGCTGCGTAACTTGATCGTAATTTAGAGCGATTTGGTAACGACCGGCTGATCGCTCGGGGGCTCGTACTGTCCCGGCGCCGCTTATTGTACGATCGGGGGTGATTCTCATTCACTTTTGTTGGTCAGTTTGTGTCCACTCGATCATTATGTTCACATTCAATAGCTCTCGAATAACGCGTGCTACAGGATGACTTTATTTGCAACGCAACAATAAAATAGCATTCATTCGATTGTCCCGTTGTGGTCCTGAATAAATGGCAGATAAATTTGACCACCAATATCGTTAACTGCTTTGGTGTTCTTTATTATAGTAACATAAATACAGCTGGGTTGCCGTTGATTTTATTATTGCGACATTATTATATCCTTATATCCTACTAAGCTTCTCGTATTAGGCGGTAATAGTGCGTTAGTTGTAATTCAACAAAATGGTAATCAGGTACGTAGGTACTCACCTATAATCATCAATCCTAATGCTATTGAAATTAACCTTGAATTGCCGTTAAGCGATTGGGCGTTAGTAATATTTGTATGGGGTAATTTACGTAATACTGAGTAGTAAACCCACCATTTAGGTACCTATTTTAGTATATTTAAGTGTTGACCACGTTTCGTGGCATAGCCACAGCTCGTTTACCGGTTGTCAATACAAAAATATAAAAAATATTATGATGTTTATTTATCACTATTAACTAGTCGATCTTGTTTTTAATGGACTTAAGATCACAAACGAGCATGCATCACCAACCTTCCTATGCCACCCATGACAACCGTGACCTACACAAAACAGCCCTCAATTCGGTACTATGATTGTTAGTCCTATAAACAGAGGGTTATTTGTTGTTAGTAATAGTCCAGTTAGTAATTGTTAGTACCTAAGTTGTTTTTATTCGGTCACAGATGTGATGCTACCCTAGACGACTAAGATGTGCGTCACTAAAAAAGTGGAAGTATAACCACACCTTTCTAACCAAAATTACAAATAGAACATAAAACTAGAATTGGTACTAGGAACCGTGGCGGGCGGTGGTAC
This sequence comes from Ochlodes sylvanus, assembly GCA_905404295.2. Taxonomy (NCBI): domain Eukaryota; kingdom Metazoa; phylum Arthropoda; class Insecta; order Lepidoptera; family Hesperiidae; genus Ochlodes; species Ochlodes sylvanus. The sequence goes on along the minus strand of FR990125.1, from coordinate 5,597,680 downwards.
AATCCCAGGCGCACTGTGGGCTCTACCACCTGCATTTATGCCTTTATGTACCATAAGTACCTACTTGATATTGTTGTCCACCAAATGTAACTCAAATAATGGAGTCGATTAAGACGCATCGTCGATATACTAGCTGCGTCTAAACTCAGTGGAGATTGATGCCGGCGCCTTTGGGCCTTGTGACAAATAGTCAGTTCAGCGGAGGCGTCGCAGGCGTCTTACCATAAATAAGGATTACGGTCCTGACCACGCAGTCTTGCGGAGTGGACGCGGCCTGTGACGGTCCAGCCACGTCACACCACTCGGCCGCTACGCTTTGTTAGTCCCAAGATGTCGGAAAATCTATGGCATGCGCTAACATATTCTGATTACATAAGCCTGTGGTCCGACGTTTAAGTTTAAATTAAACAATGAAACTGGAATGTTCCATTCCACAAAATTGCATGATATTAGTTAATCAAAAGATAATATTTTACTAACATGTCATTGTATCATGTAGGTACCTACTTATGATATTATGATTAATAAAATGACAGAAATCAGCTAGGTTTAAAAAAAACATAGGTACCTACATAATTATATCGACCATTGTCAAAATATTTAATTTAGGTACCTACTAATTATTGAAATTCACAAACAGTCACGTACATTTTCTTAAGCATTAAAACTTCTTCCAATTGCATGAGTATACCATCTTCTATCTATTATTCTCCTAATCTACCGACTTTATTTTAAGTAGGTACTATTTAAATGTCTCTAGCGTAGAAATCACTTAATTATAAAGAATTAGAGGATGAATTAGTATTTTCCAAGTCGAGCTCGTCAGCAGAAATCCTCGAGATTAACCAAGAAATTTAATAAAACCATGACAGCCAGCGTGTGTAAAGTTTGTATGTACTTAATTTAAACAGTGGGAGCAGCGATTGCGTTTGAGTCTCGCGAATTTGCGTTATTTCGGCGCCTAAATCTCAAATTACAAGTTAGAAGAAGGGTATTAAGTTTGACGCGAGACGCGCTAAGCCAATCTTTAGGCTGTATTCACATATCTTACATTACAACAACTCTTGCGAATAAACAGATGTCTTTTTGTCACAAATACGGCAATTAATTTTTTTTCATTGTCTGTTATTACGATGTGCTATCATTACTTCTACGACTATTAAATTGAGATAGAATTTTTCTTTTGCCAAGAATTCCGGCCAGTTTTAAATAAAGTGCTCTATCAGTTTAGTAATAAGAATAAAATTATAATATAGAGTCGATATTATAAAAAAATTGGTTATCAATCCATATACGTAGAAAAAAAACTTAGTTAAAATAATTCCCTGGTGTACTTGCCCTTATGCCCCATCGGTGTATTTCCGCGGCTTACTATTCACGACTGCGAAGGGAATCGCGACGAAACGCCCATCAAGTCTCCATTTCACTTATCCCGTCCCTATAGCCAGTTTGTAGTCATACGTGAAAAGGTTCTGAACCTACTAAACACAAGGTTAACTAACGGTTTTCCAATTATTTTTGTTTTGACGTGACAACGTCTTAAATTAGGTTAGCTGGGAGTCACTTATGAAAAATAGTAACGCTCGGTAACGTTACGATGAGTCACCGAACGAGAGAGAGGCCCGCCGAATGCCTTGCGTCTCTCTCCCACTCAACTATGATCGGTCTGTCGCGCGCGCAGCACTAGAGAATTAGGCGCATTGAATCGGCGCGTTAAGTTTAAGTTTACATGTACAATGTTTTAGTAAACAAAATATATTTCTATAGTTAAAATTTGTGCAATTCTTATTTTCATTCAATTCCTTGTTCCTATTGCGCAATTTAATTATATTCATATCAATAAATATTCTACCGAGAAAAAGACGTTGTCACGTAAAATCTTCGCCCGTAAAACCGACTTTACAGGCAACCATTTTTTTTTGACAAATTTTGACAAAATTATATTTTTGATATAAATGCATATTTCAGTCTGATTAAGTTAAACATTTTTCCCAATGTAAGAGTTCCAACAGAATAAAACACGTTACCAAAATAAATCATTTAAACAAATGTAAATAATTTAAATATAGAGAATATTATACAGACAAATAGTAGAGGTGATAATACGCCGACCTTAGGAACGCCACTAAAACACTCACAAAATCTATAAATAAAATTAAAAACCTAACAATCCGATTGCATCTTAAACTTCACTAAGTAGTACCTAGAAATAGTATTTAATTTTCGCAAACAGTTATATTTCATTGACGTTGTAAGCTGTAGCCCTCTAACGAAGGCATTTCAAAGTCACTATCTGTATAGTCAGCGATCGTTTCACCCGTATATTAGCTAAGTAGTCGGTAAATTCACACGGTCGGTAGAGCCGAATGGGCCGAGTTTGTAACGGGCCTAACTTGGCGATGATAATCTCCATACGGGTTAATGTGTGATTGTCTCAATGGCAAGCAACACTTTAGCCCCTAAACTAATTTAGTTCAATTAAAGCAGTTTGGATCCTTACTTAACTTGCTATAACTTTCATTTATCTTGCTTACTCATTATCTATTTCGGTTTTCGTCGTTGTCGTCGTTCATTTATACGATTGTTTAGATTATTGTTTAAGAAATATTATATATTTTTTTATCTACTAGCTTTCCCCTGCGGCTTCGCCCGCCAATTTCCAAAAATGCTTTCTTAGTGTGCTCACTTACTTCACTTGAAGAGCCTATATACAAAGTTTCAAGTGAATGCATTGAAGTAATAAAAAGTTTCAGTTTAGCCCCATATCCCCTTAGGGAAGGAATATCTAAAAATCCTCTCTTAGTGCTCCCCTACACTCCCCAAGGAAGATACTCGTACATACATGCCAAATTTCAGGTTACCCTATAAATCGCTTTTAAACCCATTTAAATCGATTCTTTGGCCACTTTATTTATATAAGATAAAGATTAATTTAATGATAGAGAGTAGATTAATATGAACTGTTTGGAAGAGCTGCGATAAGACTGCCTATTGTGCTTAAATTCTGTATCATAATGTATCCATAATGTATACAGATTACCTGCAATACAGATAATTTTGTTGTTCTTCTTATATTAATAAGATCATTTAGCATCTAATCAACTGTGTTAACCGTAAGTACGTAATTGTATAGCAAATAGTACGGCAAGGTCACTATCTCACTGGACAAGTAACAATCTGGAAGCCTTAATACCCGTTGGATAACGCCTTGTTACTTAGTAAGCGCAAAGGGTAGGGGCCCTTAATTAGGGGTCACGGTGTTATCTCGCGAAACCTCCAATTACACGAGAGGATCAGCCCTGGCCAGTCACCTCACGTCGTGACGGTATTACAACCGTTTCTACAAATACTAATACATTTGTGGTCCTTTCAATTTGTAGCTAAATACTATATCGGGACCCGTCTCCAATCCATGGATAACTTTGTTGTTCATTTAGAAAATGATTAATGAAAAGCAACGAAATATTTCAAACACCTTTTTAATTTTAATTTCTACCCCGAGCACTATACTTATACATTTAATTAAACTGCAACTGATCGCTGCCTGATCATAAAAGATATTTGGGAAAAAGTTTTATCTGAGTTTTTTTACTGCTTGTTTTATTTCAATCAATGTTTTAAAGAAACCCGTGTAATATTTTTTTCGAGTGCGGGTATTAAGACATACCTTCCCGAAGCGAAGCGGTTTAGATTACTATTTATTCAATAATTGACATCACTAAATTAACCACTGCATCGAAAACCAAGCATCAGAAGTTTCTAAAAGGGTTCTTGGCAATAGAGTACATAGTACATCAAAACGGTATGATCAGCGAGGAAATTGATCTGTTATTCAAAGTATACGAGCACTACTAATACATACAATAGTTATGTGTATTTCCGCTAAATATTATTTATACAGTCCTCGGCAGTGAGCGGAAAGATTAGCCGTTAGCCAGTCGGGTCACGTCGTAGCGCCCAACGCCCAATTATATCGGCCGCCCAACGCGGGCAAGTCGGTAACCTATGAATATGTAGCTTCGATTAAATGTAATTGTTGTTATTGTATACTGCGTAAAATATATTTATTACGCATTTCGTATCTATGCCTTCTTCATTACCTCTTATGTTTGGTTTATTTTTGGTCTTGGTTTATTTGCTGGTTTGTAGGAAGGACGTGATGCAAAAAGTGTAGAGCGTCGCCAACCAAAGTGAAATTGATTAAACTGTTTCTGTACGTCCATTGTTATAAAAATAAATAAGATAAAAGATTAATGAATTAAAAGAGGAGTCCAAGGCAAAAGCAGTAGGGTGACTTTCATATTATTATATGGATTGTGATAATTTCCCAAGCTTATTTTTTAGGATCTTAATTAACATGTCAGGCGATCTGATACATATAATCCGGCATAAAGGGTTACGGGTACATTGCACCTTCGTTATGAATTCGTTACTTTTTTAATGCTTTATCGCGGATGTACATAATAATAAGTGTCGGGACTTCCCGTCCATCCGACAACTTGATTGATGTCCCTTGCTAGATTTATATTCCCGAAAAAGCAACACGCCACACGTCCGCAAAGCTTTTACCGTACAAACGGTCTCGTTCGAACCTTTGTTTCATTTTTAATACGGCACCTTTCATAATTAGCGTAATAAATTATAAAATGATAATGCTAGGGCCATCTTGTGAAACGCTTAATGCCGCGCGTCGGGGGGCGCCGCCGGCGACCGCATGTCAATCACTCTCCCAAATGTAGAACAATTCTTATTTCGAAAAAGAATAAAAAATACGTATCACTTTTATTTGCCATCCTGCTCTGTCCGGTGCGTGTGGCGTTTGCGCAAAGGCAACAGAGTGTAAAATCAGTGTTTCGGTAACATCTGTGGCTTATAATAGACGCTTACGTAGGCTTCTTTTCGGGGATCGAGCCCGGTGGGATCGCTTTAACATGATTGATCTGTTTATTTTACATTTTAAAAGAACATTTTTACGGTTGCTTGTCAACTTAATAACAAAGTGTTTTATTTCGGGACACGTTAAGTTCGGTTTTATTGATAGGTTCTTTTAGCTTTATTCGTTCCTTGAGTTGGGTCGAATTTGTGTAACTGAATTAGTAATGTATAACGATTTAGTTGAAATTGATTAGGGTGTCAGATTGTCGAAATTTGATGTGATTTTTTTTTACAAAAACAATATTTTTCGGTTAGACTCGTGAAGACTGAAATCGCAGATGTCTCTCTACAACACAAGCAATTGCAACACAAAAAATTAATTATAAAATATTTTAATATTATTGAGCTCTTCAATTCTGTAGTACCTAGTGCCCAGTGCTCTTCTCAAGTGCAACTGGTAGGTACGTTTTATTTTTGACAGTTAAGCACAGATAAGTGTAGAGAGGTTATAAAAGTAAAGCGATACTTAACGGGAGGATGAGTGTGGCGCCTACCTCTTGTGGATGGAGTAAGCCTCTGGTGTCGTGTAGTGCCGTCGGCGTCGGCGGCATGACCTCCACAGATCATAAACAGACACACCGATAGGTACTCTTACGCTTCAAAACCATTAGGACAACTTTTTGTCACGCAAGTATTTTGTTATTTTCAATTGTCTGAGTTCTCCGGGAGCCAATTTGGAGGAACATGTCTATCTCGAAGCTCTGTTGAATCGATCTACATGAGGTCCAAAATAATGATCGATCGCTGCAATCATTTGTAATAAACAATAAGATCAGTTACTGACTGACGGTTTGATTGTTTTACCAGGCAGCGTCAAGAAATTTTTTATCGATGTGCTAAATGTTTTATACAGCAGCCAGATACATACTCAAATGCAAACCAACCCTAATTTTTACCAAATTCATTGCAACATGTATTGGTATGTACATTTTCAAAGGACTACATGGATATATTTTATCTTTATCATTCGATCACTACCTACATGTTAAGTATAAACCTATTAAACTATTAGATAATAGTTCTAAATTAAATACACCTGTTAGATTACTAATTAATAATATATCGTGTCTCGATACTCGACTAGCAATCGATCAAAACAATTTTAATATGCTTTATAGCACACTGTGACCTAAACCCGCATTTATGCCACGCTTTTCCGTGCGTAAAGTAGTCGATTATAGCACGGGTTATGATGCTAACTTCACACCGTGCACAAGATGACACTTACACTATTGACACTTAGAATCTGGCAGCAGACAAATTTATAACAAATTTAGGAGGTAGTTACGAATATTTAAGGGTGTGTTCCGATATACACTGCGAGCACTGTAAGGTGTGACGTCAATTTAGTATATTACTAAGCCGTTCTTTATAGTTAACTATACTGGTTATTTTGTAAAACGGCACGCAGTAAAGTATACTGTCATCAATTTATGTAATATCTAAGTATGCAAGTGATCTATTTAAGAAGAAAAATAATTTGGCAATTGAATTAATCGCATAATAAAACGGCCACTTTGTAAAACAATATTCAATAATTCAATAATAATAATAATCAATTGCATTTTTTAAAATTTCTGGACGCTTTTAATCATGTGATCAAAGCAATGAGAGCATCTTACCTCGAAAACACCAGTGCTTACGAGTACAATAATGACAACGTTTATGACGTCATAATATTTATCAAGGATACTGCGTCAGTATACTGTAAATCCATAACGGAACGAATTTCTCACCAAAGAGCACTGGACAGGTGAACAGTGGACTCGCAGTGTAATTTAGTGTATATCGGAACACACCCTTTAGGTTGCTAGGTAACCTAAACCCGCATTTTAGTCATCATTAATTACAAATGTTTCTATGATCTCAGTAAATGTATGCCTATAATTTAATTATTGATGCTCTGGAATCAATGCAAAAATGTTTTGAGATATATGGTTTTATAATACATTTTAAACAATAAATACTTTTGAATGACGTTTGACATGTCGGTAAAGCAGACAAATTAATAATACTTTTGAATGACGTTTGACATGTCGGTAAAGCAGACAGTGATCAATTGAGAACATTAACAGCTTCGTAAACATTTCCTTTCTTTTATTTCCATGTAAATAATTATACGTTTGAGTATAGGCGGGTTTATGTCACCCGTGCTATAAAATAGTATACGATACTCGTGCGTTAAGTAGCTATATTATTTGTACAGTGTTTAGCGCACTCGCTCCGCTCGTGCGCTAACTTCACACCGTGCAATAATAAGCTACTTTACGCACACGTATCGTAATGTACTATTTTAATACAAATTTTCTTATGAATATAGAGTAACTACTTGTTAAAAACCAACAAGAAAGAGACAAAAACACATTTTAAAATGCAGCCGCGTTATCGGAAGCAATTACACGTCGCTTTATTAATTTTCATAACTACCCTCCCGAGATCAAAGGAAGCCGATGTGCGCGTGCGCCGCTCTTCTGTATGGTATAAGTAATAAGATATTATGCTATTATACCTATAACCAAACAAATTTTTTACAAAAAGCAATATTATTGAAATGTGTTAGTAAAATTTGCTAATGAGGTCCGTTTAAGGTACAGCATTATTTATCAAAATGTTCGTCAGAAAGAACACGACTTACAAGATAGCTCACTAATGAAAAGAATATAATTTTAATGCATAGATAGCTAATATGTACATACAAAATTATACCTAAGATAATTAAGTACCCGGTCATGTAATTAATTAGGTTTAGTATGTACGAGTATTAGTATCAATAACGAGTATCAATAAATAGGTATTGTTTGTACCTAAATATTGTAGTGGTTTTCAAAATAGTGTACAATGAAGTGTGATTGTATTGTATAATTTAGGTATATACGCTAATATTAAAGTTATAAATGGTGCAACTCAATAAATGGATAATAAACCAGATTATTTTATAATCGCTAGTAATTTTACATTGTACCACGTTAGGTGCGGCTACTGTTTACAGCGCAGGCCCTTGAAGACGTTTTAACAACACTCGACCCGTGTATCATCTTTGATCTTGACGACACTTCAAACTCCCAGTAGCTTTACGCTTAAATACTTAGTACTTAGATAAAGTTCAGAATGAGATTTGTAGGTTAATATTCAGAATGAAAATACGAACAAGTAAAAAAATGACTATTATGATATATCATACTTAATTATAAATAATAATAAGATAATGTAATGTTTTAGATAATAATATTTTAATAATTGTTAGTAAGTAGTAAGAGTCTTGTTCTAATTCCGATACAGATGCGTCGCTACCCTTGAGGACTGGAATGGAATGGAATAGTCGCCTCTAAAAAGTGTAATCGGCTCCACACCTTTCTAACCGGAACACAATTGCTGTTAAAACAATTATTACACGGTAGAAATGGTACTAAGTACCGTCATACCGTGGCAGGTGGTAGTACTACCCCGGGTGAACTCTAGGCTCTACCTTTAATAGGTAGTAATTATATATCATAACATTATTACCTTGATTAACGTTGTTAATAACAATAGGGTATGTATTCTACAAAAACATAATACCTACTAGTACTAGGTAAGTATAACAATAACAGATAACCTTTATGAAAATCCTCTATTTCATATTGCTAAAACAGGTAAGCTACCAAATAAAACAGAGGTAGGTTCGTGGCGAACCTGGATAAAATAAATCAAGATTCCGGAATAAAACAAATTTACATGCGTCACAAGCGGTGAACACTGGAACAGAAGAGAGACTTATCTCGCTAAAACGATTCCCACATAAATAAAGCTCATCGGATATGAAACCGTATTTACATAAGAAAAATATAAAGAGGCCTAAACGATAGGTCCATAAGGGCGCCGTATCGGCCGGCCCCGCACTTGGGACTCCGCGCACGTTTACGGAGAGCGCTGTGCGTTTAATAACAATACGAAATATCAGTTCGTTCCTCCGATCGCAAATCTACGTCAATAACATATCCAATAGTAGCGCTCAATTCATTTCGACATAATCTAATATGGCAGGGCACGTTTCCCGCCTAAATCTCCCGCCACATGTCGCCAAGATGGCCGGCCGCCCGAAATGCGAAACTAAGAAAAAGGAGATCACGAATCGGTAATATCTTTCGAGTCAATAAACTTAAATGTTTATTTGCAGCAATATTTTGTCCTTTTGCAGATATTGTTTTGTTAACTATATATTGGCTTCTGAACTGCAAAAATAAGTTTACTTTCTTTGTTAGATAGTAGGTAGGGAGGTAGGTACTTAAGAATATTTTTTTTAATAATACAGAAAAAAATGTGACAAAATAGCAAGTGAAATATATTATTAAAACCTGTCTATATAACAAAAAACCTGTCTATATTGTTTTACATAACTATGATAAACGTTAAAAAATCTACTATCGTAGGTACCTACATCTTGATGCTTGGTACATAAGTAGATATTAATTTTTTAATTGAAGTAAAAAGCCATGGCTACAACAAGGGGCTCTGAGCCCAATTAACGTTCGTGTTGTAGATACTTGACAACTATCTACTTATTTCGTTTCTTGATGTTACCTGTTGTACTTTGGAAAACAAATTTTCCAAGAGTCAGTAGTTACGTGAACGAACGGTTTACTTCTCATCGTTTATTCGTGGGAACTCTCTGAAATAAATAGAATGAAACAATGTAATATTATTTGGAGACAGTTGAAATTGTAAACCTTAAGTGGCAGTTGTAAATTTTCTGGATATCCATCTAATTCCGTAACGATTACCTACTTGGCTGGAAGATTGTAAGCAACTTCTGAACAACGTAGTTTATGGTAACCAGGGGAATTGCTAATGTGTTCGCTCTTTTTTTTGTTAGAATAATACACAAATAAATGGTGCTATGTTAAGAAAAAGCCGTGAACTCTTTTACTACGTAGTAATTAATGGCTTAACCAACCCTTAGGTAAGTAAGTATGTATAATTTAATGCAAGTGTTGACTCTAACAAAAATTTACCTTTTAAAGCTTAATATTTCGCGTATTATTTTTCTGAATTGAAAATGTTTTTCATACAACCACAATAATTTTGAATGAACCATTCAATAATACCATGGCATAGAAGAGAAAAAGAAATTCATCTCCACTTTAAGCGTTGGGAAGGAGTTACTTTTTACCCTAATAATTTTTTAGATGTTATTTTATTACTATGTCGACCTATAGTATAAGAAGTAGCCTACTACTACTACTATTACTGCTACTACTAAGTGCCTGTAATATAATTATGTCATATATACATAATTATGTATACTACAGACATTCACTACTACGGACATGGTGAAACTATGAGGCTTGCTTGTTGACTACGGAGCCTTAAAGTATATATGGAATAGAAGGAACCTCGTTATGAGACGCGATGAAAAATATGCCTAGACCAAGTAAAGGTGGGTGAAAGTACTGTTAATGACATGTTCAATTTAGTACCTAACAATTTATACTGTGTTTATCCACGCGAGTCACAACAATCCTCGACTACGGTTTTACTCCAAGAAATCTAAAATTCGAGCAAGTAACTGTTCCTAGCAAATTAACTCAGCCTTAATTGATACCTACTCCTCGAACAACTTTGACAACCTCCGTGTAATAGTATACTTAGTCTGATTACAGAAAGTGGTCAAGTTAATAGAAGGGGCGCAGAGCCGGTGCAGTCGCAGTACAAATAAACTGAAATTGCCGTAATTAGTCCGCCTATCTAATGCATTGATTGATCAATCATCGGATGGCGATCGAGCCGAGTGCTGCTTTGTTCGCAGCCGCACTGTCCGCGGACGTGTTCCCTCGACATTCTGAATTGTCACAAAGAGGGTAAGGCGGCACAGAGCTTCCACTTAGTCAGATGACTATCTGTAGATGTGCCTACAGACTGATTTGTTGTAACCTCTTAAAATATGCTTACTTTGCCGTTTTGAATTTAAAATTCAAGTAAAATTATTGTTATCATTTCCATGTTAGCAATTTAATTCTATAGGATCACGTCCCGTGGTTTTTAGGTATTTTCGCCCTTTGGACTTTGGCGTTATACATGAGTTTATTCAAGTAAATACAAAACCGACTTAGACGTACAAAGTGAAAAAAAATGTAACATCACATTTACACCTAAATTAGCTTTTTATTGACGCTACACACTTAAAGCTCCACACTAGGATTCCCTGCGTCGTTGCTGCCATGGACAACACATAAGACAAGGACAACCGAGAACAGACATTGAAAGTTCGAACTTCCGCTTCGGTGGGAATCGAACCCAGGACCCTTGGAACGGCGATCCGGCATGGTGACCTTGGTGGTATTGATTCTAAGTGATAAAAAATAGAATTTGATGTTGATATCTGTATAACGACATCTACTCTTTGTCGATAATGGCAGGCGATTTCGATTGATTCCGTCGTTGTGTCGGAGAGTGGTGATTTCAGCACGATTTGTTTCACCGGACTCCCGTGGAACAATATCCACCGAATATTGAGTTACGGCAATATCAATCGATGCAACGATCCTTTATTTAAATATAATTTGTCTAAGAAAATCTACGAGCAAATCGACTTTCGAATTGTTTCTGCTCGTCGCTCGGGAAGGCTTGATACGTGAAAAACAATTACCTTAGTATGAAGAAAAAATTAATAAACAACAAATTAATAAAGAATTCTTGAAACGTTCGAAAGTTAGTTTAGAAATAAACCAATTACATCTATCTACCGTATCAAAATCCATATCAATTTTGAGAACGTATTCAGAAGGAGACTATGTTCCACGAGTACTCGTATACTACACAGCGACTGTGCTAGCAGAATTAGTTTTTCATCATCCCATCGAAGTCTGAGTGAGATCTTAAGGGCAGCGGTCACGTGCAGCCGCTATTGCGGCTATATATACGTGCAGTAGCTATTGATTTCCATTTAATTCGAGGCGTGCTCCCGGTACCCCTTTGGCTGGCCAGGCGGCCACCGAAATGGAACAATGAGAAGAAATTGCTACTTCGATCAACACCGGCGGTCGGCTGATTGAAGGGCAAATAAATGAACGTTCTTGCAGAGACATTGTTTCTGTACAGATGTGATATGCCCGAGCTCGCCTAACTATATATTTCCTTGGCTTAGCTTAGCTGTATTAACTTAGCCTCGCTTTGTTAACTAAGGCTACCTATTAGCTTAGCTTAGGTGTATTATGAAGAATATGCGGCCATTTACAATGTTTTATAGAGCCATAATCTTTTGTTCAAATAATAATACAATAATAAAACTACAATTTGATTTACTTGATAGTTGTAATATTGTATATAATCTCGAGGCAATGTTGGTATTATAAAATTATTTTGTGTGTTTACCTATTGTTATAATTACACTTTCTGTTCCTGTATCTAGCTAGATATTGCGTTCTCTAGAAACATATTTGATAATTCAATATTGAGCATTAACAATAAGGAATGGATAGTAGTGGTTTTCATCAGTGAGACAATGGCGCGCGTGACTTAATATTCCCGAGCCGATGCCACTACCGCTTCCAGTGGCCAAGTGATCATTACTGGTGTGAGGCCGCCGTTAGATCAATGATTCGATTCATAGACAAATCAAATTTGAAATTAGAATAACTATAATAAAATAAAATATCAATTGCCGACACGTAGTGGAGGAGCACCTGGCACACAGATCACTGAATGAGAAGTTTATTTTGATTGATTACTTTTAGATCGGCCGTCGTTTTTTGTAAACAAATTGTTTTTAGTAGCACAGTAAATTTCGAGATAGCTTACGCCGCCCAAAAATTAATTGATCGGATCTCGTTTCGCAAAGGAAACAGCGCGGAGTTTTAATTAGCGAGAAAAAAGGCACCACAAAACTTTGGACGTAAAAAACCGGGAGACAAGGGTGGGCGTAGCGAAGAATAAAAATCTCCCGCTCGTAATGCGGGCAACATTTGTGTGAGGAAGACGCTCAGTAATGGAAGACAAATTTCAATATAATTTGCAATACATAAGCGTGTTACTTTAATAGCCCAGAACCACCCTTCAAATTAAACGGAGCTTAAGTTTTATTTTATTTTTTCCTCTGCTGTTCGATAGCGGTGCGGGCGCGTAAGCGGACCGCTCGGGGAGTCGACGCGCACGGGGCGCCGGGAAAAATATAATCCGGCCAAATTAATTGCTTCTACTGGCAATAGTGGCGCGGCCGCGATGCCGCCAAATCAAATTAAGAACGCGCTATAAAAACCAAATTAGTGCTCGCTTTAACCGTGAGAGGGTATTTAGTTACAAGACGTTAGTTCAAATCCCGCCATTTTCATTAACAATAAATATCCCCTCGCAGCCGCACGGAATCCTTATTGTTTTACTTTTTACACCCTTGTGTCCCGGCGGGATGTACTCGTAGCCGTGGCGGCCGGCGTGGCGCGTCTCCTGCGAACCTCTAGCTAATTTGTTCTTTTTGTTTACTTACTTATAGGGCGAAGGTAATAAAAATTTGTGTTGCGCGAATTGTATGGACTTTAAATTTTATATAACCACCGGCGGTGCTTGAAGGCGAGTTTTGCATTTAATTGGGGAAAAATTTAGGGTCGACGAAGCGCTTCTGTGCGGATTCTTAAACTAATTGGACGGCCGTTACAAAGTTTTTTCTGCGTAAACCATTTGTGCAATCAAATGAAATAAAGCGTTCGCTATTCGGTATTCAAATCATTCATTGATTGCATTATCTTCTGTCGTTTAAACTAAGTAATATTAATATACGAGTATCATTTCGGGCAAAAAATCTTTAAATGACATAACGGTTATTCTACGCCGGTCCCATATCAGGCACATGCAATATTGAAGGGGTGACTTGATGTGTTTTTTTCGGCACGTTAGGCCTTAATTACAGGCGATGCAGTGGATTAGAGGGCGGCGGCGATTTAAAACAATAAGCTGACACCGTCATTAGACGCCGCTGAATATAATATCGCCCTCACCTTCCTAACGTGACGATATTACATATTTATTATGCGTCCTTAGATTAAAAGTGGAGATACCTCGTCATTACGGCGGTAGTGATACCATACGAGGTAATTTCGTAGAATTGTTTGACGCTCTTATCGTAATTTGTAGGTGTATTTAAATAAGTTATGAAGAAAATTAATATTAAAATTTTCTCATTAGTTCTTTAATTAAGGCTTAGGTATCTACATAAATATGGGATTAAATTCACACAGAATTGTGAATCGGAATTTGGATTCCCTGTAGTCGTATAAAAAAGAAAGACATTTTCTAACTTTCTTCTTCTAAAGAAAGAGATTTTCTACAGCGTAATTATTCTAAGCCTATAACATATAGGTAAGCCCATTGACATAAATACTATAGACATAGGGTCTCCTACTAAAATCGCGAAAATAATGTCCCAGTTTGACATTACAAGAATATAAAAATGTTTACAAGGTAATTTAAACACTAAATTCATTAAATCACGGTTTTATTTCGATTGCAACAAACACATACGTCAATGGCACCTTATGACACAACGATTACACTACACGCCATAATGACAAGCAAAATAATTTAAACAAAAGTAACGGATATACTTATCTCTTTCTGACTACAGTCTGTATAGCGAGAAGACAAAGACAAAGATATATTTTTGATTCTTTTGAGTGATTCTGAGATTTATTTACGAAATTAATTCGATTTAAAATAAAATAGTGTGTATTCGTAGCAAACCAATACTTTAAAAGATAAAACAATGTTTTACTCACCGAAAATATGATATACCATCGGCTTATTTCACTTTACTTGCGTAGTTTTTGCACGATTTCAAAATACAATACGGCATCGTTGATGTCTAGTTGACAGCACGGTCAAAAAGTGACTAACGGGGCATTGTTGTTCTTCTTGCATTTTGTTGTTGAGTTGGCTCGGACATTTTTTAGCGCGGACCGTGCGTCCATAGTAATATCATATGTCAATGGGTAAGCCGCTTAAAAAACTACTTTTTAAGGCATACACCATACCTAATATTTTAAATTTTTACTAACACAATCATTAGTCCCTCGAAAGCGGGGAATGATTCGGCTGCGGATAATCATATGTTTTTAGCAATAATACATAAATAGCTTTTCAGATATTTTGTGATACAATTTAACTGGAAAAATCGTCATAATCCTTTTTTTTCGCGAGGCACGTTTGGCGGGAGCCATTTCTGGCTCCAAATAAGGTGCTTCAAAACGGCCGCGCGGACTTCGTTTCTATAACGTAATTATTCTAAGCCTATAACATATAGGTAAGCCGCTTAAAAAACTACTTTTTAAGGCATACACCATACCTAATATTTTAAATTTTTACTAACACAATCATTAATGACGTAGTTAATTGCTAATTAATTTTTTCACCAACGTGAGCTCAACACCCGTAACTAACTCCTTTAAAGATAAATGTGTGTAGGAAGATGGGCTTAAATTAATTTTCTTTATAATGAGTTCAAGACTAGTAAAAAATATTCAGATGGCGTTCACCATACCGTCCATAACCAGCAATCATATTTTTTAGAGGGATTTGACATGAAATGGCCTTACCATTCCTTCTCAAGTTCACCAATGAGGCAACGTATCTTCCCGTATCCTTATTCGCGGTCCGTATGCACCCTTCAAGAACAACAGACCAAGCAAGGTGTGTAGGGTCCTGCTTTTGGAAATCACTGAGTTCTGGAGCCTCTGGGCCATCCTGTTTAGTACTCAGTAATTTTTGCACTTCGTTTAGTTTTCTTTATTTTTCTTTGTGTTCTGTTTCTAATTTACAATACTTACTCATGAATCTCATGATGTAAATATTCATCATATAAGAGATATGAATCAGACTTTGAATATTACTGTCAACAAAACATTTATACTCGGATACATAATTCAATATTATCTAATAACAGCTTAGTAATTCGTACGTTGCCTAATCGCCATTCTGTGGCCGTCATTACACCTCTGAAAAGGCAGCGAACATAAATGGTAATTATATTATTAGAATTACCACGATGATTGCAGGAAACATGTTATTTAACGTAAGGCGATACGATCTTATCGTGTATCCTAATTCGAAACGTGTGGATATTATCGCTACCTGCCGAAATCGCCCGGATACGCATTGGTTATCCGACATACGGTTATTTGTTTGTACAGTCTGTTCGGATAAGTTTACTGCGTTGTTGCCTAATATTATTTTGTATGTTACCAGCATATAAGCAGAGCCATGTAAGGTAAGGAGGATTAGATAGCTCGGTAGATATCTGAAGTCTAGGCTTAATATAACCATTTCTCTATCCTTTTTCAAAAGGATCGAGGGCTGACTTGTGTCCCTTATCGACGAAACCTTATTAACACATAAGATTAATATTTAAAGTCAAGAATGTATTATATTTTTTCCTAGCAACGATTACTACACAACAGTACAACGATTAATTACCTAGCCTAAAAGCAATTAAATGCAAAAATACACTCGACAAAAATAAACATCGACAAAGGGTACTATATCATTTTGACAAGTAAGTAAACAGAAATGTCGCATAGCGCGAAACTAGAACACCCGCTATAAGGTGTTATTATCGAGACAAAGCGGTATATTTGTCTATCACGATAATCTGTGGACTGCTCGTTTCAATTCCGTGTTGTGTAAACGCCCTAATGGACTCCGGTAATGTGACACGCTTGACGATTTTACTCACAAATTGTACGAAACTCTATTACAATCTAATGACAGCCACCGTCTAATTGCAAGGTTATTACGTTTGTTGTGCTCGTGGGTTAATGATACCGCTCTGTAATTATTGGGCGAGGTGAAACCCTGAAGATGTGTCGAATTGAATCGTCGGGCGTAGTGTTGCCAAACGAAATTATGTAAAGAAATGGGACATTATTTTTTAATTTAAAATGCAATACAAAATTGTTTTTTGTTATACAATACAATTTTCGTGGAAACATAAACTCATTTTTAAATGATAACAAAATAAAAAATACGTGTTTTTCTTGGTAATAGCCGACCAATTAGCCAGTCGAGAGAGTTGCATTGCCGCCCAAGAAAGGAAGAAGAGGAAGGAAAGAAAAACTTATCTGCTGTATGAAAAAACACGATTTAACAATATACCTTTCTTCGTTACAGGAACTAAAATTATGGCAACAAAAGTATTATAGGCAATTACTAATAAAAAAAATCAAAATCTGAAAAGTATGAAGCCTGGTAACACTAGTCGAGTTGGTAATGGCGGCAAGGATTGCCGGATGCGCGCACTCGATTCGAATCATCCACGTATCAATGAAAGCGGCCGATTAATTTTTAATAATCGCCCCCGGCTACCTTAAAATTGCCGGTTTACTTTGTACTCGTCCATACCTATCAATCAACTGTCGTGATATTATAGGATAAAGAATTTCAAAATTTTGGCAGGTTACTCATCGAGCACATGGTGCGACCTCATGGTAATTGTGTCTTGCACAAGAGAAGGAAGAAATATTGAAATCGACTTTTCAACAGTTTTAACAAAACATCAAAGCAGCAATTAAGAAATATTTATCTTTTTCAGCAGCTAAGTCAATATTTATTTAATACATAAACACAATGATAAAATCGGAATTGGAAAGCGCAACAAAATTACTAGATCCGCTACAAAAATACATTTCGAAACAATTTGTATGGTCTAGTGGGCGGGCACCGTGAGTTTACGTGTGCATAAACACCATTACACAAAGACAAATAAAGCTCGTATCTGTGTTGCCCTGGGTATAACATTTCTAAATAATTATTTTTGCGTAGTGATGTGTTAGTTAACATTTTTCTTTATAGAAATATTATATCTCTTCTTTACCGATTTCGAGAGGCGACTGTTTTTTGGCTTTTATGTAGGTAATTTACGCAAATCGTGGCTACGAAATGAAATGAAATGAAATTTATTCGAAGTTGGTTTTTTACAAACACTTTTCGAAAGTCTATCTACGCCATCGCTTCGACAAATCCCTACCGTGAGTAGTCTTGGAAGAAGAAGCGGCAAGAAACTTCCAAGAAGCTTTTTTTGCTACTCACATTACAGATAGCACTTACTACTACTTACTAGTTAGAATATTAAACTCATGTCCAAGCATTTTTATCTTTAAAATAATCATCAAGTTTGTAATAACCTTTACGTTAGTACTCACTATGTATAATTTGATAGTTTGGTACTAGTTGTAGGTATTTACAGCGAAACTCCTAATATTGAGAAGTTAAAACCTTATTCTTCAGAATAAACGCAGGAATTATTGAACAAATTATAAAAATAAAACCACAAAAACTGAATTAAATACGTATATACTCGTATTCAATTTCAGACATATTCTATATTAGTAACGGATTTTCTTAAATTCAAACAAATATTGTAAATCAAATTAAATCAGTATGAAATGGTCATAACCAAAAGACTGATTTGGTTTTGTATTGTAATCTGAATTTGACGGATATCTGATTTCGGCTACGATTACAATGAGCCTTAACATCCCTAGCCACTACACATTGTCACGATTGTCATCAGGTAGGTTTCACATGCTTTAAACATGAAATATGGAAACCGGTGTAATTCCTCCTATCGGACAATCTCCGAAAGATCTAGAGCGACGAATATATTTCGTGAATAATTTAACGCACAATGAACTGACAACTACCTACTTTATTGTTGGTGGAATAAATGATTATGTGAAAGCCAGTTTCACTGTTATATCGAGTCAATTCTGCTTTTGATAGCTTTTAAATTGATCTGCACGAGGGTTCCGGGTTCGAATCCCGGAAGCATTTTGTATCCGTCATCTAGTTTAAAAAATATTTTCAGTGTCTATAATACAATCAAAGTGCAAATGGATATCACGTGATGTTAATGGATCAATACCTACAGAAGAAAAACGACCACTTACCTTAAAAAAAAACAAAAAAAGCAGGCCTTAGGACGGTAAGTGGTTATAGAAGTCATGAACTTCGTAACACCCATGGCATCACCAATGCTTTAGCTGGCCCAAAAAAAACCTGGAGACCCCTTTTAAAACTGGCCCTACAATATTGTGTCTCACATCGAGCACATTTCAAGATTGATTACCTATCACTCTTTGACTGGAGCAGAGGGTGATAGCAAACCAGTCAAATAAAAAATATGTGTGCGGTCGGGTGACCCCTTTTGAACGAATTTCCATACTCTTTTCTTTCAACTCAACTTGAACATTAAGGTATTGGGGTGAAATAAACATGTATAATTTACAAAACGCTTAATAATACGATTAATAAGTATTTCAGGCGCAATTACAGTTTATAAACATGATGATGATGATGATGATGAACCTTATGTCCAACATGAATGACGTGTCCTTTACATCCCTATGTCCATAGACAATATCAGTATGATTTCTGTCAGTTATATATGTCCTACCGCGATCCTGGTGTAGGAACTTTGTTCTAAAAACTCTTTAACGAGAATGAGTAATATCTGGATTATGACGGCGGGTAGCCCAGCTACCTTCAAACGGTAGAGCCAGGCGAGCAGGCGGACCATTGCCTGGTCCAACCAGCTTAGGTACTGCAAGAACTTCTATTTAAGGATGAAGAGCACTTTAACCCAAAGATTTAAAACGTTTGCATCCATAGTTGTACCTACTTTGTAGAGGGCTTGTACCCACTTAAAGATAAACAATAGCTCAACCCAAAGATTTTAAAAGTTATAGAACTGTATGCATTGTATATGTAGTTACACTCGAAATTCCCGTCGTCACATGTCACGGGGTCGACATATTCAACGTTACAGGAGCAAGGTTTAGTTGGGACAAAGCCGGCCGGCCCCGTAACCGTAAATCAGTCGTTTTGTGAGAAATAGAGGAAAATAAAATGTCGTGCCCGCAACTAGCCGAATCCGCTTACATTTTTGACTTTAGATTTAGTAAGTATCCGGGCTACGTAATCCGTGCATGAATTGTGACGTGATAAAAGTATTTTTATGTTCTAGAGCCTTTATGCACCTGTTTGTTGGATGTAAGATGACTAAATTCGAGAGGCATTCTGCCCAGTCGACCACGACGTTCTAACCTTTAGAATGAGTGATGTGAGTATAATAATAATTCTTGTTGTCTCAAGAAAGTAAAGCGAATTAATGCTCTGCCTTTATGTAGCCTGCTGTTTTCTGTAGGTACATTTTTCTCTGGGTTTTACTCATTTGACTAAAATATCGGACCGTACAAACCGATTTAAAACTCGGGTGGATAAGGAACGGTTCTTAATTTTAAATCCGGCTTTTTGTTTAAATTATTACACCTATTAAGCGAGAAGTAGGAAGACACGTTCGGCCATTAAAGGCAGTCTTAAGCACGGACCTGGCTGAAGCGTAGGATATTATCGCGCCGCTTGTTGCCCGCGTAAAATAATAATGGCCGAACTTCCGGTGCCGGCGGCGCGGAAAACTTAAGCGAAAAACGCGGGAAACGCCCCCGGTGCCACTTAACTTTGTTAAGTGCTCGGATGTGACGTCACACAATTTATTAACACATTCCTACCTTTGGTGAACGCTAATTTTTACATTTAACGACACTTTCCACTGTTCACGCTATGTTCATTCACAATTACGCGATTCCGTAGACACTTAACATTTCTGTAGAGTGCTTTTAATCACGCTCTTTAATTTTTAGACTTTTATAATGGACAGTTTGCAGTAAAGAAACGGCTCGTTCACGTTTTATTTATTGCGATTTCAATGGGCACTCGTAATGCCATACGTCTGCAAGCATATATGTAGGTACCAACTTGTAAAATAATATATTTATTTATTTAAAGTAACTATTATGAGTAGATAAGTAGGTATCTTATACTAGAAAATGTTACTTAGGTATTGCAAAATTAGATCGCTACACCTAATTTACAATCTCAGATTTTTTGGCTTTCTTTATCTTAGAACGTATAACTATGCTACAATATAAAAATACATTTTTCTCTGTTAATTTTGTTATTGATTAAATCATTATGTGCACCAAAATAACCGACCGTTTCTATTTCATTCCTAGACTGACTAATCTTCAAAACGAAACAGAGACGAAACCCCGTAAATCATGGCATCCGACACGACAGGTAAAACTTAAAACTGCTGGACAGTGCAAACAGGGTAGGAAAATCAATAAGCGAGACCGCAGCGTCGCGTCCACTCGAATAAATACTAGCGGACTATCCAATAAAACACGCGAATCGTTTACAATTAAAGCTTTAAATCTGCAATAGGTGTTGCCATAAATCGGAACAGAAAACAATCAGCGGGGTCGCGTCGTTCGCAATTAGCGCTGCGCGGCTCGATAAATTTGCATTAATGCTCTCGAAAAATCCGAGCGGCAATAATTTTCGCGTGCCATGTGTTGTGTCAGGGTCGCCATGTTATCGGGAAAATGTAGGAAAATCGTGTATAGAAAAAATGCATTGTATTGTTGGTGACTCCTTTCCACAGGTACTTTCAAATAATTGGGATATTTATTTAGTGTCTTAATTTAAATATTATTTTAAAATGGTAGTGTTTTTATTTATTATTTTAAACACTTGAGCGCTTACAGCTTAAGTTAGTGTTGAACTTAGGATACAATATTTTCATATTGTTATTGACGTTTCAAAGTTTATTGTTCATATTGGAAATAAGAATAAAATACTTTGTCTTCTATAAATTCATCTATAAATCTCTAAATGGGATAATAATATATGGTCATAACTCGGTGTTCATTTTAGGTAAGAAACTTCTTAACTAAGTAGTTTAAAACAAATAGCAACGGTTTGACGTGACTGTTTCCACACAACTGAAGTGGCTTAAAGATAGAGGGTCGAAAGTTTTTAAGTCACATTGAAGGTCGTCTAAAGGCTTAACGAAGCAAACAAAACGGCTAAGAGAAGACCCTACTATCTAACGATAATGAACACGGGAGCGCTCATAAATAAATTCAATTAATCAATTAATTAATTATTTTTAATTCAACTCTCGATCGCCACTATAGTTATTTATGCCAATTATGACTTAAATAATATGTATTGGATTCATCCATATCAGTAAAAATATTGTTAACATAGAAATCACTTAGTGAGTAATAAAATCATGTACTAAGTGCATTATTAGCAACGGTAAATATAAAAACACAAAAAATATCGACAAATACACAACACTAGATTTTTCTACGTTGCAGATACCCAAATGAGACATTAGGACAACGGAGGGAATATATAAATAGCTTTTGTATAAGTGTTTTCAAACCGAGAATCGAATGCGAGAACTTTCACGCGGCATCATTACCAAACCATAGACTAAACATAAACTAAAATATACATCATGGTCTTTAATACTTACGAAAGTTACGAATACCTTTAGTGCACAAACGTACAATAAAGATACAAAAATGCCTGACGTGTCTCCTGGTAAGTGTGACACATGGCGACTGTTGCCGACAGTGCTGGCACTAGCTGGCCCGTGCTGCCTGACGCCGCGCCGCTATATCGAGCTTTCACACTACCTACAGTTTTTCTCGACTCTACTTTCGTTATTTATTGCCAGCGTTGCTAAAGCCTTCTGTTGTTCACTGAATTTTCAGGGAAATATATGTACTGCAAAGGTGTTTGCTGATTCGAGTCTGGAATGGCGCTTCGAAGTTGTACTTCTTTTAAATGTAAAAAAATGTTTTTTTTAAGTAAATGAAGTTTTGTATTTTAACGAGAATTGTGCACACTTTTGTTATGTCATTAATAAGAAATTAATTAGTCAGACTCAATAATAAGCGTAGCGACTATAATATTAATAATATATAGGTAATATTTAGTATAGGTAATAAGTTGTTTATAACACAAGACAAGACAATAAATAAGCGAAAATAATCATGTAAGTATCATTACCCGTCAATTTCGCAAATCTGAAAAGATAGTAGTTTGCGCTGTTTAGTATTTTTGTAAGAGATATCGAAGGTTGAAAACCTCTTCTTTGAAGAGGTGATAATTTTAACAATTCAGACAGTTTGTTGAATTTAATTTATCTACATTTGAATTTGTCATACATACATACAATTTCTCACGAAATAAGTAATAATTGATTGTAATTGATGATTTACTCATGATAATCATCTGTACATTTCAGTCGGTATTTAACAAAACAACAAGAATGTAAGTAGGTACATAACATAGAAGTAAATAAAAGACAATAACATAAATAGCACTAAATGTTCAAGCTAACGAAATCATTATTCTAATGTAGACGTAATGAAACCAGTTTGTCTGATATTGTATTCGTAATGAGGTTTTAATTATACAGATGGCTATTGGGAATTCATGATATTACTAATTTTGGTGCGTTTAGTGTGAATGTGGGCGGTGAATCAATTTAGCATGCTAACTATCGTCTCTCCCGGGGCGCTAATAGTTTCCAGCACCCACCTCCGAACCTCCAGCCCATTACAACAAGACGTTGGCGTATAAATGTCCAAATTTATTTATTATCCACCAATCCGTGCGGCTCTTCACGCTGCATTTTCCACGCATTAGGTTAATCGCTGTTTGCTAGTACAGTCAGATGCGAAATTCGTATAAGTTACGAATTTTAGCTGAAGTTCGACTAACTGTGTGGTACTTTATAACTTCATTATTATATCGGCAGAATATTGTTTTAATTTATGTATTCTGTTTTAAGCTCAACATTTTTAAATATTTTTTACTACATAAAAGAGACCTGAACTCGGCTGCGCACACAGAATAAACAAAAGTAATAGTTGCAACCAAGCTGTGGCCGAAATAGAAACTTCACACTACGTTGATAACTTTTTGGAAACATCTATTACATGCAGGATTTATCGCGACTTTTCTTTACCACTTGACATTTTTTGCAGGGACCAAAACTTTACTAAATAATTCTTATTATGCCTTTTGTGCGTCACTGTACTCCATAACAAGAATCAAGAGACGACCGCTGGGTTCCACAACTTACCAGTCTGCTAATAGATGCAAATATGAAATCGATACCAAAGTTATTGATTTCTGTTTAATACAGTCGTTATTTAAGAATTCTGTTAAAATGATATTACTAAAATCCATCAGGTATTAAGTCCGTCCATTGTAATCTAGTTTTTTAAATATAGGGACTATAAAGGGGGAATAAATATTAAAACAATTCAGTTTCAGTTCAGACACATCATTTGTATACCCACTAACATTTTTATGGTAATAGTTTTGTTGTAATATCGCTTGATAGGATTTTGCCACGGAGTCATTAAAATTATGGAAACAGAGCCTCAGATACTCATGAGGATTACTTCAACCATAAAAGATCTCTGCTTCGTTTCCAATGTTGCTTACGAAGCACCAGCACTACATAACTAAGCGCTTCAAAATTGTTTACCCCGCGTGGCTCACTCGTATTGTTAAATATTTATAGGACGTCATAAAATGGGACAACAGAGGAGCAACACGCAACATCTAAAAAGTAAAAGAGCATCTTTCAAATTTTGTAGAGACGTTAACAGCGATATTAAATAACATCTCTATCCACTTTGAAGGGCATCGTAAAATGTATGGTAGGTAGTCCTGGATGGGCAATGACGCCAGCCCGGAAGAGGCACTCTGCGGGAGGACACCCTAGTATGTGGTTAATATATGAAAATATTCAATTTTATAACTTTCCGTGCCGATAACATCTCAGCCTGTCGATTTGATGTTTTCGGCGGTAAGGTAATGTTACACCCCGGGCAGTGAATGGTGCTGACTCCACGCTGCGCGCGCGCTGCGAAACTCGTAACTTAGCACTTAATCATTTACACGGACGTTTTATAGTGTCCTACGGGCCCCTAGCTCGCTCGACCTCGCTCATAACGTCACCTCGACTAATATACAGCTTGTAAATAGAATTTGCTACTCCATCTTCCTGCGTAACTTATGAACAAATGGTGCTTAAGGTTTTTTTATATGTGTATTTATGGATACTTGTTTTTAATGTTTAGGTTCTATGAATATTGTCGTTCTTAAAATCTGTCCCTCTTTCATTGACTTTTAGTTCAAGTTCCTAATTCTTTGTACTTAGTTCAAATTTAGGACTATAAGTTATGTTTACTAAACTTTGAACGTTAAATGTTGTTTGCATGGAGTTTGCTTTAGCTTGAGCATAAATATTACGCTTCGCAATTTGGTATACACAAAAAGATAAAGCCATACTTCATGGTGTGGTAGTTACAAAACGTTGAATGTGGACACGTAAAAGGGCACAGAGCGCAGTTGTCATAAGTCAGGCAGCTGACTGAGGCGGGGCGATAAATTAGAGGTCGTTTTGCCTCCCGTGTAGCCTCAGCCTCAGTGAGTCCGGTCACCGTGCGTGGGACGCCGCGGTCTCTACTAAATCTAGACTTTTCTCAATGGCTTAGTATTGTGTTACACGCTAAATGTCAAATTTCAACGAACGAAAAGAATATTATAATTTCTACGTATTTACGACACGCTCATTGTTCTCTGTAACCTGATAAGTTGTTTATAAAATGGGTACTAAGACCAACGACGCACGATTTAAATTGTTTTGTTAGTAAATACTCCTTTAATTCCTTACTGGCTGTCATACTGTAACGAATTAAAAGCGGTGTTATCATATATCGCTATCCAGTAGCCAGGTATTTTGTCAATGGGCATGAGTCGAGATGCTAAGGTGCGGATAATCTCCTCCGCGAGCGACGTCGCGAGTGTGCCTGCAGCTCGACGTATTGTGCCTCGGACCAAATTATGACTGCAGCAACAAAAGACCTGTTAGTCAACGGACGACTACCTACCACACCGGCCCATAACACAGTTCATTATTTATATTAACAGTTTAGCAGTCAGTGGCCACTCGCTCGATCCGGACTTATAGCTGCGTGAATATGCGTGGGCTTTATTCTGACCCTTGTTAAGCGCTGAGGATATTATAAAAATGATTCCTTTAACCGAGCTGTGACACTCGCTGGAAATTGGTTGTTTAATTTATGATCATCATAAAAAAGGATTCGAAATCGTACGGGCTGGAATTTCATTCATAAGAAGGCAGAGGCGTTCGGACTTTATGGATGGATGTTTTCATTAATTTAAGGTGGATATTGAGGATGCTCGGGTAAGGTATCGAATGCGGTGGTCGCAAGGGATCGCCTGTTCGAAGATTGGTATCTATCGACGCTCGTGCTTCGACTACTGTAAAGTAACACTTAATATTTATTACTACGTATGACATATTTCTAAACGCATTAATTACGGACTTACCTACTCGTATATCTTTTGTTTTGCTCGTAGAGTTTATATATTTTTTCAAACGGGATGCGGATTACAATTTGGCAATTTAAGATATGAACTTTTATACGCTTGAACGAAACCTGACATCATTCCACCGGAGTCAAGTGCGTGAGTTAATTTATTACGGCGATCAGTGGAAAATATTTCTTAGACATTTCAGAAGAGCGGTCATTAGTCACTTGAAAGCGATCGGTGGAGGCGCTTAGGCACGGCGGGTGTGTTGCGGCTCTTTCGGCGTCTGTGTGACCAGCGCGGGCGCATCATCAGATAAGCGACAAATAAGTCGATATGCGCTCCAAATAAGCCCCAATAGGCATTAGTCACCCCGTGACCGACCGTGGACCGTACCAACCATACCGACAGTTCGGCTAATCCACTCAAAACGCACGGAGACATTTGTCGGCCCGCGCCCGACCGAGTGATCGATAGCGCTACTCGCCACAAAGCGTTAGATAAAAGCCGATAAGTCTGAAGAAATATGACGCGAACAAAATCGAGAGATATACGTAATAAGATAAAAGTCAAACAATGATTCGACCGCGGATTCGCCGCGGCATAATTTATGTGACAACGGGTGATGGACGAGCGGCGACTTTCGGTAAACTATTTACATACGGCGGCCAGCGTGCTGTCGGATTGGGTTCCGTTGTGACAGAGGGTGGGGCTTAGTACCGAAAACAAATGTCACTGTTATTTATTAGGTTACACGACTATTAAACCTTAGAAGGGAATTAAGTTGCAACGAAAGATACGAATCATGGACTTCAGATTTTTTTGTTTGCGAAACAAAATGGTCTGTGTTTGAAATTAGGTACTGTTATGGTATTTCTGTTGATGTCTGTGCCTTTGAAATAAAATAAGGACATGCTGTGAAATTAAAACCTCAAAGTTACGTTGCTTTGAAAGACTTAACTTGTCACACATTTCTAGTACTTTAGGGCAAAGAAGGTTCTCAGAAGGTTCCCTCAGGAAAGGGACTTTAGTTATGGGTAGTTTCAGTGACTTTGGTTTTCGTCACAGATGTCCACGTTGGACTCCCGAGCAGGATGGTCGGGTCTGGGTTCAAATCCTGCACACACCTCTAATTTTCAATAATGATGTGCGTATTTGATTTTAAAGATCACTTGCTTTGGTGAAGGAAAACATCGTGAAAAACGGCACATCGGAAAGTTCTCCATAATGTTCTTAAAGATGTGTCAATTCTGCCATCCGCATTGGCCAGCGACGTGGAATATGGCATGTACCCCTCACATTGTGGAAGGACATCCGTGACCAGCAATGCAACCCATTATACAGTTATTATGGTTATGGGTTGCGATGATGACAGCTATCCAAGAGCCGCATTTACAACGCTACAGACTGTTTTCTTCATTGAAAAAACCCAATAAAATCTTGCCAGCACGGCATGCAATTAAACCCAGCATCTTAAAGCGAGATTGCTTCTTAGTTGCGAAGGCGAGTGACAAGTAAATCAAGAACAGTACCGCAGCGAGGTCTCTAATTGAATCAAGTGCTCGCGGTCTCGCCGGCGCGCGGCACTCGGCCGACAATTCCCTTAGCACGTCAACTTAGATTGCTTCCTCGTGTCTTCTCAAATCTGGTTACAAGCTCGCTCCTCTTAAGACTGGTAAAACGAATTTTGAAGTCAATTTGTCCGTAAAATGACTTTTAATGTTAACAAAAGTCAAAACATAAGAATAGGGTTGACTTCTATTTTTGTTCATGGACTGCACTTTTGGATGGATTTTCTAATTGAAATATTGAACAGAACAAGGCAGTTGTGGGTCAGAGGAAAAAGTAGATAAGCCACCTAATGGTAAGTGGTCACCGTCGTCTATAAACAAGACCAACACCTGAGAAGTCGCCAAGTACAATGCTAGGCTATAAAGAAGTAAATAATCTTTTTACACCTTTTTGAAAAACCCCATAATGTTCTGGGAAGGAAGCTTATTCCACTGTTTTGCACGTGGCATAAAGGTCTTCTGACACCAATACCCCGGTCATCAGGTTACACAGTGAGAGAGGAAGGTTGCTTGCGATTCATGCATTCATAGAGCCTCTTACATTATACCCTAAACTGTCGCCATACATTGTATTATTGCAAATCTGCTTAGTCGTGTAACCAATGCAATTTATTATTTGCGACTGTATGTTATTAAAAGCACTGTCTTTTTGTACAGTATTGTAGGGGTCCTTCGAGTTGTCACTGTTAAAGGGCACACATTACGGCGTTCGGAGTCGGGTCGTAGGTGAAAACGTTAGCCGAGCGACAATCCCCGCGGAGACAGCGTCGAGGCAACTTTGCTTTTTATCTGCGTTCCTCGCCGCGCTCGCTCGACCGTGTAATTGGATGAGAACGACGCGATCCCAATAGCGTGCCCTTATCTGTTCGCGGCAAATCCACCCCCCTTGCCCCCTCCACCCCCACACACCCGCGACGCCCGCCTGAGCACCGGCAATAAGTTTTTAGTGAGTAATTCAAGATAACCCCTTGATGTTGTTCATTTTCACACTTCCTTTCGCGAGAACAGCTCTTTATTGCCTAATATGTATCTGTCTCATCGCCGACGGGAGTCCCCGAGCGCGGAACTTCGCCCCCTCCGTGATGTTAATGCGATCGCCTTCGACCCTCCTATCTGGATAATGATAATTGCTTTTTCCGAAATTATTGTTTGATGTTGTCGCTTAATGTCGCTAGCAAAGTTTCGGAAATGGAGTTTAGAGTTCACGGCGCGGCGTTAACAGATACTTTATTTGATTACATTACTTTTCAAATCGATTCCTGTGACACGTAACACTGTGACACTGTTTGTGAAACGTTTTAAAACTTCCAACTCGTTGTTAAGCGACAAATTTATGTTGACCGTTCGGAGGAGACCGCATTTGAAAAGAGATTAAAAAGATCAGGTCGTGTGTGGAGGGTGATAGAGGTTCTTTATTTTTAAAGTACTAAAGCGGGAGGCTGCGAATTGTCGTCGTATTAGTCGGTATCAGATGGGCGCTGGGCAACTGGGCACCGATCTCCCCCTGCGCCCGCCGGAGCCTCCCACCTCTGTTTAAATCCATCTGTTTTGGTTTCGCTTTACCAGCGGATTCTTTTCGAGACAGTTTGTATTTCTAATCCAGGAATAATATATGTTTGTATTGGATATGCTGTGGAATACTATCGGGACTAATTTTACTTTTGTAATATGGTAGTTATGGCGATAAACGTATCCGTAAGCAGTTTATTTCGGTTATTATCGTTATGTGATAAGAGTTAAAATTTTTTATAAAACGAGAAATGGGCAATGAAAGGGCAATGAAAGTGCCCCAAAATATTTGTTGTAAAATACCTATTAAAAATCTGGAAGAAATTACACAATTTTTTATAAAACGAGACCAATATGCTCTGATCCTCTACAATCATGAAGACGCACCAAGAATCGTGATAGATTGAATCTTTAACTCATTGTGGATTTTACAATTATGATACGAGTACTCACGACATGTATTTTGTACGTCGATATTTCGACCCAGTTGTATCGAAAAAAAATTGAATATTAGATACTGTTGTTGTAAATAATTTAAATAAGCTTGGTAAGTTCAAAATACAATGCTTCCTGGTGTGGGTCGGAAGTTATATGGCGCTTGCGAAGTGTCGTCATAACGTAGAGCAATCTGATTGTCCGCGGGGAGGCCGGGGGGCACATCGCACTCGGCCGCGCGGCCATCTTCAACAGTACTTTGTCTCACGTAATGTTAACGGTTTAATGAATGTACATAATAACACATTTAAACCAGAGTAAAGGTAGCAGGTTCGATTTCTGAAGTATTTGTGAAGTATCTATTAATTGTGTTTGTCCATGCCATTCGCGACTCAAGGGAAGATCATTTAAGTGTCCTGCTTCCTCTTCAGTCGGCAACGCGTCGGTAACACTTTTAGGGTTATATTTCACCGGTACACCATGGCGGCGCGATCAGTTGCGCCACCGTGGTGTCCGTAAGCTACCAAACTAGACACCATACAGACACCAGAGTTGCCCCACCACACAGAGACAGTATCAAAATGGACCTTGAAGACTGTCACTGGCGGCCGGACTGGCGGCCGAGTGAGTGAGACACCATGTAGCGCTATAGTAATTAGTGGTGGCGCGACCAGCGTGGCGGCGCAACTAGTAACATTCTGTGCACGTGTCCGAGTTGGTCGCGCCGCCAAATTGGTTGCGCAACCAAACGGACACCAGGTGAGTAACTCTCTATAGAGCTGTATACATTTTATTGGTAGCGGCGACTGGTTGCGCCGCCATGGTGTCCCGGTGAAATATAGCCCTTAGTTTCACTGGTGACAGCAGGTAGTTCATCTGCATGTTTGTTGGCTGTTTACATAAAAAAGTTACTTTAGTAAATTACTAATAAAATAGATATTTATACAACACTTTAGTATTGCGATGTATTAATATGCTTATAAAAATATATAAAACTTAAAACATTCCTGCGTTCTTCTCTTCGTACGCTCTTACTCCTCGTAGAATATCTTGTGTTGATTACTCGACGCCCCGATTGCCAGTGTTAAATAATTTCCCTATCATTATTTAACTATTATTTTACGTTCTAATTCAACTTCCACCGACTCACTAATAAACATGTTACAACTTACAACTTTACTAAGCTCTGAGATAAATGCCTCTGTCTTTGTTTCTTGAGACGATTCGGGAAGGAATATTATGACAAAACTTAAAAATATACCAAGTTTCATCTATATTATTATTCTATTATTTATTAATAAGGACTAAGTTTATTATTGATTTGAATTAAATATAGGTTCATTGCGACTATTAATAAAATATTCACTAACAAATTGATCAAAAGATGTCAGTCTCATGTCCTCTGGTGCACACGTTGACAATAATTCCATCTAATTGCGATGAAACGCACGCTCAGTCCGAACAACCTTACGATGTCCTCAGCTCACGTCGCCATCTCTCATTTAGGGTCCAAAAAGTTTTTTTTCCATTCGTTATTTTGAGTGAAATTGCGAGAGCATTAAGTTGAGTATAGGGTGGGACGCGGGGCCTATTACCGACCGCCTTATAATCAGCGAACCGCTCTGCGTGCACACTCGAAACACACATATTAACGTCAAATTAATTTGTTCCCGTCATTTTCCTGCGAACCTTTACGCCAAACCCGCTGCTGTTGCTACATTTGTGATAGAAACCGGATTTATCTTCGACAATAATAAAGGTACATGTATAATATATGTGTCGCTTAAGGCATATTGTAAGATTACAATAACTTTATTATATCGCATAATTGAAGCACGATCTAACGAACTACTTTTGCGTAATAACTGCTCATGATAGTTATAACAAGCGCGGCAATTGCTCCCAGCAATCTGCTGTCGGTGCTCCAATCCTATAATTTTCTAAATAACATTCTCACTCTAAACATGCAATTTGGGTCGGAATTTGCATAAAATTGGTCTAAGCATTTGACGCGATCCGACGTGTTAAAATTGGCAGTGTACTAATTTACGATCAGTTCTACATATGAAAATTATTTCAACGTCGATGTAATTTGAAATTGGGGTTCTATAAATCGGACGTCAGGTAGAGATTCGGAGTTCTCGTTGATTGAAGGGTATCGGTGTCTATAGGATAGTTTTTACTTGTTGGGTGGCAATAATTAGTCAGTAACACTTTATTACAGTCTAAATAATGACGGTAAGTGGGTGAGAGCGCGGCCGGTGGCGTGTCTCCGCTCTGTAATCTGGTGCCGGCCCCCAATCACGCATTTCTCACCCGGCGCGTTGAAAAAATAATACCTCCGAAGATTTGTCTATAATTTACTCTCGCCGCCGCCGTATGCGTGCCGCGACCGCTCGCCCGGCCGCAGACAACGTGGCTGCACATTTGCCATACGTTTTAAATTAAATTCTCGTTCTTATTGATATGCTGACTGTACTGGAGAACTTTAACATTTGATATATTCTTACTGTACACATGTAAAGGAATAATTCAATGGTCAGAATAGCTATAAATGTTACATCTTAAAAAATAGTTTAACTACTCACAACGGATAGAATAATTTCAAAATTAGATTCGAAGTTAGAATGCGGGTCTCCCTTATTAATACACCGAGCTCATACCACACAAACGTTACTACTTTTTAGATATTAAATTGCAACAATAAATTAAAAATAGAACAACAAAAATATTTCATCTATTAGGTATGTCAAATATTTTATCAGTCACGTGATACTTTAAGGGATTCATAAAAAATTGAATTCCGATGATGAATCACCAAAAAAAATCTTTTCTTGCGCTGGCGATACCATCAAAAATCCGGTAACAGCCTTGTCTTACATGAATGAGCGTCGTCGGATGACTTGGACGTTGCAACATCGCGCGTCAGTAGCCGCAGAGCAATCACTCAATGGTTTGACAGCCGACGGTGGACACGATGTGTGGTCGAGTACCATTTGAACGTAACATGTCGTTTTATCATTCATTTAACAAAAGCCTAATGAACAGACTGACCTCAGAGTTCCTAATCTCAATATTTAATTATACAACTCGTTACTAGATAATATGTAGAGGAGTTTCCTATGCTATTTCTTCTGCTTTAAGTTAAGCAATTCTTCTTTTCAGCCGTTATAATAAGGCCAGCCGTAATAAGTAAAAATAGAAAAAATAAATACATCTTTAAAAAGATAATCGTCATATCGTAATCTTATACACGATACGACGATACAATTATATTTAATTTTACAAATATTATTTATTTGTACACTATACAGGTACATACAATACAAGATCAATGAATTTCATTTGCGGTCGGTAACATTGATTCCAATAAATTAGTATGAACTTTATTTTAATTTATATAAAAAATGGATACATTTTAGGTAAATTTTATCGACAATGATATACAATATTTTGGTGGTTTATGTCAAATGTCCAAACAGTGTTATGATGGTCAAAGATGATATGAATAGAATAGAAGGAAGTAACAGCATGAAATGCATTATCCCTAATATTCATAAACACATTCTATTGTGACTTTTTATGTAACATTGCGAATAAAAGAAATCACAATCAACGCAGACAAGTATTCATTCATTCATTGTCGGTTACGCGTAATCCCTATTGAAAGTAACTGTCACTCAAATGTCAAAACATTACTCGATGTTGAATTTCGCGCCTAATTTTCCATAGAAATGGGAATTTTAGATGCGGTTAAAACGCAACTTAACAAGGATATGGCATACATTTTTCTTTATGTGGTTTATTATTATAGGAATAAATTGATTTCATTAACGAGGTCCGTAAAATGAAAATATTATGAGGAAATTGTTTTGATACACATTTTGCCTGCTGTACCTACCTAACTTTTTAGTATGCGTGAGAGCGTATTCATGCGACATATTCTGTGACAATTTCAGGTGTCTACCAACGTGTTTATAATTATACTCTTTGGTGTCTACCTATTTCCGTTCAAGATACATATAATACATTTGATAAATTACCCTTGATACATATTATACATTTGATAAAGTTTATTTTAAAGAGCAAGTGCCACAAGTAGGTAAACTAGGAAGCGCTAATGTGTTTGTTTTGTGTGTAGAAGCGCTCATAGCCCGGCGGCTTGCGTCGATCTCAAGTGATCAACAAAGTTAAGCAACAGCGGGCGCGGTCGGTAGTTGGATGGGTGACCGCTAGTGGCAAAAATTTCTTGAGCGCTTCCGTGCTTCGGAGGGCACGTAAAGCCATCGGTCCCGGTTGTTATCATTTGGTAGCAGTCGTTAAGCCATGTCGGATACCTTCGGGCGGCTTAAAATTTCCGACACTTGGGTTGGCCACTAACCCCTCCACCAATCCGCACTGGAGCAGCGTGGTGGAGTATGCTCTAGGCCTCCTCAGGTACGAGGAGAGACCCGTGCTCAGTAGTGGGCCATTCATGGGTTGTAGCCAATGTGTTTGTACATTTATTTTGTTTAAACAACCATGAACGTGTTATTTTAACGTAGCACTTATCGAAGTAGAGATGAAACATTCAGTCGATGTACCTCAGATAGCGGGCCCTCACGGGCCGCTTTGTGCTGTGTCGCGCCGTGACTGATCACCGAGTTTAGCTGCTTACTCGCTCGCCTTTGTTACAATGTACACGCTGCTTTTACAAAAGCCGACGTTTTTGTTACAGGAACACACACGTAACGATGTATGAACTTTTTCATGAGAGCTCGGCATTAAATATGCTATGATATCACTGTTATTATAAATAAAGTAGGTAATTAGTTAAACTGAAGTAGGAAGTAATTAGAAAGTAATTACTTAGTTAAGAACTTGTATATTTTAAGGTAATGATGAGAAACATGAAAATTTCTGATAATTCATGTTACTCGTAGTATTCTTGAAAGGTAAATGGTCGTCACGTCCATTAGAATATCTAAATCTATCTAAATAAGGGACTATCTAAATAGTGAAGTGATCTATCTAAATAGTGAAGGCTAAATTTGTATTTTGCATGTTAAATAAATTGTTAGCTGTACAAGTGACTGTCCTACTTTTTTCATATTTAATAATACAGCGGTATACATAGGTACAATCCGGGTAGTAAACTGGAAGGCTAACCTGACCCAATTTATCAGCGGTAGTTCCGATAGTGTTTGAGCGCCGTTAAGCCGGCAGTAATTGCGGCTTCCACGCCTTCTCGGATATCCCCGGATTGTTCGTCTGTATCGGCCTTTATCTTACCATTATCTTGTATTGACCGTGTGTGATGTAAGCTGTGGTTTTTGTTATTTTTTCCTTTCTATACAATGTTTGCCACTAAAAGGAAGAAAAAATGCAGCTTTGTCAATACTTACATACTCTTTCAAGAATTCATTTATTTTACGCGTACTCGCTTATAAGTATGGCGAAGTGAACATCGTTAGACAATTCATAATTGATAAATAATGGAGTGAGCCAGCGAGTGAGTCCGGAGCCAACGGGCCTTCACGAGCGCCGCGCGCGCCGTTACGGGCCCAATCCGTTTCGTTCTAGATTTATTTCGGAGCGTCTTAAACAGCTATCTAATATACAGGCTATTACTTAGTCACGGTTAAAACAGTTTAGCCGTGAACAATCCATGCAAGGTTGAAATATCGGCATCTTATTAATACATAGATCTTAGTATTGGTTTAACATGAGTATTAAATTACCTTCTTCTTATTTAGTCAGTCAGATATTGTATTATTACAGATTAATCAAGTGTTTTGTCAGTTTTGTTTAACTAAGCATTATGCGTAATGTAGGTATAAGTTTATTTTACTTTTTTATGAGATATCTCTTTAGTCCAGAACTACCCACTGCCCACTGTCAAAAGTAAAGTTAGTAAACAGCATTAATCAGGTAACTTATGTGATTAGTAGGTACACAAAAAATATTTTTAAGTTATTGCATAGCTTTTATCGCGGGCCTTGAGCGTGGAGACCGAATCCAGAAATTCCGTAACGAAAGAAAACTAACAACCCCAATCAGCGCCATCTAGTACCTTAATACGTATGGTACGTATGTTTTCTACAAACTAGATGGCGCTGTTCTGATATAACTATATAACTTCTAATAATTATAATTGCATAAGATGATAAAAAATGCTATGCAATAGCTTTACCGCGGCAGTCTCCGAGTGCCATTTACAGTTTTTTTTATTATGATAAGGTTTTTAGTTTTAAGCGTGTTAATTAATTAAAAAAGAGTACTTTTCATGTACAAATGAAGCACGTGGAATTCTGCTTCAGCTTTGGTTATTTTATCTAATAGGTATCAAAAGTCACTAACAAATATCCAATATAAATTCCATTTACATAATTAAATTCTAGGTCATTAACTAAAATTCCATTTCATCCAATTAAATTCCATTAACTTTCAGATTTCGTCAACCTACGGTATGACGAATTAGGCCTCAATCCCAGGGCTGTGCAAGTCACCCAGGCGTCGGTTGGTCGCGCGACTGACAAACAGAATGGTAGGAGCGGTCAGCGACGGTCACCGACAGTTACCGCCGTCACATCGCAACCATCATCGCCGATCATGATTTACGAACGCGCTGATACCCAACCAGCTGACAATCTCGACTCCACAGACAGATTGTGGAGGCACGAATTATTGTTGCATTCAGAGTCAGCTATTGTTTGTCGTGAATGTGATTTTGTTTAATTCACAATATACAAGTTACAATATTCAAGTGTTTCAGAAGTATCTACTGGTTTTTTTCCTTTAATCAAAGCTATAATGTATTCCTAATAATTATGTAATTCACTTCTTTCTAATAAAAAATAAGTCGGGCAATTTTACAACTTTTGGTAAAGTATAAATAGATTTTGTTTAAAAATGAAAACAATGGGTTTCCGTGTACATATGTTGCATTTATGGTGTATTTTTTTCTAGTTGGTGAAGGAATTTGTCCGACTTATTTTTCCAAGCCTCGGGTCTTTTTAATTTTTGTATGCCAACATTAATTATGCCCTACATTAAGTAACCTGTAATACAACTTTTTAAGATAAAATTCAAGAGAGAAAGAGACAGAAAAATATACATGTGTTCCAAATAGACGGGTTTGCACATTTATATGTTTACAAGACACCTTGTATCTAGATCTTAGAATTTAGGCAAAAATAAGCTCCCTGTCTGTGCATCAGCAACTCGATAGCGTGGTGACGTAACAAAAATATTTCGACTGCGTAACAGTCAAGTTATTTTCGGAGTTTATAATGAATCATGATTGATGTAACCAAACATGTAACTACAATTTCGAAATGGCACGCTTACAACGGGAAGCTGAAAAATCTATCAACACATGATGACACTGCAACTTAATGTTTGTTTATGGAAGATAGTTGAAATAAACTAAAATGATAAACGGAAAGTCATTGCAAGCCCAAATAGCGATTAGCACATATACTACGGCATTCAGGTGACCACCAAAGCACATGACAATAAATTAAGAGGTGCATGCAGGATTGAAAATTCAATCAGCCAGTCAGGAGATCAGCTATAATTTGCCCATCGTAATATGGCCTTCATAATCTTTAGTGTAAGGTAATATAAAAATAACCGATAAATATCAATTATATAGGCATTCATATAATATTATAACTAAATATAATATATGATAAAATTGATAACTAAATGTTAGATAATTTGAGGTGAAGTTGTGGTCGACTGACATTGATTAGTTGATGAATGGATACGAAGTTAAAGTTCATAGTTCAAAGTCTCTCAAATCAACTAATACTAGGACATAGATGCTCTTACGTGTTTTTATTTTGTGCTCACAAACGAACCACGTGATTGTAGGAACCGCCGACGCGTTGCGGACGAACTGATAGCATAGGAATTGATTCTAGAAGGAGGGTGGTTGCTGGCTTCAACACATTAATGGCCCACTACTGAGCACGGCCCTCTCCTTAAACCGAAGAGGCCTAGAACATACACCACCATGCTGTTTCTATGCGGATTGGTGAGGTGGTAGCCAGGCAATATACCTACCTAATACTCTCGGTTCTCGAGTACCGTCCGGGGTAACCTGAGTGATATCGTCCAGTCCAGCAACCCTCAACGGATGGGACCAATCGTCATAACCCTGTCCGTCAGCACTGGGAAAGTTGGTTGAATCATGGATAATTAGTTAATGTTAAATATGCCATGCTTCGAGGGCACGGTACCCATTGGTTTCGGTTGTTACCATTCTATAGCAGCTGTTAAATTTATCAAACGCCTACAAACACCATAACAATTAACGGAAACGGGA
Organism: Ochlodes sylvanus; assembly: GCA_905404295.2. Classification (NCBI taxonomy): domain Eukaryota; kingdom Metazoa; phylum Arthropoda; class Insecta; order Lepidoptera; family Hesperiidae; genus Ochlodes; species Ochlodes sylvanus. Next base: position 5,559,688 of record FR990125.1, on the reverse strand, counting down.
GAACCCACTAACCGAAAGCAGCAAGATGGAGTACGACGTATTAAATGTTTTATTTGTCTTTTTATGTAAATAGCCCACAAACATACAAACGAGCCACCTGATGGTAAGTGGTCACCGTCACCATCAGTAACACTAAAGTCATCATCGATGCGTAGCCAAAAAAAGATCCGGAGTTCCGGATCATTTAAAAAAATTTTACCCGCATTTTTATCTCCTTTTAATTTGAAGATTTAGAAGTCTGCCAACACATTGACTGAGTGCTCACCCTAAGTCCACGTCATTCTCGCACATGACGTATCTTGGTTAATTTGAAAGGCACTCATAAGGAAGCTAGAAAGAAACAAAAAAAACATGCTTAAAACCAATAGAGGTTACATTAAAAATATTCAGATACCCCTCAAGCTCACCCCACCTGCGTGACGCGACCGAAGATCCCACGTCAGCCCGCCTGTCCGATTAGCATCACTCGCGGGTCACTGTGCCGACCCACAAATTGAAATCTGTTTCGATATGCCGCCTCCGAGATCTAGCTGACAACGAACGCCTGACGGATTAGCGGCTGACTCAACGTGGAAATATTTATAGCACCCATTGTAGCGTAGCGTGTAAAATCAATCGAGATGATTGTCAGCACTCAGGGCTACTAATACAACCGATATCAATCGATCGAACTCTTAATTGATTAAACAATAAGACTCGCCCGAGCGGTCATTTCCTGCTTGATGAATATGTTTAATCGGAATTAAAAGCAGCGACGGTTACCAAACTTCTAACCGACCGGCCCTAGAGACTCCATTACGGGCAATGAAATGCCTATTATTATCGAGGGCCGAAAAGTCGATGCACGCGATGCAATTACGTGATTGGCGGTGTTCTGGCTGGCTCTGGGCTGCGTGATTGATGGTGAACATAATTAGAAAACACTTCAGCGTGTGTCTTCATCGGCGTAATCTTAATTGTGGGCAGCACTTACCTCGCTGACTCAAACAGCACGTGCCTGGCCGCTCTCGGCCGCGGCGTCGTGAATAAACACGCTAAACGAACTTACCGCGCACCATAAAACCAATATGAGATGTCGATTTAATATGAAGCTTTAGGTTTCGCACGTAGGTGTAGGTATCGTATGGAGAATGTACTCGTATGCCCGATTCGAATTTATGCTATTTCTGCCGATGGGGTAGGTAATTGTTAATTTATTTTGTATGAACGGTATAAACTTATCGTTACCTAAGCATACCTAATGTGCATTTAATTATTGTGCGTTGAAAAAGCTCTTTTGAAATGAAACGATTTAGGTAATAAAATTAAGATAGGCACATAGGTATTCAGTAATAAATAAACAGACCGAATATTTGATTTATGAAATGATAAAAAATTTACTATAATCATGTGTATTGTGAATTCAAACTTATTTTTTCTAAAATAGGTGCCTACATCAGAACAAATCGCTGTAACATTGAATATAAAGTAAATTGAGGTTTATCTGTGAATTAACGTTGAATGGGGCTTCAGTAATTTTCCCACACGGTGTCTATGTACTCAAAATACTTCGTGCACTGCTTTGCAAATGATACAAACCATCAGGCGGAGAATGAGCGGCCGATAGCAGCCGACACCTCGCAGATTTATTGCCGCAGCGCAGATATCGACGCTATTTCCGGACAATATTGATATTTTCAGCTCGCTACACGCCTATCAACTTCCAACGCGTTAAAGTACTCCACAAAGTGAAATAACCGAAATGAATAACAATCAATCTTTTTAATGGGATCCGATGTTTATTGAGACTGCGAATAGATTAACTTTACGGGCCTCTTTAATGCACTTCGTGTAGTTTAGAGATGAGGGTGGGTACCGCCAAGCGCTCGAGCGACGCGTGAATGCAGTTCCATTGCAATACAAATAATTTCCTTAAGTTGTCGCGTAAAATCTTAAAGATTGTTTCCACTGGCATTTTCCGACGCTCTTGTGTGTCTCTCAATTGCCTTGAGAAATGAAATTTGTATCGTTTGAGAAGAATATTCGAGTCCATTCCACTACTCCCATGACGTTATCCCAGGTGGGACAACAGACACTATTTTTTCTCAATAGTCCCAAGGAAAAAATGGACACTAACATTTTCGGTTCACTAAGAGATGTTTCAAGTGACACCATTCATATTTACAAATGGATTTATTACAGGATATATCAAAAATCACATAAGGGATTTTGGAATGATACTCTACATTTCCATCCTCGGGTCCCGCCTGCTGAGCGATGGAACAACCTTTGCAGACACTGCCAGTGCCGACTGAGCTATATGTAACCCATGTATATACTATTTTATCAATATACGAGACCTAAGTTCATGAAGATAGCCGCAAGAGACAAGTCTGTGGACACGACGTCTAAGATGTTCGGGTCTGCGGCGTCCCGCGCCGTCCGTCGCCCGCGCGAATCCGCCGCGCGCCGCCGCCGGCCCGCAAGTAATCAACCTATTAATAAGGAGATCAACTCTAATGCGACCAATTAAAACGGCGACTCTTGTCTTAAGACGCCCACAGTTTTTGGGTTCGTTCCAGTCGGATTAGGATTACTGGCAACACTGCAATAAGTTCAACTGAACCCGCTTTATTTTTACTCCGCTATGTGCAAGTGGAATTTGTGGTGTGATCTCTCTTAACTCTCATTGACTGCTCCAATTTATTTATTTGTTATTAATTTTATTAGATTTACTCGTACCTATTATAATTATATTTTGGAACGAAGTTCCTTATCGCGCGTTGCGAAAGGGGGCTAGACGGAATTCATTCGAAAATTTGTAACGAAAAATTCATACGAAAAAAGTTGTAACGACACTTTTTGCTATAGTAAGCTATTGTACTAAGCCGTGCGGCGTATATATTATATTTTTTTTTACAATTCCTTCACTAATTAATCGAAAGGAACTTGGTTCCATCCGGGTGTCCCTTGACACCTCTCAAGTTTTTGTTTGATATATATACCTAGCTACTATTCCATCAATCCTCCTCAGTTAAGGGGACACACCAGTGCCCTCTATATAGTAGGCCATTAATGGGTTAAAGTCAAGCTTTGAATACCTATAGAAATATTCATCATATTTATGTTAAAAATGTTTGATCATTAACATTATCTGTTACGCTGCTCTTAATTCGCCTAGAAGGTTAAATTATCGTAATTGTTTATGCGGACCGACTTATTAATATTCAGTTCTGAATAACACGTAATTTCAGCCGTGGGCAAGCATTACGTATGGGCCGTGACGGCGTTGACAGGGGGCGGGGAGTGGGGAGACGGGGGAGCGGCGGCGTCTTTGTCGGCGCCCGGCTTTGATCGGCGCGGACTGCGCGGGCGCCAGTAGCGATGACTTCGAGTGCCAGTTTACGACTACGACCGCTTTTATTACCAGTCTGCCAGATTCAATCAATGGCAGTGGCGTACTAGCAATGTGCCAGCGGCTTTGGAATGGTTTTAATACTAAATGATACAGGTATTGATATTATATTATAAGAAAAATTATACTAAGAATATGAATAAAATAACTACGTCCTAATACCTACCTACGTCAATTTGAACTCGGGACCACGGGGTCCTGGTTATGGTTTAAACTTTCATTACCACCACTGGGAAGAACTGAAAGTTCAAACCATAATCTACTGCTGCCAACTTTCACATAATACTTAATAACAATCTCATGTTATTCGTGGGTACTCGCGGAGTCGATGAGTGGCGATGACAACTTTGCATACCACCAAACAGTCCCTCAAATCGTATGCCAGTTATCATTTACCAAAGGCAACTTCCCACATATTACTCACCAAATTCCTGCTTATTAAAATGAAGATCTCATATCCTGTATCTTAAACGAAAGCTGCTGCGAAATACACTTAAACTTTGATAACGTTGTCTGACGCAATTGGGCTCTTTCATGTATGTAAGTAATAATAATATATTTAGCGTCATTAAAAGGGCATATAGTAGAGGGTACAGTTTATGCGCTATAACCCGAGTACCGCGAATCTGGGCAAAAACCTTGTTTCATCAACACCGAGCCCGGACGGAGCGGTAATTAGCTTCGATTGCGAGGAAACACCGCGTTATGCAACCACGAACCAACTTTTGATTTTTTTACTTTTTCATTTCTTATTGACACAATTCACTGCAGGGGATCACGACCCTTACGGCGCGTTCACATAGGACGATCGTTAATTTCTAACACGCACATAGTATTGTATTGTTATTGCATGGTATAACAGATGCTATGTTAAATTTGACCTAAAGGAAGGACCAAGGAGTGGTTTTGTGCTTACTGTGTCGTAACATACACTTTTTAGGAAGTATTTTTTCGATTTCACATCCCCCATGATAAGGCACCTTTGTTTCAAAATTACAATAATAAAGCTAGCGACGTGTTTGAAATTTCCAAGGTTCAATATCCTACTAAGAACTTGTCATGTACAATAGGTTGCCAAAGAGCTAGGCTCATAATGCTGTAAAGTGATGAAGAACCGTGCCCCAAGTTTACAAGGCCTGTCTCTGCTCTACTAACTCTACTAGCCTTATGTCTACAAACCCCACAATTTGGACCTATTTCACAGACAGACAGATTCGTAAATGGCCTCCAACCAAAAACTGTTTATTGCAATGAACGAATGAATGAACATTAAAACATTAAAATTTCCACAATAATACATGTAAATTTATGTGTCTTTAATTTGCTTTGGTTTCACGGATATCAGGATATTACATGGATTTACTCACTCCTCGGCTGAAAAAGCAAAAAAAAAATGGTTGGTTCTCTTCTGTCTAACACTGTTTCAAAGTAATAAAATGATATCGTTACGGCTGAAAGTGTGCAGTAATAGGCGAGACCGATCGAACTCCAACCAAATTTACAAAAAAACACATCTTAACAGTAAACTAACGAAGCGTCAGCAGAAACAGTCATCATTTTGGTTTTTGCTACTATTTCTTGCTAATATTACGTAATATGGATGAATAACAAGAGATAAGGAGGGCCCATACCGTTATATCTATTATTTTTTTGGAATCCTGCCTAACGAATGGCCACTAAATGCTCACTACAAGGCCCGGGTCTGTCCTCATCATTGAGGATGCCAAGAGTATATTCCACAACATGGCTCTAGAGCGGATTGACGGTTTACCCAACTCTCGTCATTACGTCATTTTGTTTTGTCCAAATGCACATTCTCCCACCCATGACAACTATATCCGACCCAGAACAAGCCTCATACCGAGACTAATATAATTAGTAGATACTAAGATAAGTTAGTCTAGTTTAACATAGTTGATCAGTTCGTTACGTTTGTTTATAAGAAAATTAATATGAGCTCAGGCAAAACTGAAGGTAAATCATATTCACTGGTTTGAGAGATACTCTCGAATAACTTTTATCTGCAGACGGTACACACGTGAGGCGGCGTGTACAAAGAAGCCAGCTACCAGCTCGGCCCACAGGTGCTTAAATCGCGATCAAACATGATCGAGGGAGGCTTGTTCGCTTTCCTCGCTACACGCCATTACCACCACACACCTTACTTGATCTTAGGAAAATGTAAATACGGTTTGAGGCTGTAATTACTGACGAGCAGGTTTCAGATCATTCAAGTTATACCTATATCTACATTATAAGGTTCCTGTAATATATTAAGGAAATCACATACAAAGCAACTAAGTCGTTTCTAAGATAACCCGATACATAGACAAAAAATATAAAATTCGTTTTTATTAACTTATATTTTATATTTGCGTTATAACCTTGTATACACATCAGCCAGTTAGTTATTATGTAGATACATATATGTAAAGTCAATAAGTTATATTTATTAATAAGAAATACCCGTGTCGTTGCATGAATAATTAGTTAATTTTTAAATGTTTATTGTTAACTTAATTTACTTGGTAGTCTTATAAAACAGGTGATAGTCTAGCTATTAACGTTATAAAAGTGTAAAAGCATGAAACACAAATATTAAGCGTAATTTAGCGATAAAAAGAGGCGCCACTGAAGATTTTTAAAACAAGTCGCTACTGAACGAGCTCTCGTCAGCGGTAACACGCCGCCAGACACTTGATGCAACCGAAATAGCTAGAAAAACTGCATATGGCCCGGTTATCTGCCGTAAGCGGTGTACTTACCTCGCCGTTTAATGGAAGCGGCTTTTTGTGCACCCATGTGTACCTAGTGTGTAGATGCGTGTCGTTTACTGGCTAAAATTAAAAATATCGGACTTTCATTAAATGGAAATCGATAGGTCATTGATGACGCTATAATGATACAGTATGATACAGTACTAAGGTACAAAATATTTAAACTGTATTAGGGTTTAATACGTCCGATGAAATACCATCTAGCT